>CM057380.1:91159031-91759031 GCA_030015415.1 Cynopterus sphinx
AGATTACTCTATTCAGCAAGGCTGTCATTTAGAATCAAAGGAGGCATAAAGAGCTTCCTAGACAAGAAAAAGCTAAGGGAGTTCATCACCACAAAACCAGTATTATAAGAAATGTTAAAGAAAATTCTTTAACATTTAGCAATAGATGAATGAATAAAGAAGTGGTATATATCTACAACGGAATATTACTCGGCCACAAAAAAAGATTTGTACCATTTGCAACAACATAATACCTAGAAGGTATTATGCTAAGTGAAAAACGTCAGACAGATAAAATCAAATACTATATGATTTCACTTATATACGGAGTCTAAAAAACAAAATAAACACACAAACAAAACAGAAACAAACTCATATAGATAAATAGAACAAACTGATGGGATTGGGGTTAGGGGGCTAAGTGATGGGACAGGATTAAGAAGAACAAACTGGCAGTTACAAAATAGTCATGGGGATATAAACTACAACTTAGGGAATTTAGCCAATAATAACTTAATATCTATGTATGGTGCCAGGTGGATACTAGACTTATTGGGTGGATCCCTTTGTAAATTATATAAATGTCTAACTATTAAGTTGTATACCTGCAACTAATATAATGTTGAATATCAAATGTAATTGAAAAAAATATGTTTTAAAATTTTTTAGAAGATTATGATTCTGGGAGAGGTTGAAATTATAATCAGATCAGGTATTAAATCTAGGTTTGGTATCATGGACTTTTAGCATGAGTGACACCATTTTGGGCCTGTGGTTTTTCTCTTAAACAATAGGCATCCTCCTAAGATCTCTGATGCATGGACCCCAGCATTTCCCTGATCACACTCCCAGACCATTCTGTTGTAGGTCAGCAATATTGGAAAATTCTTAGACTGAGTAGAAATCCATCCCCCACTAATCTTCGGCCCTAATGGCCCTACTTCTGCCCTGTGAGTGATAGAATAAGCAAAATACCTCTTCTTCATTTGACAGCTTGTCAGATATTTGAAGGCAGTAACCATGTCCTTTAAAAGTCTCCAAGCTAACCACTCAGCTGCAATGGCTTTTTATCTGATGGAGCAGAGCTCAGGCCTCTCAACATCTTCTGGTAGATTGACTCCAGTTTATTGAGATTCCTCTCAGAATATTGGACCTTTTGTATATATACAGAGGTTCAAAAATGACCTGGCCAGCACCAAATACTCCAGGCCAGTCACTCTCTACAACATTAGATCGCTCTCTGCCCATTAATATAGCCCCTGAGATTGCATTAGTTGTTTTAGCAGCTGCTTTCCACTGGAGACTTTTATTGGAACCTGTGGTTGATCTAACTCCCCTATATTCTGTTTCACGTGAACTTTAGCCAAGTCAGGCCTATACTGTTCAATAGATTTTTTAGCCAAAAGTGTGGGTCATTATATTTATTCATGCTAAAGCATTTTTTTAATGCTTATCCTGTCATCTATAGATTAGAAATAGATTTCAATCTATTAGCTACCTTCCCTAGCTTTCTTTCATCTGCAAATTAAATCAGTCTCTCTTCAGATTTTAAGATTACTAATAAAATTCAATGTGATCTTCAACTAGTCATTTAATCTCACTCATTAGGTCTCAGTTTCCTTATAGTTTTGTAAAGTAAGGGGTCAGAGAATGACTTCCTAGTTCTTAAAAAATTTTAATGTATCTTATACAAATTGAAATGGCCAGCTGGTGAAAGACTGGGAAGGGATAAAAAAGTGAGTGGACTGATCCCTTTCACTGATGAGTAAGTTGCTCAAGTAAATTGTGATGTTTAATTTTATGTCAACTTGACCAGACCAAAGGATGTCCAGACAGCTGGTTAAATATTATTTCTGGGTGTGTCTGTGGAAATGTTCCCAAATGGGATTAGCATTTGAGTCAGTAGACTGAGTAAAGAAGGTCTGCTCTCACCAATGTGAATGCATGTCATTAGAGCCACCAGAAGAACAAAAAAGCTGAGGAAGAGCAAATTCTCTCTCTCTTTTCTTGAGCTGGGACATCTACATTCTCTGGTCCTCCAATGAGGGAGCTCCTGGTTCTCAGGCCTTCAGACTCAGACTGCATTATACCATAAGCTTTCCTCATTATCCAGCTTACAGATGTGACCGAGCTGAGCAAGTAGGTCTTTTGCCTGCCACACAGCAGAAAGACCAAATTTTGAGGCAGCAGTCTTTTGCAGAGAAAAAGAATTTATTATAAGGCTGCCCAACTAGAAGATAGGAGACAATACTCAAATCTGTCTCCCAAAACAAAGGCTTGAGACAGGTTTTAAAACATAGAGTAAGAACATTAATTCTATTTTAGGAGGGTCTAATTGAGTGGTTCTAGCACTTAGCCTGTTAAGGTAAGATATGGGAAGAACAAGAAAAAGTACAAAGAAATTTTAATTTGGCCGGGTTTGGTTGGTTGAAGTTATGCAGTTCTGTGTTTGGTTTTATTGACTGGGCAACTGTTTCAGGCACCCATCATCACTTCAGAAGTGGGTCTGCAAGGATGAAGCTGGTCCACAAGGGTGAAGTCTTTACATTGTGGTTCCATGGTGGTATGCATTTTGGTTCTGCAAAGCTCTCGAGGTTATATCAGATTCACACAATTGCTAACTGCACAAACTCGGATTGGCCGAACTGGTTTCACTCGACATTAGCTGGCTATGGTTCATGCTGCAGAAGGATTAGGGAATAACCTCCTATTGGGTCCTGCAAGATACTTAAACTTATCGCCAAGGAAAAGAAGCTTAATTAATGTTTGGTTAGTGTCCAGTTTCACATATGGCAGATCATGGAACTGCTCAGCCACCATAACGACATGAGCCAATTAAATAATAATAATAATAATATTAATAATAATAATAATAATAAATGTATTTATTTATTTTTCTGGAGAACCCCAAAACATAAATTTTCTGTGTTCAAATACATGGATTTTAACTTTAAACCTCAGGCATTCTCTTATAGAAATTAAACTGAAAACTAAATGGTAGATACCTTCATTCATAAATAGACATTCTACTTTTGCATAGCTCTAATCTGTAGAAGAAAAAAAGCTGTAGAAATGCATAGATATTTTGTCAACTGATTTGTGATAAGTTCACTTTCTTAATTCCATATGTTATATAAAACTACTTTGTAAAATATTCATCTTATACTCCCTTTAGTAAAATCAGTGCCAAATATTATGTTTTCATATTCAGAAATTCACTCTAACATAGTTCAATAAGAATTTATGGAAGATCTATTACCACAGTGTATCCACACCTAACAATTCTGCAATAGCTTTAGCCCTATAGTCAAGACCAAAAATCTTTCAGCTTGATCCAGATTTACAAGGTATATTTTAAAATAAAGGTATGCTTTTAAATAGTCAAAGGGAGCCCCTTTTTGCTATGCCACACTGAACTTCTTCAGTGGGGGAATAACAAATGATTTAAAGGCTTGAAGGTATTCCAGGGTCCATGTTGCATTCTTCTCTGTATGCTGTCCCCTAAGGAAGAAGGAAGCCAGCATTAAGCTGACTATCTTTGCATTTCAACTTGGCTGACCATCACTGATGTCAGGCAGCCTCATCGCCCAACCTTTTCAAAGTCAATTACTCTAGTTCCTTTTCCTCCGAGGTCCCCTTCATCCAAACCCAGTCCTCTATGACAACATTATTAGAATTATGTAATTTTTCATGAGTACTAAACACTGAAATTAAATGTGAAAATTAGAGGGAAATAAAGGGCAGTTTTGCTGTATAAAAACAGGATGAAGCCGAAGCCACCACCAGAGTAATATCAAATAAGCTCCAAGTTCCTGCATTCCTGACTTACCATAGGACTTTGGAAAATTCACCACTTCTGTCTTAAACCTTTCCTCCCTAAATCCTAGTGTTTAACCATTTATTTTGTTTATAATGCATTTCAAAATAATAAAGAGATACTGAGTGTTTCTTAATAAAACAAAAACTACAGAAAACTAGTTTTACTTTCCCCAGTTATTTGTAAGATAAAAACATAAATGCCAAATGCCATGTGAAGGCATACCAGGGATGAGGAGAGGTACGAGTAGAATAGGACTGTGTAGGGGCCAGAGGGTCAGAAATATCCAATAGAGAGAAGGATTAGAAAGTCTTAAAAATGCCCATGCCTTACATTAGCATCCAAACAATAAAATAAAATACTTAGATGTAAATCTAGCAAAATATGTGTAAGACTTGTATGAAGAAAACTATAAAACTCTAATGAATGAAACTAAAGAACTAAATAAATGAAGAGGAATTTCATATTCATAGATAGGAATACTTAATATTGTCAAGATGTCAGTTCTTCCAAACTTGACCTATAGACTCAAAGCAACCCCAGTCAAAAGCCCAGCAATTTATTTTGTGGATATTGACACATTAATTTTAAATAAAGTTTCTTTGGAGCAGCAAAACTCAGAATAGCCAACACAATATTGAAGGAAAAGAACAAAGTTGGAGGACTTATACTACTTGAATTGAAGACTTATTATAAAGCTACAGTAATCAAGACAGTACTGTCTATACAAAAAGATTAACGAAACTGAAAGAGAGCTCAGACATAAATCCACATAAATGTAGTCAACTGATCTTCAACAAAGGAGCAAAGACAATATAGTAAAACAAAGACAGTCTTTTCAAAAACTGGTTCTGGAGAGGGTGGCTCCATAGTGTAGCGGTTAGCACATCTGCTTTACACGGCCCTGGGTTCGCATCCCAGGTGGAGCCACGAACCATACCCCAGGTGTGCCAGGCCCCCCTGAGTGCCCCAGGCGTTGGAGGGGTCAGGCCCCAGGCCTTAGGTACATGCCACAAGCTTGTAGGAGGAGATGCCCCTCTTTCAGAGAGCCAGTTCTTGAGGGGAAACAGCAACATCCATTGGCCAGGGGTAGAAGTGGAAGGAGGTGGGGAATTAAAGAGGGAGGAAAAAAAAAAGAACTGTTTTTGGAACAACTGAACATCTACATGGAAAAAAAAAATGAATCTAGACACAGACCTCACTCCCTTCACAAATATCGGCTCAAAATAGATAAAAGACACAAATGTAAAATGCAAAACTATAAAACTCCTTTATCAATACCAGCAGAAAGCTTAGATGATCTTGGGTTCGTGATGTCTTTTTTGATACAACACCAAAGACACAATCTGTGGAAGAAATAATGAATAACCTGAACTTCATTAATTTAAAACTTCTGCAGTCCAGAAAAAAATGGCGTAGATGATAAAGGCTCTGTTTGTTCCTCTAGCAACCAAATTGTGACAGAACAAGGAGCAAACAGCAAAGAAAATCACCTAGGATCTAGATGAATAAGTTATACAGCTAGGGAGAAAACTAAGAAATAACCCTGCAACAGCAAAAGGTAGAATGGGGTGAGGACGTGGGGCTGCCCGGTCTCCAGCGGCTGAGTGAAACAGAGGCTGCGGCAGTGGCAGAAGCTTCTTAAAGGGGCTCTGTCCACCAGAAGACTTTCGCAGTGATTTTTGAAATGATGGACCTGCTTGCTCTGAGCACCAGCACTGGTTTGGCTGTGCAGGGGTCACCAGGGCTGTCGGAGTGAGGGCCAAGATGAGACTCACTCTGTACAGAAGTACTGGTAGTATCCATTGTTCTTCTGTGAGCCCTCTACTCTCCCAGTGTGTTGACTCAGCACCACCATAGCGGCAATTTGATAACTGGATAACAGAGGTTGCTCCACCCAGAGGATTCCCTGAAACTCCGTCTCCCCCAACTCGTACCCCCACCCGGCCACATCCAGTTGTGTCCTCACTTAGTCAGGTGCCTCTTGCTGAACTGTATCTAGACTCACACTGGTGACAACTGGCCTTGGTTTCTGGTGTGACCTTTTGAGACAACTATAAACACAACGCCTGTGGATCTCTTCCTAAATTTTAACGGGTGGTCTCAGAGGGGTACAGGCTGGGGATAAATTTGACCTGCAGCTGAACCCCTCTCAGGACTGGGCCACTAAACACTTACAACCCAAAGCCACACTAATAAGACCGGGAGACTTAAGAGATTTGCTTAGTACATAGAAATAGACATTGAAAGGCAGCCAAAATGAGAAGACAAAGAAGCAGAAACCATATGAGAGAACAGAACAGAGATCCAGATATAATGGAGTCAAGTAATCTAACAAATGCAGAGTTCAAAACACAGGTTATAAACTTGCTCAATGAACTTATGGGAAGGGTAGATGAACTCAGTGAGAACTTTAACAAAGAGACAAAAAACATAAAAATGGAAATGGAAATTATAAAAGGAAACAAGTCAGAAATGAAGAACACACCTGAGATGAGAAGTATATTAAATGGGCTAACAGAGTGGATAAAGAAGAGAATTAAATGACCTATATAGAGGATGGGAAAGCCAAGGACACTCCATCAGAATGGCAAGAAAAAAGAAGCCAATGATGTAAAACTTCCCTAACCTAGTGAAGAAAATAGACATAAAACCAGGAAGCTCAGAGAGTCTCAAAAACCAGGAACCCAAAGATGTCCACACCAAAGTACATCATAATTGAAATGTCAAAGGTTAAATACAAAGAAAGAATCTTAAAAGCAGCAAAAGAAAAGCAGATAGTTACCTAAGAAGGAGTAGCTGATTTCTCAAAAGAAACTATGCAGGACAGAAGAGATTGGCACAAAATATTCAACATGATGATAACCCAGGATCTACAACAAAGAATACTTTATCCAGCAAAGCTATCATTTAGAGTAGAAGGACAGACAAAGAGCTTCTCAGACAAAAATAAGCTAAAAGAATTTATCAGTACCAAGCCAGTATTACAGGAAATGTTGGAGGGACTTCTTTAAGAAGAAAAAAAAACATGTAACAAAAACGGGAATAAAGAATGGTAATAACAACATTCCTATCAATAAGTACCTCAAATGGAAAAGAATTAAGTGCTTTAACCAAAAGATAGAGTGGCAGAATGGATAAGAAAACAAGACCCCTATATATGCTGCCTACCAGAGACTCACTTCAGTTTAAAAGACACACACAGACTAAAAGGAAGGAGATGAAAAAAGATATTGCCTGGATGGACCTAGAGGGTATTGCGCTGAAGGAAATGGGTCAGATAGAGAAAGACAAATATCACTTGATTTCACGTACACGTAGAATTTAAAGAACAAAATCAAAAGCAACAAAAGTGGAAATAAGTTCATAGATACAGAGAATATTTTGAGGAATACTAGATGGGATGGTGGTTGGGGGGACAAAAAAAAGCAAAAGGATTAAGAGGTACAAATGGATAGTTGCAAATGGACATGAAGACGTGGAGTGTAGTATAGGGAAAATGGTTAATAATGTTGTAATAAATATGTAAGGAGGAAGAGGGGTACTAGATTTAGTGGGGAGATCACTGTGAGTTATGTGGATCTCTGATCACTATGTTATACAACTGAAACTGGTATATTATTGTATGCCAACTATAACTGAAAAAACTCATTGAACTGTACAATGTAAATATAAGCAACTAATTGTCTATTATATGTCAATAAAGATGGAAAAAAAAGTAATAATTTTTTTAAACTTCTGTTCACAAAAGGCAATATCAAGAGAATGAGAAGACAAGTCATAGACTGGGAGAAAATATTTACACAAGACACATCTGATAAAGTACTATTATCCGAAATATGCAAAGAACTCTTAAAATTCAACAATAAGAAAATGAACAACCCATTTAAAAAATAGCCCAAAGACCTTAAAAGACACCTCATCAAAGAGGATGTACAGGTGAAAAACAAACACAAGAAAGGATGCTCTATACGACAAATGTCATCAGGGAAATACAAGTTAAAACAACAACAAGATACTACCACACCCAATAAGAATGGCCAAAATCGAAACTCTGACAACCTCAAATGATGACAGGGATGTGGAGCAATAGGAACTCTCATTCATTGCTAGTAAGAATCAAAATGGTACAGCCACTTTGGAAGACAGTTTGGTGATTTCTTATAATACTAAATATCCTCTTACTATATGATCTAACAGTCATTCTCCTTGGTATTTACCCAAAGGAGATGAAAACTGTGGCCACACAAAAAACTGCACACAGATGCTTCCAGTAGCTTTATTCATAACTGACAAAACTTGGAAGTAACCAAGATCTCCTTCAGGGGGTGAATGGCTAAATAAACTTTGGTACATTCAGAGGAAGGAGTATTATACAGTGGTAAGAAGAAATGAGCTATCTAGTCATGAATAGACATGGAGAAAACTTAAATGCATATTATTAAGTGAAAGAAGAGAATTTGAAAAGGTTACTTACTGTATTTCCTGGAAAAGGCAAAGCTATGGAGACAGTAATAACAGTAAAAAGAATTTATGATACACTCAGATGATAAAATATTATGTAGCATTTAAAGAACCTTAATGGAGGGGGAAATTTTCACAGGGTTATTCAAAATGAAAAGTAAGATACAATTACATACATATAGCCTTTGTCTTAGTCCATTTGGGCTGCTATAACAGAATAGCATAGACTGGGTGATTTATAAACAACAGAAACTTATTTCTCACAGTTTTAGAGGCTGAAAATTCCAAGATCAAGGCACCAGCAGATTCTAGGTCTGGTGGGAATTCATAGAGAGCAGTCTTTTTTCTATGTCCTCACATGGTTAAAGGGGCAAGGAAGCTATCTGGATTCTCGTTTACAAGGGCACTAATCACATTTATGAGAACTTGGACTAGATGACCTAATCACTTTCCCAAAGGCCCCACCTCCAAATACCATCAATTGGAGATTAGATTTCAACATGTGAACTGGTGGGGAGGAGGGCGCGGAAACACAAACATTCAGTCTACGGCAATCTTAATTTCTTTTAAGGATAGAAAAAAAAAGACTGGAAGGAAATAGAAATATTAATCATGATTTTCTTTAGGTGGTAGAATTATGAATAATTTTTATTCCTTTATGTTTCTATATTTTTCAGGTTTTCTAAAATAAAAATTTTATTTCTTTTTAAAAACAGTGGAAGTAGATAAAAATGGTAAATGAGAGGTGGGAGAAATTATCAGTGATTCTGGACATCCCAGGAAGTTTTCCCTAATATCCATTTGGGCCATATCCAGATGGCCTCATGTCTTCAGCTATCATGCAAACATAACTGGGTGGGAATTCCAGCTTTACCACTTAGCTGAATAGCCTTACACAAGCAAGTAAGTTATTCTTTGTGCTTTTATGTTCTTAATTTATAAAAGTGATGTAAAATCTCACAGATTGACAAGAAGATTAAATGAAAATAACCCATGAAAAGCCCAGACACATTGTCGAAGCTCAGTAAAAATGTGTTCCTTTTCCTTATTCTAGAGCCAGATCAAAACAGCTGCAGATTTGTATCTGGAACAGACATTTATGCAAAGTGGTGTGATGAAAGAGGGGCTCTGGATGATGAGCAAGGGCCACCTCTAAGCCACAACCCTCATCTGTCGGTTCAGATCCTCACATTACTAGCTATGGAAATGAGAAGAACACTAATTAATGAGGTAGCTGATGACAAGATCAGGAGATACCAGCGACAAAGGAGAGCCCCCTTTCACTGAGTCATCCGCCAATGGTCAGCCCTCTTCTGAGGATGCTAACTGGAGTCAATCGGCTTTTGGCTACATAGCTTTTCAGATAGATATCGTACTGAGGCCAATGATCCTTGAAGACAAAATAATCTCTAAGGCTTCTTTCTGCTCTGATTGTAATGCTATAGTTATAACAAGCAAATGCTGATAGCAATTTATTCAAATCATTGCTGTCTTCCATCTGACTTCTTTTAGTGCTTGGCAGCTATCTTTCAAGTTCCATAAGCCCTAACAACCCAGAGGGGTTGTTTGTAGGTTCTGAGCTTTTAGGAGGCCTCTTGAAATTTCACCCTTCTCCCAGGTAGCCATGCACACTAATTTGCATTTAACAGGATTCTGAGGCAAGGGCCCTTGGGCTAGTGCTGAAATTTCCAATCCTTAGAATGCTACTCCGGGTGTTGAGGTAGGGATTGGGGAGGAGAAGAAAGGGAAAGAGACCTGGAGGAGGGATGGTTTGGGTTGGGTTTTGGTTTGAGGCTGAAGAACAGGCATTCGGGAGGGTACAATCCAGGAACTCCACTTGTCTTAGATCTCCTGTGGCTCAACAGATACCCAGGAGAGAGTCCAGCACGTCATCATTTATCATTTACCTTCTCTCCACTGCTTTCCCCAGCCACCGCTCTCTCCAGGCGCCCGCTCCTGGTTACCATGGCAACAGTGACGAGCCGCAGCCCGCTCCATAGCACTAATTTCTCCATCCCTGGCTGAGACTCAGCGGCGAAGACAGGCGGCGAGAGGCAGACATCCAGGTTCTCACTCCTTCCTCGCTGCCTCCCCCGTGAACCTACTGACCTTGGGAGAGAATCGGGTGAAGGGGTGTACCTTGGACCCTCCTGTTGTTAACCTCCTGTGGGATTCCAGCAAGAAGGTGGAGTGTGCGGCACTTAGGATGTGTGCAGCCCTAGCAGCAGCATCTGTACACTGAGGATCCACTGAAGCTAGAGAGCCAGCGTCTATCACAGAGGAGATGCCGTTCGAAGCTCTGATCGGTGAGTACCATCAAGTCTTCCTTTGGCTGAACAAATCTAAATGAAAAAGATACATGTCTTGATTGGTGCCTTTTTAAAAATCACATCTTTAAATTGCTTACGACTGGGAAGTATTTTCCTTTCTGACATCTTAGTGCTTCTTGGAATTACTGTTTCGTCTCCCCTTAAACGCACTGCTTCCATAACCAGTGGGCGTTACACCCCAGGCTCCGGCGCCTGCTTCCATTACCGCGCAGCACCCCACCCATGCACACCCTGCATCGCCAATACAAGCTCACAGCCTATTGGAGAAGCCGCGGGGCTCAGCATCCCCGCTACCTTCATCAAATTTGCTTTATATTCCTAAGTCTCAATCAAAGAAATAACGTCCCCAGGCAAACCCGTAGCAGCCAGATGTCAGAGGAATGCCAGAAGGTCCTTGGCGAAGCCCTGTCATTTTGGTGAGCTCAAGAAAATGCGTCCATCAGCTTACCCAGGAGAAACAATTGTTACACCGGGAGGGATTCCAGTTCACTCCAGTAGAGGGCGCGAGCGAGGTAAACAGCCTCAAGACCAAACAGGCACACAAATAACGCGTGTACTTAGAGGCCGCAGTGCGCGCAGGGCAGGTGCTTCTCTTGGAAATTCTTAACAAAAGAATAGTTCTATTCATTCCTTCCTGGAAGAAAAAGGGAAAGGCCAAATGACTTCTAAGGGACTACATCTTGTTTTAGAATCAAATGATTGTGTTTCCATGGCAAAATACTTTGTGTCTAACGCCTTTTCCTTGCCTACCATCCAACCCCTTGCTTCAGCGCCTCCCTCCCCCGATTTCCCCCTCAAAGCTTTCTTATTGGTGTAGCACTGTGATCAACTATTTCGAGTTTTCATCGTTGTAAATATTCCTTTCAAGAGAGGGGTGAAATCTTGTTAAAATGAAAGGTAAACGGAAAAGTAAACTACTGGGCTCCTGCAGTTACTTACAAATCATTGGTTCTCAATCCTGGTTGTTTGTTGGAACACCTGAGGAGCTTTAAAAAATACTGATGCCTGGGTCTCATCACAGAGATCCTGACTTAATTGATGTGGGATGTAGCCTAAACACTGGGATTTTTATATGCTCTAGGTAGTTCCAATTATATAAATTTGCAACCCACTGTTCTAATCAATCAAGATGATATTTTTCCAGCTGAACTTGGTAATAGTTTAGCCTCTCACAGAGGCGGCTGCTGTAGGGCAGGGTATATAACTGTCCTGAATGCCTAGAAGCTGCACAGGACTGCGCAAAGAGGCTTAGGATGAAGGTGATGTTTCGGAAGAGAAAGAGCATCTCTCACTGAATAGGTCCTCTCACTAAATGAACTCTTCTGATTTATATTCCAGGGCAAGGGGAAAGAAGGTAGATGCTTTTGCAAGTGAGTAGGGTGAAGCCTGTAGATTATGGACTTCATATCCCCAAGTGCTAACCAGAATTAAATGTGCAAATCTCCCACCCATTGCAAAGAGAATGGACACTTAGAAGAGTAGGGGTTAGGAATGCTGTGGTCACTCTGGTGAAGGGAGAAGTAACAATAAGATCATCTAAGAATTATAAAGCAGTATTCTTTTCAGGCCTAAAACTCTTCAAAATGGCTTGACCTCCTCCTAAAGTGAAGGGAAATCCCAAAATCTTAGCTTACCTGAAAATTTAAGCAGCGGGCTAAGCTCCTCCCTACAAATACTATTACAGACTGGTTCAAACTTGTTGTGAAAGGTTCTTCCAATGCTTGTGTTCTAAGGTTGTCTCATGAATATTCATAAGTGCTGTGAAGCGGGTGGGAGGCAGAAACTACACAGCAAGCTGCGGGGGGGGGGGGGCATTCGAAATGCCTAAGATGCTCAAGGAAATTAAATAAGGCCTTAAAACTCTGGGTGTGAGAATTAGAACTTGAAATACACTAGAAAGTGTGATCTACTAAACTAGAGCCAGAACTTCACACTCTACTGCATGGATAGCGTTCTGGAAAAGACCAAAACATAGGGAAAGAAAACAGATTAGTGATTGCCAGGAGCACAAAGTATGGGAAAGAGGGTGATGATAAAGGGGCATCAGGAAATTCTCAGGGATGATAAAACTGTCCTATAACTGTACATATTTGTTACAAGTCAAAACTGCACACTAAAGACAGTAAATTTTGTAATATATAAATTATACCTCAATAAACCTGAGTGGGAGAAAAATAACTGTGGATAAATTCACAATTCATAAGAAATTCACTCACATGAGGAAATGAATGAGCGAATACATAGATATGTGTTCATCATTGACGACAACCAAGAGTGCAAATCATATCAACACTGTGATATTGTCTCACTTCTTGCTAAAGATTAACAATAAAAAAATGCTACTGAGGGTACAACAAAATTGCATTGTTTATTGTGGGTTGCATTGAAAATTGATTAAATTGGGGGGGAATGCAAGATAATATATAGGAAAACCTATAAAAGTACTATATCCAGGAATTTTTCCCAATAGTTATTTAATAAAGATTTTTAAAATTCCAAATTCATGAAATATATCCTCTATTGTGTTGGTTATAATAGAAAAAAATAGAAATAGCTGAAATGTCCAAGATTAGAGGAACAGTTTAAAATATTGTGGTTCATCAACATAATGAAATATTTTGAATTTATAATGAAAGCTCAAATCCATAGACATGAAGAAGGAAACATGGAACAGATTTATGATAAAATAAACAATAGAATACAAAACAGCAACACACATACCATGTTTGTAGCTCTAAATAATCTGTGTGCGTGTAGAAAACAAAATGTACATGTACAAGTTGTTATGCTAAAGTGATAGATTATAGATGATTTTTAAGTTAAAAAAATTTTTTGCAGTCATATCAACTTCTCAATAATAAAGAAACTTCAAATAAAATCTTTAAGACTGGAAGAAATAACTGTGGAGAAGAAGAAAAGAAATCCCAGAAATAATTGTAGTACGTTATAAAATATGGTTTCCTTGGTCCTAGAAACCAGAAAAATCATGAGTGTCATGATTATGTTGAATAACTTCAAGGTGTGTAGATTTTCTTTTCCTCTTATAATCCAATGTCAACTCTGATAAATTCCTTGCTTATGATAGGTAGTTTGTGAAAATCTGTTGATGCACTAACTAAATATCTAGGTCTTTTAGTTGTACTTTCCAGTCTCAGTCCTGGGAAAACCTGAATTTTCTCTGAAGAAGCATCAGAAATCTTAGTACGAATAACACTTTTTCTTTAAGCATATATTATAACGGGACCTTAATTTTTCCAGCATTGGAAACACCGCTTTGGGGATTTTTCCCCCCATTAAAAGAATTATAGGAACACTTTAAGTAGGTCACAGATCTGAAGGGAAAGATAAAATGTGTAATGGGCAAAGCTCTGGGGAAATTTTCTTAGAAATTGGGCTGATGTGGATGTCTAAATGATTGAACTGTTTTATGAAGTGGGAAAGAAAGTGGAGAGGGGGAAGAATATGGGGGAAGTAACAAAATCAGCAACTTGGAGGACTTATTCTCTTTCTTCCAGATCAGCTGGCCTAGTATAAAATTCCTGGTCCACCTTGACCTCTGGTTTGCCATGTAACCTCAGATTAACATTTAGTGTCTCTGTGCCTTGTTTCAACACCCTTGAGAAGCATGAAAACTCTTGCTTTCTTTCTTTTCCAAAGGCATGCTGGGCAGAAGATTTAGATTGTATGCATATTTATGCCCTGTTGGTTTTCCTATGGGTGTCTACATTTTCTGATACACCTTTCACAGACAGGACACCAGGACACAGGTGTGGAGATAGAGATACGTGGGATACTCCCATAAACAAAACTGTGTGTGTGTGTGTGTGTGTGTGTGTGTGTGTGTGTGAGAGAGAGAGAGAGAGAGGGAGGGAGAGAGAGAGAGAGAGAGAGAGAGAGAGAGAGAGAGAGAGAGAGATTGAGAGAGAGATTGTACAATGTGCTTGGGTCAACCCAGAAGCACTAATCCTTGGTCTAAACAAAAACGTCAATTACTTTGTTGAATTTACTATGCAGAGATAACAATTTCCACTTTTAGGAAAGGGATATTAATTTGTATTAAGCACATACTTCAGACCAGGTGCTTTCATATACGTCATTTCCATCAGTCCTCAATGACTATAAAATGAACATTATTTTTCCCATATTTCTAATTTAGAGAGAGTTACTGCAATTCAGAGACATTAATGTGACCAGAGTTTTTATGCAGAAAGAGGGGAACTGGGAATTAGAGCTCATTTTGCACTCATGACAAAACCCACACTCTTGTCATGCCTCCATGTCAAGTGATTTGGGTTCAAATCCTACTGTGGCACTCCTAACTATGTGACCTTGGGAAAGATTTTAACTTCGCTGAAGCTCAATTACCTAATATTAAAATAGGGATAATAATGACACAAAGTCAGGTTACTAGGAGAGTTGAAATTTATACCTGTTGGGGTGTTTTGGCTGCAAATGATGGAAATAGACTCGAGGGCTAACTTTGGGGAAGGGTGGAGGAAATTTATTAGAACAATATGACAACTCATACAACTGCATCAAAAGTAAATAGCCAGTTCTTGAGAAGGATGAGAACTAGGGCAGCTAAGTGAGAGGGCCTAGACGGCAGGCAGGCAAAAGCCACAGATATCTACCATGAAGCTAGCCCCAAGCATCCCAGCCTAGGATCTGGCACAAAGGAGCAGTTCTATGAATGTTTGCTGTTGCTGGTGTTTTTATATTACCTCCTGTAAGACAGTAGTTCCAGACAATAAATTATGGTGTAATGGTATGTCTTGGAATCCCAGCTCAGTGCTCTCCATATATGTGACATATTATAATACAAGTAAAAGATAATATTTGAACAGTACTGTGGAGTGAACTAACAAGGTACTCCTGCAGGAGATGGCTAATTGAGAGTCTCTTGGCCATAACCCTGGAATTCCGAATTCTGAAGGCATCAATATGTGGCACCCATGAGTGACACACCAGTAGGGAAGTTCAAGCCTATATATGGAGCTTTGGACTGCACACCATGGCCTAATTTCAGCAAGGCCTGTACCCTCTCCCCCTTCCCAGGTTTTTAATGAGGCTTCCCAAGAGGCAGGCAGGGAAATGGAGTTAACAGCTGTGACTGTCAGTTATCTTCTGCCCCCATGTCCTCCTTAGGACTTTCATTGTCAAGATTCAAGATTTTCGGGAACTAAAAGTAAATTCTTCTCTAGATAAGGTTAGGGACATTTGGTCCAGGGGACCTAGACTATTTTAGAGGTTTTTTTCTCTGCCAAAGGTATGTTAAAGCCCTGATTATATACTTTCTGGAAGGCAGCTCTGGAGGCAGTTTGATGATGCACATAGGCTGAGTTTCTAAGCAGAATGAAACTTTGGCAGTACTGAAGACCTGTAATCATGTGGGTGGCCAAAGGACCCAAAAAGACCATTAAATCTGGAAGAGATGCGGTTGCTCTCTTTGTTTCTCTCTCTCTCCCTGCTCCTTCCCTCTCTCCACCCTGCTTCTCATTCTCTATTTCTTTTGGGGGGAATGAGAAGACTCTTGTTTTAGAATTGCATTTATTTTTTCTCATAACAATAGTATGTTCTGTAGTTCATTCTTTCCCCAAATGAAAAAGCACTAATAAGTACAAAGAAGATACTTTCAAACCCCACCCATCCCTCCCTTCACCGAAATGTTAATATGTTAACATTTTTCCTTTCAAATTCCCTTTCTTTCTTTCTAACCCTGCACATACCACCCCCTGGGACAGTGAGGTGCTCCTTAAAAGCTTTGGTAAAGAAGGCGAGGGTGGGCATGGGGAACTTTGCTTCTCCCCAAGTGGGAACTAGGACAAGGAATAAAAGAGGCTCACTTTTTGGAGTACCTTTTCTATCTCCCTCTTTTGAGAGACTACTCAAATAACCATTCTCCATGAAGCTTTCCTTTCTCTCTTCTCTTTTGGGAAGGAGGTCTCACAAGACAGCACTTTTCACCTGGCAAAGACCCTTTTCCACACCAATTCACATTCCCTACTCTGCTGTCAGTTCCTTAAGTCAGATCCTATGTTTAATGATCTTGGAATGTTCCTAGCACCCAGACAAGTACTTTGCCCATCACAGTCACCCATGATAAATGAACCAGAATCAGAGGTTAAATCAAACAGGAGTTCAATGATGCCAAATGGGAGTGAAGAGGATTTGGGATCTGTATATGCCATTACTAGGCACTGGACAGTGTGAGATTTGACATCTTTTCCTTCTTACAAAAGGCTGATCCACTTGGATGAGTTTTCTTAAATTTAAAAATGCCAATTTGAATGGCAGTGATTTCAAGTTTGTTACTTTCATTCTGAGGCTTTATCAGGGAATCTTCTATCATTATTCCACTTCCTAAATGTGCTGTATCATATGCACTCACCCCTTCTTCTCTTTCGCAATTGAAAACAGAGCTGTGTGAAGTAAATCATTTCAAATAGAACCCAGTTAGGCTGAACTTGACCTTTGCCTCATGCAGTTTTGAAGTTGATGGTCTTATTTTTAGAGCAATGTGTCTGAGCAGCAGAGTAAGGTAGGATTGGAAAGACAGAGGGTTTCTTTCCCTCTTCACTGCAAGAGGAACCAATCACAAGGGTAAGTTTGTTTTGTTCTGCGGAAGTATAGCATTTAGTTCAGATAGTGGGCATAGAGACCTAAGGCCTGTGTTCAAAGAAGCTAAGTCCTGCAGAACAGAGAACTATATGTATTTATATATTACACCTATATGTATGTATATTTATACATTTTATTGTTTGGTAAATTTTTCTTAGGTGTGGCTGCAAATGAAGATATAAATCCAGAAAAACCCTGTTGGCAAAATTTGCCATGTTCCCTAGAGACTTTCAAGAAATCTGTCTGAGTTGGATAAGGGAAGAATCTTCTTGCAAATTGTTAGAACCATGAGGAAGTTCTATTTTGATGATGATTACTCTGAGATTCTAGATTTTATTTTGCAATGACTTCTGGTTATTGAGATTTCTTTCACAGACTCCCACACTGGTTTTGCTTGCTTATACTTGTATAGAATTTCTGAATACTACCTGCATCCCACTTCCTATCCAGAGAGGGGTTGTGATCAATCTTAACCAAACCACACTGGGAATGGGGAGGGGTAAATTCTTCCATGGGAATTAGGCAGGCTAATGGATGGCTGGAGAGGGGGAGATCCGGTGAAGGCAACCACAAAACAAAGATAAAACCAAGGGACAAGAAAGGTAGGCAGAAGTTTAGAGTAACATTGAGTGGATTAACCACTCAATATGGAAGATGCATTGCCAGCCTGGTCCATCTTAGACTTGTCTAAATCAGAGAATTGGGGATTGTTGAAGAAATGCAAATTGATTTTAATATTAGCCAGACTAAATATAACTCAGAAGACTGATATCCTTTTATAGCTGAACAACCTTCTATGTAGATTTGTTACCCATTTCAAATTTACAATGTATAGATTATGTGTTGTTTGGGCCATCTGTTTCACTACCTTTTTTTATTGGTTCAGATGAAACAACACTGAGTTTATCTGGTCACTGATCATTTGAGCAGATTCCATTCTGATTTCTGTATCATTTTTCGAGATTTGGGAGAAGAACGATTGAGTGGAAGAAAATGGAAACACTCATTTTGTCTTTTAATTTGAGGGCACTTAGAAGAAAAGATAACATATTTATCACCTTGATAGGTAAAACTACACTAGAATAATTAAAACAAGATATTTTCATCTGTCAAATTGGTAAGGATTACAAAAGAAGAGAAATGCCCAGGATCGGTGAGAGTTCAGAGAATTAGCTCCATTGTACATTGCTGGTGGGGATGTGACTGGTGTACACTTCCTGAAAGACAATCTGGCAATACGCATGAGACATTTAAAAATGGTAATGTCCTTTGATCAAGCAAATCTATTTCTATAAATATTAAGAAATAATTATAAACATATACAATATAAAGATTTACATAAATGGATAATGCTTGAAGTTACATATTATAATGCAGAATTGGAAATAATGACTAAAAATCTTGGTTAAATGACTTAAAGTATAGCCATATGATGTAGCCATTTAATATCATGTTTTAGAATAACAGATGTTAGCATGGGAAAATTCCTAGTCTATTGTTAAGGTGAAAGTAGATTGCAAAGCAGTTTGATCAAATTTATGTTTAAAAGATAGAAACAAACAAACAAAAAGATAAGTACACACATACATACAAAGAAATTACAGGAAAAATATATCAAAATAGTAAGTGTGATACACTGGTAAGGGTAATGGGTAATTTTTATTTATTTTTCGTACTTTAGTAAACAAAATTTTAACAATGAACAGGAATTACTTTTGAAATTGAAAATTTTTTTGTCTTAAAAATAAGGCAGAATGCACCACAATTCTTCTAATGGCAAAATTATGGATTGATATTATTCTCCGTACTGTTCAGTATGTGTCCAGTTATTTCTGGGTACCCTCCATCTCTATGACCCTTGCCCTTTCCTAGAACTCAACCCAGTGCTCCTTCTCCTACTTTAGGTGGTGATAGGGCGTTCCAACATGAGCTTGTCTGTTTAACTGGGGATGCAATCCTGTTCCACATCTTCTAAGGGGCTCAGGCCGATCCATTCCACATCAAATGGATCTGATATTTATCACTCTCATCCACTCAGTAAGTACAGGCTGTGTGTGTGATCCATCAGGATAACCCCAAACAACTTGACAGTTTTTTGCTCATAGTAGGTGACCAATAAATGTTTGAACACATAGATAAAACACTCAGATAAGCAGAGACAGTTTAGAGCTCTCTGGGGATAAAAAGACAGGAGAGGTAGGGAAGTGAAAATTAACTGGATTGACTAGGGCTAGGCCAGACAAAGATCAACTCAGAAAAACCGGCTTCAGAATTACCATGCTCGCACTTCTTAATTGATATTAAAGACCTTACTGGCTCCCAGGCTATGTGTTTTGCTAGTGTGTCCACCCCTGTGTGGATTTCAGCAATTTAAAAAGAATGAAATCATTAGCCCAGTTTATATTTCAGGGCTATGTTACAACTGTCAGTGGAGCAGGATATTTTACTAAACAGCAAGTTGGATACTTACCTAAATTGATGGGTAGCATCACTACACATAGAAGTCCGTTCCTCAGTAGCATGGGGCTGATTCTATCTCAAGGCAATCTAGGCAGGGGGCACAATTTTTGTTGCCCTTTGCTATTGAATTTGCCAAATATGTCAAAGACCTAATCTCATTGACAGAATATAAACAACACACCACTGAAAAGAAATACACAGTGCTTCTCCCTCTACTGAAGTATGTTCCACCCACTGTTAAAGCACTTGTACCACACTCCCTAGAGTCCATGCTGTGGGTTTTGTTATTTTGTATTTGTTCTCTTGTTGCTATAATAGCTTTCCACTTGTTACATGGAAAAGGTTGTGTTGCTCAGGGCGCTGGGATTTTAGTGGGAAAAATGTACAACTTGGAAAACCAGACTTCATTATTTACCAGCTTTGTTATGTTAGCCAAACTGCTCAGCCTTTATAAGCCGAAGCTTGCTTTCTTGCCTGTAAACAAACTGCTCCTAACATTCCTCACATGGTTATTTTGAAGTTTAAATCATATTATTCATATAAAAATAAATGCAAAACATGATATAAGTGTATGACATCTTTTGTATGGAATGTGGTAGGTTCTTAAGAACTAGGAGATAGTGTTGCATTGTGGCGTTATAAAAGTAGGTGCATTCTGCTTTATTTTTAAGACAAAGAAATTTCTGATTTCAAAAGTAATTTCATATTGGGGCAGAAAATCATGGCTATAGGGGCATAGAGTAGAAATGGGAATTCTGTAAGCTAGTTTGTCAATCTGAGTTTTCCTGGAGGAACTGGACTTTCTAGAACTCTCTGAATAATAGTTTGAAGATGAGTTGTCTGTCTGGGGAGTGGGGATATTAGAATTTGCATCCAAACACCTGACACAATTTGGAAGAAGTTTGAGTGGGTGTAGGATGACCAGATAATGGGAAGTTGGAAAGTTCTGAAAAAAGAAGCTTGGTAGCCAAAATGTAGGCCTGATTGTGTAAAGTTTAAAACAGAGCAGACTAGGCCCTCAAGGGGTGATTTCAAAGTCTTGAATTTGATAAGCAGTGTGACTGAAAGCCTAATTGGCCATACATAGCTGAAGTTGGACAGACTTCAGATAGAGCTGAGCACTTTAGCAACTCTAATGAGGACTGACCAGTGAGATTTGCTGCTGGAGGCAGGGATTCTGGACAGTTTAACAGGCATACGAATATTAATTAAAGCCTTGCCTGATTATGGGAGGAAGAGAAGGAAGAAGAGGTGACTCTTGGAAGAGTGGAAATTATGAGATATTCGGGGAGTGGAGGGAGGGTCTCTCCACATATAAGAAGAATAAGAATGCTCTGTTTTAAGAGGAACCAGAATGAATATTTAATTCATCTTTACAAAAGGTGTGGTTGATACTGTCCATGTGAGGGATATGGTGTCAGAAAGTCTATCTATTTTCAACCAAAGTTCTTTAAGGATGGTAGAGCACGCTCCAAATTGAAGAATATATGTAAATACTGACAATCCCATGCAAAGGATCATAGAATCACAGAGACCATTGTTCAATATCTTCGTTGTGTTAGATGAGGAAACTGAGGCTGAGAGATGGAGTAACCTACCCAGAGTCACACACATATATGTGGTTCAGTTCTCTCCATATTTTCTTTTAGGTCTCTAAGCCAAACTCTGAGGCTCCCCAATCTCTTTCTCTCCCGTCTGGATAGGATCAGGAAGAAAATTTTAGTTTTGCTGTGCGGCGGCTCCTGGGCGCAACAGATGAGTCCCCTTTAAGCGCATCCTCTCTTCTCCCCTTCGGGCAGGCTTTGATGTGCCCACCGTGTTTCTCTATTGGCTGTTTTGTGTGGCTCCTCGGCCCCTTCCAAGATTTCCAACCAATCAACTCCTCCCTCTCGTGCCCGGGCGGGCTTTGAGGAATGTACCATGTGGTCCGTGAGGGGAGGTAGCGAGGGGGCAGGGAGTGGCAGCAGATCATTTCTTTACCTCTTGCCGAGAACCGTGGGGTTTTGGCGTGGCAGGAGCCTCTGGGTAGAGCGGTGTCCCTGAGGTCGGGAGCCCCGTGGCCCTTCTAGAGGCGCACTCAGACCCGCAGCCCCTGAGCGGGGGTCCTGTGGTCGGACCTCCGGGCCGCAGCCCCCGCCCCCGCGTGCGCCCGCCCAGCCCGCGGCGGCGGCGGCGGCGGCGGCGGCGGCGGCGCTGCCTCAGCTGCGTGCTCCTGCCGTCCGCGCGGACGCGCCGGCGGGCGCGCGGGGCCGCGGGGCTGCGGGCGGCGCGGGCCTTTCCTGGGCCAGGGCCGGCCAGGCGACGCCGGCGCCGAGGGACACACCAGCATGAGGCGAAGGTGAGGACCAGGCTCCGGGACGGGGGCGGCCGCAGCCGTGTCGCGGGGCGTCCGCGGGCGGGGGGCGTGGACACGCCTGTGCCTGCCGTCGCCAGACTTGTGGCCGGAGCCCGCCAGCCGGGCAGCCCGGGGGCGCAAGACCGCTCGCAGCGGGACGGGCGCCTCTCTCTGGCGGCCCCTGCAGGCTGCCCCTCAGCGGCCCGGCCCGCCCTGCCCTTGACCTCCGAGAGTCGGCTGCCCGGTGCGGGGCGGCCGCGTGGGCCCCGGGGCCTGGGGGAGGGTGGCCCGCACTGTACGTTCTGGGGGGCTTAGGGGTGGGTGGAGCGCGTCCTGCCGGCCGCCGGGCCGCATACCTTCCCCTTGCGTTGGGACGGGCACCGCGGTCGCCCGCGGTCGGGCGGATCCCGGCCTCCGGAGGGTAGATGCCGTCCCGAGGATCTCGTTTCGGAGCCTGGCCTGGGCCGATTGCGTTGCGGCGGTCTCCGGGGCTGGTGGCCAGGAGAGGATCCTCAAGTACTTTTACCTTTTACTTTTTTATGACAGTGGTGGGCTGGGCGGGATGCGTCTCTCATCCATGAACCACCCCATCCCCCTTTCCTAGCTGCCTTTCGAGGTAATAGCGCCGTTGGAGTTCCGCGTGGCACACTGAAATGTCTGCTTTAGAAATCACCTGAGGGAGCTTTGTTCACCTGGTGGTAGAAAGCCTGCAGCAGTGATAGCCTTAGCTTTGCATGTGCTGGCTTGGTAAGCTATCATCACAGTCGTTTGTTGGGCCCCTCTAGCAAGGCCGCATCCCACGAAGGGGCGTGGACTAGCCGTGTATCTTGGCTGATTCTTCTCCAGAGTCAGGATTCAGGGAAAGCGTTTCCACGAATACAAACCCCATTTATGTTCTTTTAATGTGGGTGTTTAACGCAGTCGTTAAATATGGTTTACATGAAGTGGGTTAATGCAGAGGAGTGGAGGTGAGTTGTGTATTCCCCTCTCCCACCCAAAGCTTTTCACGCTTTTCTTTTTTAATAGGATGTGGGTGGAGAGAGTGGTATTTAAACATTAGAACACCAGTGTGTATTTGGGCCCATCTGACAGTTTGTTGCATAGACATTAATTTAGGATGATTACTTGTACCCCAAGGGTGAGAATGAGTTGGGTTTTATTTTGAGAAAGACATCTTACTTCGAAGTGATACTGCCAGCGGGAAGGCTTTGCCCTCTTACTACCTGGCCACACAGATGTCAGTTCATTGTTGTGGTTGCCTTCTCCTGGGAGCACACCTGTAAAGGGCCTTTAAGAGGATAGTATAAATTTCGTATTTGATTGTCAGATGTGCTGGAGTCAGAAATCTGGCTCAGGATGTTTAGCCTCACATTGAGTTCTTCTTGTACTCCGAGTTTTAAGTTTTTAACTCTTTGATTGTATACTGAATAGCATGAGTTAATTCCAGAATTACAGGGAGAACATGGTTTGGGTGTACCTCTTGCAAAGAATCTTTAGGAACTTGAACCTGGTTCCTAGTCAAGACTCTTTTTTGTGTTCACAGTACTAACTTTGAAATGTCTAGGACTTGATTACCATATTGTGATTTTTTTTCTCCCACCTAGGGTGGTTCCCATTCTGTGAGGGCTGTTTCATGGTGTTTCTGGGTGCAGGAGAGAAAATGAGCTTTGGAGTAATGTACATAAAGAAATTAATGCAGTTTCTGGCATATAGCAGATGTTTAATAAACGTTAAGTAGATTTTTTTCTTTCCTTTATGGTTTTGGGAGACCTGTGGATGATGAAATTGGATGCAGTTTTGATTGCATGATCCTTTAAGTTAGGAAGATTAGCACAACTCCCCGCTACCCTCAGTTTTCTTCCCACTCCAGCCTCTAGCTCTCACACCGAAATTTTTATGGTACATTAAAAATGAAACTCAAACCTCTGAACTTAGAAGTAAAATCAAACAAGGAAGAATTGAGCTTTTCTCCCTGGCTCATGTGTTACATTTTCTCAGAAAGGGTGTTAAGCACTTTAGAAGACTTACACCACTCTGTACTGGAGAGTAAATGATCAGAATTGACCCTTTCTTTGGTCTTTTGAGTAGTCCTGTGGATGAGGATTTTGGTGGTGGTTGTTGCTGTGACATGTATGAGTAGAACCATAGGCCTTTCTCCGTTTCTTCTGGCATTGGCATCTGAGAGGGGGCCTGAGATGGGTGAGGCCTGGTTAGCAGGCAGGGGCAGAATCTTAGGTTTGAAGGGTTCTGCCTCTGACCTGGGCCTTGTGAAGAGCAGCTGTTTACCTGATCCCACTTGTAGCAGGCTACATTGTGAACAGATTAAAAGGCTATCAAACCTAATGCTCTTGAAAGTGTAAGAAACATTAGTGGTTTATCTATGTCCCACACTATTGGGTGTGACATTTTAGTAATAATCATGTTTTGGATTTACTTACACTTGTCTTTAGATGTGAAAGCTTTTTCATCCCTTGTCTCATTGATTCTTACTTGTGTGAGATCATCAGAATTTATTCTAGCATATTATTTTCATTTTGTAGATGAAGACATGATTTGCTCTAAATTGCAAGTGAGTTGGTGTCTGAACTGGATTTAAATTGGATTTTCATTCTTATCTTACATTTCTTTTGTAGAGAAAAAAGTAACCTTTTTTTCTTTTCTTTTTTCTTTACTTTTTTTTTTTTTTTTTTTTTTTTTTTGAGAAATCTGAAGGATTTAAAGACACCAGACCATTGTGCTTTTCTGATGACCAGGGAGCTAAGAATAGTTAACATTTATTGGGTGTTTATGTGTGGGAGTCAGAGTGCTAGGTTTATGTACCTTGCCTCACTTAATCCCTCACAGCCATATACAAAATAGGACTTCTTATTATTCCCAATTTTACAGATGATAAACTAGGGTTTGGTGAGGACCCAGATCAAGGGAGTGACAGAAAGCTGGGCTGGCAGTCAAACCTGGGCTGTCTGATTCTGAAGCATGTGCTCCTAACCCCCATAATTAATTGGTAACTGAGGATCAGACAGAGTCCTTGACACTCCTGTGCTGCCTCCCTGGTGTGAGGGACTATGGTTGTGCTGGGTTTTATTTTTCACTGAAGGAGAGTTTTGGCGCCCTGAATTTTTCTTGAGCCAGAAGCATTCTTCTAGTCATTATTTTAGAAAAAATAATCAGAGCTGAAAAAGTATATATATTTGGAGAGTGTGAAGTCCTTAATAAGACTAGGTAAGGAAAATAGGGCCAGAAAGAATTGAGGTGCTTTGTAGATGGAGAAAATTTGTAATGTTCTAACTCAAGGGACGTATTTAGTACCAGGCTTTTTAACCTAGACTATGGGTTGAAATTGTAAACATGTAGACATAGCACTTGTGCTGAAATCTATGTAGTAAGTAAGGTTTTCAGTTTCTACTTTAGGTGGCAGGGTTGAAAATCTGATTTCTTTTTGGTCTTCAGCATACACAAAATTGTGGGAATGGCAGAGATATAGTTTGGAAATTTACCTAAACTCTTTGTGGATGTCCCCTTTCCTCCAGGAGCATTCCCTTTGCCCCCCCCCCCCCACATCACCTTTGATTCCAGTTTTTAAAATTTAATTCAGACCCTGTGCAGTTGGATGGTGGAGGGTGTCAGGCACTGAGTTACTTGGTATACACCATTGTACAGAACAGCACCCTTGCCTTATGCAGCTCAGCTGTACATGACTTGCTGTTTTCTTGGTGTGGGCTTTATATGTCTTTAGGTATAAAGGCTTATAGTCATCATTATCAAGAAACTGGGAAGGGAGGACAGGGAAACTATTGCTCCAGGCCCTGCAATTCATTGACTTTTTGTCATTGGCAAGTCAGAGTTTCACAGAGGAAAAGAAAGTTACCACAACTCAAAAAAGAAAAGTAATGATAATCACATTAAAGAATGGTGAAGAAGTAGGACTGTTGGTTTGTACCTTGGTGAAAGATGGTGAGGAGAAGCAGGAGCTTCTGCCAAGTACTAAGTTCCTTGCATCCCTCTGCAGTGACTATTCTCTCTGTCTGTCTCATAGAAGGAATGAGCAAGCATGTGTTGGTGTGTGAATGAAAGCAAGGAAAGGAGCCTTTATACATTCATTAGATAAGTTTACAGAGATCTATTTAATTTTGTCTCTAGTGAAGGATCTAGTCTGGTTAATGCAGCAAGGAGAGGAACAGGATGGTCAGTTAACTAGTAGCTTTTATTGACTTTTCCTTATTGCTTTAGAATAAGTAATAACTGTAAAAGGCAAAGTGAAACTTCGGTTAATTCTAACCTTGTCCTCCTGCCCTGCCTCTTTTCTGTTGTTGATTACTATATAGAGGAGGCATGTGTCATGGAGGCCTTCCCTATGTCAGTGTTGGAGCTTGGAGAGGAGCCAGGCAATCCAGAGAAAAGATGGAGAGTAGGCAGAACCTACTTCCAGCACCTTCAGCCCCTGGTAACAACAAAAAACCTTTAGTGCAGACTGTCTCCAACCTACAGAGAGCTGACATAGAAGGTCCCTACTAAAACACTTTGTCTTCCCACTTTACCTGTCTCCACCACCAATGTTGCCTTGTTGTGCGTGGGAATTATTGGGTTTGTGAGTGGAAAAGGAAAAGAAGTGGGGAAAGTGCCATCATCATGATAATGATGTTAACAGTGATCACAGCAGCAGACATTTAGAGACCACTAACTGTATGCCAGGCTTTGTTCTGGGTGTTTGTGTGTACAAACTCATTCAGTCCTCATGCAGTCTTAGAGGATAGATGCTATTATGATCCCTGTTTTATGTATGAGGAAGCTGAGGCACAGAGAGTAAGTGACTTGCCTACTGTTGCAAATCAGAAGTGGCGTAGACTCTGGCATTTGGGTATGGAGTTGTACTCTCATGGACCAGTTAAGAGCAGCTAATGTGGGTAGACTTAACTCCTATCAGGGTTATCTCCATCCTAGGGGTCACCCCTCCCTCTTCACTTTTGAGTTATCTATCTGAAATGCTACAGGAGAGATGTGCTTAGGTTAACTGGCATATTGCTTTAAAACTGGGGCAGAGTCAGGAAGTAATTCTGAAACATTTGAGAGAGCACAGGCCCAGGTGGGCTTACCAGCAGGGGTACTAAGGACAGTGTAAGGGTCTTCAGGGACCTACGGGTTGGGCCATGGGATCTGCAAAGAGTGTTGATTATACTTCTGCTCCCAGAAAAAGTGAGGAAACCCTTCTCCTTCCTTCCTCTACCTTTTTGATTGCCGTGAGTTTCTAGCTCCCAAGACCTAGTACCTGAGCCCAACCTGTCATTGCCGTGGCTCAGCTACTTTGTGGATGACTTTTATTTAATGTATTTAATTTAGTTTTTTTAAACCAGTCTAGTCTGGGATTCTAACCACTATTTGGAACTGAACCTTTTACCCAGTTTGGTCATGACTGGTCAGCATCATTTATTTCCCTGTGAAAAAGAAAAAGGGAAAATATGTTAACTAGTGATGTAGACATATGTCATTTTGTTCCCAAAACAGATAGGCTTGTCTCAAAACCAGACTTACAGAGGTAGGGGGGAAAAATCAACCTGCCTTTAGCATTTTAAGCACCTTTAAATAAGTGATTCTTAGGGACAATTCCATAGTAATAGTTGTCACTGAGTGTTACTGTGGGCCAGATACTGTGCCAAGTGCTTTGTATGTACACATCATTTCTAGTCTTCAGGGAGATACTATCACTCCTATTTTACAATAGGACTATTCCTGAGAGTCACTTAACAGGTCTATAAACCTAGTAAGTTGCAGAAGCTGAATCACCCCAAGTCCTGTCTGTTACCCACCTTGCTAAAAGGTGAAATGAAATGCTGGAGTGAAAGGAAGAAGAAATGGGGAAGAAAAAATATGAGGCAGGGGAAGAAAATTGGTGAGATGGCAACTTTAATCAGCCCCCAGGATTTACTGTACATTGTGCACTGAGCCTTAGTGGGCAAGATAGACACAAAGAAGCCATGGGAGCCAGAGAACAAAAAGGTTCTAGAACACAAGAGCTTTAGGTTACACACTGGGACTTTCCTTCAGCACGTTTACTGAGCAACTACTCTATATAAGGCAAGGGCCAAATAATAAGGCAATGTCTGCCTACTAGAGGTCACCACATTTCTAGGGGAGGCAGATCCAAATGCAGAAAATTGTGGTGTGATAAGTAACTTACTTGGTCAGGGAGCCTGAACATGGAGTGGTCAGAAATTTATACTTACTGGCAAAATATTTCTTCCTGATTTGGTCTTGTTAATTTTGCACACACAAGGTCAGGAATTCCTAGAATTTACCTATCCCCCATGGCTATCATTTATGGAATGTTTGTGTTTTTGCAAATGGGATGGCTTTGTAGCTCCTCTCTGAGGGAGGACCAACCCTGCACTTGTGTTGGAGAAAGGCTGGGGCCACCTCCCCTTCCCACAGGCTGCCCTTGAGCCCATTACCACTGCAGATTTGAGATTAGCAGATTGTTTTGCAGTCACTGCTTGCCTGGAGGTATAGGTGCTCTAGTGGACTGCCAGCCCTCACTAGAGGACCCGGCTGCAGGGGTATGCCCTTTCCCAGCAGGGCTGGGAGCTGTCCTGGGCATGGAGGTACTTAATTGATGCTTTGGGAATTAGATGTGACCACGTCACCTCCAAGGCTCTTTTCTCACTCTAGAAACACAATATACTGTGCCTGCAGAGACCTTGGAACCTGGTGGTAGTCTCATAGTGGTATCTGCCAGCCCTCCCACTTTTCCATCTTCTTTAAGTATCTTTGTCATGTGCTTTATTTGGAAGCCGATATATTGTGGGATTCTTACTGCTGTGTATACTTAGTGAGATAGTTTTTGTTTGTATTTTAAGTTCTTATAAGACCTTGAGATCACTTTGATTAGGTTCATTCAAATAGAAATTACTTGTATCTCCTGGAAATAAGTTAAGTGTCTTCTGACTTTTACTCCCTGCTATATTAATGGAGTTGACTCAGTCTGGTAATATTTAGGACCTTTTACATGCTGCTCATGAAAAGTTCTTTTTGTCCATGACTTTCACTCCAGAGAAGGGTTCATGGGCTTAAAGGTATTCGTTGCTTTAAGTGAACTTTATGTGAAATGTGGATTGACTTCCAGAATATAAGTGTATGTCTGTACTACTTGTCTTTAAATTTAATTCTTAGCAGTAAAGGAATTTTGCAACAAAATTCATTCTCTAGAAATTTTCATTTTTTTATATGCAACTTTTTCAGGAAGTCTAATCTTCTACCATTGGTAGGAATGACTGCCTGTCACTTTTACCTGCCTTGTCCTCTCTGCCCCCCATCACATATGTTACCGGGAGCCACAGATATTACCAGACTCTGCCTTTACAGGCTTCCAGGCCTGTTTTTTGGGCTTGTCAGTGCAGCAGACAGAACCAGGTGCTGTCATGGCTGTCGGTCAGGGTACATCCTGGCAGCACCTGGCTGGCCAGCTTGTGCTCATGCAGTATTCATTGCACACCAGAAGTTGTCTGGACCATCGCCTTCTGTGCTGTCTCACTGAGCTCCATGTGAACTTGCTTTCCTTTTAAGCTCATGTCCAGGCCATTTTTTGCAGGCTTTTGTGAGGCCCAAATGCTTGGGCATAGGCAAGCAATAGACAGGAAATCCCGTGGTGGAGTACAAATTACTACCTGACAGTAAAGGAGGTCAAGGAATTTGGCTAAAATTCTTACTTATATTGAGGTGTAGGAAAGGTGGGAAAAAAATTAGGGAACTAATTTTTTCAGGAGTCTGTTTCATAAATACACTTTATGACAGGGTCTCCTTTAATTCTTACAACAATCTTACGAAGTTAAGTAAATGATGCCCACTTAGGTTGGGAAACATGAGGTTCAGGGAGGTTCTAAGATTTATCTGAGCTCTCTTACCTGGTAAATGGTGGAGCTACATTAGATTAAAAAACCTAAAACGTGTAGTAGTTAAGAGAATGAACTCTGGAACTAGACTGTACCATGAACTAGGGTGTGACCTTAGTGTGTTCTTTAACCTCCCTGGTCCTCAGTTTCTTTAGTTGTGCAATGGCATAATATTCCTGCCTAATACTTTGTGTGATTGTAAGCATTTTAAATTCTCTCAGTCACTTGGTAAACACACAGTGAGTGTCAGCAAGTACTATTATTGGCCCAAGCTTATGAAACTTTGAGTGGAATCCTGAGACTTGGTTTCTTTTCATCTAGGAACAGTCTCCAGGGAGCATGTGTGAGTCCATGCTTATTAAGAGTACCCTGATAGGGAACATAGTCAGCATTAATGTAATGACTAGGAGGAGAGCCAGAGGAGAGAAAGTGCAACCAGGGGGATTGTTTTATAAACTATATGTTTAACCAATATACTGTATGCTTGAAACAAATAAAATAAAATTTTAAAAAAAGAGTGCCCTGAAACGACTCCAACCCCCAGCTCTTGCTTTCTATCTCATTACTCTCTGCTTCATCCCTGGCTCTGCATAATTTTTCTTACCAGCAACTCTTTAGACTTCCTAGAATAGTTTGTTCATTATCATTTTTTGTGCCCCTCCTCCACATGTTGCACTGTGTTGGGTATTTGGGCAGGACATGTTCGTAGAAGTGTATGTCCTTGTCCCTGCTTGTGAACTTCTGTGCTTTAGAAGATACAGTATGAATGTACAGAACAGTTGGTTAAGGGGGGAAGAAAAGCAATGAAGTGCCAAAATGGCACAGACAGGTGACTTCAGTGTTTTGAGAATTTATTATATGCTAAGCACTGGTTTAGATGTTTACACGAACCAGCAACCCTGCAAGTTGGGTGATGCTGTATCATCCCACTTTACTGATAACCCAGAGGTGTACACATCTTGTCTGAGGGCACATAGCACAGGACTGAGAAGAGCCTGGGGTTTGAACCCTAGTCCACACTGGCTGTCGTGGGCCTGTGTAGACCATGTCCCAGGTCATTGGTAGGATGGTTTAGATGAGATGAAGGGGTGTTGATGTGAGCAAAGCTTAGGTCTGACAGTGAGCACAATGCATTCAGGGGCAGTTAGGAGGCCAACCTGGCTGGATTGGAGTCGAGTTCAGGGTTTATGGACTGCTGTGCCAGGTTCTTTTTGTTGAGAGATGAGTAAGACCTGTTCCTTGCCCTCTGGAATCTTATTGTAGCTGGGGAGACAGACACAGATAGATGATTTCAGCATAGTGTGGTAAGAGCTGTGAGGAAGTAAAGGGTGCTGTGGAAGCAAAGGAGGAGGAACCAGGGAAGGTAAGTTAGTGGTGAGCTTAGCAGTTGAAGGCCAGAAAGTTTTCTGACAGGCAGAGAACAGTGTTGAGTGTGAATAAGAGGCATGGGCTTTTCTTGCTAGAAGCAAGTTTATTTACTTCATCTGATGGATGCTAGGGCACAGTGCAGAGTTTATAGTCAACAGGGAGTTCATCAGAGGTATCTGAACACTGAACAACACGACACGGAAGTAGCATTTTATGTTGATTAATCTGGTGGAGGCAGGAGAGATGAGAGTCAAGCAAGAGCAAGTATGGGAGGAGGCAGCAAACTTTTTACTGTAAAGGGCCAGAAACTTAATACATTGCATTTCAATGGGCCATATAATTCTCTGATGAACCTATCTAGAAGTGCTATTACGAAAGCAGCCACAGACGATTGGTAAATGAATGGGTATGGCTATGTGCCAATAAAGCTTTTATTTATGGCCCCTAGATTTGAATTTCATATAATTTTCACATGTCACTAAATAGTCTTTTGATCCCCCTCCTCCCCCACTCCACCTTGGGCTATTTAAAAATGTAAAAGCCGTTCTTTGCAGGTTGGATTTGGCCCACCGCTTCTGGTTTGCCCATCCCTGAGCAACCGGTGATGTTCAAGTGTGACATGACAAGCAACTGGAACAGGATGTTGGTGGTGGAAGTAGAGAGGAGGAGGCCTGGTGCCAGAAACATTTTGGAAGGAGAACACTGATTAGATAGAGGAGATAATGAGAGAGAAGAGCCCCAGATAACACTGAAATTTCATGTTTCATGCCTTCCCAGCCTTTTGGAAAAACTGGTCTTGTATTCCATGTTCCAAGAATGTGATTTGATTTTGGAGAAAAACCCAGAGAATGTGACTTGATTTTAGAGAAAAACCCAAAAATAGCTAGCTGATGTCTTAGGTGCTCCCAGACTCTTTCAGCATGGTTGTTTCAATTTTCTCACCATGTCACTGTTCCAGCTACCTTTGCTGCCTTGTCTCCAGGTGCTTTAGGCAGGAGCTAGCTCCTGCGGTACCTGGGACATATGTCCACCTGTTTGTTGGGCATAGGTAAAGTTCATTTTTAGATAATTCTTTATTTTGATAAAATTTCAGATTTGCAGGGAGGTTTATAAGAGCAATATTGGGACCTCCTTGTATGTTATGTGTATTTGTTAATTAGATTTTATTAATTGTTTACATTTTGCCCTGTTTGCTTTATCATTCTTCCTCTACCCATATATATTTATACACACACACACATATTCATATGTGTGTATGCATATATATATATGTGCCATTTTCTCTGACCCATTTGAAAGTTGGAGACATTTTTCTTTTATAACTATAACATATTTTCTTCTATAACTACAGTAAAGTGATCAAAATCAAAGAAACTTAACATTGATACAATGCTGTTATCTAATTGTTGTTTTGAACATAGCTCCCCTCGATAGCTATTACTCTTAGATTACCTGCCATATGTAAATAATGATGCTCCTGTTCCCTTTAACTGGAGTTATAGATAGAGGTAGGAACCCACATTCTTAGCAGCAGTGATTCTCCATGCTGGGGCTGCTCAGTGGGGTGTGGCAGGACCAGCAATTGTCCAGAAGGAGAAGCAGTTCCAGGGCTGAAGTGTCATGTGTTATCGTGAGCATCTTAGGGGGCAGGGACTGTGTTTTATTTCACATAGCTTCTGCCTTCATGAGAAAGTTAACCTTCTAAACAGAATAGCAGCCATAGCACCCAAGATCTCAGTTTTAGTTATAAACAACATTCTTTCTTTTAGCTTTATTCTTCTCTACCACATCTCAGCTTGTGGAAATGATTCTTCTAGGATGGGTTTTTTTTTCCAGGCTTGATCTGGAAAATAAAATAAAATAAATTTATTTTAGAAATAAGATAGGAGGAAAAGGTATCCTACCATTTCTGACTTAAAACAAAAAGATTTTCTTTATGCTACTTTAAAAGACTGAAAAGGGCAGGGTCCAATGCACATTCTGAAATTCTTTATGAGTAGTGAGAGCTTCTTTAGTTCTGTGAGAACTATGAGGAAAAGGGTCTGGAAATTCTGGACATGATGAGAAGGTTTAAGGAAAGGCTCTCCATATAAACAGGTTACTCACCACATTCAGCTAAGTTCTCTGTGATGTAACTAAATGCTCTTGGTCTTTTCCTTAAGTCTGTGTAGATGTGTTTGGGACCATGTACTGTTCCTGACCACCCACAAACCTGTTCTTGTGATCTAGGGGTCCCCAACCCTGGGCCACACAGCAGGCGAGCGAGCAAAGCTTTATCTGTATTTGCAGCCGCTCCCCAGCACTAGCATTACTGCCTCAGCTGTACTTCAGATCATCAGGCATTAGATTGTCATAGGAGCATGATCCCTGGTCTCAGAAAGGTTGGGGGCCACTGATCTAGGACACCTGAAGTCTAAGAGTCAAAATTCTCGGTGTCCAAGGTCTGTAAGGCCCTGTTCAGGCATGGGAGCGGGTAGGTGGACCACAGAGGAGGATAAAGATGCCAGGGCTTCTGCATTCCCTGATCTTCCAGTCTAGATGAGACAACTTTGATTCAGCTGCTCCTGTGCAGTGAACTCAGGGAATCACTTAATGGTTCTGTGTCACAGTTTTGCCATTTGTAAAGTAGGGAGATATTGGCTGTCAACCAGAGACAAAATTCAAGTATAAAATTTGCAGATGTACTTGGCAACAAATACAAGTGCCAAAACATAATGATGTTTTCATAGGAATGCCCGTAACACAGATAGAGGTCACGGTTCGCCGCTAGTGTAGGAGGACTGGTGGGCAGAGGTGTTAGAAGCTTCCCAGACAGGATCTGCTCGTTTTCTTGGACCTTGTGGTTCATGGAATCCACAAGACAAAGGCAGATAGTTCAATAAAAATCAGCTTAAAAGTACCAGGGACGTACAAAGAGAGTAGAAGTCAGAGGCTCTGTTCTGAGAGTTCACAGTTCACTTTGGGAGTCAAGATCAATAGCTAGTGAACACCAGGGAGATACAGAGAATTGGGTACAAATCATGAATGAGCATTCTGCTGCTCAGAAATGCGGTGCTTACTATTCCCCTCACTCCCTCTGCTTGAACCTCTCTGGTGCCTCACTGTTCTTCAGTCACTCTGGACATGCCCCTGCTTCAGGTCCTTTGCACAAACTGTCCCCTCTTCCTGAAATACTCCCCTTAGATATAATATAGTTAACTTCCTTAACACCTGCATTTTTTTTTTCGATGTTACTTTCTCCATGAAAGCTGCTCATGCCACCCAGTGTAAAATTTCAATATGTCCCCTTCCCCATGGTACTCCAAATTCTTTTTATCCTGCTTTATATTTTCCTCTCTTCCAGAGTACTGAGCACTCTCCAGCATGCTTTCCTTATGTTTATTGAGATGCATGGTAGCCTAGGCTCTGGAGCCAGACTGCCTGGGTTTATGTCTTGGCTTTACCAGTGTACTACTTATGGGACCTTAATTACTTAACCCCTTTAGCCTCAGTCTCTTCATTTGTAAGAATGATACCTAACTCACGATTTTTATGAAGATAAAATGGGTTAATATTTATAAAATGCTTGATAGAACACCTTACATGAAATAAGCACTGTATATGTATTTGATAACTACAGCTTTTATTGTCTTTCCTACCACTAAAATGGAAGCTTTGTGAGGTTGGAGAGCTTTATATGTTTGCTCTTGAATGTGTCCCTAGCATTTAGAACAGGGCCTGACAAAGCAGATAGTAAGTATGTGTTGAGCCAGTGAATAGGCTGTGGGTGAATTGGTCTGGAAAGGGAAGCAGTAAGGTGTGGGTCAACTGTGGACAGCAGAGGCTGACCTGGGTTCCCATGCTCCACACTTAGTGGCTGTGTGATCTGGACCAGTGTCTTTTTTTAGGTATTAAAAACAAAAGAAAATTTAATAGATTTGAGTGTTTTTAAATGACCTTTAATTTAATCATTCAATTTTTATGGCACCACTGGTTAACAAAATCCAGTAAATTTCAGCTGTACATTTTAGCAGTAAGACATGTATATATACTGTGTGTTCACCTCCCATACTTAGATTTCTTTTTGTCACCACATATTTGACCCCTTTTACCCCATCTACCTCTCTGCTACCTCTACCTTCTGGTAACCACTAGTCTGTAGTCCATGTCCATGAGTCTCTGTCCTGTTTGTTTGCTGCTTTTAGGTTTATATCCCACATATAAGTGATATGTGATTTTCAACTTTCTCTGTCTGGCTTATTTCACTTAACATGATTAACTGTTTCACTTTTAGACAAGATATTTTGTCTTTCTAGTATACATTCATAGCTTGTTTCCAGCTCCCCTCCTAACACTCCTAAATTGTAATTATTTTTACCTTGTCAGGGTTTTAACATTTGCATTCACTTTTATAGCAAAATCCCATCAGAGTCAGTGCTAATTTCTGATTCTTTTATTCTGGCTTTGTATTGGCTTTTTATCCTGGCAATGTTCACTTCATTATTTTTATTTATCTCTTACTTGTCCATTCTGGCTAGCATCTTAATATCCCCAAGTCTTGGGCTAGAGTTGTAGCAGGATTAGATGGAATAATATACAGTAAGTGTAAAGCATGATGTTAGCCTTGCCAGTAGCAGATGGTAAATGTTAGTTCTTTTTCTTCCTCAGCAATGCTGGAAGAAGAAGTGAGTCAGTGAAGGAAGCAGGTTGATGGGGAGGAGCAGGGGAAATCCTGAGTCGAGATGAAGCGAGAGGGACAAAAAAAGATGTTAGATAGAGGTGTGACTATTACCAGCCAGTGTAACAGGAGTGGTTAATGAGATGAAGCTATTTTATAGTCAAACTTTGATGCTAAGATGAGGGGCTTAGATTTTTTTTGTAACTTTATTTTGATATAATTTCAGAAAAGTGCAAGAATAGTATAAGGAACTCTTGTTTACCCTTTACCCAGAACCAGCAATTGTTTTTATTTTGCCCCATTTGATTTTTCATATTTTTTTTCTTTTCTCTGTATGAAGTAGAGACATTGTACCCATTGACTGACCCCTAAATACTTAAGTGTTTATTCCTAAGAACAGGAAATCTATTCTCTTACATTTCGATAGGGAACTTTAGGTTCTTAAGTAAAGCAGTGGTACAATATGAAAAAAACTTGGAGAAGATGGGCTAGAGGCTGGCAGGGCCTGTGAACAGGCAATTCGGAATAATTTCCACTGGAGGGTGATGACAAATTGGTGACTAGAAATGGGGAAAGGGATAGAGCCCCAGGAGATGTTTAGTGGAGTCTTGGCTATATACTGCTTGGAATGGGGTGAAGGCTAAGATGAGGGGGAGGGAGGTCTCACATGCTGTTAGAAACCACTGCTTTCTGGGGAGAAGAGAAGCATGCATAATTTGAAAAGGCAAATTCAGCTTTATTTTATGATTGGGAAAATGAAGCGTCACTCCTCTCCCTTATTCATATTACAGTCTGTGAGGATAAAGGTCTCCTTCATTCTTAAGGGAGCAGCTGGGAGGGACATGCTTGTGTTTTCAAAGGCACAGAGATGCAGTGTGATCTAAAGGTCACTGCAGTTGCAGATAACTGGGTAAGTACTTTATGCTTTGTCATGAAGATAGTGAGTAGAGATGTAGATTTAGGGGTCATTAGTGACAAAGACAGGTGGCATTAAATTGGGAAGATGATGAGAAACCAAGGACCAAAACCAGCCTTGGGAGGGGGAAACTATGGGGAACCAAGGAGAGGTGAAGACCAGAGGAAGAAGCTTAAAGAGAGGGTAGCAACAGCAATAACAATAGAAATAGAATTAATAAAGAGGACCCAGACTGAACCAGAAGAGACCTAAGGAGCAGTGAGTGAGCCCCAGGCATTCTTCATACCAGGCGGGTGCCCTGTGTGGTCAGAAGGTACTGATTGGGCTTTTTTTTTTTTTTTTTTTTCCTTTCCAGAGCAGGATCCAGAACTCACAACTTTAAGTGATGCTCTGTGAATAATGCCACCCAGGGTGCTAAACCTAATCAGGCTGTTGAAGGATTTAAAATTAACTTACCAGTGCCTAAGTGTTTTTATGGAAGAAATACCTCAGGGAGAATTTGTCAAAGAAGTGGTTTTACATTAGAGCTTATACTGAGTATTAAAAGACCCTGCCCCCTTTTAAAGATAATGTATTATATGGAAGATTGTGCTATTCTCTCTACTTTCAAAATTTCCAGGTATAGGAAAATATTGTTACAGGAAAGCCTTGATTGCCTCTGGAGTAGTAGACTCTTAGGAGTGAAGTTACTACAGGATTATACTTTAATCTCACAAATATGCATCGAGCACCTTTTAACTACTAAACACTGGGAATGTAGTAGTTGAACCATGGCCTGCCAGAGTCTGCTCATAACTGTGGTTAAATTTTCTGGAATTTTACAAGTTTGTTTTTAAATACAGCCATTACTAAAAATTAATTCAGCAATTTATAATTAAATTACATTAAAAATAAAAGTAATAAATACTCAAATCATATCATTTCCTCATTTTAGTATTGACTGTGCTCTTAATGTCTCTTGTATCCACATGGGAGAAATACTATCTAACAGTGAATGATGGCACATCCCTACCCAGCTCTGTGTCTGTGTTCAGAGATGTCAAGTTGGTAGCTTGAAATTGGCTAGGGTGGTAGTATTTATACCACAGAAACCGACAAACACCATGAATCCTTGCTTCATTTATTGTTTTGTTCATTGTCTAGGAAAGTGATGGAGAAAATGTTAACATTTGCAGTGTAAACTTAAAATGTTTTATGTCTTGTAGCCATTACATTATGAATAGCACCCAAAATATTGAGGAAGTATTCTTCTCATATTTGAAAAGGAGGGTCCAATTCAGCAAAGAAGTTGCTCATATCATGTTTGATATACATCTTCTTTGTTCCAGTTTTGTTTTACTCCTGAAAGTAAATGAAAATATCAACCAACATTCATTTATTTATTAATTAATCCATAGGTTGGCCACAGAGATGAGTGAGACAAAAATCTGTGGCAGCATTCTGTGCGAATTAGTTGACTCTATGGAATTTACAGTAAAGAATATCATATTTTATTGCTATATACATTATTGTTATATATTACTATCTATTACTGTAGATTTTATTACTGTATTATATTTTATTTCTATTGTATGCTGTGTATTTTTTATATCAGTAAAATTTATAGTTAAATGTATGTACATATAAAAACATGAACATATTTTTGGAGAACATTTGCCAACAAACCACCATAGAGAGTTAAATAAACACTGCTTCTTCATAGGGTTCTGTTTAGTGTAGAAGTTTGTTAAATAATCACAGAGATACAGAGGAAAGACCTGTCAGGAGACCTGTCAGGGTCCAATGAAAAAGTGTGTGACAAAGTACTCAGTCTGGGCTGAAGCAGGAATCTGGAAAGGCCTCAGGTACTAAAATTCAGCACAGACTGCCCATGAGTGGGGAGCAGGGCCAGGGGCAAGAGGGAGCAGCCTCTTTGTGTGGGTGGGGCAGGCTTGAGGATCAAACAAGCAGTTCCTTCTACTAGAGCATAGTGATAAGAGGCAAGGAGGTGGGAGTTCTGGAAAGAAATCTGGACATGGTTCAGATTTTGTAGGTGCTTGCTGTAGGTCATGTAAAGGTCGTGTTAACAATCTAAGCACTCTGCTTTTAGGCAAGTTGGCCATTCATTTGTCACAGACACCTGAAGGCAGCTTTCCATTGGGCCAGCTAGATGTGGCTTCAGAAAAGTGGTGTTAATATTTTTTATGTAGTAAATACTTAAATTGGACAAATATGAATTATCTGTTTACTGTGTACAGGACTTTATGCTAATGATTTTCAAGAAAACCCAGTTGTTAACTATGTCCTTGCCTACTAGGACTGTATTTCATGGTAGGAAACCAGAGACATGTACAGTGAGCTGTAATATAGCACTGCTTTGAACAAAATGCTGTAGAGGAAGTAATTAATTCTGATTGTGGGTTGAGGAAAGCCATATGGACAGGCAGGAAAGTAGTTTGCAATAATTTACTTGGGGCAGCCCAGAAGAGTATCCCACTTTTGACCAAAGGCCCTTACTCTCTTTAATTCCTGATTCATGTCTATCATCTACTGTCCTGAGGTCTCTGATTATTTCATGAATGCTAATTCTGCCTCTAACCAAACTGCTAAAGAGACCACATCCTATGCTTCCCTCCTGCCCTTCATGCGCTTTCAGAAATATTTGTTTGTTTGTTTGTTTTTTTATATCCACCAGAAAATCATCTCAGAATCCAGGTTTAGAAGACACTTTAGATGAAGGATATCAGCCTAACATTTAGAAGGTGTGCTGGGCTGGGAGAAGGTACTGAAGGGAGGGGCTCCTGTCTCTAAGCTAGACTATTCATAGAAGTCACTGAATGCAGCAGGGACATTCTTCTAATGAAATATTTGGTAAAAAGACTCATCATTTTTATTCTTATTTTACTGGCATTTATTGAATACCTACTGTGTGCCAGGCTCTGTGTTACTTAAGAGAATACAATGATATAACACAAGGTTACTGCTCTTAGTTTTTTTTTTTTTAACAGCTTTATTGTATAACTCACATGACACACAGTTCATTCATTTAATGTGTAATATTCACTGGTTTTTAGTATATTCACGGAATTATACAGTCATCACCATAATCGATTTTAGAACATTTTTTGTCATCCAAAAAAGAAATGCTGCACCCATAGCAGTAACTCTTTACTTCCCTCCAGGCTCTCTCCCCCCAGCCTTAGGCAACCATGAATCTACTTTCTGTCTCTCCAGATTTTTTATTCTGGACATTTCATATAAAGGGGATCATACAATGTGTGATATTTTGTGACTGGTTTCTTTCACTTAGCACAATATTTTAAAGTTCATTTTTGTGGTATGTACCAGAACATCATACTTATGAACAAATAATATTCCATTTTATGGATATACTACATTTTCATTTAATGGTTGATGGATAGTCCCCTTGGGCTATTTTGAATAATGTTGTTATAAACATTCATATACAAGTTTTTGTATGTATATATGTTTTCATTTCACTTGTGTATATACATACCTAGGAGTGATATAGTCATATAGTAACTTCGTGTTTGACATATTGAGGAGCTGCCAAACTATTTTCCATAGCAGCTGCACCATTTTACAGTCTCACCAGCAATGTGTGAGGGTTCCAATTTCTCCACATACTCAGCAACACTTATTATAGCCATCCTAATGGATATGACGTGGTATCTCATTGTGGTTTTGACTTGTATTTCCCTAGTGGTTAATAATATTGAGCATCTTTTCATGTGCTTACTGGTCATTTGTAAACATTCTTTCAAGGGTCTCTCTTGGTGCCTTTTCTCTGTCTCTATCACTGTCTCATCTATTATCTCTGTCCCTCTGAGCCCCTCTGAGTCCCTTTACTCTGCCTCTTTATCTCTTGCACTGTCCCTCTCACTCTCTGCCTCTGAGAGGAGACCACACTCTGTGGAATGTTATCCCTTTTCTAATAAACTTTCCTTCGAATCTAAAAAAAATTATTTGGAGGAATACCTAATCAAATACCTTGCTTAATTATACATTTTTATTTTGATTATTGAGTTATAAGAGTTCTTTGCATGTTTTGGATATAAGTTCTTTATCAGATACATGATTTGCAAATCTTTTATCATTCTGTGATACGTATTTTCGCTTTCTTGATGATGTCCTTTATGCTTTGAAGCATAAAAGCTTTTGATTTTGTTGAGTCAAATTTGCCCTCAGTTCTTTAGTAAACTCAGATTTATATGGCATATTTCTAAGCATTCAGTAGTTTCTGTTATATTTAACATGTGTCTAGAATTGAATAGTCTATGACCAGTCTCATAACTTCTAATATGCAGAACCTCTTATGTTAGTGACTTTGTTTTAGCTTTTAAAAACTTAAAATCCTATGAAAGTACAGATTAAGGCACATACACTATTTATAGCATTTACTCACCATGTCTCTGGTGAAAACAACTATAAGCTGATGACTACTGAATACATTGATTGGGGGCCAGACTTCTGAAAATAGTTGGACATAAATGTGTTAAGATAGTATTTAAGCATAGCCAGGAAAATGGAACAGTATCATTTCCCATTATAATTTCAATTCTCTTGTGTTATGAGTATTTCAGCTCTATTTACTCCAGTATAAGGCATGGAACTTAATAACAAGAAGTGCTTCGGGTTATGTAGGTAATTTATCAGAATGAAAAACTTAAGCTATCTCCAATGCTGATCCCCACAAAATATTTTAGCAGTCAACCCTCTTCCACTATTGTTCAGACAAGACTAAAAAGAAGTAAGACATTTTACTTACATGATAATGTTCTATATTGAGCCACCTTACATGTCTATAATAGTACCATTTCCAACAGATGAGAGAGCAAGCTCAGGAGGTGTGCAGCAGAGGCTGTTCTTGCCCAAGAAAGCATTCCCACTGCTAGGTAGGAATGCTGGTTTCACTTTTGGCGGACATACTTGCAAGTGTGTTATTTGAGTCTCATTTCTTTTGTATCCCTTTTAACTTGTTTAATTAGGTATTACCATTTCTAAGTTGGGTTCAGTGAACATGTTGGTGTTTTTTCTTTGCGTGTAATCTGAACAAGTGGATATAAATCATGTAGCTGGGGCCTAGGGGTGGGTGATGAAGCATAGGAAAAAAATGTAAGAGGAACCTAAAGTGTGGAGAAGATGAGAATTTCTTAACAAATGCAAGAGGGTTTTGGGAATTTATTAAATAGGAAGTGAATCAAGTAAAGTATAGGACAGTTAAATTCCCAGACTTGTTCAGTAAATGTTATTATTCCTGAGGCATCAAAATGCTTGGATGACTTTGTAGCAAGTATAATTTTGAAATGAAGCATGGTCCCATATTCCCATTTTGGATGGAGTTGCCTGTGATCAAGTGGCATTTTAGATTGCTCAGGCCTTTCTCTTCTGCAGAACTCAGAACCATTCCAAATGGTTTTATGAACACAAGTTGACTTGAGATTGACAGTTCTCCCAAATAAGTCGATCACTCTTGGAATGTTTTTGAAACCTGTGACACTTTGGCTTCTTTGACTGCGTTATTCGTGGTAGGTACAGGTCTTCACACTTTGAAGATGGATGTGACATGTTTAAGTATGGGGACCCTAAAGTCAGACTGCCTGGGTTCGGTTACATCTTCTGCCACTTAAAACTATGTGACATTGAGTACATTACTAAATTCTGTGTAATTTATAAAATGTAGATGATGATACCGATCTCATGGGATTATTATGAAGTTTAAATGAATTCTTCGGTGAAGTTTAAAGAACAGCATACAGAGTAGTGTTCATTACACAGTAATAAGCTCACATGAAATGTTAGCCACTATTGTTGTTATTTTTGTTGTTGCTATGAAACTATCAAAACATTAATTTCTACCGAGCTCTCATAAATGAAGTAGGTGATCAAATTGGGTGACAGTATATTTAGTAAAACATAAAGGATGAAAAGAAATAACAACAATACTAATAATTCCCATTTATTGAGTACCTCCTGTGTGTTAGACCCTGTAGGCTCTTATATATATTGCCTCATTTAATTCTCATAGCAACCATGTAGGGTACTCTTATGAGCACTATTGAGACCATGTTCAGGGAGAGGCAGCTGCTCAGTAGAGCTAGTCTTAGTCACACATCTCTCCTGCTTTCCTCGTCTGTGTTCGCCTTGGGAGCCAAAGTAACAGGAAAGTCATTCTTTGCCCTGAGCCTATTGTTTCAGCTATTCACGGAATCCATGGCCTGAAGGGAGCTAGGATTTCCAGGACGTAAACCTTTTTGGGGGTGAGTCTTTTCTGTTGTGATGATTGAATGGTCAGGAGGTGGACCTGAGGGGACTTGTCTTTTAAAAAGACCAGTGATCAACTCTTTCTAAGCCAGCCCATTGGTCTCTCTTCCACCCACAGGCAGATAGATACACACAGCCTTTACCTGCTACCTCATGCTGGGGGATGAGGGTGGAGGGGCTCACGCCCCTTCCTCACTATCACAATATAGGATGGCCCTTAGATTGGGCCAGGGCCTGGATGGCCCTGACTTTGTCCTAGCATCCTTTGGGAAGGAAAACGTGCTCAGCTACATATTCTCTAGAAACACGTCTCTGATCAGATAATATAATTTGCAGAAATCTCCCATTCTGTGGGTTGTCTTTTCACTTTTTGATAGTGTCCTTTGAAGCCCAGCATTCCCTTGCTACTGCTCCAATGAAGCCTGGCAAGTGTTGGGATGCCACAAGATATCAGAGAAGAGGGAGGTAGCAACCCCTGCCCGCACAAACACACACTTCCCTTCCCCCCCTTAAGGTAATTCAACCCACAGAAGAGTTAAGATTAAAGACCCATAGTTCAGTAGGCCTGGAGTCAGGGTGAAGCTCTGCTGAAAAGACTGGGACTGCAGTGAATGGCTGAAGGCCCCATGCAGCCTGATAAGGGGAGCCCAGGTGAGCTCTGAGCAGAGCGCAGGTGCAGACTGCCAGGTGCTACAGAGCAGCAGGTCTGTACGGGTGGCATGAGTGCTGAGCATGGTAGATTGCTTTGGGTCTGGCAGTGCCAAAGACTACACATGCTGACGGGTCAGGTTACAGTTGCTGTGGGAACTGTGACCTTTGAATTTCCTGGCATATGCATGGAATGTCAGTTGCATAATTCTACAACAACTTGAATTTTTCCCCCTTCTTACCCTCCTTCTTGGCATTTAAATTTTTTTTTTTTTTTTTAAATCTCAGTGAATGAGATCCATAGCTCTCTGCCTGTCCTTTTCTTGGGTGCAGATAGTCTCTCTCACTTTTCTTCTCCTGCTCCCCCAGAATGCCAGGCAGGAGAACAGCCAGGGCCCTACCATGTGGGAATCTTCCTCCTGTGTCCAGGCAAGGACCCTAGACTGAGGTGAGTCAGCCTGGAGCTGCCTCCGGGATGGACCACTGTATGTTGCAAGGTGGGCCTAACTGTCCTATGTGCTTATTTCTCCCAAAATGACCTTGCCTGTTTCTGCATCTGCCCTTCTGTTTATACTGCTCTGTGTGCATGGAACATCCTTCCCAGGTGGCTTAGTTAAATTCTTCCTAGACTTCAGTTTCTACTTGGAGTCCTACCCTTTCTGGGAAATCTGTTTCACCACCACAACCTGAAATTATTCCCTCTTCCAGAGAACATTTAATTTGGTATTTAATCAGATATTGTCTCAGGATATTTTTCTTGTTGTCTCAGAACATTTGTCATTTGGAGTAGAGGGGTGGTCTGCTTTCATTTTTCTGCAAAACAAATTATAAGATTCTTGAGGGTCAAGATTTGAAATATTTGCATTGCTTCTTAAGTGGTCACTAGTTTTATTGGATTTGCTGAATTAAGCATAAATTTTCTTAGCATCACCTATGAGGAGGTCATCAGGCTGGAAACTGAAGAACATAAGATGCCTAGCCTGGCGTAGCCTGGCATTGGATGGCATGGCCATGTCTGCTCTATCATCCTCTTCTTCTTCTACCATTGAACTCTAAACCCACTGGCCTTGATTCCTAGAAGGCCCAAGTCTGTTGTCACTTGATGGCCTGTGAACACATGATTCCTTCTGCCCCTAGAGAAAGCGTCTGCCTTCACTTAGCATCATTCTTCCAGTCTCAGGCAAGATACCACTTCATTATTGAGGCCATTCCTGACCACCTCAGCCAAGGATGCCCTTTCTGTTATTTTCTCTTATATTCTGCTATTCTTTTCCCTTACAGACCTTTTCACAATATATAAGTAGGGACTTATTTGTCTATTTGTGTATTGACATTTTTATATTGATGGTTGTTCCCCACTGTATTTCCATTTCAGGGACATAGGAGACATATTGTTTTGTTCATATTCTGTGCTCAGATCCAACATGATACCTAATATTTAGTATACTCATAGGAAATGCTAATTTTTTATTTTTATTTATTTATTTTTTTTTAGGTGAGGCAACCCTTGGTTGTCCTCACAGATTGCAAGGACCTTCTCAGTTTACAATCCCTTATTTTTTATTTTTTATGCTTACTGCATCTGGTCTTCTTAGGTGGTCTCCCATCCAAGTACTAACTAGGCTCGAGCCTGCTTAGCTTCCAAGATTAGATGGGATTGGGCTTGTTCAGGGTGGAATGGCCATAGACGAAAATGCTAAGTTCTTGAGTGCTCTTGTAGAAAAATATGCACTTTTTTTTTAAAGGGACTAGAAAGAAACATACAATGACTAATGATTTATCCTATAGATTATACTGCTTTGGTTGTTCATAGTAGACAGGTCTTATGGAACAACCATTGTCCCTCCCTTGAGATAAAAATTATAACTTCTTTGATCTAGGCAAAATACATGTGCTTTTTTTCTTTCCTTCTTTCTTCCTCCCACCTTCCTCCCCCTGACCCTCTTTATTTATTTTTTATATTTTGGCTGTTTTAGAAATGATTTAAGGCAATTTTGGCTCCTGATCTGTGCTGTATGTACTGTGAAGAGGATGAGGCAGGACTATTATTTTATTTTGTGGAATTCTAGACACTTATTTTGGGAACTTTGGGATACTCACTTTTCCTTAAACTTTAGAATTTTTGAGAAGCAGCCTGTGCTACCAGGAACCGCTAGGAAAGTGGAGCTTTTAGTTTTGTCTCTTTGCTGACTTCCCAGGGGAAATTGGTATAGGCATGTGTGCTTTTCCTAATCTTTTATAAAGTGGACTTAATATCTCAACTTTCCCATGTATTGGATACTATGACTTGCCTGTGAAAATGTTTACATAAAGAACCTGAAGTAATGTCTCCAAACTACTTTAAGCTCATCAGGGAAGAAAAAGGCACTCTGTAAACTTAGAGTATAATTATTAATCAGACTTTCCTTTGGTCCATTTCTCTGTCCTGAGTTTGTCTTCAGCTGCTGCTCAGGCTGCCAGGATTAACATACGGAAAGTAACTAGACCATGCCTCCCAGCCCCCCTTCCTGGCACACTGGCACAGACTGGAGATAAACACAGCTCTCTAAGCATCTGTCTTTAGTGTGAGGAGTGGCCATGGTTTCTCTGAGCAAGCACTCTGACACAGTCTTTGCTTCCTCTGGATGTCTCTTGCCTCTGCCACCTTTGGTCCTGCATGGCATTTTCAGCTGCCTTCAACACCCACTTTTCTCAGCATGGCCAGAAGTGGGGACGGGTTCTCCTTCGTTAGCCCCCGCTAGTGTTGTTGAATATGAGTGGAAGTGGATGCCAAGATGCCAAGTTCTAAATTTGTCTTTCAATCCTCTCCTGAGTGAGCAGTTAACCAGCTGTGAAACCCACAGTTTGAGGGTCTCTGTTCTCCCCATTTCCCCATTTCCCACTGATTGTAGCTCTTTTTGGCAGTTAGAGAAGCCTCTGCAGTCAGAACTGTGTCCATTTTAACTACAGTGGCAGATTGTCTAATTTGTTTTTAAGCTTTCATTTTTACTTCATAAAAAGCATGAGATTTGAACAGAAATGTTGTACATGCATGTTTAAAAAAACATTCAGAAGCAGCATTTGATAATTTTCTCCTCACTGCCTCTTCCTGTGCTCCTTCCTTCCTCTCAAGAAGACGTATTCCCTAATGCCTGTAATATTCCTGGTGCTTTAAATTGGAGGTGATGGGAAGAGGTACCAGGTCCAGCTGTCTAAGCCATATAATTTAGCAATATACACACAAGTGTAGAAAAATGTTTTTTTCTATTGTGTTTCCTTGTCCCTATTTATCTTGTTATTTGTTTTAGCACCCCAAGCGACTTTAAGGCAGTGTTTCATAAACTGTGTTCCATGGACCATTAAAAAGTGTTCTGGAGAAATTAAAAACATGTTCTTAATAAAATGATTGAATTGTATTCATTTTTTTTGTAACAGTTAATTTATCCTTGAGACCTTTTGCTTTGTGATTAATAAAATATAGATTTATCCAAAATGTTGTTGAATTCATAGTTTGGATCACTAGGCATTGTGTATTGTTATCCCATGCTAGTCTCAGTACACCTTTAGTATTCTTTCTTTAAATTTTATTTAAAACTGTTTTGTAGTCAAGTCTATTTGAGGACTGCTGGACTAGTATGGAACCAGTCTTACCTTTAAGTCTATAGTAAGTCCTCACTTAACTTCATGGATAGGTTCTTAGAAATTGTAATTTTAGGTGAAACAATGTGTAATGAAACCAAATTTACCATAGGCTAATTGATATAAACAAAAGGTAAGTTCCTATGGCATATTTCTGGTCACAAAAACATCAAACTTCTAAAGACTCAAAACACTTCTAAAATTAAACATTGAAATAAATGTAATCTAAGAAAGATTAATAAAAACAAGCATGAGAATTATTTTCCAACCCTCTTATTCCATTTCAGGGTCCTGAGTGACTGGAACCTCTCCTGGCAGCTCAGGGCACAAGGCAGGGACCCACCCTGGACAGGATGTCTGTCTGCCATAGAGCGTGCGCACACGTGCACTCACTCTCACTCAGACAGTACCATTTAGACACACCAGTTAACCTAACATGCACATCTTTGGGATGTTGGAGGAGACCAGAAAACTCATGCAGCCATAGGGAGAATGTGCAAACTCCACACACTGGCCCCAGCTGGGAATTGATTTTTTTTTTTCTCATCAGCATTAGAATGAAACAAGGTTGAACAAAATTACTTTTCAAAGACCTACTGTATCTTGTGGACTGTGAGTAGTCATGGTGATCACTAAGTTATCTATCTTGGACACTGTCCTAAGCACTTCAGAATAGTTACTTATTTTAAGCCTCATCTCAAAATCATTATATCCTTCTGAGATTAAATGGTATTAGATTTCCGTTTTATAGTGGGGGACATATAAGCTTGGGAAGCCTCAACTAACCTAGGGTCTAGTTGGTGTTTGGATCTGTGGAGCTCTGGAGCCTGTAGCTCTTTCTACAGTAGCTCCTGGCATTGCTGCTACTAATCTTTTGAGAAGCTGTGTTGTTTCAGTTTTGTATGTCTAAACTTTGTGCTAAGGTTCCTCCCTTTTACCCCAACATCCCCACAAAGGCAGGCTTCAGTACTTTGGTTTGCTACTGTATTTCTCCCTTGCTCATCCTGATTCTCTCATGTTTCTTCCTTTCTGATTCTCTCTGCTCATCTTCAGTTTACTCATCCTTCAGGATCTCCTTAAATCCAACTTTTCTTCTGTGAAACTTGCCTGGATCTATTTACCAATTTTTATAAGCATTGTTTTTCTTTATAATAGTTAAATGTTAATTGAATTGAATCTGTTAGAAGTCATCACCTCATCTCTTCCTTGCTTCTGAACTCCTGTAGTAGGAGTATGCCAGTGATCCCCATGCTGTGGATAATGAATATTTGTGTGTGTGTGTGTATCGGCCAGTAGCAATGCTTGCTAATCCAGAGTAGAGTCATCGAACTTGAGTTAGCTTGAGTTAATGACATTTCAAACATATACATTCTACTATTTTGTAGTGTATGTGGAAATTCATTGGAAAATGTTGTTGAATTCATAGCTTTTTTATTGATAGGTGTTTTTTCAACCAGGTAGTATGGGATAACCTACATCATGTAATGATCAAAAAAAAAAAAAAAGTAGTTGATGGTAAAAATGAGTATCATGCCAAAAAAAAAAAAAAAACCTGGAATCAATGGCTATACCATTCATTTGGCATTTATGTACTATTTGATTTTTTAGTTATTTTATATTGTCTAAACTGCTTAGCTAGATAGTGAGCCCTGTGAGTATGGAACCTTTAGCCTACATTCCCTTTATGTCCCTTGGAGTGCTTGCACTTAGTACCCAGGAAGTAGTTACAGATTTGACTTAGTCCTTAGATCCTTTAGCCTACATTCCCTTTATGTCCCTTGGAGTGCTTGCACTTAGTAGCCAGGAAGTAGTTACAGATTTGATTTAGTCCTTAGATCCTATTTTGCCTACTTTACTATCTGTTCTACTCTTAACATTTTACTCTCTTGAGCTCACTCATGCTTTTCTTTCTTTGTATAGTTTTTTTTTTTTTTTTTAATTCTAACCTTCAATAATTTCCTATCAGTGAATTGGACTTCTTGTTAAGCTCTAATTGTACTTTCAAGCAATAGGCTAGACTGTGGGCAGATAACGTTATTATTTAAATAATTATTTATGGAGCATTTTTGCCAGGCATTGTGGAAAATTTTTTAGAACTGCATTCTCTCATGTACTTCCTAGAGACACCTTGTGAAGCAGGTACTGTTTACCTCTGTTTTACAGGTGGATTATATGGGAATTGGACAGGGAAGTGTGGTAGACAGGATTCAGTCTTAGTATGACTCACAAGCCTATGCCCAGAAGCCTCCTGGTATCTGCACCTGAGGATCTTGCTTGGTTGTTCATTTCTCTAAGGAATTTTCCACTGGGGAAACAGAAACAATGGTACACAATACTGCTTGGATATGAATAAGTATTAAATTGTTTGGAATTTGAAGAAACTTAGAGGCTGAGGAATGCAGGAAAGACGAGGACGTGAGGAGGCTTTGTGAAGGAGGCAGTCTTCTGCAGAGCTCTGAAATATGGCTAGATAGAAAAGGAAAAGAGTTCACGTGTGAGGAATAGCATGAACCAAGGGCTGAGGGAGAAGGAAGTGCTTGTGGGCAGTGGGAGTGGGCAGGGAATCTCAGGGAAAGTGAGAGATGAGATTGGGTAACTAAAGCAAAGGGGATTTGAAATCATATGGGAGATGGGAGGAAGGTTAATAAGCAAGTCTGTATGGTTTTGAGCAGGATATGATAGGATGAATTTTCTGTTTAAGACCCTTGAGGTTGCCAGCAGATGGCAAATTCCTTATGGCATAATGGTTGCCTTCAGACTCTCCTATCTAGTTCTTATTTTTCATTCTTTTCTCCCTGAGTGCCCTTGGGACCCATGCCATCTCTTGTGGTCCCAGGAACAACCATCTGTACAGCAGTCCATGAATCAAACCACTGTGGGGTGTGGTGAAGTGAAAAAATACAGAATGGAAGTCAGAGACCTGGATTTGACCCCTGGGCCTATAGTTTACTAGCTGGACAGGTCATCTAATATTTCTTCATTCTCCCCCTACCCCCACAACTATAATTTGCAGATAGTAGTTTCAACTCACATGGTTGTTTCGGAAATAAAATGCTAGTAGATATTAAATACAGAGGCTGTTCAGTCAGTGGTTCAAGACTTCCTAGGATCAAGCACCAGCTATATCACTTACTGTGTGACTTTGGTTGGGCAAGTTACTTAATCTCTCTGACTCCTTTTTTCTTATCTGTAGAATCAGGCTGTTACTGTACCTACATCTCAATGTGAGTTAAATGAGAAAAGATAGATAACTCTCTCAAACAATGCCTGGCACATGTGATTAATAAATTATAGCCACTATTATTAATAGTATCATATAGTCATCATTATCATCACCACTGTCATCACAGTACTTGGTATGGAGTGGGTGCTTTCTTTAAGGTGGGAGACCAAATAAATCCTTCCAAATATATGGCAAGAAACTGCTTCTAATCACTGTGGAAATGATGTGACTTCAGTGCTTCTCTTAAGCACTGAAAATATCACTTTCAGAATCTTTTTGAGATTCCAGGTATTACTGAAATTCTTATAAAATCAGTCATTGTTTTCTAATATAGTAAGACTCTTGGAATCATAACTTTTCTGAGGCCTAGAAATATTCCCTCTTTTTTTAAATAAAAAGGGGGAGGGATGGAAAAGAGAAGAATGCCTATATTTCCTTCAGCCAGTTTTCTGTCTTTGTCAGAGGACTTCCTACTACAGTAAGCGGGAATCACCTGCCTGCATGGGCAAGGTCAGCCCTGCTGGGACTGAGTGGCACCGAGACTTCCCCCCCCCCCCCACAGTGAGCTCTGTGCCTGCTTTGTGCCCCTTTAGCTATAGCATTTCTGTTTAGTAATGTTTCCCCTCATCCCAGGCCACGGTCAACTATAGCAGTGCAGGTACATTCAGCAGCAAAGGCCAGTGCCTTTAGGCTGCCTCTAAAAGCCCCTAACCCCTTGTTCTTCCACAAGCAGTTGTGTCTGAGTCTTGAATTAAACTGTGTGGAGCAATTCTTCCCCCAACCCCCACCTTTAAAAAAAAAAAAACTCAGTCATTGGACCTTATCTTTTGTAGATGAAGTGAGAGTTGCTTTCTGAGGACTGGTTCATACCAGAAACCAGCTGCTTTTAAATTGCTACAGATCTTTAAAGGGACAGGTTGTTTGTGGACCAGATTCCCTATGCATAGAACTTTGTTGTCTATAGGGTTCTCTTGTAGACTTTGATAGTGTTGAGGTGGGTGACACATGGCAGAGGTGCATAAGTTTGGTTTTAAGATTTTAATGTCCCATAGGGTCAAAGTCTTATGGAATTCATCTCTTTCACCCCTCCCACCCCATTATGGTTGATAGTGTGTGTGAACATGTGCTGTATGCAGAGATAGTGAACAAAACCCACATGCACACATCAGCTATAATGGGCAGACGATCAAACAGAAGTAAAGCCTCCTCATTTGGGGGCCTCTGGCATTGGCCAGTGTAGCATGTATTCAGTTAGTAGTTACTTTGTATATGGCCCAAAGACTGGGCTCTGCGTATTTGGCCTCAACTCTGCAAGATAAAAATGCAGTAAAAAGGACATGAAGGGGGGACAGCTTGTTGGGGGCTGCTGAAGAACACAGAGTGACAGAATGAATGGTAACAACAAGCTGGCCTTTCTCCAGCATTGCCTTTCTTGGATTTCTCACTAGGGCTGAGTTAGAAAGACTGATTTTTTTTTTTGGGGGGGGGGGGGTAATGAGCAGCTCCATTCTTCATTCTTGTTAAACACAGAATTCCATCCCCAGTAGTGATCTGACTGACTTTTAATACTCCATGTTGAGTGCTTCTTTTACAATGTCCTGTGAATTGGGGTTAGAAAGCAAACATAACTATATCTGCCTTTGGGAAAGACTTAGAAGAAAGTCTCTATTAGTACCTTGGTTATTATTGCCATTACATTTAAAAATCTTTGAGGGGCTCAGACTTTGTCATGTATTATAAATGCAGTAAAGATGGGGACCATGTCCTTAAAGCATGTTCCTAGGACCTGTGCATATCTCACCTGGCTGCCCAATGAATGAGGAGACTACTTATCTGAAGGCAGGAGTGTCTTACCTTAACAGGCTGATATTCAGTTTGTGGCATTTTATTTGGGTGTGGGTTAGGATAAAAGATGGCTCCCTCAGCGCATGTGGCCATGTCTTCAGTAGAGCCTGACTTGCCAGGTTTGTAGTGACTCTTAGTCTCATAGGGCACTTTGAGGGTGGAAGGGGGCTCAGATGAGTGAAGTCTTCCTCAGTGCCAAGGGATGTCAGAGGCTTCTCAAGCCCCAACCCTTTTCCCCCATTACTTGGCCATGGCAGGATAGAGGAGGAGGAAGTGGTCCATCATATGTTAACAGCTGCTTGCCTTACTGCTCAGGAGGTAGTTAGGAATTTTCAGTTCTTCCCCTATATTTATGTAAAACAGGAGCAAAATAATTGCCATGAAGGAACAGAGATGTCTTTCATTTCATTTCGTGCATACATGTCCTTAACAATTTTCCTTTAAATATTCTGTGTCTAGGAAAGTTGTGGGTAATGTTAAGCTGTTGACTGGAATATAGAAGTATTTGTCAGCTTTCCTATCCCTGAATAGGATGCAGATAATAAATAAATAATATCAACATTTGGTTTGTATACTCTCTGTATCTAATCTGCTCTATTATTTCCTCCTTCAAAGTGTCTTTGGAAATTGCTTATCCACAGCACCTAAAACTGCACCTGCCAGAATTGCAGCTCAGTGTTTGTTAAATGATTTTCCCTTTTAAAATTCCTGTTCCCATTGCCACAGCTCTAATCTGGGCCACAGTCATCCCATTTCCAAGGGATCGCCCAGGCCTCCTGCACACTGCATCGCTGTAATTCCACCTTCCTTGGTATCACCCTGTTGGCTGCTGTGAGGTCATTCTGCTTAGAAGGTTGGGCTGCTTCTATCCTTGTCCCTAGTCAGCTCTCCTGCCTGGCTTTGAAAGCCCACAGGGACTGCCTGCCTAGCACCATTTTCACCCTGATCCCAATCCCCTGCGTGTGCTCTCCTGAGTCTTACCTCACTATGCCTTCTCTGTACCCGATGATCCTATCTTCCCTGCTTATCAAGTGCTAACCATTCTTTCCCCAACAACCTGGACATACAGTTTAGAGTTGTTTACTTGCTTGCTGTATTACCTGCATGTTTTTTGGGGGGAAGGGGAGGGGACTGTAAGTTTCTTGAGGTTGGCATATTGCCTTCTTTTCTGTGTTTCTTTTAGCAGTCACCATACATTGATCACATTGTGAATAGTTAGCAAACCCTTGATTGACAGACTGATCACTCTCTTAGAGTCCTTGACCTAGAAGATATTCAGTAAGAAGAACTTTCCTACCCTTGCCCTATTTTGAATTATTTTTCTGTAGGTCTTATTGCCTCTCAGGCTGAATGTTCAGGACATAGGTTATATAGATTTGGCTAGGAAAAGAAACTCCAAACAGTATGTTCTTAAAGCTTAATCTCACAGTAATACAAAAGACCCTCTGCTCTTTGGAAGGTGAGGTGGGAGAGGAGAGGAGTATCTGTAGTTAGGTGCGATGTGGCAGTGGTAGTGGTGGCAGCAGTAGTAGTGGCAGCAGGTGTGGCGTGGTGTCCTTCCTCTGAGCAGGAGCTGCTTTAGAATGGCTGAGGGCAGGCATAGGCTGAGGGTGGGTATGGGGTGCAGACCCCCCGCCTCTCTTGCCTTCCCTTTTGTATCTCCTGTCTTTTCACCTCCACTCCCAAGTCTGGCCAGTCTCCTGCCATGTTGAAGATATTGCCTCTTCTAGTAGCATAAAGTGTGAGGAGGAAACTCTAGGAGTTGGTTTATGTGCTAAGAATGTGGGTTTTCACTTTATCAGGAGCGCTGTTGAGCTGTTCTGGACCTGCTGAGGATTGATAAGGAGCTACAGGAGCAGATCCTGTGGGTGTGAGACTATGTGCTCATCCACTTAGAAAAGGATTATGGGGCTGAGAGTGTAGAAGCAGAGTGGGGGTTGAGAGGCTGGATCTGAAGACAGATGCCCTCACAGTCAGATCTTGACTGCTGCAGCACTTTCTGTTCCCCTGGCACACCATTTTCCCTCCATAGCATGTATTTCTTTCTAACGTGTTAGAGTTTGCTTGTGTTTGTTGTCTCTCGCTCTCTAGAATGAAAGCTCCATGAGGACAGAAATTTTTGTTTTGTTCACTGTTCTAGCCCTAGTGTCTGACATCTGATACATAGTGGGTGAACAGTAAATATCTGTTGACCTCAGTTCATTTATTCTGCATCTGTTAGGTACATGGAACCTTGCGTGTACACACACACAGGAAATAAGGCCTGAATTCCTGCCCTCCCCCCACTCCCCCCTTTTAACTCACTGCTTAGGGAGGAGCAAATAGCAAAATAATGACATTACAGTGGGAACAGTACTGAAGGAGATGAATAAACTTCTGTGGAGGTACAGAAGCAACTGACCTCACAGGGAGAGAGGGTGGGGCTGGGGAGCCAGCACAGACTATCCTTGAAGGTAAGGATGACTTACCTAAAACAGTTCTGTTCTTTGTGCACATCTTCTCTTTATCTATTTCTCGAGGCTAAGAGAGAATTATCAGCTTTCTTTTGCTAATCAGTCATGAGCAAATATCATCCATTTATTTGTTTGTTTGTTTGTTTTTGCATATACAAAGTCAACTTCTAGGCACCATACTACTAGATCTTGAAGGCAGGGCATTTATCATGAGTTTTTTCTTCTTCATGCCAAATGAATCCAGTTCTTTTAACCATTTTTTATAAGGCCTGTCTTCCAACCAGTTAATTTTTTTTTTCTCTACACATTCCAGTTTTTCCACCTTTATTTAACTTTGTTTTTCTGTCCTAGAAAGATTTCACTCTTATCAGTGCGGGGGAGTGTATTTCCTTAACCTATGTAATACTTTACTAGTAAAAACAACCCTGCCCCTCCTCCCTTTTCCAAATGGTAGGCAGTCATTGTAAATCACCTCTGGTGCCAGCTGCATTTCATAGCAGGCCCAGGGGCCAGGCCACCGCCCTCTAAGCCTCCTTCTTGTGGTCAGTCCTCACCCTGCTAGCTGCAGCATGATGATGGCACTGTCCACACCACAGTTCATCTGACCTGTTGAGGGGTATCTTGGCTTTGGGGGTAGAGAAGCGCATCTCTTTCAGCTTTAACAGGAGAAGGGGATGAGGATGTGGTCTTAGGCTGGCCGAGGAGCCATCTTTGGAACCAGGACAAAGTCATGCTGTAGCTTGGCTTTCTTTTCTTTCATCTGTACCTGCTCTGGCCATTTGTCATCATCTCTGTGGGGAGTGTCCATTCCACCTACCCTCTGACTGTTAGGCATTTACATTCTGGGGAACATGACACAGTTAATAAATCTGGCCTGAGGACGTAAAGTCACCCTAGTAAGAATGAGTCTTAGTTAATGGTAAGTTAATGGATTGAATGTTCAGAGATTTGCTGAGCTTTGTATTGGTTCGGCTTTTCTGCAGGAGGTAACTGTTAGAAATTGATTGTAACAGGGTTTGCATTATTTTAGGGAAAATCTGCATGTTTATATCATGCAGGGTTCACTTAAGAGATCACGTTGTACCACCTCACTGGATCCATTTATCCTGAGATTTTAGTTATGGGTAATATGAAATATTTAATTTCTTTGAACCTTCTTTTTTAACTCCCTGTGAAAAGCTTGGTTTCTTTATTAGTAGCAATGCTGCTTACTATTGAAGAAACTCCAGCCAAAGCTATGTTCCATAAAGCTGTACCAGTTGATATGCTGCCATGGTGGAATCTGCCCCGCCTCCATATAAGACTGTGCCTTTTTATCTCATTCAGCATTTTCCTTAGTAAATAAAGGCTTCTATGAAGATGAGTGCATAATTTAGGATTAGTTTTAGTTGGAAATTGCAAAATGTGGTTTAAACATGAAAGAAGATTTTTCTGCTTTATGTAAAAGAAACCGGGAGTTGGGAGGCCCAGAGCTAGTATGGCCAGCTTCATGGTCATCAGGACTTTGGCTCCTTCTACCTTAGTCCTACTAGCTAGCTGCAGCATGTGGTTCACTCCATAGATTGACTGGTGAGAGTTTAACTTGACCTAATTGTGCGACCCTGACATGATTTCATCCTTTAGATTACCTCATGGTTAAATCTGGCTTCTGGAGCTCCAGCCATCATATTTCTGTTTCCAAGGAAAACACAAAAGGGAGGAAATGGAGAGAAAGACAAAAAGTTGCTCCCCCATGTGATACAACTCCTTTTTGGAGGGCTCACACATTTCTGCTTGCATTTCATTAGCCAGCACTTAGAAACATGGTCACAGCTAGCTCCAAGGAAGCCTGGGAAATGTGGTTTTATATCTGAGCACATTGCTGTCCCTGGAGTTCTATTATAAGAAAGAAGTTTTTGCTATAGTTAGTGTGTCTAGCATAAATACTTTCTACTTCATGTAAGTCTACTTCCTGCCCTGTCTTCCATGGACATTGAGAGGAGCTGAACATAAACACAATTCTTTCTCCAGATACTTTTTAGCTGTCCTTGCATCTCTCCTTTGAGTTAAATAATGATCCAATTTTAGGAGTCAGTTTGAAGCCCAGTGGGTAGGAGGGTGCATGTATCTGAGTCAATAGCAGTGGCAGCACAGGTCTGGGCATACTTGGGAGGTTGCTGCTCTTATGTCTCTGGGCTCCTTTCTCTTCTCTGAATCCTAGTTTGTTTAGAAGTTGTGATCTTGATGTGCTACCCTCTTAGCTTCATTGCTTGACTTAACCATTGTAGGACCTCAGAGGAGTGGGTGCTAGGTGAGTACACAGCACCTTTGAACATGGTGGATTAAGCCGGTGCAGACTTAAGTATGAAAAACTGACAGGTGTGTTTATGTCCCCTCTTGACAGCTTCTGCCATGCAGCCATATCTCCTAAAAAATCAGGAATTACAGAGGACACAGTCTCAAGAGTCCCTCCCCCTGCTCATTTTCTCCCTTTATGCATATGCACAAACACCTTCACAAACATTGTTGAATGGTCCAAGATTTTGGTTTATGACTAAAAATCTGAAATTCTTAAATTCTCTGGACTCAATTCCTTAGGAAACCTGGATCCTATACTCAGTTCAGTGAGTTAGATATCTCTTAGATCTTTTCCAATTTGAATCCTCAGCAATTCTGTGATGTCAGCTTGGGGATTTTCAGGCATGAGATCCGTTTCCATCTCCCAGCCTGGCTGGAAGTTGCCCAGGAAATTATTACTGACACATTGAGATACATAGCAAATAGAGCTGTTAAGAGAAATGTGGGGTTCATTTTAGAAAATGTTGTTACCAGCAGCAACTCAAAAGTGAATTTGTAAGAATTGAGTAAAATAGGATGGTGGTGGTGGGAATAAGTGCATGAGTGAGTATAGGAGACTGTCTTGGCTCTTAGATTTTAATTGGTTCTCACCTGGGAGCATTTTAAAATGCAGACTGCTGCACAGAACTTCTTCCAGTGCTGGATCTACCTGGGTGAGTAGTCACAGCTAATTCCTCAGTGTACTGATATTCACATCCTCTCCTGATCAGGACCAAAGGAAAGTTCCTTGTAGAGAGGGGGCTGAGTGGGCATAGATTTCACCGGAACCAAGGCAGAGAGGGAGTATTGGGGGTGGGACAGACACATCTGAGATTTAGGTTAAGTTAGGGTTAGGCTGGAACAGGGCTATTTACTGCCACTCCCAGTCTTATCCTGCCTCTCTTTTCTACCCCAAACAGTGCAATTTTTGAAGAGTGAGAGGGGAAAGGAGATGATAATAACCAGTATATATTGAGTACTTGCTTTGTGCTAGGCATTCTGAATGTCTAAATGTATTGTCTGTTAATCCTTAACAAGAATCTTATTATTTCAGAGAGATTGAGTGATTTAACTAAAGTTGCTAATGAGTAGCAAATTCATTAGCTGCAGCTAATGAGTAGCAAAACCAGGATTAGAATCTAATTCTGTTTGCCTCAAAGCTTGTGCCCTTATACCCATATCAGATGTCTGCTTCTCCCTTTTTATTTCATTCATTCAGTAAATGTTTGAGTGTTCTATGCAAGCAGTGTTCTACGTGCTGGAGATAATAGCAGTGAGCCAAACAGATAAAAATCTTTACCCGCATGGAGCTTCCGTTATAGCAGGGGGTAATTTTCCACCTCCATTCATGATCATTTACTATCTTACATCTTTCTAACCATATATTTTATACAAACATTACACTTCCTCAGAATATTTTTTTAATAACTTTTTTTTTTCCAGACACTAAAAGGAGGAACTTTTTTGTTGTTGGATAGTGGGATGTTGATATTTAATATATCTCTTACTCCCACAATCGTCATAACCAGTCATGGAGTAGCTAAGATAGAATGCCTTATGAGAGACCTGAGGGGCTCGAGTTTACCCATACCTGGAATCTGGCCTCACCTCTCAGGTCGTTTCCCTTCTTTCCCAGGGAAGGGTGCCCCTGGCTTACGTGAAGTTGCTTTGGCCTCTTTCTACCCCCAGAATTTGTTTTTGAGGTGAGCAAGAGTGCGGGTCAAGAAATCAGTGATAACGTTTCTTGCTGTGAGCTTTCCTTAGGGTTGGTTTTAGAGAGTTCTTGTATTCAGTTTATTTTTTTTCCTCTGGCATCTTGTTCAGGCAAGGCTAGCCGAATGTTTTTGTCTGCGTTCAGATCAAATTCAGCTGCCTGGAATAGATAACTTCCGTTTGATTTAGAGGAAAGAGAAGGGAAGATGTCAGGAGACTACTTTCCACTAATAATAACACAATAATAGGGTTTAGAGTGAGTATTCATCTTATGTTCATGAGATCTGTTGAATAAAGGATTTTGAATTTAACATTGTCATCAATTTCCTGATGTTAGGGATGGAAGGCAGAGTCCCCATCGTCGTCATCATCATTGTCATCTCCAGCCTTGGCTGAGTGTCTCCTAAGTGTCAGGCACTATAGTTAGCATTTTACATATATTAGAGCCTTCTTCTGAGGTAGGTGTTATCTTCTTTTGCTATAAAAGGAAACAGAGGTTAAGAAACTCCCTAAAGTCACATGGGTAGAGTTGGAGTTGAACTAAGGTCTCCTAGGCCCCAAACCCTTGTGCTCTTTCTAGGACTTCACACACAGCCATCTGGTCATCAGGTACATCCTATAAGTGTACCTGATGCTGTGCGTGGTACGCCAGGTGCTGTGCGTGGGTCATACTCTTCAGGCCTCTCTAGGATGTGCCAGCTTCTTTGTGGACTTCTCTCTCCACAGCTTTCTAACCTTAACAACAAATGGTTAAGGCTCAGATTTTTTTGCATTGTGTGATTGAGTAGTTGTTTGAGCTTCCCCTTTATATTTGATTTTTCCCTGTTTTTGTTCTCACTTCTCTTCCCTTATCCCAGATGTACCCATATTGGCTTAGTTCTGCCTTCTCACCTCCAATATTGTGGCACATTTCAAAAGTCTTGGAGAGTGGAATGTGGTGGGAGATTTAAGGAGGAGGCATGCTGCCTTTGCATGTCAGAACTGATCACTTACTTGAGGGGTTTATAATCTGGATGCTGGTATTTCCTTGGTGGTGCCTTAAGGAAATAAAAACAAGATTGTTGAAAGGGTCTGGAGAAGAGTAAATGGGATACTGGGGAAGCAGGGGGACACCTACCCCTATTTAGTCAGAGCAGCTTTTACCTCTTCTAGATAGATGTTGGGGACTGACTGGCTGCTAACCAAAGGTTAAATCACTTAGCTAGTCCAGTCCTGTCTTTTTATGGAAAAGGAATTTTAATCCTTGCCCAAACAAGTGTTATATCTAAGTTTGGCTGGTCTAATGAGCCACTGAGTCAGTGCAGGAATCTTGTTCCCATTCTTCAGGTCAACTCCACTTTGGGTTTTCATATGTCCGATAATGTGAGTAGAGTTCTAAGTGATTTGACTCCAGCAGGGCACCTTCAGGGAATGTTAACATATTGATTCTTTAGAGGTGAATCCCACAACAGAAAAATGTTTGACTTCATGGCAACCTTTAACAGTCATTTTATTCCTTGAAAGTCATGTTTGACCTTGACGGTTTCTTTTTGATGCTTTGAGCTTTTCTTTTCATGAAAGGGATATATACTAGATGTGTACAGTGGAGTACTGGCATGAAAGAAAGAATATCGTAAAGGGCTTTTCTTATTTCTCGGACCCTTTAGGAGTAAAGAATTGTGTATTTTACATCTTATGAAACATTTTCACACTGCCAAATTTGATCCACAATAGATAGAGCTTGGATTGTAATTTCCATTTTGTATATGTAAAAATGGATGTAGAGAGGTTATATAGCTTATCAGTTAACAGAGTCCTGCTATACCATCCTGCCTCTTCAGAATAGACAGTGTCGACACTATAGGGTCATCAGGGTGACCTTTCCTTGCTTTCTGGGCATTCATTTCTGTTTGCTGAGGAACTTTTTGGGAAAGGGCAATGCCACTTTGTCTGAGACAGAGGAGGAAGTGACCCAGCCAGGAAGTCAAGCCACATCACCAGATGGCAAAAGTAGAGAGACCACTAGTCTGGCCCTTCTGAGAGACCGGTGTTAGGGGCCAACAGAGGGTGGAGCTGACAGTGGGATTTCCTTTCCTGCTCATTATGGATGGTAAGGATTTAAATATGTCTCATGAAACATTGTTTGGTTACTGGCTGAATATATGCCAAAGTTCAAGGCTTTAAACTGAGTATCATTCATGTAGCTGAGTAGTTGGTGCTTGCTTCTGCAAGATGTTCATCATGGGTGTTGTCCTTTACTAGATCAGCAAACTAAAGTTATTCCCTACCTTAAACTTATTCTCAGGCCAATCAGTAAGAAACTCAAGGCTTTTCAAAGAGAATTAAACAATTTTGTACTTCCTGGCAATCAAGTAGTGTTACAGTTAGGAGTATTTTTATATTTTATTAAATAGACATCTATACCCTGAATGACATGTGTGTTCATGCTTCATCTTTGCCTGAGTTTTTCCCTCTCTTTCTATAAAATACTGTTTTCTCTCTTCACAACACTCTACCCTAAACTTCTCCAGTTCTACTCAGTTCTCTAAGACACGGGTCCCCAACGCCCGAACTGTGGACCGGTGCTGGCCTGTGGCCTGTTAGGAACTGGGACACACAGCAGGAGGGGAGTGGTGGGTGAACAAGTGAAGCTTCATCTGTATTTACAGCTGCTCCCCAACGCCAGCATCACCACCTCAGCTCCACTTCAGATCATCAGGCATTAGATCCTCATAGGAGCACCGGTCCATGGTGCCAAAAAGGTTGGGGACCGCTGCTCTAAGGGCTCTGTTTCTGATTCATTTCTTTGCCTTTTCTACAGCACCCCAGCCCGTTAGACCTTAGAAAGACTTTAGCTCTTTCTAACAGCATAGGAGATTGTTAGAAATGTAGCATCTCAGGCCCCACCCAGACCTACTGAATCTGAATCTGCTTTGTAACAGGATTCCTCAGTGATTTGGTGATTTGTGTACGTGGAGAAGCATTTGTTTATAGGTCTCATGTATTTATTTATCACCTTTTATTATTAGTTAACTGTTTTACTATTTCTTCCTCCCCTTTATAAATTCTTTTTTTAAATCTCTAATATTTGACACAACCTGACACAGAGCAGGCACTAATCAATATCTGTAGATTGACTATAAGTCACCATATATTTAAAAATTTGTCAGAGCATGTAGGGACTTGTATGAGAGGTGTGACATGTGTGCTCATAAAAATTTGCTGATAAAAGGACAAGAATAAGAGAGGACCCAATAAATGTGAATCTACCAAGTGAAGCAGTGTTTGTGGAGGGAAATAGACACTGGAACCAGCCAATCTTCAGTAGATAATTATTTCAGTTCCATCACTTACTGCCTGTGTGACCCAGGGGAGTTGACTGTCCTCCCCAAACCTTATTTATCTGATCTCTAAAATGGGGGTAATAGTATATTTAAGTTACTGAGCAAGAGCTTGCTGCCTGATGCACACAGAAGCCAGTACTATAGTACTGGCTTTGGAGAAAGTGAAAAGCTTTCATTGCAAGGCTTACAGGCAAGGAGATAGACAAGATTCAACTCTGTCTCCCTGATCCAGGGCTCAGGGTAAGATTTAAGGACTTTCAGCACTGGACTTTCCTGGACAGTGGTGGACTCTTTGCTTCTGAAAGGGTTCCAACCTTTAGGTTCTGGTTATGTCTCAGTCCTTTGATTCCATGGCAGGTATTCACAAGTGTTACTCGTGAGTTGTGTATCCAAGATTTAAATGTAGGTCTGGGTCTTGTTGGAAACAGGATAGGACCAGTTTGAGCTGGTTCTATGGTTATATTTATAACATTATTCTGAAGATAAAATGAGATAACATAGGTAAAACACATAAGCGCGTGGTACGTGGTAGCTAGGTGGTACAAAATGAATGTATTCAAGGACTCAACAATAGCTAGAATTTAAAGTTACTTTGGATGGATTCTTGTTCATTTTTGAGATATCTTCTGTTTTATAAACGTATAAAATAGAGACAGCGTTTTCTAAGAGTCATGTTACATCTCCACCTCTTGTATTGTTTCCTGATTTCCAGGATGGGCCATAAGCACCTTAGGAGCAAGATTCCTGTCTATGTATTCAATTTCCCCGAGAACACCAGTCTCAGGAAGGAGTGCCTGGTATCAAATAGTATGAAGATGTATGTGGAGCAGGAGTTTGACAGAGGGAGAGCACTGATGCCCTGCCATGCCCTGTCTTGGAGCTCTGTGCCCATCCCATCTCTCCTCCTCCCACCCAGTACTTATGTTTCTACAAACATACACAAAACAAACTACTAAAAGGTAGATTCTGACCTAAATAACTGTGCTGGGAGCTCTCAGAAATACAGTTAGAAAGTCAACAAGATTGCAGCAACACAGTGGAGCTGTCCTTCCCCAAGCTCTTGCACTTCATCTGGACAAGGATGGGGACTTGTGAAATTACAAAATAGTTCCTTCTTTGATGGCAAGCAGCAGGGTAGGAGAAAGATGGTAGAAACAAACGGTAGATCAGCTGGGGACCTGTTGAGCTATCTTGTATTTACTTTGTTGGAGCGGAGGCTTAAGAAAGTTAGTATCCTGAATCTACATTGACAAGTTGTTGCTGTTGAATGCATGTCTGTGGGGCTAAAGGCATGGAATATGAGGAAGAATTCACAAATGCATTTCAGGCTCTTTGAAGATGAAAGTCATTAAGTTTACCAGCTGGATCATCATTTCCTTCGCTCTTGATCTAAAACAAAATAGAGAGTATGCCTTGTTTTATTCATTGCATCTATTGCACTTGCTATGTCCGAACCTTGTTATAAGTCGTGTTAACATTTTTTAATTCTTGAGGGGATTGAGGCATCTTCTTTTACTTACAATTTTACAATGACAACTCAATAAAAAGCCAGAATTAACAGAATCCACTTTTCAGTACATGTTGGTGATTCTGTAATAGCTGCATGTGTGTAATACTGTGAGGTTTCGTGAAAGGAGGGGCCACATCTGGGAGTTTAGAGAGCAGGTATTCTAGTGTTTTCCTCTGTCCTTACAGGATCTCTTTTCTCTGACTTACCTGCTTTGTAAAGTAGTAGGCTGGCACTCCCATTGGAGTTGTGATTATGCTGGTGGGCATCCTTGGTCCGTAAGGTCGAATGGCTGTCTTGGCTGGTTCAGTTTTCCCTACAGGAATACAGGCTGTGAGATTCATATGTGCAGTAGCCGTGGGCTTGCCGGAGAGAACAAAGAGGAGGTGTGCCAGTCCAGCCATGTGGCACAGCAGCTTTGCTCTGAACTTAGATGGACAATTTATGTATAATAGTCTTCTTATGAAGTCACACGTCTTCTTTCTTTGTAATTTAAAAAATTTCTTCCCACTTTTACTCTTTAAAGTCTGCAGTGCAGAGAGGCAATATCAGGGCTCTCAGCCTCACCATTGTGCTTGGTGTTAGGATTCTGCGCTCTTACCAGAGCAGTTTGAGGAAGAGCAGAGGGAGGGGCCTTCCCAAGGGAGGAAGGCAGGAAGGACCAGGGGCTAAAAATAGGCAGCTTATAAGAATCTGCTTACTGCTCTCTCAGTCAGATGTGGACCTCCTGTGATTACCGAGCTCCGAGTATAGTGTACTTTTGGAACAAAGAGGAGAAAATAAATCAACCCTTGTTAAAAGGAAGAAACAAACATCACTGCAAAATACAGGCTTTTACTTTATGTTTCCGATAAGAGGTATCTTGTGGTTTTGGATGTGTGTTCCCTGATAATTCTGGGGATGTGTGTATTTGTGAATGTGTGCATGTGTCCACATATATTAGCAATAAGAATGTTCAGTGTCAGGTGCTGTGACATTCTGTGATGGTGGGTAGGTATTCTTACAGCGGCTTTTCCCGAGAGAGCCTTTGTACATATAAAGACGTATCCCATTGACAAGGCAACTCTCCTTACCCTAAATGGAAGAAACTCCCCGGGTCCTGTTTGTACGGTAAGTACATAGCCTGGGTCATTGTTTCACACCGGGGGTGGACAAGTTGCAGAGCAGGAGATCAAAAAGTAAGCTGTCCCAGCTATTCTAACACTATCTGTAAGCTGCCTCCTTCCCCACCCCCATGGAAAATGAAATCTTTTCAGGTTTCTCAGGCCATAAAACAGATGCAAAAGGAACTTCTCTGATTAAAGCTGGTAGTAGTCCTCTACACTCTCTGGGACAGACAGAGGGACGCCAAGGAAAACAGCAAAGTGCTTGAGATACAACCTACTTTAGGTCGTTTATGCCTGCCTGCTACATTCTCTCCTAATGTTTAATACCCTGTTTTTGTCAGGAAGGATATTCTGACTTTGTAACTAGATTTTGAACAACTTACTAAGATTATTGCTTTTGTATACCTCTGGGCTTGTTTCTGCCTTTTCCTGTCACCTGAGGAAGTAGCTATGCTCCCAGCAAACTGCCCCAGCCCTGATCTGCCCTGCTGCCCATGTGCCTGGCTTTTCCAGGGTACTGAGTGATAGTGCTTTGTGGTGCTTGGCCTTTATGACTCATTTCATTCCTTTTATCTTGGTCTGCTCGCTTAATACAGGCTCTTCTTTCTCTCACCCCTTCTTTCTCTGATCTCTGGGCAGAAGAGAAGCCTTGTCTGTGGTCTTTGATGCAGTGGGCTGGCCTAGAAAGGCATTCTTGGGTGGGTGGGTGGGTGGGTGGGAGAGCACATAGTGGAATTGGGTCACACTGGTGCTGCTGGCAGAGTTGGGGTGACACTGCTGTCACAGAGCCCCTATCTCTCTCTGAGCAGTGGGGGGCACATTCCCTGTTAACATTCAAGTCTCAAGGAATGGCTTTTCTGGTAGAAGAAAGCAGTTCCTCTTGCAAATCTTGCTGTTGTTTTATTTGACAAAATCTGAGGGTCTTCTTACGTTGTGCCTTTGTTCTGGCTCATCTTTTTTCTATAACAGGCGACTATCCTGCTCCCATGATCCAGTGTGGGGTAGGTGCTGAAAAGGCTCACAGCAGATGTTGGCACTCACACTGAAGAGTGACTTAGTCAAGGACCCTGCTTTCAGACTAGCCACGGTGAGCCATGTCCTCTGAATTTAGATTTTTATGTACATTAGTGGATGAGGGAAAGGGAGCACGAAACCCTTGGATGCTTTTAAGACTTAGGCTGTCAGCTGGGAGTCTTCTCACTTCACTACAGGCCAAATGGAAGATGGCCCTAAAGGGCTAGATTAGCCCCAAAGTTAATATCAGATCATATATTTATTGGCTTAATCTTAACTTTACATTTAGTCATACTGTAAAAAAAAAAAAAAGGTTTACTGTTCATGCAGGACATTTGTGTTTAATTCATATTCATTTTTTAATTCACATTTAATTTGATACTAGATTTACCATTTATGGTAAGTTTAAGAGCTCAGAGGGATGCAGTGATATCAGAAGTAAATAGCACAGTGATTTCTTAATAACTGTCCCACCTCCCACCAGCATGGTGTGCCTGATCTTCAGATGACTGTATGAAGATCCAGCATTAGACCATCAAAAGCGTAGGCATCTCCTAACAATCAGGTGCACCATTTTCATTTACAAATGTTGTTTCTCCTACATGCTTTCTCATATAGCTGTAGGTGAACTGAGTAGTGCCCATCTCTTGAAACATAGTTGCTTCTGCCTTTGATCAGAGCTGAGTCCTTGTCCTTGCTGCCTGGCTATGCCCAGTTTCAGTTGATATATTCCTAGGAGAGCTGGTATACACTGTTGCCAGGGTGAACTTTGCATGGAGTGTTGCCTTTTGTGCTATTAGCAGAGTGGGGGCAGGGTCGGCTATGTGCTCCCTGCCTCTGACTTTATTGTTCAGGAATTAATATAATAATATGCTTGAACAGGCAGAGAGACCACATTAAGCTTGGCTCTGCAGTTGTAAACAATATTTGCTCTGTGAGTTTTCTTCTTCACCTCCTACTCCCCTAGATCCCTGTGCCCTCTGCCACTGCCACCCCCTCTCTCCTTGCATATTGTAACCTTAGCTAAACAGCTTCATTCATAAGATGGTTAGTATTTTCTGGGGAAAAGATGAACTGAAAATAATAAGCTGTGGCATACAAGTGAAAACTGTTTATTTCCTGGGTAGAGATTTTAACTAATGTCTGGATAACCAAAGTATTTTCCTTTTATTCCCCACTCCCTTTACTGCTTTGAAACCCTATTTGAATACGCATGTGCACGTGTGCACACACACGCTCAGCTAACATAAAACAACTTTCCTAAAACTCTTTCCTTGACAGGGAGGACTGAGAAGGTTCCATTCAGTGCCCCACAAAACAGAGGCTTCTGCTGTCAGCCTTGGCAGGAGTGGAAGGTGGCAGGGAGACAGGGGGCACAGGTGTAGGGACCTAGATGGTCTGTCTCTTCCTTATCCTTAGGGAATTGTTGGGTTTCTCTTTCTTCTATGATTTAACATAAATACAGGATAAAAGAAAACCCTCACATCTGCTACTGCCTTTTGCAATTTGACAATTGCAGTGGTTGGTTTCATAGACAAAACCTGTTCTACTTTCTCTGTGTTGATTGGTGGCTGATGATCTCATGGCATAAAACTCAAACTGATTGTTTTCTCTATGGGACAGGTCCCAAAAAACAGGCAGCAGAGCTCTTGATATTTTGTCTCCTCCAGTTCATGCTTTCAAACAAGACAGAAAAAGGTGAGAACAGAGCCATGGCTGCAAATCGCTTAAATTTATTCATACAACTCCGTCTCAGAGACCTAGAAGAGAGAGGGACTTCTCACATGTGGAAACAACCTTTGTTTTTCATGAAAACCCATGATACTTTTTGACTGAAGAGAATTTAGTCTTGCTGTTTTAATCTTCTCTTCTAAGAGAAAAATAGAGGCATTTTCAAAGACACTGTGTTCTACTTACTGGCCCATGAAAGGGTAGGAGGAAGGATTAATTCCAGGAAAATAAATAATTTGAAAAATTTCACTTGGTTTCTTGCAGAGCTTCTGAATGCTTGCTGTCAGCGTGCTTCCATCATAGAGGTAAACTTCAGCTATATAATGACAACTCTAATATGTGGATTAAGGGGATGGTGCAGCCTCAGGGTATTGCCTCTTCTCTAAGGAGGTCAAGAAATGGAAATTATGGGTGAGTTCCCAGATAAGAAAAAGCTGGAAGAGTTTATCACCACCAAACCAGTATTATAAGAAATGTTAAAGGGACTTTTTTAAGAAGAAAAAGCAGGAAAAATAAAAAATGTGAATAAGAAAATATTACAAAGACAATATTGCAAATTCTCACTGACAAAGGTAAACCCATTATAAAAGCAGTGAATCAAGTAACAATAAAGTACAAAATGTTAAAAGGCAAAAAAATAGGAAGAGCATGTGTAATTACAACAGTAAATTAGGGATACACACACAAAAGAAGTGAAAAATAATGACAAAAGCATAAATGTGGAGGGGGTGAGTAAAAATGATAGTGACTTTAGAACGTGTTCAAACTTAAGTGACCATCCACTTAAAATAGGCCATTAAAACACAGCTTGGTGTATATGAAGCACATGGTAACCACAAACCGAAAATCTGCAAGAGATATACAAAAAATAGAAAGGAATTGAAAAACAATACTACAGAAAGTCATCAACATACAAGAGAAGACAGCAAGAAAATAAGAAAGGAACACAGAACTACAAAACAATCAGAACACAATAAAGTGACAATAACTACACACCTACTAATAATTATTTTAAATATAAATGGAGTAAATGCTCCCATCAAAAGACAAATGGATAAAGAAGATGTGGTACATATGTAAAATGGAATATTACTTGGCCATAAAAGAGAATGAAATCTTACCATTTGCAACAACATGGATGGACCTAGAAGGTATTATGCTAAGTGAAAAAAGTCAGACAGAGAAAGACAAATACCATAGGATTTCACTTATATGTGGAACCTGAAAAACAAAACAAAAACAAACTCATAGATACAGAGAACAAAATGATATTTGCCAGATGGGAGGAGGGTTGGGGGGCTGAGTGAAAAAGGTGAATGAAATAAGTACAAATTGGTAGTTACAAAACAGTTACAGCATAGGGAATATAGTTAATAATATCGTAATATTATAGTACCAGATGGGTGGGTGCAAAACTTCTTGAGGGGATCACTTCCTATGTCTCATAAGTTATGTTGTACACCTGAAACTAATATAATATTGAATGTCAACTTTAATTTAATTTTTCATTAAAAAAAAATTAGACGTTACTGGCAGGTTTCCTCTTGAATGGGCTTCATGAGATTTGCTTTCACCTGGGACCTTCCTGGGCCTACTGTGGTACAGATAGAACAGTTGGGCCATTGGTGAATCTCATAAGTACCCTTTAGGACTGCTTTGATTGACATCATCATAGGTTGGGCTTGCCTTGTACTGACCATCAGGATTACTAGAATTTCTGGACACTTGCTATCTGTAGCTGCTCAGATCATCTGGAAGCCTAATGGAGAGTCCCAGCTCTTTTAGGGGGTTTCTGCAGCAGATAGCTTCAATGAATGAGGCACCCAAATGAAGCTCTCTTTTTCATCAGGATCTGCTGGTGACTGCCTTCAGACTTGGTGAGGTCTCTGATCATCTGAAAGCCTTTCTTTTGAGATTTTATATATGATCTTGGTCAAAGGAGCCAGAAGTTACCTCGGGACACAGTTCTTTCAATCCACCCTTCTTTTTTCAGACTCATGGTCATGCCTGAATTAGCACTGGCCTTAATGACCATTTCCATGAAGCTTGACCAAAAAAGTCATACCGCTCTGGAAAGTGGAGGAGGTGAAGTATGTCTGACAGGAGACATCCTTGGTGGGACAGAGGACTGGACAAGCGTCTCTCTTAACCCACAAAGCTGTCCTTGGTGAGCCAAGGCTATATTTACTCTTCTCAGAGCACCAAGGACTTGGATTTGTTGAGTGAAAGGAAACTCTAAAGCTGACCTGGCAGCCACGTTCACTCATGTACGGTCTTCCTTCACCCAGCTGGGTTGTGCTTAATTCTGTGCTTCCTTACAAACGTACAATCACTGGGCTATCTTTAGATATGTTGTGGTGTAATTTCATCCCAGAAGAGACAGAACATTACAGCTGGTTTACATTTTCCTGAACAAAACATACACACTCAGAGGTTAGGCACATTATTTCCTTGAGTTCTATGGAATATTACTCAATTCTTTTGTTGGACTGTTTCCTTTCGGTATTGTTGTTTTAAGGTCGATGATAGTAGAGATTTGCTGAATAGGTGGTTGACATGTGTAGGGGAGAAGGCCCATTTGAAGGTAAATGAACCTTTGATTATTCAGCCAGATGTGTGCTGCATTTCCAGATTCACCTTCTCTTTCCATTCTCCTCAGCCCTGGTAGCAAGTTAGAATTATTGGGAGTGGGGGGAAGGGAATGGGGAAAGTGACATACAACTAACTCATGCCACAAAAGAGATTCTGATTTGATTGATCTAGGATAAGGCCTGAACATTGGTGTATTTTTTCAAGTTTCCTGATGATTCTAATGAGCAAATAACTAATCTCAGAGTATAGTAAAATGTCATATATTTTCCTTTTTCTCCCTTTCTTAGTTCACACACCCCAAAAGTGGCATATATGGAGCACATGATCTTTCCCATCATAAAAGTTTATGTTTCAGAAATTGAGAGCTGCCATTGTCTGAATTTTGTGAATATGATAACTATTATTCTGGTGTGACATTCGAAGCTCCACTTCTCTCTCTCTGCTTTCCCTCTTTTAACTTGCATCTTTTCAGGGAAGCCTTTTGTGTTCTGGAAAAAACCCAATTGTAGAGTTTACTGAGGGCTTTCATAATCCACTGGGCCTCTCTCTGAGTCCCAGGTACTTTTCTCCAGAAAAATAGAATAGGGAAGTGCTTATGGTGCTCAAGACCTCGGCCTGCTGCCACCTGTATCACTGAGTGAAAAGCTTCATCTCCACACCTAAGAATGGCAGTGGTTTTCAGCTTGGATGACAGTCGACATTTGAGCTTTTGTTCACTTCTCTGATGATGGAATCTCTCTGGGCAGGAGTCTTCTGAGTCCCTTAGGGCAATGGCAGGCCAAAGAAAAAATGATATTGAACAGCTTTGAGCCTCATTTCCTCCTCACTAACCAAAACGAAGACTTATTAAAGGTCTAAAAGAACAAGAACTGTGGGATATGGTCAGGGTTGAGCAAGTAGCTGCCATGCCTGTCATAAAGTGGGTGGAAGAAGTGCTCTACTTGGTCCGTTTGTCCTGTGCCTCTGGGAAAAACTGGATATCTTGTACATTTTTAGTGGGCAGGTAGGGAAGGAGTGGATTGACCCATCATTCTGCCAGGGTTCTGACATCTTGAGAGTTTACAGGGCTTTGGGCTTGTTTCATGTAATTTATCAGATCCCCCGTGAACATTTGACACTGGCCTGTCAGAGGCAGAGTATACAGCTTTTCTTAGGAATTTTTGCATAGATCTGGAAGATGTTTTTTAACTGCATGGGTGGGTATTCTCTATCTAATTCTTACCTCCTTCTCAGCCCATTTTTGTGTGGTACCCTCTGAGGCTGCCATTGCTTTTTTGTTTGCACAGCCTTGGGTTTATGCTACACAAGTTTGTCTATTTATTTCTTTGATTTTATGTATTTTATTTTTAATTATTTATTGGGGTAACATTGTATAAATAAAACAATTTATAATTTTCAGGAGTACATTATCATTTGACATCTGTATATTCTATTGTGTATTTAACACCCAACCCCAGTGTCCTTCAGCTACCATACATTTAATCCCCTTTACCCATTTCATGCTCTCCCTAAACCCTATATTTGACCTCCTTTACCCCATCTACCTCTTCCCTCCTCCCCCACCTCACTAGTAACTACTAGTCTATAATCCATGTCCATGAGTTTCTGTTTGTTTGTCCTGCTCATTTGTTGCTTTTAGGTTTATATCCCACATATAAGTGATATCATGTGATTTTCAACTTTTTCTGTCTGGCGTGTTTCGCTTAGCATGATTGTCTCAAGGTTCATCCATGTTGTCACAAATGGCAGTATTTCCTCTTTTCTATGGCTGAGTAAATATTTCATGGTATATATGTACCACAGCTTCTTTAGCCAATCATCTATCATAGGACACTTTGGTTGCTTCCATGTCCTGGCCACTGTGAATAATGCCGCTATGAACATTGGTGTGCAGCTATCTTTTTGGATATGGGTTTTCAAGTCTTTCAGGTAAATACCCAGTAGAGGGATTGCTGGATCATATGGTAGATCAATTGTTAGTGTTTTAAGGAACCTCCATACTGTTTTCCATAGTGGCTGTACCAATTTGCAGTCCCACCAGCAGTGTATAAGGGTTCCTTTTTCTCCACATCCTTTTCAGCATTTATCCTGTTGATTTTAGCTATTCTGCAGGTATGCGATGATATCTCATTGTGGTTCTGATTTGTTTTTCTCTATAGCTAGCAACATTGAGCATCTTTTTATGTATTTGTTGGCCATTTGTATGTCCTCTAGGGAGAAGTGTCTGATCAAGTCCTCTGCCCACTTTCTGATTGGATTGTTTTTGTTGATGTTGTTAAATTGTTTGAGTTCTTTGTATATTTTGGATACTAGGCCCTTATCATAGGCATTGCTTGCAAATATATTTTCTCATTTGGATGGTTTTCTCTTTACCTTGTTGCTGATTTCTTTTGCTGAGCAGAAGCTTTTTAATTTGAGGTAGTCCCATTCATTTATTTTAACTTTTACTTCCCTTGCTTTTGAGGTCAAATTCATAAAATCCTCTGTAAGTCCAAGGTCCTTGAATTTAGTTCCTGTATTTTCTTCTTTGCATTGTTTCAGGTCTTATATTTAGGTCCTTAGTCCATTTTGAGTTACTTTCGGTGGATACACACTTTTTTTTTCTTTTACTTCCAAGTATGTTATATTCTTCCATATATTCTGTATACCACGAGCTAGCATATTTCACAAAACTAGTCTTTTCCTGTTCCTTTGATCTTTGGGTTTAGTTTGACTATTCTAAAGTTGAATGAATTTAACAGCCTTCGTCTAGATAAGTTCTCTACTTTGTAGATTTATTCAGAAATACTTTTCACCAAAAGAAGTCTTGTTTTTGAAGTTGTGTTTAACTGGCCCCAAAAGAGCAGACATTAAAATGACAGCTGATTGATCCATTGAAAAAAATCAGAGCTTGGGCCTTAGAAATTCAGATAATATATGAGATGATGGAGAGGTAATGTCTGGAAGAGACAGTGGGAATCAGTGGACACCAAGCACATCAGCTTCTAATAAAAAGTCCCTGCTTGGAAAGACTCTAGAGGATGTACCTTAGGGACCAGTTCAGTTGAAGTAAGGATATGAATAAAGCTGTGGGAGATGAGGCTGAGTATGGAGGGGAATTAGTGTATGTGAAACGATTGTTTATAGAAGACACAAGGTTTGATTTGAGGATTGAAGGTAAGGAACAAGGATGCTCAGAACATTATGGGACTAATAGTATGGTAATATATGGAGTCCAGGGGGCTTACACACTTGGTATTGACTATTGAAAATAAAGATAAGGGGTTAGGTAAATTTGTGTCAGTTTTCTTTGAGAAGAATGAGCATTAGCTTACTGGTAATTTTGATCACTTACTACCCCTTATAGTTGCTAATTTTTTTCATTTTTATTCAAACCCAGTCATAGCAAGCTGAGTGGTCATCATTATTAACAATCCCTTATTGATTAGATACAGATAAGATTTGAGAATTTTTGGTATACAAAGCAAGGTGTTTAATTTAGATTATGTTTGGTTATTCATGAAATATGATGTTTTATTCTCATTAAATAAATAATGCAGATCAGCCTAACTAGAGCAAGTCATTTACCACAATTCCAACATTATGGTTTTTGTTTTCTTATAATTTGTAATGAAATTAATATTACGTACTTCTTTTGTTTTGAAAATATAGAAATGTGTATACCTTTATTGAAAGGCAAAGGTGAAAATATTGAAAGAATTTAGCAAATAAATTATTTATAATTTGATTATTTCATTTTGGTAATAAGGAAGAATAATCATGCTGTGTGTTTGAGAAATCGGGGGTGGAGGGGACAAAAACGACCTTGACACTTCCTTGTCCAGGCTTTTTTCTTGGCCTCGGAGTTATGAAAGTACAGGGGCCTTCTCCATTGATTGGAAGGCATATTCTGATGTAGGAGCAGTACAGGACTACTGGTTGTGAAGGCATAACTTCTGGGACTACTTGGAGGAGTACTAGTACTTCAGTAAATACAGTACATCCTCCATGTCTGCTTCAAGAGGCTTAAATCATTCGTGTGTGTAATAGGTAAGGTCCCAGATATCTTTTGAATGGGTGTCTTAATGTTTCCTTGGTACTTTGAGTGAGGTAACTTTCTGGCAGTAGATAGGCAGTAGTGGATGGTACTCTGTGCTTTAGTGGAGGGCAGTTGCTCTCATTTAATATAAAGATAGGAATCTGATTTCCTAAATCTGTCTAGTCAGGAAGGGTGTTTCATTCTGAATGTGAAGGAAGGAAGTATTTGTCTAGCTCCTTTGGAATGATTGTCTGATGCCACCTTTCAGAGTTGCAGAGATAGTCTGCAGTCAGGTCTGTTCTTCACAAGGTAAAAAAGTTGAGTCAGAGCCTCTTCACCTGGCTGAATTCATTGTCTGTAGTCCTCTCTCATGGGCTTCCTGTCCTCCATCTCAGTGTTTGTTTCCTTGAGGGATGACAGGGATATATGGCCATCACTCACTCCTATAGAGCCTTTGTGTGGGTTAAGAAAACGCACCCCTTCTTCTGAGTGGATACTGCTTCTCCCCAAGTATATGGTGTGCTGAATAGGGTTCTAGGCTGGATTTCAGCCCTTGTTCTTCCCCCAACCCCCTTTACTTGGAGAGCTCACACTGCTATACATTGTGGCCAGGGCAGGAGCTTGCTATCTCTTCAGGGTCATGAGCTCTAATGCCTGTGTGGTTGTGTGTTTATTCTTTATTACTTGTTACCCAAATGATTTTTGCTGCAAATGCTGAATGTTCTTGAGATTTCAGCTAGAGCCAAGAGCTCTGGTAGGGAGAGTAATGCATTTAACTTTAAAAGTAGGAATTGGTCTCATCCTCTGCCCAACTTCCATTTAGTCCTTTCAGACTCTGGTCATCCAGTTATCAGAGCATCATCTTTGACCTAGGGACTCCCAGTTCGTCTTGACACCCAAATTTTGTCCAAAATTGTCTTTGGCATCAGAGTAGAGCACAATTTTCTGTCAAGTTTAATGTTGGTAAGAGCAGCATGATGAAGACCCCCACCCACCCACCCACTCTTTGCTGTACCCCAGATCTGTGCCTCAGACATGTATGGAGCTGCTCCTTTCATAGGTGAACCCTGCTGATCTTGGCAGATTTGTAACAAATCAAGATACTGAGTATCTGAGGTTCAGAACTACTTCTTTTCTCACTGGGTACTGCTCTCCTTATGGAGCCTTCCGTTTTTGACACTTTAAAGCTCTTTGGGAGAAGGTGGGAATAATAGGGGCTTTAGAGTGAGGCACTCTGGGCCTTGAATATTGTCATCTGCAACTTATTAGCTGAGCAGGTAAATTACCCTCTGATCCTTAGTTTTCTTGTCTGCACAATGAAAATCATAAGAGTTCTTACTAGGATTGTTGTGAGGACCAAATGAAAAGATTTCTATGAAGTGCCAGCACAATGCTTGGTACATAGGGGAGTTCAAGAAATGGTAATTATTATATTCAACAAGAGATGACTGACAGACTTTTTAAGCCTCCTCTTCCAAAGCAGGGAGTATTTATAGTCTTACATTTAGCTTGAAAATTGAGTGCCATAACCATTTACAAGAGGGAGAAGAGAATATGTTTTTTCAGAGTGGTTTGTTTGGTTCATTCATATCTTGATGGCTTTACTGATGGAAATAAGATAAGACATGGTTATTGCCTCTAGGAACTTACATTTATGGGGAGACAGTCATGTAAGCTGGTTACTGGAGTATAATCAAACCTTATGGGTGCCATATGGGATATGGTAAACCTTATGGGATATGGTAAAGTAAGCAATCTATTTTTGATGGCATCATCCTCTTTTTTCCTGCTTTGAGCTGATCTTATCTTTTTACAGTCAGTATGGGACTGAAGTAGATGGGGAAAAGCTAGACTTCAGCATTATTTAATTAAAAAAAAAATTCTTGAAGGATTGATGGGTCCTTGGAAGAAACCAGAGTAAAAGAGTTAGGGAGTATTTCTTTGGCTCACTTCGAAGTAATGACATAAGGAAGCAAAGGGAGGTAATGGAGAGAATTTAACCATGTAACCATGGTGCCATTGATAGCTTATTGGGTGACTCAGGATAAGTTATTTCATCTCTCTCAACTCCTGTTTTCCTTATCTGTCAGGAGGAGACATAAGCATCTGTCGTCCATACTCTTAGAATGTGAGGAGTAAGTAGGATCATTTATGTGAAAAGTGCTTTGGGAAGCATCAAGTGCTATCTACATAATGGTGGAGTTGAGAGTATGTATATAGACATTACCCCATTCTCTTTACATTGGAAGATGGCATTAAGAATCAGGAAACCTGTGAAAGGGTTTAAGACTGAGCACATGCTGTTCCCTCTTGTCTTTCAGACCTCTGCTCTAAGTTACCTGCTCAGAAAAGCTTCAGTGACCAACATATCATTCTAAGTCACTGTAATCTGTGCATTACCTTCCTGGCTCTCATATTTTGTAATTATATGCTTGTTTGTTTACTTGTTTATTGCCTGTATCCTTCAGCAGAGAATATGCTCCCAAAGAAAGGGCAGGTACTGTGTTTTCATTCACCAGTGTAAAATAAATGCCAAGCACAGGGCCTGAAATATACTACACACTCAACAATTTGCTGAATGAAGTAAAAGGTGGTAGTGAAGACACATTGGTCTTCTTTCTGGAAAACAGCTACTTTGGGGATGCACAGATTTAGATACATATTCTCTTCTTGTGTGGGTAACCCAGATGCAGAGAAGTGTCTGTACTTGACCCTGCTAAAGCATCACCAGATTGCAGGTTTTAAATGCCACAGGCTGGATTCGTGACTTAACTCTACCTTATACCCAAGTGGCTCTTTCTGTCCTTTAAGAGACCCTAAACTTGCATTCAGGTATACACTTAATTTGGTGAGTTTGTGCCCTCAAAAGGGAAAACTTACCCTGGACTCTGGAGAGTTGATAGCGTGCTAGGCAAGAAGCATGTGTCCTATGTGCTATTTATAAAATGCACCACCCTGTCTCTGGTCAAAGACCACACCCGTTGGACTCCCAGCTATCTGCCAGATCTTATGCCAAGTAGCTCTGTGTCAGGATATGTGAGGTGGAGCCTAGATTCCATTCATGTGTCTGCTAGGTGATCCTCAGATTGCTGTTCTATCAGGACTCTGAAAAGATGCCCTTTTTGGTTTTGTTTTCACTTTTTAAAAAATTGGTAGTGTAATACATGTTTTTAAAGTATACAGATTTTAAGTTTACAACTTGAATTTATGTGTATATGTCAACATCTATATATATCTGACAGGGTTCAGTTACGATTCAAGCCACTATGAAATTGTGGGGCTAAGGGATTTATTATAGGAATTAGACTTTATACAATTATGGGAGGAGTTGAGGAAGTGAAGGTCCAGATGTTGGAAATCAAAGCTTATAGGGAAATCTGAGAAGCCGGGCACATCCATTGCCTGAGCAGGGCCATCAAACAGAAGCTTCTGGAGAGCCCTGTGAGAAGGTGTTGCCTCTGGGTATCTTCTGTATGGTTAGGTTCAAAGCCAGTATCTGGCATTGGGCCTGGGGCTGTTGATGGTTAGCAAGGTAGAGGAGAATAAGAACCTGCCAGGCACCTCTGTCTCTGTCCACCATTTGACTGCTGAGACCTTTAGAGAGTAATGGCCAGTGCTTTTATTCTGTCTTACAAATCTCATGAAGGTCTTCTTTTGGCTAATTCTAACTCAAACTCTAACTGGAAATTCTGGGAATCCTAGTTCCCAGCTTAACCAGGCTGACACAGCATTGTCTGGCATACTTCATAACCACCCTTCAGATCAGGGTTCAAAGGGTCCCTCTTGGCCCTTCCCATTATAGTAATACCATCTCATGATCCCCAATCACTATTTTGACTGACTTCTCACCACAGTTGAATTGTTTATTCTTGATCTTTATATACATGCAATATATTCTTTTCTGTATCTGCCTTCTTTTGCTCAGAATTGATCTATGAGTTTCATCCACATTGCTCTATAAGTTTCACCTATGTTGCCGCATGTTACAGTAGTAGGTCATTCCTTTTCATTGCTGCATAGTATGCCATTTTATGCCTATAACTGCAGCTTATTTCTCATTTTGCTACTCTTGGTCATTTGAGTAGTTTCCTTTTTTGGAGTATTATGAATAAAGCTGCTATAAATAATCTTGTCCTTGTCTTTTGGTCAACATAGACATTCACTATTTTTTTTTTTGGATTTACCCCCAAGAATAAAATTGCTGAGTTTTATGGTAGACATGCATTCAGCTTCAAAAGCTACTGCTAAACAGTTTTCCAAAGTGGTTGTACAGTTTACAGTCTAAGTGTCCGACAGTTCCAGTTGTTCCATATCTTTGCCTACTCATGATATTGTCTGTCTTTAATTTTTGTCACTATAATGGGTGTGTGATGGTATTTCTTCGTGGGTTTTGGTTGACATTTTCCTGATGATTAATGATATTGAGCACCTGTTTAGATAGATGCTTTTTGGCAGTTTGGATATCTTCTTTTGTGAAGTACCTGGTCAAATTTTTATCCATTTTTTATTGGGTGTCAGTCCCTCCCCCCCGCCCCTAATTGGTTTGTACGACTCCTTTATACATTCCAGGTATGAGACTTTTCTTGGTTACAAGTAGCCCTTTGGTTTGAAGGTGTGTTCCTTCTAAAGCAGGAGAGAGATAGGGATTCTGGTAGTTGTTTATTGCTCCTTTTTCAGGGAATTAATACAGCGTACGATTGGAAGTTAGCAACCCAATTAATACATGGTTTTAAAAATAAAATATTGGACCCGCAAGTATTTCTAGTGCTTTTTAAAGATACAGTTTATCTTGAGCACTCAAAGTGTATACTCATAAGCCAAAAATTTAATTCATTCATGGAGATTTGAATGTTGGTTGTGGGTCTGACACTGCTAAATGCTAAGGATAGAAACTTAACTAAGAGAAACATGCTGTCCTCTAGGAGCACATTGTCTAGTGAGGGGTGTTTGGGGAACAGAGGAAAGGTCTATACCTAGGAAGAAGGAAGAGCAAAGTTGTTCAGAGAAGGGTTCAGAGAAAATGTGAAACTAAAGCCCTGATGGATGAGTAAGTTCATATTCATCACCTACCTTAGTTCAGAGAAGATCAAAGGAGGATGAATATGTGTGTGTGGGTGGGGAAGCATCTTTTAGTCTGAAGACAAGATGTGAATAGTTGAAGCAAGGGGTGCATGTCGGGAAGTAGAGAGTGATGAGAATGGAGGAGAAGCAGGTGCCAGCATGGGCTGGCAGCCAAGGAGTTTAGTTCGTCAGTGAAATGATGTCTTTCAAAGTGTATTAGTAGGGGAGTGGCATCTTCCAAAGATCACTTTGGAAGAAACATGGTATATGAATTGAAATTGCCAACTTGAGTCAGGGTCTGTAGACTTGACACCCATATTCATAGCCACATTATTCACAATGACCAAAAGATGGAAACAACCCATATGTCCATTGATGGATGGATATATACAGACAGTGGAATATTATTCAGCCATAATGAAATTCTGGTACATGTTACAATGTTGATAAACATTGAAGACATTATGCTAAGTGGAACAGGCCAGATAAAAAGGGATAAATATTATACGATTCCACTTATATGAGGTACCTAGAATAGGCAAATTCTTAGGAACAGAGAGTAGAATAGTGGTTACCGGGACATAGAGGGGAGGGGGACAAGGAATTGTTGTTTAATGGGTGCATGGTTTTTGTTGAGGGTGATAAAAAAAGTTCTGGAGATTGTGGTGATTGTTATACAGCATTGTAAATGTACTTAATGCTACTGAATTGTATACTTAAAAATGGTTAAAATGGTAAATTCTGTATATGTGTGTGTGTGTGTGTGTGTATGTATATGTGTGTATATATATGTATGTATATGTATATGTGAATATATATATATATATATATATATATATATATATATATATATAGAGAGAGAGAGAGAGAGAGAGAGAGAGAGAGAGAGAGAGATGTATAATTCTGTGTGTGTGGTATAAATATATAACCAGAAAAAATAATTATGAAAAAAAAAACGTACATGTAGGAGATGTGCAGGAGAAGGTTACAAAAATGATACAGAATGAAATAAACAGAGAGGGCCAAGGACAGAAGACTGGGAGCCCCATTATTTATCAGTATGGCAGAAGTCAGAGGAGCAGCTAGAGAGAAACCAGGGGAGGGGAGTTTAGTGGTATAATCCTTTGTCCTTTGCCAGATTGGCCTTTTGGTTGCTCTTAGTGAAGTAAAACTTCTGTCTTGCTGTTTTCCTTCTCCAAGCCAGGCTCTTGTAGGAGGGCACAGGCATCTTGAACTCAGGGAAGGATATTCATTTCCAGGCATCTCAGCTGTGCATTGGAAAGTTGTAGACCTTTTATCTTCTATCTGTGCTAATTTTCTGATTCCACCTGCCCAAGCCAAGCCCAGTGCATGCTTCTCATGCAGGGGCAAGACGGCTGTGACTTCATTCTGTGCTCTTCTCTGAATTCTTCCTGTTGCCAAATTAGCAGCAACATCAAACGGATGCTACCTTCTTTCTTTGTATCCATCAGCCTCTTAAACCCAACTAAACCATACTTATCCTCAGGGTTTGGAGTTACCAAAAAACCCCTCTAGGGTGATGGAAATGTTCTAAAACTAGGTTGTGGTGATGGTTGCATAGCTTGGTAAACCTACTAAAAATAATTGAATTGTATACTTAATACAGGTGAATATTATTGTGTGTAAATTCTAGAGCCTTCAGCTCTTAGCACTGTGCCATCCCTCCTGCCTGGGTGATACTCTTTGTGGGCAGCCAGAAGCCCTGCTTGAAGTCCTAACAGTTCTTGGCCAAAGTCCTGCAGAGTTCTGATGTCAGGACTTTGGCACAGCTTGTGATTCTCACCTGGCTCCTTTCCACTTGCCCTGCCTAGGGCATCTGGCACCTAACCTGACTGGCATATCTACCAAGAGTAAGCAAGCCCATTTCTGTTTGGAGGCTTAGGCTCAGTTTCTCCAGGCCCCAGAGGCCCATTATTCACTTTATAGTTTATTCAGGGCCCATGACTCTTCCCCACCCCCCCACCCCGACCCTTTGCTTTTTCGTCATTTTATTGCTCTGTTAACACCCAGCTTACAGGGTAAGCAGAGAACTTCCAGGGAACAAAACCTTAAAGTATTGCCATTTCTCAAAAGTTTCATTTGAAAGTTCTTCTGCATTTTCCCCCAAACCTATCTGGGTTTTGAAAATGAGGTCAGAAAAGTTTTCCTGCCTTTACCCCAAATGCCACTCTATCCAGTTGGACTATAATAATGTGAAACAAGTTTGGTTCATTCTCTAATTATTACTTTCTCTTCAGGAGTTACAAGCTTCATGATGGCAAAAATCTAATCCACCTTCACTATTGTATGTCAGTGCTTGTCACACACTGGGTTGTTAAAAAACAAACCTGCTGTTATTAACAGAGGTTGCGGTTTTAATATGAATAAGTGGGTTAAATTGCCCCACAGGAGGCAGGCGGGCAGAGCAATGAGAGGATACCTTTTTTGATGTCATACTGGGATAGTTATTGAATTCCTACTGCCTTCACACTGTAGTTTGAGATGCTCTGGGGCTTCTGGTCAGATGTCTCCTGAAATATAAGGTTGCCTAGTTAAGGTCCTTTGACATAGTCTTTATAATGTTTTGTATCTGGACCAAATATGTATTTACATTACTTTTCCCTTTCCCAAAGTGAGTATAAAAGTAGTATACACAGTCAGTACTTAAGAGGCAAGCCAAGAGGTGAGATCCGCCAGATCATTTTGGTCACATGTGGCACTGAGTGCTCCTGAGTCATGGGTACAGGCACAGAGGTCCTCTGATTTGTGAGAGAGCAGATGGCATCTTTGATTGCCTTCCTCATAGAATGGTTTCCCTGGAGTCAGACCTACCTAAGCCACAGCTGGTAAGAGAGTCAAACAGCAGGTGCCACTGGGCACAATCCCCTAGGAAGCAATAGCCTTGCTCACATTTTACGTTTCAGTCTACGGAGTAAGCCAAAGCATTTGCTTTCTTTGTACCCACAGCCAGCCAGTCAGTCAGCAGAAGCCCTTGCATGTAATAAGTTAGTCAAGTGTTTAAAAAATCAGTTAGTGAGCAAAGAACAACTTGTACCCTGAAACTCTGTTCCTGCTGGACCAGAGAAGGATGCCTAAAGGTGGCACTGGCTTCTTGGCCAGTCAGGTGTTGGCATCATAGGACAAAGGTGGACGTGCAATATTAATATCGCCTTTAGGCCCTTTTGGGGCTATGCCACCTAATCCTTTTGGTGCTGAATTGAGTAAAGATTAATTAGTCTTCTGTTGAAAAACTTTGGTAGGTTGTTGGCCTTGAGCCCAGAGTAGTTGGAATTTTGGAGTCTAAAGGTCTCATGGCAGTTAATTTGGGGCATTTGGTCTTGGGAAGAATGAAACTAAAGTTTTGGCTGTATACCATCACCCCCTTGGCCAGGGTGGGAGGTCACCCCTAGGGTAATGGAGTGGCATAAGTAGAAATTGTGGACTGTACACTTTCATAAGCCTTCCAGGATACAGCTTGGAGAATTTGCAATATTCCTTAAGCATAAGAAAGAAAAGCTTATTGTATTCCCTTTCTTTGGATGTTTCATTTCTAACCAATGGACTCTTTCCCGTGTGAAGGGGTTGAGGATGTAGCTTCAGGAGTGAGCATCAATGTCTGCTCAGCAGGAATCAGTAGAAGGTAGGCCTTGAGGAGCATTTTATCCAGGGAAAACTTATTTTTTGTTGGGAAAATTTTGCCTGAGTCCCAAACCTTTTTAAGCTAATTTAGGAGGGAAAGTATATTCTGTAGAGCTGATTTAAGATTAGCCCTCTTGTTTCCTTTCTGCTTTGGAGACAATTGAGATTTTCTCTATGAAAATAGTTGAAAACCTCAAGGCCTTGGAGCCAGCTAGACCCACTCCCTCCGGTGGCCTGGAGCCAAGGCAGATCTAGTCAGTTTGCTTGGTGCTTGGGGTACAAATGTAGGGGGCACATCTACCTTGTTGGAAAATTAAAACACTTTTCCTTTGTTAGCTGCCAGCCTCCTGAAACAACTTAACCATTCCTGTTTTGCAGCCATTCTCCTTAGAAGAGTACATATTTGTCCTTGGGTTTATCTCCTCTTTCCTTCCCCATTTCCATCTCCAAGAACTCTGTGGGGTGTCTTATGAATCTTCTTCTAAAGCTTAGGAGCCTTGAAATCACAATACCACTGACTTAGCGATCCTCTGGTATCTGAAAAAGGTGAGTATCATCCTAGAATGTGAATTGAAAACAATAGTCTTTTTCGGAGATGCCTTACGGAGCTCAGTATTGCCCACTTCTTTGTTCTTCTCTTAGCCTCTAAACCGATAACAAGTTAATAAGGAACTAATCATTACATAAACACCTTTACTCCTTTTCTGTACTTCTGTGACATTAGCTATTATGGCCCAAGCAAGCCTTTCATGAATCTTTTCCTTCTTTCCTAGCACCTGCTTTTCCACTAGCATACATACTAAGTTCAAATATAAAAATGAAATTACTTTTCCTGCTATTACTACATGAGCTGGTGGGTAGATAGACATGGATGTAATTCCAAAAACAGGTAGGAAATATTGAAAGGGGGTGTGTTATAGCAAGGTGAGAAGAAACACAAAGGAGAGAATGATTTCAGCTTTGTCTGTGGGTTGGGGTAGATCGAGTCATTTCATCACCGTCTGGAATGAGTAGTAGGAATCTCAAGTAGACAGAGAGGAAGGACATATTAGACAAAGGGGAACAGCATGAACAAAGTTAAGGAGGCTTCTAAGACTGTGGTACATCTCCAAAACTGCAAGTATGACTGAGGAAAATGGTTTGTATTTGGAAGCATGGGAATAAGGCTGTTGCTATATTTTTATGGGCCTTTTGAACCTTGGTAAGGGTTTGGATTATTTCCTAAAGACAGAGAGAAGGGTTGTGATGGGGTCACACTTGCTCTTTAAAAAAAACAACAACACTCTAGCACGCATGTGGAGGATGGATTGGGAGGAGTTAAGATTAAGAGGCTATTGAATAGACCAAGTTAGAAATCATGGGTGCTTCCACCAAAATAATGGTAGGGAGATGAACTTTATACATAGAAGTCCTAGAGAGTTAGAGTGAACAAGACTTTGATTTAGTTGATTGGATTGAGGGGTAAAGACAGAGAGGGTCTGGGATGACCCCACATTTCCATTTGGTGGGTGGATGATGGGGGCATTTAACCACATGAGGGGCTATGAGTTGGGGAAAAAGAACAGAAATGTTCCGTTTTGGATTGCTCAGTTGAGGTACCTGTGGGATATCTAGAAGGTGTTTAGTAGCATTTGGATCTCTGGAGCAAGGTCAAAAAAGATAAAAATTTTAGGGTTTGTTAAGTTTTATGAAAGAGAGGGGCAAATGAACAAATTGGAGCCATTTCAGAGAAGTGAGCAGCAGTGAGAACAGTAGTAGGAGAAGCAGGAGTCAGAGTCAAGGGAGGAAAGAGCTACAGAGAGGGGACAAGTAAGAGGATTGAAAAGTATCTGAGCCAGCCACTGTCGACTTCAGTAGAGTGTTGGAGACAGGAGCCAGATTGGAGAGAGAATGAAAGATGAACAGAAAGTAATCATTAGGAGATCATAAAGTGGTGACAGCAAAAATAGACAGCTCTTTCAGGAAGCTCAGTTAGGAAAGTAAGAGGGGTAGCTAGTAGTAGCTTGAAGGGCATACACATTAACGGGAGAGAGAGAAATGGGACGGCGGGTGGTGGTGGTGGGAGGATCGCTTAAAGATGGGAGAGACTCCAGCATATTGGTAAGGTAAGAGTAAACTGTAGTGAGGAAGTTTAAAATACATGATGGATGGATGGTGGTGATGTTTGCACAACAGGTAAATGTACTTAATTCCACTGAACTGTACACTTGAAAGTGGTTAAGGGGATGGGCTGTACAGCCTAGAAGTTGGGGAAACCTTTCTCTGAGGCAGGGGAAGGGGAAGGATTCTAAGTGTGAGGGCATCCTTGTCTCTTCTCTGGACCATGTGAGAGGCAAAGGCATTGAGACTGGAAGAGGTGGGGATGGAATAGGGGGTCTGAGAACACAGAACCAGGATTACAGGAACTAGTGCAGGTTCCTTAAAAGAATAACTAACTGGGCAGTATTGAGGCCCCACCTGTGGTTGGAGGTGATGGTGTAATGTAGCCACATCAATTGTCACTGCTAACTTTTTTTTTTCTCCAGCAGTTCAGAAAAGTTGTTTTTGTCTCATCCTCATTCCACTTCTGAAGTTGGTGTTTCAAATGTCCAGGGACCTGTCTCGATTTGCCTCCCTTGCTCTCTACCTAATCTCCAGCCAACCTTATCAGAAACTGGTGAAGAGTGAAATGCACAAAAACACTTTCGCTCCCCTTTGTCATCCTGCCTTTAATAAAGAAGTGCTGCCTTTTCAGACACCCTGGACCTATGACAGCTCCAAGGTTTTCTGACACAGATTTTAAAAACATACACAGCTAGGATTTGGAAATATCATGGGCTCCTCACTTATCTCTGGGGAAGCGGGCTAGAGGCTGTCATATAGCATTTCATGACACTGATACCACTCTTCTTTTCCAGAAATCAGTTTCTTTTTATAGAGGACAGTTACTTTGAAACTATTTGGCTGTTGAAAACAAAGCTGCCTCCAGGTCTTGGCTCCTGTCCTGTTCTCTTCTCCTGCTGACAAAAACAGGTCCTAAGCTGAGTGCAGGGGTCCACTAGGCAGAGCTTGTGTAAGGCAGGTCTAGAGCTGGTAGTGATCATGAGAAGCAGCAGGTCTCCAAAGGACCAGAGGGCAGAAACCACCTGGATTCCTCTTGTAAGATTCTTAGATCTCCATGTATGTGTTCCTTCTCCCTTCACTCTGCTGTCATATCCCTGAAGACACTCCACCCATTTTCATTTAATATGACTTCTGTCTAATATCCTAACAGAATTCTGCCTAAATCCCCAGATTTTCGGCAGACTGGAGAAGTTCACCTTCCTATCCATTCATTCATTCAAGAGATAGTTGTTGTGTACCTACTGTGTACCAGGAACTATTCTAGGCATGATGATATGATAGTGAACAAAATGGCAAAAATCTTTACCCTCATAGAGCTTACACTCTGTAGAGGAAGACACAATAAATAAAATTTATAGCATGTCAGGTTGTGTTAAGTGCTTTGGGGAAACCAGAGAAAGAAGATCAGCAATGAGAGGAGTCCATTTTAAATGGTGTGGTCAGGGCAGGCCACACTGAGAATTACAATATTTGAATAAACACCCAGGGGTGGTGAGAGAGTAAGTCATGTACATGTCAGCTCCTTTAGAAGGCTAGTGTCCTTGGAGGCAGAGAGTTTTTTGTTTGTTGTATTAGAGCCTAGAAAAATATTTGGCACATAATAAGTGATCAGTAATATCTGTGAATCCATGTGTAGATCTGGGAGAAGAGTATTTCACACAAAGGAACAGCATGTGCAGAGGCTGAAGTGTGAGAGATGTGTCTGGTGTGAATGAGGAATAGTAAGGAGGCCCAGTGTGGCTTAGGGTATGAGCAAGCAGGTAACAGCAGGAGGAGGTACGAAAGGTAGAGTGAATGGGTGCAGATCTTCTGGGACGCCCCAAGACCTTTTTAGTGGTCCATGAGGTCAAAAGTACTTTTGCAGTCATACTAAGGTGATGTTATTTGCTTTTTTCACTTTTGCATGCTCATATGTGTACAGTGGAGTTCTCTAGAGGCTACATGATACGTGTTATTGCAACAGATGGAATGCAGAAAGCAGATATGAGAATCCAGCTGTCTTCTTAAGCCAGACATTAAGGAGATTTGTAAAAATTTAACAAGGTCACTCTTCTCACTATATATTTGTTTTGGAAAATATTTTTTTTCCATATATATGTTAATTGTGTTACTATGTAATGGATTGTTGTTTTGAAAGAAATATTGAAATTTTTATCAGTTTTAACTTCAAATATAGTAAATATTGATAGATCTTTAGGTCCTTGGTATTTTCAAGGTATATAGAAATCTTGACACCACAATTTTGTGACACTGTTATTGGGCCTTGGAGGCCATTTTAAAATGTTTGTTTTTATGCTAAGATGGGAGCCACAGCCATGGCTCTAGCTGAATCAAACAAGGTGAAATTTAATGAAGATAGTTAAAAGTCCCTATAGGTCTTGGAAACAGCAAAGCACATAAATACAGGGTGAGAGAGACGTGTTTTAGAGGCAACACATTAGTAATAAGAGGACTTTGGCGTTGTACTATGTGGTGTGTGTAAACAGTAGAGGCACATTCCAGTCAAGCTCTTTTCTTTTTCCTTGGAGTTTATAGTCTACTGAAGGAGGTAGACAGTAACCAAATAAATCCATATATACTGTGTCAGGTGGTAACAAATGCCAGGGGAAAAATAAAGCAAGATGAAGGGAGTAAGGTGTGATGGAAGGTGGGTAATCTTTCATGTAAGTGGTCAGTAAAGTTTTCTCTAGCAAGGTGGTATTTGAGCAAAGACCTAAAGACAGTTAGGAAGAAGCCATATAGCCATCTGGGTGGAGAGCTTCAGGCAGAGAGACTAGGGAGGTCAAAGATCCTCAGTGGGCAACCTGCTAAGGGTCCTTGATGAATAAGAAAGAAGCCAGTCTGGCTGTCACCTAAGGAACATAAGGGAGGGTGGTAAGACGAGAGCAAGGGATGGGAGAGGGGCAGGTCACTTGGAGCCTCACAGGCCATTATAAGGACATTGGATTTAACTGAGATGGGAAGCCTTTGGAGCATTTGAGTACAGGCATGACCTGATGTAACATTTAAATGAATGTTCAAGCTGCTGTATGGAAAATATTTGGGGTTGGGATGGGGGGCGGGATTTGTACAGTGGAAGCAGGAGGAGGCTGTTGCTGTAAGCCAGTGATGGTAGTGTTGATGGTAACTGACAGGAGTGGTAGAGGAAGAGATGGTGAAAAGTGATTGGATTTGGGCTGTCTTTTGAAGATAGAACAGACAGGAGTTAATGAAGAATTGACTATGGGATGTGACAAATCAAAATAATTCCTGGGTATTTGGATTGAACAGCTGGGTAAATAGTGGTGCCATTGCTGAGATGCATAATACTAGAGAGAAGCAGGCTGGGACAGGAATGGGAATAAGAGCTTCATTTTGTGTATGTTAAGTTTGAGATGCCTGTCAAATTCCAGGTAAGCAATTGGTTATAAAAGTTCAGAAGGAAGAAAAGAAATATTTAGGTGCTGCTGACTATATTGTAAATGCTATTTTAAGCCACGGGACTGGAGGAGATCATCAGGGGCAGAGGTTTTTCAAAGAAAGTTGTGCCTCATGAATGGGTCATGAAATCAATACAGTGGGACCAGCAATTTTAAAAAATGAAATAGAACAGAATATCTCAGCAGTAAGGGTAAATTTTGTCTTGTGAAAGTTTTTAAAAACTACAGTTATATAAACATATACATAGAGAGAGATAATTGTGTGTACGATTTAAACAGTTTGAAAGCCACTGATGTTTAGGGAGTGGATGTAGATTAAGAAGAGACCCAAAGACTAAGTGATCCCATAGTCATTTTAACATATAGAGGTTGGGGATATGTGAGGGACCAGCAAAGGACGCAGGAAAGTAGATTAGTATCCTAGAGGCCAAAAAGAGGGGTGATCAGCTGTGACTTATGCTACATGTGGATAAGTTGAGGAATCTAGGACTGAGAATTAACCACTGGCTTTAACTGTATCATGCATATCCTTGAGGAGGCATTTCCATGAGAGTGGTGGGGATGAAGCTTAATTGTTGTAAATTTAGAAGATGGTAGGAAGAAAAAGACCAGTGCTGATCTGCAGCCACTCCCCAGTGCTAGCATCACCACCTCGGCTCCACCTCAGATCATCAGGCATTAGATTCTCATAGGAGCCTGATCCTTGGTGCCAAAAGGGTTGGAGACCGCTGTTCCAGAGCGCCTCTATGGGACCTTGCATTTTCCCCAGCAGCTCTACAACCATCTTTATAGGAGTATTGATATTCCTTTGGACTGCTGTAACTTTGATGTCCTCTGAGGCCTTGTGCTGCAGTGGCCATAGAGGTCATTCTGTAATGGCTTTAGAGGTCATCCTGCACAGCTGCCAGCCAAATCACGTACTGAGTCTGCACAAGTATAGGTGGCTTAGTAGTCCTTTAGACAACAAAACTGCATGGGGTGCCTATTATATGCCTGGAACTGGTTACAGAGTGCTAGTAAAGTAAACGAGAGCCCATTCTGGTGGAGGACAGCTTTTGGCTGCACTTTCACAGAACCTCAGTGAGCCTTTCCTCCCAGTCAGAGGCCCTTGTGTCACCTTGAGAGCCTGGATCATAGCAATGCTCTCAGATTTGTGGAGCAGGAAGGTGTTGATCTTTTAGTCTCTTTGTAACTCAGCTATGTACTCTTGATAGTTGGTAGGTTGGGATTCACTTCCTATCCTGCCCTGACCTCCTACAGTAAATGCAATAGGATTAGGTGATTCTGAAATGCTTTTTGATTGACTCCTTGAAGGTGTTGCTGATGGCTAGGGGATAAGAGCCTGCTGATGAATGCAGATTGATAACTACTGAGTCAGTACTATTTTAGTTGCTTAGCTTTTCAGCAGCCAGTAGGAAGAATTACTGTGAAACCAGACCACCCTTATTGCCATTTATGAAAAGGCTTCATTTCAAAGGAGCAGATATGGCTATAAACTGTGAGAAGAAAAAGAATCCTGTATTGTGTGTCCTTGCTAAATTTACTTGAAATTGCATATTCATTGATAACTGGATTGCTATATTCCTAGCAGACAGGGTCTGTCTGTGGTCTCTGTAGACCTGCCAGTTCTGGCTTTCAGGGACCAAGGGCCTGGAGCATGCATTCTGATGAGCTCTAATTTCTCACACTGTATTCTTAGATGGTTTTCATAATGGTTAAGGCTTTGGGCTCTCAAGTAGACAGATATGGATGTAAAAAAACATGGCCACACTGCTTTCTTCCTTTGTGACCTTTCAGCTTCTTTAGCTGCAGTTTCCTCATCTGCAAAATGGAGATAACAGATTTTATGTCATGAAATTGTGGTAAAGATTAAATGAGATAAAGTATGGATCTCACAGCTAGTAACTTGTCAGTATGTTAGCTGTTTTTGCTGTTATTAGTTGAAGTCCTTATATCTTTCTTGTTTTAACATCTAAGTTTGGCAGGAACTTATTAACATAAATTTTATTCCTTTAGCTCCTCCCACCCAATGTCATTATCATACTTTCTAGAGCAGATGGAATGGGGAGTTTAAGAGTAATTATAGAACAAAGAAAGTGAACCATTTTTCTTTCAAAAACCAAAACTTATGAGCTCTCTCAATCTGCTGTATAAATTGCCATTTATTTATTTAGAGTATAATAACCTTCTGTTGCAGGAATTATAAACAGGGTAGTAATAACCATATTACCATTTATTGGGTCTTGCCATGTGCCTGGCACAGTTTACATTCATTACCTCAATTCTTGCAAAGCCTGTAATTCAGTAGCTATTACTTCATTACAAGATGAGGAAAGTGTAAGACATAGGCCTTGACATTGCTCTTTTTGACTCCTTGTTGCTCAGTTGTCTGGAGCTTCAGCATCAGCCTTTACAGCTACTGGATATTCGGTTCTGACTTGGACTTTTTAGTGTTTTTTGGGTGACAACTACAAGGCAGAGGTCACTTCATTTCTGATTCACTTCATTTCTCCATTGTGTAGATATTCTTAACTGGCTTTTCCTAAAGAAATATGTAAGTTGTTAGCAAAGAGAGTAAAATAAAAAGTTAGAGAAGTTATAACATGGGGGTTAGGGCCACATCAGTGTCTTTCAGAATTGGAGACTTGGAAGAGAAGCCAGGGCTGATCTGGTCCAGGCTCTTCTCAGAACCCCCTAGAGAGGGCCATTCCACAGCCAAAAAGGTGGTGTGAGAATTCTTAAAAGTGCTACATTATTGCTAGTTTCTCTAAGAATATTACTCTCTGCCCAGGCTGACCATATCACTGATACCACTTTGGGGAGACATTAAAATCTCTGTAACATCTATCCCATTCTCTTCTACCTCCCCAGCCATGCAGGCCAAGGCTAACGCTTCTCCCCAGAACTGGTCCTTCCAGTATGGAGCTGCTGGATTCCCATACAGAATCCCATGAGGGGGTTCTGTTCTCATCAAGTCCACAGAAACAGGACATTTTCACTACAGGTCAGGCTGTAGCTACAAAGATCTCATCCTCCCCAGGATGCTGCCAGGAGGAATGGCAGGGACAGATGAGGAGCCGTGCCACGTGACTAAAGAGCAAGGGCATAGAGGTGCAGGTGGGGCTGGTTTTGTATTTCTTTGGTATCCTGCTGAGTGTCACTTTGGTGCTAAATAGGATGGAAAATCAGAAAGAGCCCAGAATGGGATACATGTAGAACTAAAAATACATGAGAAAAACTGCTTTCCTTACTATGTTTGAGTTTGTTCCTGGGTACCCAGAGAACCTTACCTAAGGTCTGTGAGAGACAGAGATAAGAAACTATTGGTTCAGGAGCTGGGAAGCAGTTCAAGGCAACAAGGAATCTCATTCCCAGATGGTCTGATTCAGTCAGCTCATTGCCCTCCCCAGCCCCTCCACCCCAACCAAGCAAGAACCTTAGTTTCCGTATCCACAGAAGACAGTGGCCTGAGCAGGCCTTGTTTTTGAGGCAAAACACAAAGGAGTCTCCATGATCTGAAGGCATTTTTCATCTAGGTTTCCTCCCAGTGACATTCTATAATACACTTCCTGTATGCCTACTTCTAGGATCTACTTAGGCAAGTCACACCTCTGAATAAGCTAGGAAAGGAGTATTTCATAGATTTCTTTATAAGATTTAGGGATTTGCACATCTGCCAGTATATTATTAATGGTGCAGTGGCTAGGGAGAAAATTAACTAAACTCAACTCTGGTTTCATACTCTTGAAGTATAATTATTATTTTGTTGTTTTGTTTCCTTTTTCTGTTCTTAAAGCTATTTCTCTATCCCTTGAATAACCACCTACCTATACTAAGAGCTAGAGATTGAGTGTTCTCATGACCAACCATGAGTCAATGACAAGAGACTTTTTGCTCTTGTTCTAAATAGAAACATAAACTCTGCTCCTGCATGTACTCCATAGGCAGTCTCTCCAGCACTTTCCTCCACAGCCAGGGAATATGTAGGGCTTCTGAGTCAGCTGCCAGCTGCCATGGGACAGAACATGCAGGATGTTGTGAATTGGCAGAAATTGGACTGATGCCCTGGGAGCCTGGCATCACCTCCTCTTCCCTCAGTCTCCTCACTTCCCTTACCCCTTCCTTCCACACCTTGGCTTTTCAGTCCCCAGGATTCTGGCACCTTCCGGCCAGGTTTCCTGGTCTCTAGGTTCCTGTGATTTTATTTTTCCAGGATACTGGAAAGTCAGGTGCATAGGTGTGGTTCAAAAGGGGCATGATCAGGGTTCTGTGACCTTCAAGAATGAGGGAAATGAGGGCCGTAAAAAGAACGGCCCTTCTGTGATTCACTCCAGCTGCTCTTAAGTGAATCAGAGTGCCTGATAAGTCACCTTGCTAAATGAGACCATCCGGAGTCTGGCAGAGCTACAGGACAGTGCTGGAGCACTCTCAGGGTGTCTTCCTGCTTTGGTCATTTGGCTTGCAAAGTAAGAAAAGTGAGGCAACCCAGGGGAATTAATCTTGTGTAGTCTTACCTTGGGTGCCTGTTGCATTGTTCCAGGAATCAACTTACCTCTATTTATCTGTTGTCATTAGTGACCTGCAGGTCAAAATCCCTTCAACTGGGCACTTACTACTTGTCTGCCACTTGGAAGCAGGCCCAGTGCAACTGTCTGAGAGCTATAGCCAAAACTTGTTAATTTAAAAGTGTTTTATATCACCAGAAGGGATAGGGGCCAGTTATTAATGAAGATGTTCGTTGATAGTGAGGTTTGATTTGAAAATTCTCTGTGGAGGTTAGCAGCTCTTTGAAAGTGAATGTTTACTTCAAACAGAGTGGGCTGCAACCATCCAAGCAGGTATTAGCCTACACAGTAGAATAAGTCTCTGAAACAAAAGCCTGTGGCTTAGTTTTGGTCTTCGGACCGTTGCCTCCTACTTCCCAGTAATAGTTTTAAGTAGTGATGATAAATAAAATGTGGCACAAAAGTGATGAAACACATCCAGGGTAGTACGTAGATAAGGAGCACATAAGATACCATCTCCCATCTTAAAGCTTCTGACCAGCAAATACAGGATGGTGGGTATGTGAATGTTTTTGATAAGTGGAAGGTATAGACATCATTATTGTCAAATATGCCTATGGCAAAGTGGAATGGCTATAAAATCTTCCCACAGGTGCAGTGGCAGGACTCTTTTAGTCCTTTAAATCCCTGCTGGCTTTGACACTTCCAAGCTTTGTGCTTTTTAGACTACTACGCTACTGCTCTTTGTTTCTCTTCAAACTCTCCACTATTCTTCATACTCTTTTTAGAGAGCTCATCTTTCTCAGCCAGCTCTTTACAAGTGTATGAGTCCAAGATCTCATCCAAAGCCCTTGGCTCTTCTCTTTCCACAGACTTCTTGTGTGATCTTACCAGCTGTCATAGGTTCCACTACTGCCCATATGCTAATGACACCTAAATCTGGGGCAGGCTCCCTAGCCATTCCACCAAGCTTCGGATCACACCTGCCTATGTAGTGAACACCTCTAAGGTGGCACAAGTGTAACGGGTCCAAAAGGGAACTCCACCCTCACAAATGAATTCTTCTCTTTTCAGTCCATTGGTCTCGTTTCACTGTTTACTCAGTTTAGTGGCCTAAAATGGAAACCTGAGGATCATACATTCTCTTTCACCTGTAAGAGTCACTCACAAACCTTCCTGTTTTACTTCCTTTCCCATGTCCTACCTTTCTTCCCTGCCTGCTAACACTGACTTATCCTTAGAGAGTCAGCTGTCACCTCTCAGAGGTTCATCTTCAACGAGGACACCTCCGTCCCTATAACTTAGGTACTGACATTCTGTTTATGAGTCTGTCTGACCCACTAAACTGCAAGATCCTTGAAAGTAGACACTGTCAACTCATCTTTCCACTCCCAGTATTTCACTGCCTGGGGTATAGAAGGTATGCAATATACCTTTGTTAAATGAATGACTAGAACACTTATGAACTCCATTTTGAAAAAGAGTTATGTCTCCTAGAAAATGTTTCTAGATGCAAATTTGGATTTGCTAACCATTCTTTTTTTGTTGTTGTTAGATTAATGTGAGTGTCAGGTGGACCAACAGCCATCCCACTGCCCCCTTTGTCAGGGAAGCACTGAGAGTGGGGAAGCATGGAGGAGAGTAAGAATGAGACAATGAATCGAGCACATGCCCTCTTTGACCGGTTTGTGCAGGCCACCACCTGCAAGGGAACCCTCAAGGCCTTCCAAGAGCTCTGTGACCACCTAGAACTGAAGCCTAAGGACTATCGCTCCTTTTATCACAAGCTCAAGTCCAAGCTCAACTACTGGAAAGCCAAAGCCCTCTGGGCCAAACTGGACAAACGAGGCAGCCACAAAGACTACAAAAAGGGAAAAGCATGCACCAACACCAAGGTAAGGCTTTGGCTGCCCTCTGGCCCTGGTGTCACTGACCTATGGACTTAACCAAAAAAGAAAAGATTTTGAGTAGAGGTAGGCCAAGAAAAAAAGATTGAGTAGCTGTAGACTGGGTGAAAAGTAGACCAAGTCAAGCCATGCTCTTGTATATGAAGTCATGTTCATACCTTATTGAAGGTTTGTGGATCCATTTTTATGTTCATTTGACTGTCCTATCTGCCAGACCTTATTCTTATTCTGTGTGAATACATATTGAACATTCAGGGTTTCAACTATTTAACAACTGAAGTCAAGTGGTATAGCAACTTTTTTATTTTGCTTAGGCTGTTTGGAATCTCACACTGTTAGGAGGATGCAGGCCACTTAGGAAAGAAGTAGCCAGGCCCCGTTAGCATCCTGTATGAACATGGCTTCATGGTGCCTGTCTTCCTTCTGTAATCAGTAACTAGTAAGATATAGATAGTATTTGCCAACTTGGGGATTTGCCACAGGATTCAGGCCTCTTTTCATCCATGTTCCAAAGATCTGTTTTGATAACCAAATTATTTATTTTATTTTTCACAATCTATAGAAACAGTGTTTCCATGAAATAGGTAGGCCTAGGCAAAGACCTGAGACCTTCAGTCACCTCTGTGCAGGGATAGGTGTGAAGAAGTGGAAAGAGAACAATGCATTTCTTGTTTTCTTTCTTATATAAGAATGCACCTTCTGGGAGAAAAAGCTAGCAGGGAAACAAAGTCGTGAATGACTTTATGACTATGTTATTAATGTTCTTTTATGAGCTTTAATTTGCCCTGGTGTGGGTACCTAGAGACCCATCCCTGGTGGAGTTGAGTTTGGTTAGGTGATTCTTATCAGCGAAATTCAAAGGCGTGACTTTTATGAGTGGTACTGGAGTTTTATTAAGAATAAAAGTAATTCAAAGCCAAAAAACATTACATGTCTTCTTTTTCTTCTGCACGTGCAATGCAAACTAATTAAGTATCCCATTTCACTTTGAGTACTTCTCTAGAATATGGATTTTCAAGATAATTTTCCTGGACTTTCAGTCTAAAGATGTGATTTTAGAACTCTCTTCAGCATATAAAACTTTGGCCTTTGAAAATTGTCACTTAGGACTCATTCGAGTAGAAGACCCATTCCAGAATTCTAAGGTTGCCCGGACTCTGTATTTAATAATCTACGTCTCCTCAGACAGAAATCTGCTTGACTTAGAAACCTTCCAAAAGGTTTTCTCCTATTGATGAAAGATGAGATCTGATTTTTAAATCATTTGTTGAAATGATAAACCATTTCAATATGTTGTAGATCTATGAGGTGAACACGTGCTAGGTTTCTCTCCAGCACTGACAATTCAGAGTCTTCTCTCTGCATAGCAACCAACAGCTTTTCTGTCATACCATTGAAGGTGCTCCACTATGAACCAGATGGGTTTTAAGGTTTCTTGGTAGTGGGGAGAATAGCCCTATTTGGGGGCTTTAGGGAATGATGATTACGAGACCATGAAACTTTTACAGAAATGTGAGCTTTCTCGAAAGGTGCTGTCTTTGCTCTGAAAGCAGCTATATTTTTCAGTGTCTCATCATTGGAGCTGGCCCCTGTGGTCTTCGCACAGCCATCGACTTATCCTTATTGGGAGCTAAGGTGGTCGTTATTGAGAAACGAGATGCCTTCTCCCGCAACAATGTTTTGCATCTCTGGCCATTCACCATACATGATCTACGAGGTCTGGGTGCCAAGAAGTTCTATGGCAAATTCTGTGCTGGAGCCATCGACCATATTAGTAAGTAAAACCAGTTCTTCAGGATCCTGTCCCTATACCCTACCAACTTATTCAATAAAAGAGATAGGTTATCTGAGGAATTCACACTTGACAGCCCACTTTGTTCTGATATCACTATTATCTTTTGTATAGAGAAAACACTCTGCTTGGAGTCAGAATACCTATTGTGCAGTGGTTCTGTAGCATAGGGCTCTTGACTACAGGAATTTAGCTTAGGGATTTCTAAGTTAGGTCTTGGACCCTACTTAGCACTTGCCTGTGGTGGGATAGGCATTGGGGCAAGGCTAGGAAACAGATGACCAGTGTGGGCCTTGACCTTCTGATGGTTCCTAGTCCAGTGAAGGAAGCACAAGGCATGCTGCAATTTGTGATAAGATATGAAAGATGCTCTACTAACGTAAAAACAAAATGTTGTGGGGACATAATTCTAGGGAAACCACAGTTACAGAAGCAGACTACTTGTTCTCTGACTGGCAAGTTGATAACACAGTCTCTTCGGTTAGAGAATTCTCACGACGTCTACAGCCTAGGAAGCTCTTGTTATACTCTTGTCATCTCTAAGCTCAGCTTGGGCCTGTGCTTTTCTGAGATCCTATAGAGTAAATACAAGTCAATGCAGTGATTTTGTTTTCATGACTGTGTATGTTCAGGAAAACAGTGTCTACATTATGAAGTTGAAGTCTTGTTTATTGATCATCATTAATGATTCCAGGGAAGCTAATCAGGGAACTTTTGTTCTGAGCTCCTCTAGATATACCCTGTAAATACATTTTACTACTGAACTTTTTGGTATTTGAAGTGGCTGTGCCAGTTTACTGAACACTGAGCACAGCTGCTGTATTCCACTGGCAGAGTTGTTGTACTCTGCCCATCTGTTGGACTGTATTGTATAAAGCATCTTGGAATCCAGTTGTTTGCTAGCATGGGATATAATGAGTCTGCACATGTGACTCAGAAGGGTGCGGGTTGTGGTAAGCTGGGAAAAATAACTGAATGTCTTAGAGGAGGATTTGCATGTATTCCTAGCAGATTAGTCACAGGCTATAGGTAAGATTAGTCTTAAGAGAGGACCAAGAGTCATTAATTCAGTGGATTTGTCTGTCTTATGTGTGGCAGAATTTGTCTTGGAGCTAAGGCAGTCCTACATCAGGGACTAAAGTTTTAACTCAGTATACCTGGGGCTGTTTTCAGGTCTGGCACCTAGTAGGAACTAATGGGGAACAGTAAATAAATAAATAAACTTTGCTGGGATAATGAGCAAGATTTTCAGTCATTTCGAGTCTTAGTTTCTGCAGTTGTAGACCCCTGAGGGGAGGGGGAATGATAAGAAGCTGCTAAACTTGCACTGTTTCCCCTTCCCACCTCATAAGAATGTGTGATGATCCGTGAGGTAATAGATGGAGAGATGTAGTGGGAATCTGAGGAAGTAGTGCAGCCCCTTTTGGATCAGACTGAAAAGCACACCCGTGGGTGCACATCTTCTGCCTCCTCTGGTAATTACCATGTCCTATAAAGATTGTAGATTCTGCTATATAATTACGGCTCTAACCGAATCAGGGGAAACGAGAGTCTCCTGTTGGCCACAATCTCATGTTGTCTCAGAGCTTTTGGTTGAGAATCAACCAAAATCAGGAATGGCTTTGTAGGTGTCTCTAGATTATTTCTTGCTCTCGATGAAGAAAGAGCTGTGGAACAAGGATTGGAAAATGTCTCCTGGTACAGGAGCTTTGAGAATCTGAATAAACTTGGTGTAGATGGGAACCTGAGCAGTGACCACTGACTAGTACTCTTTTTAGTGTCCCCTCACTAGTGTAATCTTTTTGTTCACTCAGGTATCCGTCAGCTTCAATTAATACTTTTGAAAGTAGCCTTGATCCTAGGCATTGAAATCCATGTCAATGTGGAATTCCAAGGACTTGTACACCCTCCTGAGGACCAAGAAAATGAACGTGAGTTGGATTGGACAAAGGAAGGAGGGATAAAAGGGCATTGAATGGGTGAGAAAAGATGAAATCAAGGCAGAAAAGTATAAGTGTTTGCAGGTTGTTTTTAGAACTAGTTAAAAGGAGCTTCTCTATTTGTGTAGCTGGTATCTTTTGAGAAACGTTTGACTTAATGAGGGAGTCTTTGACATAGTATTAGACATCTCAGGCACTTGTATTCATTACAGAAAATTGTATGGTGGGAACATTTCTTTGTGAGCCTTTGTCAAAGCCTCTTTCTTTCTGTGGTTTGTTCCCATGCTTTTATATTTAGTAGTATTTTTGGCTTGGAGACTATTTACCTGAGTATCTAGAGATGTCGTAGATGTATGACAGTGGTATGAGTGATCTTCATTTTGACTTTGATCCACAGGGATAGGTTGGCGGGCACTGGTGCACCCCAAAACACATCCTGTATCAGAATATGAATTTGAAGTGATCATTGGAGGAGATGGCCGTAGGAACACCTTAGAAGGTATTGGTCAAGGCTCTTTGCCTGGTTTATAGCATGAAGGTTGACCTCCAAAACCTGGGTGAGAGTTTTTGTCATCAGAGACCACGTTCCTAAGAATCTGCATATGTGTGTCACCTACTCTAATTGAATGGTAGGCCCCAGATTTCCCCTAGCCAACTAGTACTTGGGTTACTTCTTACAGGGCACTCTTGTTAGGGTATTCAGAGACAAGCTGTACTTTGACAAGTTGGTACTGCAGGATTAAACCTGAGTTTAATTAATAGGTAGATTCCTTTTTTTTCTTTTTAATAGAATTCCTAGTACTGAGTAATATTCTGGTCAGTCAGATTTCAAATCTTTTGTTAGTGTGTGGGAGACTGACTTCTTTCCTGGATTGTTATATTCTTTGTTGGGTAAACACCTTATTTTTGGATAGAGAAGAAATGCCCTAAAATTTTCCCATTGACTCCTATCCCCTACATTCCCTAATGTTATCATCAGCACCCCCTCCTATTTGAAGTGATCTGTCTTCCTCTCTAGCCAGCTGTAGCCACATCTGAAAAATTTTTTCATTCCAGGATTTCGTCGGAAAGAATTTCGTGGCAAACTGGCCATTGCCATTACAGCAAATTTTATTAACCGAAATACAACAGCAGAAGCCAAAGTGGAAGAGATCAGTGGTGTGGCTTTTATATTCAACCAAAAATTTTTCCAGGAACTTAGAGAAGCCACAGGTTGGTGTCAATGCCTTGAAAGCAATAAGGATAGAAATTTAAATAACCACTTGTGATTTTCTCTTGAATGGTTTGGTGGGATGGTGGGTGGTCATTGATGTTACTGCTGCATTATTTACCCCTCTGCTCTTTTTTCACTGCCATGCTTTGTTCTGAGTGTAATGCTTTCCATATCACTGTCTCCAACTCTCTAGAGTTCTTTATTCTTGTCGCAGGGACTGGGCTACTCTGGGTTCAGTTTGTATTTATTTGGTTGTTTTTAAGTGTTCATTATGCCTTCTACTAACTCTTCTCAACACTATGGCTCTAAGTGAGGGGGCTTAATGTAGTAAGCTATTGGTTGGTAGTTCTCATATTTTTTGAGAACCTGACTTCAGGCATTGAGTGTGTGGTCCTCATTATTTCCAGTTTGGTCTTGAAGTAAACCATGTGCTAGATAGGAATGAGACTGTTAGATGATAGCTTTTGAATAGATTAACTTAGATGTTTGATGTAACAAATTCCAATTCTCTTTTTTAGATGAATTGAACTAAAGAGTCAATAATTCACTCTCTGCTTCCAGGCATCTAGTTGTCTGTTCTCTTCTAGGAGAGTCCTCCAGTTACCTTGATGACTATAAAAGAAGCCTAACCTGGTAACTAACCCAGACCGCCTGACTAGAGGTCAATCTTTCTATTTCTTCCTGTCCTTATTTTTCTGCTTACTACTGATTATTGTTCATAGGGTAACTTAGAGTGTCGAGTGAATTATAGAGCAGCATAAGGAGAAACAAAGTTCCCCTTTTTTTATGAACTGAATGTGTAGGAAGTAAGAATCTGGGGTCATTGATATTCCTGCTGCATTATTTACCCCTCTACTCTTTTTTCACTGCCGTGCTTTGTATTCTATTTTATATTCTCTTTTTCCTTGCCTAGAATTTTCCGACCTTGGTCTCTGTGGATCCACACACAATCTTTCTGGCTTCCCCAATGTACCTTCATCTCAGTAAAACCTTATATGCACACTTTTGTTTTCTGGTTGCAGGTATTGATTTGGAGAACATCGTCTACTACAAAGATGACACACACTATTTTGTTATGACAGCCAAAAAGCAGAGCCTGCTGGACAAAGGGGTGATACTGCATGTGAGTGATGGACTTCTTTCAAACCTCTTTTTATGTTTTAATGTTTAAAACATAATCACCAAGAGAAAGGATTTTATTGCCTGATGAGTTTTATCTGCAAGAGAATGAAAATGAACCCCTAAACTCATCTCCTAGTAACATGCACTCTAGTGTTTTTTAGTTAAACTTTAAAAAAAAATTATTACGGAAATTTTAAAATATGAACAAAAGTAGAGATAATTGTACCTTTGGACCATTATCCAGCTTTTAACAATTATCAATATATGGATGATATTGTTTCACTGGTACTCAACCCATTTCCCACTCCTGTCATTGGATTATTCCAAAGCAAATCTCAGATATTATTTCATGAATAAATAATTAAGTTTAATTTTGGATTATTTGGTTTTTGGTTCTAGAGAATTCCACGTATGACCGATTATTGGTTGATTAATAGGCCATCTTTTGGGCAGGGATCCTAGATAGAAGGGAGTTTAACCAAGAAGCAATAATTTATATTTATGAGAGCCTGAGAATGGTTTTCGTTTCACTGAAGATGTGTCTGTCACAGGTCCAGGAAACACTGACTAGGTCAGAGAATAACCTAACAGATAGGTCTTCTTGACCATCCTTAGCCAAGACCAGCTCAGCCTTTTTTTTTCTAGGTGACTAATTATATGATGTTCTCTGAGATGATGATCTGAATATGAAATCAGAAAACTAGAGGGTAAAGAGTTTCTTAAGGAGAGGGTTCCTTAAGGAGAATTTCTTAAATCTTGTTTGGTCTCAAGAATTACTGTCCACACATGGTAAGATGGAGAGAAGAGGCACCAGATGTGCTGATTCAGGCCTGCACATGCACAGTTCCCACCAGATTCAGAGCTGAATTTCACGGTGTCCTTTGTCTCTGCAGGATGATAATGAATCCAGTCACTTTAGTCTGAATCGCATCCACTGTAGCCTTATCTGAGAGCAGTACTGGGGGCACGCTGATGAGCATGTATCTGCAGCACAATCCCTTTTCCACTCATTACCTTGTATTTGTTTCTCAGCCTTGTGGCCCTTTATTTCTATAAAGAGAAACAAGATCCAGCAGTGTGTGTATAGCCCTTTCTGCCAAGAGCATAAGCAAGATGTGTTTGGATGCTTTATCAAAAAGAAATAGCCAGTGAGCCTGTTGATATGCCTTGGGACTGAGTTAAGACTACCATCTTAGGTAGGATTATAGTTATCAGTTGAAAATATAAAGGAACAGTCTGGAATGCCAAGATTTACTTTTCCTTTTTATTTAATTTTTTTTTTCAGAGAGCAAGGGCCATGCCTTTCATGTGCATTGCTAAATACTAAGTCCATTGTGGCCACTTAATGTTGAGCAAACACTGTATTGAGGACTAACTTGAGTATTTGTATTCTGGCTTTTAACATCTTGTAGTGGTAGCTGAAAGTACGATCAGGGACACTTGGAAACCATAAGCCCCACTTCTGGAGAATAAAGTTTTGGCTATTATGCCAGGAACCTCTAAAACAGAAAAATCAAGTTCTTCACTCTTTTATATGGAAAGCCCCTTTTCTCTCATTATTATTATTTTCTTTATGGGTTCTTTGGAGCCTTTCAGAATCTTACTATTTTTAAAACTTCTGTTCTATTTTGAATATATTTCTTCCCAGTCTCCTAGACCGCTGTTGCTCCCACCTCCACATCTTTTTGGCACTGAAGCTTTGGGTTCTTCCTTTGGGTTTGTTGAGTTATGCAAGTTGGAATGTTTCACAAGGTCTCAGTTGCCAAAAGTTATTTGCTATCCAAAAGATAATGATTGCTGATAATAACATAAACTATAAAATGCTTTTTTTTTTTTTTCAGTTTACCATCTACCATCCCATCAATTATTTAACTTACTATTCAGAGCAACTCTGTGAAGTAGATTGGACTGGATCAAAGAAGTAGTGACTTGCTCCAAGTAAATGAGAAAGCCAGGAGTATGTTTTTAGGCAGCAAAGCCTGTGCTCTTTTCAAAGTAGCCTCCTCCCCATTTTGTGTGTGTGTGTGTGTGTAAAAGAGTCATTTTAGAATATGAAATCAATTTAGGGGGAAGGGAAAGGCCATGAAAAACTTGGTTGTTGTCTGATCTGTGTAGTGTGGCTCTGGCTGGTTAGGCTTGTACCTGGGCTTTTTCATTGAGCCTCTTCCCTTTCTGAGATAGGACTACGCTGACACAGAGCTCTTGCTTTCCCGGGAGAATGTGGATCAAGAGGCCCTGCTGAACTATGCCAGGGAGGCAGCAGACTTCTCCACCCAACAGCAACTGCCATCTCTGGATTTTGCCATCAATCATTATGGGCAACCTGACGTGGCCATGTTTGACTTCACTTGTATGTATGCCTCCGAGAATGCCGCCTTGGTGCGAGAGCAGAATGGACACCAGTTACTAGTGGCTCTGGTTGGGGACAGCCTCCTAGAGGTGAGTGTTAAGGATGGCAGCACTTAATAGTAATTGGGAATAAATCTGGGCACCTGAGTTGTGGAGTGAGTGTCTTACAAGGTTGTATAGCATAAGCGAACTTCCTATAGGTGTTATATCAGGAAGTAGGGAATGATAGGCCATGGAGATCACAGACTTGCTAAGTTAAGGATGAAAGAGTAGTAACTTTTGTGACTTTTCCCTCTACCAGTTTGTGGAGCAGAGAAGTCCAATATCTGAACAGTTGCCAAAAACTTTCAACAGCAAATGCTTTCTTAGTTCTTTAGTATAGTTTTCCTCTTTTAAAAGATAATTTGTTTTAATTCTTTGTTTTATATCTCCTTGATAGCCTTTTTGGCCAATGGGAACAGGAATTGCCCGGGGCTTTCTAGCTGCTATGGACTCTGCCTGGATGGTACGAAGTTGGTCTCTAGGAACAAGCCCCTTGGAAGTCCTGGCAGAGAGGTAATGGGAAGTAGCCAGGGGTCCTTTTTGTGATGAGTGGTTTGTTCTTTAGGCAGAGCATAGGTTCTTTTTTCTCTCTCCATTTCTTAATTAAAGATGTTTTCATATTTAAGAGAGGAAAGTCAAGATATTTATTCAAGATATCATAGAAACTTAAAGATTATCTAATCTTAAGTGCTTTTTTTTATCCCTTTCAATTAAATTTGTTGTTGAATGGTATCTAAATCTTTGTATACCATCAAAGAATGATATCTGATTCCTTTATGACTGGCACAGAAACAAATGCATAAAAACAGTACATTGTCCTTAAACTACGTTAAACTATAGTACATTAAACTAGAAAGACTTATACTAATGAAATCAGTGTGGTAATAAGGGACAAACTAAAATAAGAGAAATTAAAAGTGACTTTGGATTCAAAGGAGAACACCAAACTCCTTATAAACATTTCTCAAACTTTCAATTGTCAGATATTTTGAAGCAGATTATTGCAAATGAGTTAAGAATCCTAGCATTTGCTTTCTGATAAAGAACAAATGCCTTGACCAGAAAAACTAGATAAACAGGATTTCGTGGATGAAATTGTTGGTTGATAGCCTTTTAAGTCTGTTACTTAACATACCCTGGATAAATGTGATAGGAAGTTCTTTTTTCATTTGCAATTCTCGTAAAAAGTAAATATTAGCATACTTTAAAAAACAAAACAGAACAGTAAATTAGCATCAGGTTTTATCCCTGCCCACAGCAATGTACCTGCTGTTCTTGTTGGCCCTTAACCAGGCCAGTATTTATAGAATCATTGAGCTGGTGAGAATGGGAAACAAGAGCTGATGTGGGACTGGAGGAAACTAGTCAAGGATGAGGATTTTGTTATATCTTTCAAATAATTTGGGGACTGTCAAAAAATAGAAATATTCTCAAAAGAGAAGGAGATGTTCATGGTACTTATCACTGTTCTGAGTACCTTGCTATATGTTGTTGCAGAGAAAGCATTTATAGATTGCTGCCTCAGACCACCCCTGAGAATGTGAGTAAAAACTTCAGTCAATACAGCATAGACCCTGTCACTAGATATCCCAATATTAACGTCAACTTCCTCCGACCAAGCCAGGTAAGAGCCTTCTAGTTAGTGATCTACATCTGTGTCCTTTCTGGGATTGATCAGACCTCTGAAATATTAAAATGTGTCTATTAATACAAAACATATACACAACACTTCTTTCAAGTAGATCCAAGTAGATGTCTCTCTGAATTGGCTGAAGTAGGTACTATTTTCCATCAACAGATTGAGCAACTAAAGCAGAGAGTTGTTGAAGACTTGTCAAGAAGATCAAATGTGACAAAAATGATGGATCCAGGACTTTTCCCCATGCTTCTAATTCAAATTGCATGTCGTAGGGAAAGAGCACTTATTCCCTAGTCAAGAAATGTAACTTCCATTTGCATTATCACTACAAGTCACTTACTTGTGTCTTGAACAGGTCATTTCACTTTCTCTGAACCTCAGTTTCTTCTTCTGTAAAATGAAGGTAATCATCCCTGCTACCTACAGACAGGATCACCCTCTACCTAAGACACTCTACAAGTAAAAATATTGTTGGTCATTTTCTTGTACTGAGTTATTTCTCAGTACAAGCCTTATTAGTATATTGAGAATGACATTTTACAAAGCATAGTCATCCCAAAGAGCCCACTAGTTTTTAGAAAGTGGCCCATTCAACATATTTGTCTGTATTCTAGTGTAATTTTTTATTCACTTTCTACCCAAAGTTGACACCTTTAGCCCTTCTGTATTTATATGTGAAAAGTTCATAAAGTATTCATGAAACTAGCTGTTAGTTATATTAGTGGTCCAACATACCAACAACACAAGTGCATATGAGTACCAAATAACATAAAATATTTGTGAAGCTTTATTCATAACAGGAAAATATCCATCATCAGTAGAATTAATTAATGACAGAGATACTGATGATGGATGTTAAAGACTGAACTATTGCTACATTCCACAACATGGATGAATCTCAGAGACATTAAAAATGTGTAAAAGACACCACTCACAAAGTATACTGTATAATTTCATTTACATAGAGTTTAAACAGCAAACAAAACTAATCCTTGGTAATAGAAATCAGAATAGTCGTCATCTTTAGGAGCAAGATACTGTCTTTGAGGCTGAGAATGTTCTAAAGTGTGATCTCGGTTGTAATTATATGAGTACATTCATTTATAAAAATGGATTAAACTTTACTATATTTATTGTCAATAAAAAAGTAAACTTTTTAAAAATGGTCCAGTAGAGACCATGAGAGGAACTTCTGTGGCTGAGTAGCTAATTTTTAGCATAAATTCTTACAGTTAATATATATATATGTTTTTATGTAACCCTACCACATTCCAGAAAGGATTTAAAGGTTATCATCATAACTTCTACCTAAACTTTGTCCAACCTGCTTTCCCAGACTTTCATTTCAGTCATTTTGCTCTTAATGAGAATTTGTTACTTGTGTTTGATTTTCCTTCTTTATGACTTTTTAACTTTCTTCCAGGTGCGCCATTTATATGATACTGGAGAAACGAAAGATATTCATTTGGAAATGGAGAACCTGGTAAATTCCCAAACTACCCCAAAGTTGACTCGCAATGGTGAGTTCTGGAGATGGTCTTTTGAGATGCAGGTAACCTACTTAGAGAAATCTTAATTATTCACTGAGCTGTTAGTGTATACAATACTATGTAAGGCAGTGGTTCTCAACCAGACATGATTTTATGTCCCCAGAGGACATTTGGTAGTGTCTGGAGACATTTTTGATTGTCATGACTTGGGGTGGGTGCTACTGGCATGCAGGGATGCTGCTTAACCTCCTACAGTGCACAGTCAGCTCCCAGCCAAAATAACCAATAATGTTGAGGTTGAGAAATCAGATACAGATGCTATTGAGAGAGGAAAAGAAAGAGGGAATGAGAACTTGTGGGCACACACATGCCAGCTAGATTTTGGGAGAAGACTTTATGGAAGAAGCAGTAGCATTTTAGCTGAGTATTATGATATTGCTAGGATGCAGTGACAAAGATAAAGGCTATTACATATTCTTGGAGTATTGAAAGGCCCCTGAAGATTTGCTTTAAAGGAGTATGACATGAGTATACTTATACATGTAAGATGGAATGAAGAAGGGGAATGCCATTGCAATAGTCAAGCTAACAATTGTAAAAGCCTAAATCTGGAATTGATGTTGAGGATGGAGAAGAGAGAAGACAGTGAAACATAATTAGAAGAACTTTGACTTTGGGACCAGGCACCATTTGTGAAGTGACTGGGCTTGAAAAGGTTATCTAGCATCTCTGAACTTCGTTCGGTTCCTTGTCTATGAAATGGGGGTAACAAACACCTGCCTCATATTATGGTCATGAAAATTCTGTGACATGCATAGCTTGTCTATCATGACACCTGGCATTTAGTGGGTGGTCAAAATGGTAGCCATTTTGTCATTGCCATGATTAATTATGTGTGAGAGAATATTAAGGAGGCAGGGTCCATGGGTATTGGCAATTTGGTTGCACTATGGGGTCAAGAGTTAGTTGTGGATGGTGCTGCCATCAGTCTGAACAAGGAAATGGGAAGGCGAGAAGGTCTGAGTTCTGTTTTGAACATTTTGAATTTTACATACTATTGGGATATCAAGGCAGACGTGACAGCTATCATCTTTATCCACTGGGTGTCATCTTGAAAGCAGAGAATATATCATTGTTCACTATTATCTTAAAGTTTGGAATATTGAAGTCATCCAATACATACTAGATCAAAAGACTTAAAAGAAACCGGATATTTGTATGTAATTTTTATCTCATCATGTTTACAAATCACTGTATGATTTAGTGTAAGGTTAAATATTTTCAGCTCTACATAGTAAAGAACAGACTTTCTTGGACGCAGAGTTTACAGATTCTTCTAAATGCTCCATATCAGAGCTCTTCTAATACAATTAAGAATGGGAAACATTCACGTGTATGGGTATATTCAGTTTTCAAGACGTCATCATTTATAATACAGAGCACCAAGCCTGACCTGAGAAAGCATTCCGGTCTATGGTCTTTGGCCTTTCCAGTGTAATCCTGCGGTTTCTTCACTTGGCAAATTGCTTTTACTTTGCAAAGAGTAAGAGCAAGGCTTTGTGTACTATTGGTTTATTTTAATATGCTGCTAGATAGAATGGAACCTTTTCTACTTCAATCCTCCCAGTGTTAACTTTGAAAGAAAGGAGCTTCCTCAGCCAGCTAGCTGCCTAGCAACACTCCAGGGAAATAGAACTGTGGCCAGTGAGGCGACAGCTCAGTAGATGGCAGTCTCCCATCTTAGGTGGTATTCTGGAGTGCTTCAGGGACGAAGGGCGGGAGCAGGAGTAGGTCCAGATCACCCCCACCGTGGGTTAACATTCTGTTGGGAGAATGGCCACTGACCTCAGAATCTGGGTAAATTGGTAGCTTCTCATCTACCTAAAATTGCACTGAAAACCAGTAACAACTATGTTATTTCTACCTTCAGTAGTTTTTCAAACTGGGTATGTGTACTACAAAGAGTGTCCTATATTAATCCTACAAGGTGACCACACTTCCATTAATAATTATTTTTGTTTTAGAGTCTGTAGCTCGTTCAAGCAAACTACTGGGTTGGTGCCAAAGGCAAACAGATGGCTACGCAGGGGTCAGTGTGACAGATCTCACTATGTCTTGGAAAAGTGGCCTGGCCCTGTGTGCGATCATCCATAGATACCGCCCTGATCTGATGTGAGTCGTGACCAAACATTGTGTTTTACTTTATGTTCCCTATGGAGCTCAGAGAACCCTACTATCAAGTAGCCAAATTTTGTTCTTTTTTTCTAGAATGAGAATAGTAACATGAGAATAGTAAGATTCTCTAGAAAGCAGTGATTAATTTTTATTTAGTTATATTTAAAACTCTGAATGTCAAGCATTACATAGATAAGCCAAAACTGATTAGCTGAAGGTCAAAAACTCATTTTAACACCCACCTGGGGCCTGTTAACTTCACACAAAGGAAAACTGTTTATTGGCTGCAGGTTGAACTCTTTCATCCAACTATCTCTCAAATGCATTGGTCATAAGGAAAATGTTCATAAGAACATTTAGCTGGCTGAAGGCAGATGTCACTACCAACGTAACAGAAAACAATGAATACTTACCCAATTTATGATGGTTGATTTGTATTATCTCTTTGTTAAGACTCGCTTTCTGCAAATATACTCTGTCAAGCCCATAAAACTCAGGTCACTTCACTCACCAATACCAGTAACATCTCTTTTGCTCATTCTTTACTCACCTAAGTGCAGAATCAGTACAATAGGATGACCCTAAGTCAACTGCAGTTACCAGTGCTCTCAAATTTCTCCCTTGGGCATTTGTTACTGTAGAGCCCAACAAGAATATTTGGAAACAGAAGCAGAGCATGTTGAATTATTTTGGCTGCTTGTGCTTTTATCATTAGATCCACTTAAGGGCCCAGTTTTTTTTTGGTTTCTTTTGTTTTAATGATCACTTAAGGAATCCTAAAAGACTGTTCCTGTTTATATTAGGTTATAAGTTAATGAGGCAAGAGCCGTAAAAACATCCTTGCATAGTGTATTTTAGGGATGGGGATTTCTGATTTGCCTGGCTAAAGGTAAGTGACCCCCATGCTCCTCTCCCTCAGTTCATGCTTAGTTGGTGAAAGTAAGTGACAGTAGCGTCTACTCACCCCACCAAAAAAGGAGCTGAGGATGATGAGAGAGCAGCTTGAGAAAGACTGTGAGAAATGGCATAGAAGTGCTTTAGAAGATGGTCCAGATTACTCATTTCTGTTCCCAAGGAAAGGCAGGGGGGAAAAAAAGATGAAGGCAGAAGCAACTGAAGAGAACCTAGCAGATGGAGTGGAGGGGAGTGATAAATGGAGCAAGGCAACACAGCCCTGTTAGAATGAACTGAAGTCTGCCTGGAGAAGGTCTAGGAGATTTTCTGGTAACAACACAGAGCAGTACATAGGTATTGGTTTAGACTATAGTGACTTTATTCGGGATGAGGCCTCCTTAACCTACAGAGAGGAAATTTAAACAAATGAAAAACTGCTGTGGAGTCAGTAGTTAACACAAAGTAAGGCCTGTCCAGTTAATCTTAAATCGCCTAAAGGAGAATACTCTCAGTCTTTACTTGATTGAATAGCAAGAAACTTGAAACCCAGTGGGAAATGTTTGTTAATCTAAATACTTGGGAAAACTAAAGAAATTTAGGAATCAAAAAATCTTTTGAGGAAAGTTTTGGAATTTCCCTTCCAAGTAGAAGGCTGAGCAAGGTTTATCAGAGCTGATTTAGTACATCAACAATTTGTGAGATCCGAAGAATACTGTGGGTAGTCGTCCCAGGCCTTTAGAAGCAGTCTGATCCAAATAGGATTTTTATCATTATTGAACATTAGCTAATACATACAGGTTACACACAAGATGCAAGAGAATTCATATTAAAGGTAGTTCCTGACCTCGAGCTTACATTTTAGTAAGAAATTTATGTTCTTAAAAAAATGAGGGTAGTTTTTTTAACTTTCCTCCTCTTTTTTCCTTAACGGGTCGATCTTTAATCTTTCTTTCTTCCTGAGGGTGATTTAAATTTCAGTTTTGCTCTCAGATTTGAGTGAAGCACTGCCCACAGGATTTTAGCTGAATGACCAAGAAAAGACGGGTGACTCCACGACACTGTGTTTTTTGGTGTGGGGACAAGCACCCCATCCTGATACGTTTTCATCATCCTGTTTCTCAGAGATTTTGATTCTTTGGATGAGCAAAACATGGAGAAGAATAACCAACTGGCCTTTGATATTGCTGAGAAGGAACTGGGCATTTCTCCCATCATGACAGGCAAAGAGATGGCCTCGGTTGGGGAGCCTGACAAGTTGTCCATGGTGATGTACCTGACCCAGTTCTATGAGATGTTCAAGGACTCACTACCTTCCAGTGGTAAGGGCTGCAGGCACTGGTGTGGAAGTCCTCTGCGTCCTTTGTTGTTAGCTGGTTTTCTTTCTTTCCTTCTAACCATGTCCTTCATCAGTACCTCCAAAAGCAAGTCGTGCTTACTGTGTTTTTACTGGTCAGCTATCAGGGTAAGGCCCTGGAACTTTGCCCATTATTTTTCCCCTCTCTATTGTTGTGTTCTCAAACACTTATTCTTTCTCAAATCTTTCTCACTATAAATGTGCAAAAATTATTCCTATCCAAAATTTTTTCTTTAACTCCACCACCTTCTCATACCCTTTCTTTCCGAACCAGCCTTTTTGGGAAAAGTGGTTTATGCACTACTTCCTCACCACCTGAACTTTGTAACACTTTGCAATCAGGCTTCTGTCATTACTGCTCTGCCAAATTGTTCTCCACAGTCATTTAGAATCACCAAATCCATGTTCTTCAGTCGTTTCTCATCTCTTTTGCACTTGGCTTTTTTGCATTATTCAGCACTATGGAATGATGTATTTCTCCTTGAAAGACCCTTCTCCTTGGCTTCTGTGATCTTACACTGGACTGGCCTCATTCTCTTTCTTCTATAACTGTTCCTTCTCTGGGTTCTCTTTCTTTCGTACCTTTTAACATTTTCCAAAAATCTTTCCTTGACTCTCAGCCTATCAATGTGCTACCAAAAAAAAAAAACAACGTTTCTCTTGGAGTAAATATAGCATAATGCTTAAGAGTGTTAAACCATGGTGCGCAACCTGGATTTATGCCCTAGTATTTCCACCTGTTTGACCTTAAGCTAGTTACTCAATCTTCCTGTGCCTCAGTTCCCCAATCTGTAAGATAGAGAATATACATATATATATATGTGTGTGCATGTGTATATATACATATATACATATATATATGTGTGTGTGTGTATATATACATATACACACACACACACACACATACACACAAAATTAGATTATGATATACTAAGAAGGATATCAAATAGAAGCACATAATAAATGTTAACAATATATTCTTAGTGTCAATTATTATTTTTAAAATGAATATTGTTACTAATAAAACATTATCATCTGCAGTTTGTGATTCTTCAGTGTCTTTCAGTCAATGTACTCTCATAGATGTCCCTGGCTTTTTTTGATGAGATATACAGTTTTAACAACAGAAATCCGTAACTCTACATTTATATAACCATTCAGGGAGAGTTCCCCTTAGTGTGCAGCTACGTGCATGGCATCTGCATACACCAAAACCAATGACTTGAAGCTACACAACCTCCCTCTTTCTGCTCTGAAATTTTCTCCTCATAAGAATGAGGACTTTAGCACTCTGCTGTAACTAACGATCACAGATGGATTTCAACTTTTGAAAAGCAAAAGTGGTGATTTTTGTGACTGAATTGGATTGGGAAAGAGTTGGTGTTACTTATGTGGATGGAAAAGAGAAGGCTCAACATCCAAACCTAAGTAGGCATTTTTCTTGTGAAATTTCCTTCTCAGTTCTTCATGCTTTTGTCAGAGCACATGAACCTTTAAAGCTTTGTGAGATTCCAGGAGACATTTGCAAGGGAGGGTAGATCTGGTCACTACATTGAGGACCCTTCCAACGCTGTCCTTGAACATTACTTTCTGTTCACAGATGCCTTGGACCTGAATGCTGAGGAGAAAGTAGTCTTGATAGCCAGCACCAAATCCCCCATCTCCTTCTTAAACAAACTTGGGCAGACCATCTCTCGGAAGCGTTCTCCCAAGGTGAATAGAAGAGTGTTTTTTTTTTCTTAACCAGCTACAAACCTAATGTCAAGGCATAGTAACTAAAATAATGCATTTTCTCTCCTCTCTTGGTATAGGATAAAAAAGAAAAGGACTTGGATGGTGCTGGAAAAAGGAGAAAAACCAGTCAATCGGAAGAGGTGAGAATTTTCTGGGATTTGCTAGAAGATTATACTGAATTACTCTTTTTGTCCAAAATGTTTAATTTGCTAATTAGTTTTGTTATATCTTTTCATATTCATCTTTTATGAGAATTTCTGTGGGCAGATGCTTTTGCCTTTGTTTAATTTTTTGGAGAGCGTCCAATGGAACAAACACACACATGTGCACCAGGACTTTCCTGTCTCTTTGCAATCACACATCTGGCAAAGGGCAGTGACTCTCCTGGGACATGACACCACCAACAAAAGTCCAAGGACCTTTTTATACTCCATCCTGAGATTAGAACTTTGAAGAGTTGTTGAGCTCTACCTAAATCAAAAATACCAGCCACTATGTCAGGCCCTGGCTATACTTTTTCTTTGAGGGAAGGGTATTTGGGGCCTTGTCTAACAGAGGCTGGTTTGGTGGGGGTGTCAATATTCAGGAGGAAGCGCCCCGGGGCTGCAGAGGAAGAAGGCCCACGCTGGTGAGCACTCTGACGGATAGGAGGATGGATGTGACTCTTGGCAACCAGAACAAAGTGAAATACATGGCAACCCAGCTGCTGGCCAAATTTGAAGAGAATGCGCCCTCACAGTCCACTGGCCTGAAGAGACAGGTAAACTCCATCTCACACCTTGCCCATCTACATTTGGTCTGGCCAGATAGGAAGGAAGGATCTTTTTAGTCAAATGAGACATGGGGTATGTCACAGACCCAAGGACTCATGGGCTCTAGATTGGTGTCTGCTGTTTCCCCTATATGAGTGTGGCAGACAAGAGCATTTCAGAGGCTCCTCATGTTTTCTGCACTGCTTTATACTCACCATTCATATCTGAACTTCTGTGACAAAAATTTTAAATTTTATATCTATATACCTATTCATATGTATATGTTTATATTTAAATTATAAAAGAAGTACATGCTTATTGAGAAAAGTGCTGAGAAGTATAATAAAGGTAATTAAGACACCTCTAATTTTATTAATATTTTGTTACAGTTCTTTTCAGTCATTTTTATGTTTTTGTAGTTGAGGCCATTCTTAATATACTTTTCTACTTTGCTTTTTTCATATAACTTTAGTTATATTCCCATGTTGTTCCAAAATTTTTGCAAGCATCTTCCAGTGTGTGTGTGTATATACCATGCTTTTTTTTAACTCTTCTTCTATTGTTGGATGTTTCAGTTGTTTTTCATCTTTCATGACAAAGTACAGAGGTAATAAACATTTTTGTTATAAAGCTGCTTTTGTGTGTTGCAGATAATTTTTCCAGGCTATCTTCATTTTAAAGATCCTTCATGGATGCTAACTTACTTGCATCCTAAGTCATGCCTCCGAGTGCTAGGAGTCTTTGAAGCGATGTCCTTGTTTGATCTCTTGTGTGTCTAAAAGTCACTAAGATTTCTTGTAAGAGGAGGTGCTGAGTTTTCGAAATTCACACTGAATGTTTCTTGTAAGACTCTCTGGTGGCCTGAGAGCAAGTCCAGAAGAAAGGGAGGCCATCCTCTGCATTCTTTTTCTCTCTGTTCATCTTCTCCATTTGCATCAGTCATTGTTTCTATGGACAGGGTTAGAGGGCCACTGACTTACTGACTTTGCTTGGAGTCTGGCCATAATTAACTCCTCACATCTAGTCTTTCGTTATGACTCACAGAGAAGATGATAATATTGTTTGCAAACATTTGAGGTTACCTTGCAGTTCCTACAGACTCAGGTCCTACCCATTTCAGGAAGGCCAGAATGCTCTCCATTACAGAAAGTTCTCTTTGAGATGGTTGCTTTCATTTTGAGTGGAAAGAATTAACATTTTAGCTCAGAGCATTGATTGGGGAAAAAAATGATGAGAATTACAACTTCTGTTTTATTTTTTTGTTGTTTGCATTTGCTTTTGGTTTGGGGAATGGAGTATTTTGTTTTCTTTATAAGTGTAACTTTCTAAGAATTAATTTTATGGCTCCACCGCTACCACTTCAGTTCATCGATTTGTATCTATCCTCCACGAGTACCTTTTTTATGTTTTCTACCTTAATGTATTTTATTTTCTTTTGTCTCCTTGTCATTTCCCCCATCCATACCTGACCTGTGTGTCACAGCCAACACAAGAGCATGGGGTCAGCCAGCCGTCCTGCTGCCTACCTGAGCAGGGTTGCCCTGCTCCCACCCCCCAGTGGAAACAGGTAAAGGAAATGCCCAGGAACTAGAATGGGTGCTGCCTCCCTGGGCCTTCCCACTCTGCTCCTCCTCCTAAGCCAGGCAGGGCTGAGGCCTGTGCTTTAGAACCCTCGCTCACAAAGATAGAACATCTCTGTGCTCATTTGAGTTGTGACTCTAGGGAAAAGTTTTAACAAACAATACTGATTTTTATTGCATGATTTATTTAACTCCTTGGCATTTAAGAAACCAGTTAGAAGGGTGGGCTATTGATTTGGTGTTGAACTAACTAAAGCTGTATGATAAATTATTCAGCCTTTGGGGTTATACTGTTATAAACTTTGTCTCAAATTGACTTTTTGCTAACATGTGTCCTCATGACCGTTGGAGAGAGAACCCTGAATTCTGCAAGACTGAGAATTGGGGCAGTGGAGCCTTTCATGTTAAGTAGGAAAAAGTTATCCAGGAAATCATCTCGAACTGTTATTTCTATTCATTTCAGACCCTAGATATAGATGATCATGGGTATTTTCTTGATGTTCGGTCTACATTTAATTTTGGAAATTGTCACTAAAGTAGTTGCAGGATCTCCTAGAAAGCTGCTCCTCCTAAGCAGTACAGAATGAGACAGAAAGAGGGGGAATGGCGTTCGGTTAGGAAACCATCAGAGGGACTGAAGGCCTCCACTGTACTCTGCCCACTTCATGCTGACAGCTTCCTGCTCTGATGAGTGCAGCTGGACTTGCTGTTACATGGTTTGGTATCATTTAAGGCCAAGGCTCTGACAGGGCTAAGACTCTTAGCCAAAGGAGCTGACCCTCGATTCCCTTTTGTGCCATAGAGTGACAGCAGGAGGTGCTGGTGAGTTGAGTTTTATTTGAATTATGTTCAAGGGAAAATGTTGCTTTCTAACCTTTCTTTTAATAATATGCCACATCAAAGGCAAGGCCCATGAGGCTGAGATGGAAGATTGGGAACAATGTCCAAACTCATAACAGGAGCCAAGCTGCCTCTTTCTCTGTGGAGGGAGAGGTGGGATTGATCACTGGAAATTCACTTCCATTTTATTTTCTTACTCTTTTCCTTAAAGTCTAGGTGGAAGATATATTTTTAAAAGTAATCTTTAGTTGAGTATCTGCTCATTGGGAAATCAACTCTAAACTAAGATTCCCCCAAACTATATTCTTACAATATTTAAAAAGGTACCCTAAAATAGGAAGAACAAAGAGGAAGGGAGGTCAGTTGTAATACATGTAGGGGAGTGAACAGATGACTGTCAGTGGCATATACCTGGATAGCTGTGGGTAGGCTTGCCCCCAGGAAGTCTTAGGAGCAGAAAGTGCGACCCGAGGACCCTGGCCCAGCCAAGGAGGCCTCCATCGTCATGAAGACTGCCACATCAGCCCCTTGCCTGATGGGGCTGTATTGACGGGGTTTCAGGTGCTTAGTGTTTGTGAGCCTGCTTGTCTTTCTTTTGTTTATGAAGCATCAGCTCACCTCCAACCTTGTGTGGGGTGCTACATGGAAGATGTACAGCTGGCTTGTCAGCTGGATAATAAATGACCATAGTCAATGAAGTAGAATACTCAAGGCTATGCAGGCAGCAGAATAGAGCCATTAAACTCAAACCTGAGTTTTATGGAGTGGGCACTGAGATGACAGAGTAACTGGGTAGATAAATGCTTCATGTTATATAGAGTTGGGAATTGTAAATTTACTTGGCTGTGAAAGAGCTATCACTCACAGTTCTTACATCCATGTGAAATGCATTATCTTCACATATAATTTTTTCTCATCACTAAAGCAGGGATGGTTTCATCAATCTTGGCCTTGTAAAGTTATCACCTAAAAGATGGAACATTGGAGGGCAATGCCAGATGCTACAGAAACTTAGGCATAGAGGGCTCCAGTGGTGCATTGGGGCCTGCTTCTGACTCATCTTGACTGCTGATCCCCTTAATCTCCCTTTAGGAATGAGGGGCTGACTGGCGGCACCTTACCATGACTCACTTTGTGTTTCTTAAGAAGTAGTTCAGATCAAGGCAGGAGGGTGTGGCAAGCACAACATTGATGACTGAGTTGGTGCCGGGACCAGTTTTAACTTAGGTCATAGTATGAAGAGGAAATGAATAGCACTGCTGCTTGCCAGTGACTTCTCTGTTTTACTTTCCTGTGTAAACACTTTGACTCTTCCCTCCCCACCCTTTTGCCTTTGATCTCAGAAGTACATCCTGCAGTCAAGCTGCAAATTATCCAGCCTTTGTTTGGAAATAGGTTGTCATGTGAGGTGGAAGCAGACTGGGAAGCTGCTTCCCTGACCCCGCAACTTCTAGAACTGCTTCTCCTACCACGCTTTACCTGTGTGCTGCCCCACATGGCCATCTGGGCACAAGAAAGTGAGGATTCCTCTGACTAGGAATATGCTATTGTTTCCTAAGTACTGCAGAGTTCTTTAAACCATAGACAGACTCGAAAGGAAGGGATTACAGTGGAGAGGGGCAGGATGGAGAGGCAGTTCATGGACATAGGTGTGTTCAGGCAGTGAAGATGTTTAATTTTTATATCCTATTTCCTGCACTTTCTTGTATTTCCTTAGTAGTTTTCTAGAACCTTTTGAGTGTTGAGTTAGGGGACTGAGCAGAGGGATGCGATGGCAGAGCGTTCCCATAGGTAGCCCTAAGGGAGAGTGCTGCTCTGCTGCTGTTGAGTATATAGGTGGTGAGCCATTGGGAGAGTCTCCATGGCCCCTTCACAATGGCAGCCTGTGTGTCCTTTTTCTCCACTTACAACCAAGCCCATTTCTTCTATCTCTCAACTTCTCTGATATAACCAACTGAGCAGAATACCCTAATCCCTGGCATTTTGAAAGTACTACACTGCAAGTCTAACCCCAAGACCAGCTGCATCTAATAAACAGTTCAAGTCCAACCTGGAGGCCAACAACAGGCTGCGACACACCACCTTCGCTGACCATACAGTGACTTGCTATGCTGTTGAGGATGGAGGCAGGAAAGGGGGACTCTGAGGGTGCTTTTGGCATATGCCCCTCGTTCCTTCCAGAACCACCCTAAATGTGGCCATTGTTTCACCAGTGTTCTCTCTGTTTGTGTCTGTTGGTGTAAAAGCGACGGGAAAAGGAGCATTCTCGGACCTGCCCCAAAAAAGTGATCACACTCTCTCCTCCCCCTGCTCCACCTCCCTGTCGGGTACCTGGAGGCCAGCAGGTGACCTTCTCTGCATGCTCTGTTGTCCTGTTTACATCTTCCTGTCTGCCTGTGTAGATGACTGGGGTAGAGACCAAATCAGGATTCTCTCTTTTTAATGATCACTATTAAAAAATAGACCATTTGTAGCAGAAGCAACCTTTATTGCTAACAATGGGCAAATTCCTAATTGGACCACAGGATCATACATATTACATTCAAATCCTGTGGTTTAATCTAGTCATAGGAATACAACTGTGCAATCACAAACTAGTTTGAGAGGTTCAAAAGCCCTGGAGAGCAACATATTTTTATGTAACCTCATTTAAAGCAGCCATTTTTACCTTGCTGCCCAAGGAGGCTGAGTTCAGATGAACTTGTGGAAGCTTTTTATAGGGCTTCACTATGAGTTTGCTTCCTTCTGATTTTGAGAGTCCTGCTTCTTGCTTATCCAACTTCTGCCAGCAAACACCAACCCTTCCCATCCACTCCACTCACACTCTTGGCAGATCATTTGAAAACAAACATGTTAACCAGGACAACAAGCGTACATTTTGACAAGCGCGCATATGCACACACACACACACACACATAAAAACACTTATAGAATGATTTTGTTGACCTTCATAGTCTATCCCTATAAAATAAAATACTAATTTTAAAGGTAGGATCTCCGGAAAGGCATTTCTTCACCTAAGGCAATCTATTTAAAAAGTGAATTTTTATAATGTGTCTGATTTTTAAAGGCTCAGCCTGTGCCCCTGGGTCTAAGGACTGAGCCACTGTAGGTGCAATACTACCCTATGCCTAGTCTGTTCATAAGAGCTAACATTTAGAAGCATTTTATTGTGACCCGGGTATTGTAGGTTCTTTTCAATTGTGATCTCAATCAATTCTCACAATAACCCTACGAATTAGATACTGTTATCATCTCTATTTTACAGATGAGAGGAATGAGGCAAGGGGTAGGGAGGTAACTTATAAAGAGTCATACAGATGGATCCAGGAACTAAATCTTAGTGATGTGATTCTGGAAGCTAAGCTTTGGCCTCATCCTGCCTGTGGAGACAATATGCTTGTGGGCTCCAGACAAGAGAAGCCACAGTGGTAGCTTTGGATCAGTTTCCACCAGTGCAAGGCCATATGGCAAATCCTCAGTTATCCAAAGACTGATAAGAGTGGCCTTTTCTATTCCTATGATTATGATTGTTGTGTTAGTGGTTTCCTCAGGTCAACAGAGATATCATGTACCCATCTTATAGATTCCCACTCTCCCAAACACAGATATTCCTATCTGTTTACTGAAAACATTTCCAGTCTTTGAGCACTTCTTCCTTTAGTAAATTATGCTTTTGTCCCATCTTCCTAAGTAGGGACCACTTCCCACCCTACAGTTCCCTCTGAACTGTTGTATTGGTCATATATTTCAGCTCATTTCCATCTCCCCACCTTTCCTTTCCAATATCTTGTGGAAAGCTTCACCCTTCTAACCCACCGCTCCTTTTAAACCTCCCTCTTAATGCCTTTAATCTTGTGCCACATTTAAAAGAAATATGTTTGTTCCACCTTTGAACTAACTGTAGTTCTTTATTTATCTGTGTAACTGACCTCACTAGAGGCCAGGTGTGCAGAATGCCTGTGCAAGAAGTTGTCCTTGGGTCATGGGATTTGATATAGATGGGATTGTGGTTCCTTGGGGTGGGGCTCAGTAGGGAACGGGATTTGTATTGAAATGAACTCTGAATTTCTGGCACTGTCACTTAGAAGGTCCGAATACAGCATTTAGATGGAGCTTAAATTTCTACTTTGTTGCCAACAGACGTACAGGCATCTTGATGCTGACAGCCGTGGCAAGCAGAGTCCCCACCATGAGAGGGTAAAAGAGCATGAGTAGTGGCATGGGATGCTGAGAGCCACACAGATGGGGCACGCTGTGGTTGGGTGGGGAACAGAGGGAAATTGGGGATGGTCCCCTCTCCTCTTGCTTTTTGCACACTCTTGTCACCCAGCCAAGAGCCAGAATTCTTTTTGCTAACATTGCTGACTTTGGAAGTAGTATTCATCCTTCCAGCATTCAGATCAGATACAGATCCTGAGAGTCTGTGTTATAAAAAGTCTAATTACATCCCATGTCTGCCACCTTTCCCATTCCAAAATATGTGGCAATGTGGAATAGCATTTAAGTATTAGATTAACTTCTTAGGGCAAGGGTCTAGATCAGTAAGCAAGTGGCATTTGCTTAGCTCTTTTGAAAGTGAGAGACCTTGAGGTAGAAATACTGAGAGAGCCAAAGCTGTTACCAGTGTGGGGATTTCTCAGGTACGAAGAGGATGGAGAAGGAAGGTATAGCAACATGGGAGTGCATATGAAATGCTTTAGCAGTCTTTTCTGAAAAACTAAATGGGCTAATTACAGATGACACCTGGCCATTGTATAAGTTGATGAATAGCAGAGATCCCATTTTGAAAAGCCTGCTTATTTGATAAAAGTTTTTGGTTGTTATTGTTACCCTTAAAGATGACTCGTAAGTGGGTATATCTGTGCAGCTAGAGTGAAATATCATCTCTAGCTGCTAATTTCACATGGGTCTTTTGAAAAAATTTACCTTCTCTTTGGCCTTTGCTTTCTGAGAAATGCATTTATGGCTCAGCAATAAATCCCGTACTTCTCTGATTCATTGGGAAGCTAGTCATAGGGTTGTCTTCCTGTGCCACCACTAACCTAGAAGCAGGCAATCTGTGCTGCCAAGGGCACGTGGGGGCAGTGAGAGGAGACCAGCCTAAGGTGCAGGGTAGGGTCCTTTTCATCTCCTCACCTGGCCCAGTGCTGCTTTTGTTCACTCTTGGGGCTGCTTCCTCCCATGAGCTCTGTGTGTGCTCAGCTTCTGTCTTTCTTCTTCCCAGGCTATATTACTCTCAGAAAGAAAACTAGGTATTTTCACAGTGAGGCGATGCCCTGCATTTTGAGGAATACATATTTAATGAGGTCCTGATGATTTTTCCTGAAATAATATCTGAACGAAAAAGAATGGAGAGAAGTATGTTAAATGAAAAGAGAGGTTGGCAGGAAGAAACTATTAGATATCTAGGACTGCAGTGCATAAGAGGGAAGATAGTAAAATTTGCAAGGAGTTCTTTCATTTTCCCAAAGGACTGGTTTCCAGATTCTTCAGTGCAGGGCTCCTGTCTAGATGCATTTAAGGGTCACTCTTACGTTATTTTGCAATGCTTTTCACTATCCCATAATCATACCTGTGTACTCACCTGCTCTCTGCCTCACCATCAATCTCCTGCACTCCTCCCCAGCCCATTAGCTTCCACTGCTCTTCTACTCTGGGGGCACACAGTCTTCTCTTATTTCTTTCTGGTGAGTCACACTCCTCTACAGAGATCTCCCCCAGGACCCCCTTGGGCCTGTGAGGGCTGAGCTAAGGGCCCTTAATCCAGCTGAGCACCTGTAGCAGAGGCTGGTGACACTTCATATAGTCACCCATCATAGCTATGAAGTTAGTGTAGACTGACATAGGGGGTATAATGGGTCTACTTGGAGCAGGAGGGGCAGAGGGTTTCTCCTTACCATGACAGTACTTATTTCCTCCATGCTGCAAGTCCTTTACCCTGAACTTGGTAGGAAAACTAAGCAGTTATTGTTTGCAAAAGCCCTCTGTCACTTTCTCACTCTCTAGGGACTGTATGGGCCCATCACTGAGGAAGACCCTGGTCCACTTTTGTGCATATGCTGCTTGCAGTCTGCAGAGGACTTGCAGCCTCAAGTCTTTTCTCCTGATCATTGCTAGGATTTGACTGGCTCCTTGGTGAGCAGAGTTTCTCTGAGCAACAGCAATAGGAGGAGAAAAATCCACATTCCTAGCCTTTCTGTAGAAGGAACAAGCTTCACTCTTGATTTCCTGTCTCTGTTCACTATTTGTAAGCCTAGTGGAGTGAGTAGGTAGTAGAATCTCCTTCCTGCCCAGGAGAAATCTCAGCCCAGGGCAGCAAGGGGCTCTGCAGAGCACAGAGTACATTTGTGAGCATCACCTCTGCATTCTGCTGCCTCATTATCCATGCAGAACAGATGAAGTAAGATAAGAGCACCAGGCAAGGGAAGACAGGCTTTCAGAATGCTCGTAGGTAGAATGACCATATTCAAGTGTGAGCATGCCTAGAAGCAGGTGGGAAGGACAAGCTAAAAGCAACATGCAAGCCTTGAATGAGCCACTCATGCTTCTGGATACTAAGAATATTTCTTTACTACATTTGTTATTTAGTTAACGGTCTAAAGTAAAAGGGTCTAAAACTGCCAAATCCCTTATTCCTAGTCAGTGTGTAACTTTTAATTCTTTTCTCCATCTTGTATTTTATAGCCAGAGCCTGAACCTTCTCGTCGATTTTTTGTAGACCAGTGGGAGCTTTCTCTTAGTCTCCGCTCCTCCAGCCACTCTGCCTCTCCCTCCTCTGACTCCCTCCGACAGGTAGCGAGCCTGGAACTGGGCCAAGCTGTGTTTCCTCTTCAGCCTCTGCTCACTTCACCTACACAAATGCCATATAGCCCCAGGGAATTTACAGAGTTCTTTACTTTGGCCTGTCTTCTGTAAGAAGTCAGTGTTGTGTGTCCACCTGTGTGTGAGGTCTATAAGCATACACTTAAGAGGCTGCTAGCTTTTGTTGCATCAAATTCTGTTGCAGTAAACTCACTTTCATTATATTTCAACTAAATGAAATAATAATAAACATATTTTAGCCATTATCTTTTTAAACTCTAGATGTCTTTATGTTAATACATGTTACAAAGTATGAACCATGGTGTAAACAAATGGAGTGACAAAGATGTGGTATCTTGGGTACTCTTGAATTGTTATCATTTAAAGAATGAACCCAACCATTTTTTTACAGTGGAACTGATCCAGCTATAGAGTAGTTTATAGAGATAAGATGGTCTTTTAGACCTTCCTGTTTATGTTTCCTGTTCTTGAGCTAGTAGCAAACCATGGAGTATGTGTGTGGAAACGTGTATGTGTTCTGGCAATAGTATAAATCCAACAATTGCTACATTGCAACTATTTCTTAAGAGTGGTGAGCTGGGAGAAACCATCTGCTTTTCAAGCCAGAAACAAATAGAACCTCTCTTTGGGGGATGCTTGTCAATGTTATCACACCACTGAGAACTGAGTATGACAAATGCCTTTGCATGCAGGCAGCCCTGGGCTATAATTGCTGATTACAGATGTCATGAGGATGCCAATTTCTGGTGGGAGAGAAGGTCTTGGAACAGTGAGGACCCAAGGCTTGCTCAACCTCCCAGCCTCATATTTGACATCTGGTCCATGCTCTCACTTATCTATTGCACAATGAAAGAAGTGAAATTTTCTGCTCCCTAGGCGTGAGCTATTAAATGATCTGCTCAGCTCTGCCTGGTATCTGTCTATTCCAGGCCTAAGCTCTCCTAATGTCCTTAATCTAAATAAGATTTAGCTTAAAGAGACACTTGATTTTCTCAACCACTAATGGGTATAAGCTGTAAAGTTAATGAGCAAATGGCACCAATCCTTGGAAATCTCCTTATTTTTAAATAGAAAATATAATTGACTCCTCAGTTTCAACTGAACCTTAGAGAATTGTTTACCCATTTATGTTTCTGTTTTCTCATGTTTACGTAGAGTTTCCTCCTAGAGTACTTCTCATTTGTCCCTGCCAGCCTAGGTCAGTGATTCTTCCACATGTGGCTTATCTCCTTGTCCATTCAAACCACTTCCTATCCAGGATTGTTGGCATCCCCAAGACAACTGCTCCTGGTATGTTCTCAGTAGGAATTAGAGTCAGGCTCCTCAAACTTTGCAGGCAGCACCCTTATTCTATATAGTTCATGAGAAGAGTGACACATACACTAGGTGTCTTAGCCATCTCTACATGGAAGGGTGACCTGGATATGGCATCTCTAAAGGATTGCCAGCAAGACTTTGACCTCATTTCCTGGAGAAAGGCTCGGAGATGGGCTCCATAGCAAGAAGGTATACAATTAAAATTTGATAGTTTCCTCCTGTTACTTCTTCATCATTGCTAGAAAGAAGATTGAGTTGGTTAGACTTTTTCTTTTATCTTTTTTCAACATATATTAAACAACAATCCCTTCTGAAACAGAAATATCCTGACTTCCCAAGACAAAACTGAGCAATCAATCTATCTACATACTGCATGTGTGAGATACCTAGCCCAGTCTGCAAGGCCTTGGCATTAGAGCCTGGGTAGAGCACATAAATATCAACAGAGAGAATGGGCTGAGAAGGGTTCTTCCAGATAAGGCTCAGGAATATTTGATGTGTATGACAGGGGTTATGAGTGAAGCATTAATAATGAGAAAAGAGATCCTAACAAGTAATGCTAGACTGTTGGCATCCGTTAGTTACCCAAGTAGAGAGTCAGCCTTTGCAAGAGTGAACTTTCTCAATGAGGAAATAACTTCCCCAGCCTTCCCAACCCTTGAGTAAAGCTGTCAGTCTGTCATCCACTATATGAATGGAAGTAGTTCCTCTCAAATTCTCAATATGTAATTTGAGTCACTAGGATACAGGTCCTTGTTACTCTTCTGTATTTTCATACATCTTGTCTTCCTATCTCCCTTGGCACTGTATCTTCCAAAAAGACATGGAAGACTAAATTCTCCCATACTGAATTTAATATTTCCTGCCTATGCTGATACCTCTGTGTGAACACTGACACCTGTTTTTCTTACCATGAAGTCTCCCTGCTTGTGGACACTGTGTTGGCATGGTTTGTTTCCTGCACATTATATTCATTTTATCCTTTCAAAGAGGTTTTTTCCTGTCTTAATTTATTTATTTTTTCCCTCTCATTTCCCTTTATTCTGGTCATTTTATAATCTCCAACCAATAGAAGTATATAAAGATGTACACGGGCGGAGTGAGCTCATTGGCTGAGCAGATAGCCAATCAGCTTCAAAGGAAAGAACAGCCCAAAACCCTACTAGACAAGAAGGAACTGGTAAGAGATACACTAAAGGCTCTGTCTCTAGAAATAACACAGCTATGGTAAATGAACCTGGTTCGTTTTAAGTAGCTTAGTGACAAATAGTGCCAGTATGTGCCATGTCATTATTTCAAGGTTGTCTAAATTTTGTAATTGAACTTCTAGAACTAGTTATTTGGAATGTTGTATGGGAAAGCATACTAGTATCTCTAAAATTAATTGCCCTAGTGTCCAGAGGACCCGTATCCATTTAGAACCACATAAACACTGAATATATACTATGTCACCTTTATAAACAATTCTGTCAAAATAATTTTATTTGATTGTTATGAAATTCTGTAAAAGGGCTTGGGTTTCCTTCCTCTTGGCTGTTGATTCACATGGATTCGGAAACCACCTGGTGCCGAGTGCTGTGTGGAGCACATGACAATCACTGCAATAATGCCATTGCTCTTTGAGAGAGCCAGAAGCAAATTGAGCAGCTTAGTCTGCTTCATAACAAAATCACTTTGTGAGGATCAGTTTCACTTACAGAAAGGGTTGTGAACTTCCTGGAGGTAAGCCTGAGAGACGTTGCCTTGATGTGTCTATCTCTACACCCCCCACCCCCCACAGGGTTCAATAAAGAAGGAGTTTCCGCAGAACTTGGGAGGCAGCGACACATGCTATTTTTGCCAGAAGAGGGTCTACGTGATGGAGAGGCTGAGTGCTGAGGGCAAGTTTTTCCATCGGAGCTGCTTCAAATGCGAGTACTGTGCCACCACCTTGCGCCTCTCAGCCTATGCCTATGACATTGAGGACGGTGAGTCTATTTTACTTGAAACTGAGCTTAGGGCACTTTTTCCATTTTTGCAGATTTTAGGGACCCCTGCTACGTTCTTATATATATATTTTTTCATTCTGCCTCTCATCCATCTCCCTCTATTCTTTGTTTTTTTGTTTTGTTTTTTTGTTTTGTTTTGTTTTTTGTTTTGTTTTTTTTCCTCTAAGGCTCTTTCTTATAAATATTTCCCCAGAGTCACCAGGCTGCATCATAGCATTACTCAGTGATAATGGTAATGAAAATGACATGCATTTACCTAAGTCATTTCCTCAGTTTCACAGACACTTGCTTTCTTTCCTCATGGTGGGATCTTAAGATAAAAGAGATACATGAGGATAAGCCTTTTTTTCTTTACTTTTGAGAAGGGGAATCACAGGCCTATAGAAGTTACATTTCTTGCCTAAGGTCAATGACAACAAATTGAAACCGTATTTCCTGCCCCTGGGTTCTCAGACTTTTGCCTCCTGAAGATGATGGAATTTCAGTGTTCCCACCTCTCTGTAGCCTCAGCATCTCTCTGGTGAATTGAGAGTTCATGGCACAGGATGAAACCTCATTTACCATGGTGTTCAAGTCCTGGCCTTTTGTGTTAATGGAAAGACCTTTATAGGGCAGAAGGTAGAGAATTTCACAAACAGATAATAAAGTCTTTTAGATACAGATAACAATGCCTGACATCTGAAGACCTTTAAGGTTAATTGAAAAAGGTCACGAAACACAGTGATGATTCTTACACCCATTCCTGCAGGACGCTGAAGGAACTTAGTGAGGGGCAGTCTTACTGATTCAAAAGGGGTGAAAAGACCTAGATTAATTAGTGAGTGAAATATATCCTTGTAGGGGTGGTATTAAGTCCTTTATACAGATAGGTGATTTCAGGAGATACAGGGCACAGGAGAGGGACACCATGCGACTGGGAAATAGGCACTGCAGTCATCCAGGCTCTCCTGGTAGTATATAAACAGGCTGTCAAACTGTCAGAAGTAGCCAGAAAAGAGCCAAAGTGGTCAGCTGAGAAAAGCTATCCATTAGACATCTGGTCCTCTTGTTAAATTAGTAAAAATCACCACCCAGTGAAGGAAGAATTAAGACAGTTGTCTAGATAAGGAAGGTATGTTGTTAGGTATCAGATTTCTGTTCCACTGTTCTCACACACCTGCTCTTTGAAAAACACCTTTGCTCTCCAAGAATAGGAGTTGGCAGATGGAGTCCACCCAGCATTGTTTAACTGTACTCAAGCTTGGATTGTTTTAATGTTTTACTGCAAAATCTGCCTGGAAACGACCCTTAACCTCCAACAAATTGATCCACAGGTATTTTTGCCAATAGATTATTTGTTCCTTGTTGCCTTATTCTCTTAAGGACACAGAATGTAAAACGTGCCTCAAGGAGCTTACATTAGGATTGGAATGATAAGACAAGAGCAGTGAAACAACAGACAATGTAAGAGTACTTGATGAAGGGCTAAGTTGTGTAGTGCAGATTATAACTTTGTAGAAGCTCAGAGGGGGAAGAAATCAATGAACTTCAATAGCTGTTAGGAAAGATAGATCTGACTTTAGGCTCAACCCTGAGAAAAAAGTAGAGGGAAGAGATGGCATACCAGGCAAAAGATGGACCTCAATGGGAATGACCGTGATGTTGGGACAGGATGAGACAGGCCACTGTGGTGAATGCATTGATATTGACACTGAATCAGGGAGGACAGTGGGTCTAAATCAGCTCCCCAAACTTTAACCCAGATAAACTTCTCATCTGCTCAGCCCCTCCACAAAAGACAAGTGAACTAGAGAAAAGAATGGAATTTCAAGGGTGCCGAAGTTTTAGCTAAATCTCCAGCCAAGTTACTATGTGACTCAGAGCTATAACTGAAGCACCTCAGATAAGGCTAGCACTAGCTATCTCCTCTCCTGGACTGCACTTCCCCTATTCTCAGGGTGGGCTTCTTGATTCACATCCCTACTTACATGTTCCCTCCTCACTCAAAGAGGCATTTGCAGACCTCCTAATCTACATTACTCACCACTGCTTAATACTTATTTATACATCACCTGCTTCATCTGAGCAAAGATTAGTCCATCTTCCCAACTAGAGCATTCTCGGTGTTTAGATTAGTGCCTATCATATGATACCACTAAGTAGGTTGTTGAATAAATGAATACATGCCCCAGTTTACCTTATGTTAGCCATTTGTTTTCTCCAGTTCCCTCTTCCAGTCACTCCCATATTTAATTACCAGCATTCCTTAATTTATTTAGACCATTTAAAATCAGTGACTTGACTAAATCAACTATAATTAGCATAGCTGTATTTTCTAACTGAGACAGGCATCATAGTTTAATGGCTAAAAGTACAGACTCTAGAGCCAGGCTTCCAAGGTTTAGATCCTGTCTGAATTGCTGAGTGGGGCCACTTTGGGCAGGTTGCTTTGAAGAGAGGTAGGTAATAGTACCTACCTCATTGGATTTTGATGTTTAAATGAGTCAGTAGGTGTAAAGCAATGATAATAGTGTCTGGTACATGGCAAATGTAGGTAAAAGGTAGCTCTTTTGTTATTCATCTAAGATGCAAAAAATACCACCAATTTGATTTTGGGAGAGAGAATGAGGAGAGATGTTAATTGAGTACCTATAACGTGTGGTGTGTGGTATCTCACTGACTTATCTGTCTAGGAGATGAATACTATCTTCTTATTCTACGTGAGGAAACATGTTTCAAGATGCTACATAGTTCACATAGCTATTAAATAGTTGAGGTAATATTTAAACAGATCTGATTTTAATGTTTCAGTTCCTTCCATCATGTTGTACCACAACTATAACAGATTATGTTTTTCTGATACTATAATAAGCAATTACAAACAATCTAAACCCAAGTCAGATTGAAGTTGAAGCATTAGATTTACATCTTCCAGATAGCAGCCTCAGAGAAAGGCTGCCTTTCTCTCTCGCCATCCATACGAACCCCCAGAATGGCTCTGGTTAGCCTAACTCAGTTCCTAGAGCTTCACATCTTAGGGTGGGCTAGAGAGAAAGAGAATGTTCTGACTGACCAGTCTGGGTGACATGTTCACTTCTGTGGTAGATAACGTCAGGCCACATATTTAGAATCATGTGGAGGAGAGAGGAGAGTGTTCCTTAAAAGGAGGTACAGAGGGCGGAACCAAAATGGCATAGATGATAGAGGCTCTGTTCACCGTCTGCTGACCAAATCAAAGTTATGAAGGAAACGAGCAGTAGCAAGGAAAAATCGCCTGGGATCTAGATGAACAACCCATACATCTAGGGAGAAATCCAAGAAAGCACCCTGTAATAGCAGAAGGTTGAACAAGACCTGGACGTGGGCCTGCCTGGTCCCGAGTGGCTGAGATGGAGGCTGCAGCAGTGGCAGCAGCAGAAGCCTCTTAAAAGGGCCGCATCCATAAGCGGGTTTTCGTGGTGACAGACCTGAATCTGAACAAGTGGCCCCAGAGGGGTAGAGGCTTGAGCTAAGTTTGGCCTGAAGCTGAACACCTCTCAAGACTGTGCCATTGGACACCTACTTCACAAATACACACTAAAAAGACTGGGAAACTTAGGAGCTTTGCTTAGTACATAGAAACAGACGCAGAAAGGCAGCCAAAATGGGAAGATGAAGAAGCAGAAAGCATATGAGAGAAGAGAACAGAGCTCCAGATACAATGGAGTCAAGTAATCTAACAGATGCAGAGTTCAAAACACTGGTTATAAAGATGCTCAATAAACTTTTGGGAAATATAGACAAATTCAGTGAGAACTTCAACAAAGAGATAAAATAAAAACCAAAAATGGAAATGAGAATTATAAAAGGGAACCAGTCTGAAATAGAGAACACATTATCTGAGATGAGAAATAAATTAAATGGAATAAACAAAGGAGTTTAAAAAGTCAATAAAGAAGATCAAATGCCCTATCTAGAGGACAGAAAAACCAATCAGGACACTCAGTCAGAATGTCAGGAAAAAAGATGCCAAGACTATAAAAACAATTTAAAGAGAATATGAGACAGTGTTAAGGCTCTAAATATTCATCTGATTGGCGTAACTGAAGAAAATCAAGATGTTGAACAGCTGTTTAAAGATATAATGATGGAAAACTTCCCTAACCTAGTGAAGGAAATGGACATAAAACCCCAGGAAGCTCAAAGAATTCCAAAAATCAGGGATCCAAAGAGGCTGATGCCAAGACACAACATAATTAAAATACCAAAGGTTAAATACAAAGAGAGAATCTTAAAAGCAAGAGAAGAAAAATAATTACATATAAGGGAACACCCATAAGACTGGCAGCTGATTTTTCAAAAGAAGCTATGCAAGACAGAAGGGCTTAGCAAAAAATATTTGACAGGATGAAGATTCAGGATCTAAAACCAAGAATAATTTATCCAGCAAAGCCATCATTTAGAGTTGAAGAAGAGATAAAGAGCTTCTCAGGCAAAAATAGCTAAAAGAATTTATCACCACCAAGCCAGTGATACAGGAAATGTTGGAGGGACTTCTTTAAGAAGAAAAAACATGTATCAAAAACAGGAATAAAGAATGGTAACAACTACATTTATATCAATAAGTACTTCAGATGAAAAGAATTAAGTGCTCCAACTAAAAAAGTGGATGAATGGAAAGGAAAACAAGACCCCTACATGTTGTCTATAACAGACTCACTTCAGATTAAAAGACGCAGACTAAAAGGACGGGGATGGAAAAAGATACTGCTTTGATGGACCTAGAAGGTATTTAAGTCAGACAGAGAAAGATATACACTAGATGATTTCACTTATATGCGGAATCTGAGGAATAAAAAGAACAAACTATCAAAACAGACTCACAAAAATAATGGACAGTTTGGTGATGGACAGATGTGAGGGAGTTTTGGGGACCTGAGAGAATGGAGTGAAGGGTTAAAGAAGTACAAATTAGTAGCTGATGGATGGACACAGGGATGGGGAGCCACAGCATAAGGAATGGAATTTGAATAAATATGTTGGCTAGGTGGAGGGTCAGGGGAGAGAGGAAGCAATTGAGGGGGACCTTTTATGAATTATATAGATGTCTAACCAATGTACTGTATACTTGAAACTAGTTAAAATTTTAAAAAATAAAAAAAAGATGCAGAACTGATAAGAAGGTAGTATATGATCCAAGCACTAATACATTTTATCTTTCCCTAATTATATTTTATCTTGGCCAAAATTAAAATTGAAATAGTTTATTATAGATTGTAAAAGGAGATTATATCCAAGCTCAAAAAAACCCATGACTCGACTTACCTTGTAGAGGAATAAGCACAGTTTATTGAAGAAACTCTCTTTTCCCCGTTGAGTATTCTTAGCTCCTTTGTCAAATATTAGTTGATTGTATACATGTGGGTTTATTTCTGGGCTTTCTATTCCATTGTTTTATATGTTTGTTTTTATGCCAGTATTATATTGTTTTGATTACTATAGCCTTATAATATGGTTTAAAGTCAGGAATATGATGGCTCTGGCTTTGTGGTTCTTTCTCGGGATTGCTTTGCTATTCAGGGTTTTATTGTGGTTCCATGTAAATTTTAGCATTGATTTTTCATTTTGTAATAGAGATCGAATTGAATATATAGATGGTTTTGGGTTATATGGACATTTTAATAGCATTCATTCTTCCATCCATGAACTTGGGATATCATTTCATTTATTTGTGTCTTTAATTTCTTCCTTCAGTGTCTTGTATTTTTCAGTATACAGTTCTTTCACCTCCTTGGTTAGATTTATTCCTAAGTATTTTATTGTTTTTGATGCTACTATGAATGGGATTGTTTTCTTTATTTATTTTTCACATGTTTTGTTAATGTATAGAAACACAACTATTTTCTGTATGTTGATTTTATATACTGCAACTTACTGAATTTGTTGATTAGTTCTAGAAGTTTTTGGTGGAATCCTTAGGGTTTTCTATATATAAGATCATGTCATCTGCAAACAAAGACAATATTCTTCCTTTTAAATTTGGATGCCTCTTTTTCTTATCTGATTGCTCTGGCTAAGACTTCCAGTACTATGTTGAATGGGAGTGGTGAAAGTGAGCACCCTTTTCTTATTCCTGATCTTATAGGTAAACCTTTCAACCTTTCATCATTGAGTATGATGTTTACTGTGGATGTGTTGTATATAGCCTTTATTATGTTGAGGTACATTTCTTCTTTACTCAATTTGTTGAGCACTTTTATCATGAAAGGATATTGTACTTTGTTAAATGCTTTTTCTGCATCTGTTGAGATGATGTTATGATTTTTATCTTTTATTCTATTAATGTAGTGTATCACATTTATTGATTTGCTTATGTCAAATCATCCTTGCATCCCAGGGATAAACCCTAGTTTATTTTGGTGAACGATCCTTTTAATGTACTGTTAAATTCTGTTTGCTAATATTTTGTTGAGAATTTTTGCATCTATAGTCATCAGGGATATTGTTCTGTAATGTCCTTTTCTTATAGTTTTCTTACCTGGTTTTGGTATCAGTATAACCTTGGTTCAGTAAAATGAGTTTGGAAGTGTATCCTCCTGTTCATTTTCTTTTTGGAAAAGTGAGACGGCTCGCTGTTAATTCTTCTTTAAATGCTTGTTAGAATTCACCAGTGAAACCATCTAGTTTTGGGCTTTTCTGCTTGGGGAAAGTTTTGTTTACTGATTCAATCTCTTTGTCACTGTTGGGGCCAATCAGAGTTTGGTGCCCCGCAAATGTCGGGGGGAGGGAAAGAGATGATGATGGTGCAGACCTGTAGTTAGCATTTTTCCTCGGTTCTTCCTCAAATGACAGCAATGAAGAATCGCAAGTCATTGAGATTTAATAGTTTTATTAGAAATATTTTTTAGAAAAACAAAGAATGCCCCCAAGGAGGCACACAGAGAAAGACAAAGTATGTCCCAGAACAGTAACCAACACAAAGGGGCCAAAATTTCTACAAAAGGACAGAAAGGCCATCAAAAAGGGAGAGAACCCAGCAGGGTAAAAAAAGGAGCCCAGGAGGGCAAAAAGGGACCTGAAAGGGAATATCTGCCTTATATTTGGGCCATGATGGGTGGATCCAAAAGCTTTCCTAGGTGGTTGGCAAGTGAGGTCATTTTGTTTGACACCTGGCTGCTATATAACTTTGCCTAGTACTAGTGCACATATGCTTACCCAGAATTCTACTACCATTGGGGTGTTCTTTGGGCAGTCTCTAGGCTGTGCCCCTATTTCTTTGTTCCCCTTGTCGCTCACTTCTGACTAGCTACCTAACATCCTTTCTCGATATTGGTCTGTTCAGATTTTCTATTTCTTTATGACTTAGTCTTGGTGTAGTAGGTTGCATGTTTCTAGAAATTTATTCGTTTCTTCTAAGTTATCCAGCTTGTTGGCATATAACTGTTCATAGTAATTTTTCATGATCTTTTGTATTTCTATGATATCAGTTGTAATCAGTTGTGTGTCCCCTCCCCTTTACCCTTCTGGGCTCCCCTCCTTTATGCCCTTTTCTTTTTAGTGGCTTTTTGTTTCTGTGATATCAGTTGTCTCCTATTTCAGCAGTTTCTATAATAGGGTCTATGCTTTAATTTCTAAAGCCTTGACTCTTTAAGTGGGAGTAAAGATGAGTCAGAGAAAAATGACCTTTGTGACTGGATCCCAGTATCAGTGTCATAGGAAAAGCCAAGATCAGTGTTTTGCAAACTTTTTACCAGACCTGCAGTAGGAAATACATATCACATTAAGACCCAGTATGGACACATATAGACATAGGTTGTAAGAAACAAACTCTACTTATGGACTGAGCACTCTAATTACTTTTATTCTATTTTATTCTCTTTTATTCTATTCATAGTCCATTGCAGGATTTTTTGGTTTTGTTTTGTGTTGTATCTTAATGCTGATCTCTACCCACTAAGGGGTCATGAGCTACAGTTTGACTAGCACTAGATTGTGGTGGCTACAGGAGAAGAGAGCGGCAGAGGTTTCTGTCAGAGTCAATGTTCAGTGCTGCCCCACCCTGCAGCCTTCACGCCTCCACTCTGCACTTGTATTCATTCTTGGTTTCCCTAGAAATGCTACTCCCAACTGTTTTGTGACTATATCTTTGTTCTGCACACACTGCCACTTTGTTTGTTGGCCCTGCCATGTAATCCCCACATCTTTGCTCTGGGCACTGATTGGGTGATGAGGGCTCAATGGCCTTCACATAACCAAAGGATCCCTCTCCTCTTCTGGCAAAAGGGAGAGGAGGGCTGATCAAAGCGTATAAGGAGGGTGTGGCCTCCCTGGACGAGAAGCCTAGGCCTGGGAAAGGCCTGAGTGGTGGTGATGGTTCCCTGAGGCCAGAAGAGATGGAGAGAAATGTATGAAGACCAGGGAGTCAAGTTCAGAATTACAGAGTTTCGCTCACTCCCTTTTCCCCTGCTTCTTGCTGCCTGCAGGTAAATTCTACTGCAAACCACACTACTGTTACCGACTTTCTGGCTCCACACAGAGGAAGAGACCAGCAGTGACTCCTCTGTCTGGAAAGGTAATGGTGACCCATCTCTAAGTGGGGGAGAAGCAGTAGGCACCAATTCATGGTTGTGGCAGGTCTGATTGTGGCCGGCAGGACCTCCTGAATGGCCTCCGAATTTCCTCCCTTGTGGGTGGGAAGTGCCTGAGAGATGGTCACAGTTGATGGGGAGAGAACCAACTTCTCAAGCCCAATCTAATGCTGCATTTCACTAAGGTATTTTCTATCCACCACGTGAGTTGGATGTGGGAGACTGTCAGACCCTCCCTTTTGCTCACTCTGTATAAAGGAAGCCTTCTGCCTTTGTAAAGAAGCATCTCTCTGAGAAAGGACACCCTGAAAAGGAACTTGGCTGTAAACTTGGCTCTGCCTGACAATTGATTTCACTCTTTATTGCGTGAACTACTTAGATCTAAGAATCCTCTCTCTGTCTCTCTCTCTCTTAATGAGAATAACTTGCTCCTCCCCTTGCCCTTGTCAAGGCAAAGTGGGTATTCTCTTTACTCCGTGATGTCACCTTGACAGGGTGTTGGCTAACGCTTCCTTGGAAGGTGTCCTGTTGACTACAGAGGGATTTGTAGGAAAAAGTATACTAGAGTGGAGCTAGATTTTAACTCGGTGACTTCCACGTGAAATATGTTCTTTTTTTGTTGTTTGTTTGTTTGTTTTTAAAGAAAGACTTACTGTGTGAGGAATACATCTCTGGGTTGACTGGTGAGAGCAGCAAGATAGCCAGGCAGGTGTCATTGCCTCCTGAAATTTGAGTGCTTCAGTTAGTCACTCTTCTTTTTCTTGCCATCTTTCCTAGGAGGCCAGAGGACCCCTGCAGGATGGCCCTACTGCAGATGCAAATGGACGGGCCAGCACCATTGCCAGCCCTGCTGAGAGAACTCCAGGTAGCCTCACTTCCTTGTTTGGCTGGGTGGCGCGTCACTCACTCTGCCTCTGTGACAAGGCCAGGGGGATGAGCCAGCACCTCCAAAGCAACATTTCTTCAATTGGGCATCAAGTGGCCCAAAACCCTTTGGATTCCTTTTTCATGTGCCAGCTACTTGCATTCGGAGTCCCCTTTCTCTATGGCCTGTCAGAGGTGCTGGTACAAATAAGAGGGGAGTTTCACTGGCAGACTGTGAGCCAGTAGGGGCACCTTCTGGTAAGCGTTATCACGCAGGCTTCAGTAATGTCTACTCTGTATCTCAAAATATTGCTGTAGACTTGGGGCCTGCCCACTTCCATCAAACACATGAGGTGCGTGGTCCAGGCTCTGTCTAGGTAAATAGGAATTCAGAGCATGCTGCTTTTATCACTGACCCAGGTGAGAATTCAGAGTTACAGGGCTTATCTGTAGTTCTAGTTTGGGACTCTTAACAGAGCATGGAATTGTGATAAGGCCCCATGATCTACATTTGCATTTATTTACCTGAACTTGAAATTCTTGCATCTCATTCCCTATTATAGGTGTCAAATTGAACTGACCCTTCTCTTTGACCTGTAACCACTAAAGGACATGACCTGTCCTGATCACTTTGGGATGAAGCCCTAATTTGTTCCCTTTTCACTAATCATTTCTTTGTGTCAGGAGGTGAATGACACCATTTCTACCTCTAAAAACACATTTATTCTCATCTTAGCAGGGCAGGGCTTAGGAAGGGTTTTCGAGCACTAAGCTTGTTGTGAAGAATTATGGTTTTTTTTTTCCTTAAAATTGCCTATCTCTCTGTTCCATGTCAAACCAGCCTGTGAGACAGGTCCACAAATTGCTTAGTGGTCCTGATACCCGCAGTGCAGCCCACATTGTTCACCAGCTAGGATCGCTATGCTAGTGAAAGGAAGTCAACAGGGCCATGTTTCTGTCTGTTACACATTTCCTCTCATTCAAAGCAAATAGATCTAAAGCAACCATTTACAGACTCATAAAATTATCATGTAAAAACTAAAGATTATTAGCTTATGCCAGAAACTATGGAGGAGCAGTTGGTGTTAGAATTTCCATCACGGGAAAAGAGAATTATTACCTACTTGGCCTTCAAATGAAAAGTTCCCAGAGTTGCTTTTTCCTTTTGCTTAAGAACTAACGTGAGTCTCATGGTATGCATTCTGAGAGGGAGAACGTGCCAGAGGCCGAGTGGTACCCCCTGGGTGCAGTGAAACCCCAGCTGGATTAGTCTCCTCTACTGTCTGTACACTTATAACCTGAGGAAGCTCTTTTTAAGTGCCCTGCAGGTCGTACCAACATTTTATTATAATGTTTAAGCCATAAATGACTGAAACCTTCTACAGCTTCGAAACTTTTTATAATCTGTCTCTCATGGAGTAATAAAAGCCTTTTGCAGAGCACTGGGGGAACCGCTGCCAGAGAGAACTAACCAAAGGGATCTAGACAGAGGCTTGGGCTCTGCATTCTAGAATGTACATTTGCTCAGGTTAGAGTACCACATTATCAAGTCTAGGTTTTTTTTCCAGCTGAGAGATTTCCCAAGGAATTTGGCTACTCAGTAAAACAACTCAAAGAAATTAAATTCTATTTTAGGAATAGAGTACAGACATTCTTTAAAAAGACAAACAGTGAACTTCAGGTTGTTCTTGAGAAACCTGGGTTTGTTCACTTTCTCATCTGGTTCAGTTCGCCATTCTTATTGTCTAGTTTGAAAGCATAATGGGTTTCAGGTTTTGAGGAGTTGTAGAGAATTAAGCATTCCATGGAGAAGGAGAAGAACACTCTACAAAGTAGAGAGAGTTGAGAGTTGTGAGTGTCCTTAAAGAATTAAAAAAATAATAAAATAAAGACCCTGAAGATGTATCTGTCCCCATGGTTCTTGATTCTGAAGGTGACTTGCCTGTGATCACACAAGGGGTACAAGCTGTGGCATCCCAGATGAATCACACACCACTTGAACTCCTAGATGAATGGGGCAGGCACTGTCCCCCAGTTTAAGTAACCCTCTAGGCAGCGGGAAGGCCAGGGCTTAGGGCCAATGAGATTCAGTCTGTATCTACCTCTGGTCACTTAAACTTTTGGAAATTACATCTGTGAGCCTGAACACACTTCTAAGTACCAGCACTTTTCCTGTGAGGTATCTAATTTTGGCTAACCTCTGTAGAAAAGGAACAGAATTATGGGTGGTATTTTATCATTGGCATGAAATAGGTTTTTCTTCTTTAATAGGGATTTCCTTCTTTAAATCCCAAACTAAAGCTTCAATTGACTAACTAGAATTTCTTTTTGAAAGCTTCAGAAAAACTCAGGTGTTTGAAAGCACTCTTGAATGTGTGTCATAGATAGTAGTCATTAACCCAAATCCATGGTATGCTGCACTCTAGACAAGAAAAAGTTGTAAATGATGAACTTGATTCTGCTATATATAAATAAACTATCCCCCAGGAGGCAGCTATGGCAAAGCTGTGACTGTAGCTGGCACCTGACTTTGCTGTGCTTTTGTTCTGCACCTCCTCTTTATTCTGTGATATTTCCCTCTTCTTCCTTATGTTCTTTCCCCCATATGCCAAAATTAGTGCTATTGCCAAAAAAAATCAAACACAATCCACAAGTTAAAAGACCCTACTCTAGGCCTGCTTTATAGTGTTGTCTGGTTGTCTGGTAACCTAATCTGTAACTGCTGCTTAATTCAGTGTTTGGACGACATTGTTTATAGCATTTATGTTTGAATGTGCTTTTAATATACAGACTCTCTTTTCTCTTCTCAAAATCTGTAAATACTTTGTTTCCAAGCTTCTTATATTTACTGCTACAGATTAGTGGACCTGGGATGGATTTTCTTACCTGGGCCTGATAGTTCCACCCTGACTTCAGGAAAAGTTTGGACAACAACAGGCAGAGAAAGAAAAACCCCAAATGGGATCTTATCCTCTTGGATATAAGACCCTGAATTACAGGTTTTGGAGATCCTTTTTTTTTTTTTCTTTTTTTTTTTCTTGTCTCTGTTACATCTCATATAGTAGGAAATCCTAAAAATGAAACATAAAGACAATGAGGTATTGTAACAAAAACAGAAGAGCTTTTCTTCTAGTATAGGCAACAGATGGGATGGGAGAAACGCTTGTGTTCCCTATTGTCTTATGGAAAAGGTGATCTTAATTTAAAAAGCTGCTTAGCAGAGTAATACATGGCAGGTGCCTGTTCCCTGTCCCCAGACACCCTTTGGGTGATCACCATTAGCTGCCAGGATGCTGAATGGGCATTAGGAAATGCAGGCATTTCACACACCAGCTGGAATAGCCACCCTGTACAAGGGATTCTACTCAGTCCTGGGGTTCTTATCTGGCAGGAGAAAGTTAGGAAATCTCACTGCTTCCCATATAAATCCCTTAGAGGCTTTTATGGAAAACCTATTAATAGAGCAGAGATTTTGCAATCCAGCTTAACTTCATAGTCTTACCCCAAGAATCATTATGAATGATGATATGTGGATATTTATATAACATATCTATTTATTTAGGGTTAATTTCATTCATGATAGATGTTTACATATTGTGACTAATAACAACAAGGATAATGAAGCTGTTTCTAAAGCTTCCTTAGTTCTAAAAACCGAGGCATTGTACATTTGAGAGGCTCGCTGCTGGCCTGGTTCAATGCTCTGGTCAGGACTGGGAGGGGACAGGGCAGTCACCATACCTATGGAGGTAGAGACTTGAGGGGTGGGTAGCTCAGAAAATGGGCAATATACACTCCCAATCTCAGAAAGTTGATTCAAGAGCAAACTAGGAAAGCAGGGGTTCTGTTTCTCGTAGAATACCACAGAGAACCAAACACCATACTTTGCCTCCATTTTACTGTCAGGCTCTTATACTGGTTCCACTGGGCTAGTTATTGCAACTTGCTGCTGTCTCTTGGTTTTCAGTGTAGCTCTGTAGAACAGTGGAACATTTTTAGGCTTCTCCTAAAAGGGGCCCCAGGGTAGCCTTGAAAGCCCAATGGGTGAATTAGGGGGTCCCTTCTCCCCTCCCCTCCACCCCCACCATTCAGCTGCGAGGTAGAGGGAAGGGTGGGGCCAGGCTGCAAGCCTGGTTCCTGCAGCAGCGGTACAAAGAACCTGAACAGGGAGGACAAGCTTTACCCAGGAATGCAGTCTCTGTCCACCTCTAGCCTTCCCTGAAACCTTTATTTTGCCCTTGTTTTTAACCTGTGCTGTTGTGAGTTTTGGGCGTGTTTCTTTGTGAGTTTCTTTTTATTTAATTGTGTAACTTTGTTTTTGTGGTTACTGTGAAACTAAGGTGTTGTGCTTTTAATTTTTTTAAAACAAATGTTACCATTTTTATTTAAGAGAATAAATTCCAAACAACCTTCAGGTTTCTGAGTTTTTCTTTTCCTTCCCTTTTTCCTGACTGGGGGGGTGGGAAACCGGGGATAGGTTTAAAACTACTGTGGGTTGAGGTTGGACAGGGAGAAAGCAGAGGTATTAAAATGGGGAGCAAGGTGTTTATACCTGAAATATAGATTCCCAGAAATGGCAGGGCCCTTGTTCAGAAGATGGAAAACTTTTTGCTTTGTAACAACTATGGGTAGAAAAGAGCAAGAAAGACGTCACCTGTGTCCCACATTTGCTCAGCCAGTGTGAGAAGCCTGAGGGGCTGGAACAGATGGAGGGGTTGAAGTCCCACACTGAGCAATGCCTACCATGGGGACACACACCTGGGGGCCTTCCTTCTCTGTCTCTGATTAGAGAGGGTTACCTTGGAGAATGGGAGCAGTTCTGTTTCTCTCCTCTGCCTTGAGGCTTTTGTCTAAGGTACAGTGACCTTGCTTCTGGTAACACTGAAGGTTCTTGTTCTGTGTTCCCTGATTGACGTGTCTCCTATGCCTCCTGTGCCTCCTGTGCCGTCTTTGCTATGACCTGGATGCTGAGCTAGGATATCCATTTCTGCTTTGCCACTGAAGCCTAGAGAGATGAGCCTATGCCCTTGAAGCTGTGGCCTCCTGTGCTGGGTCAGCATGCCAGCCATAGGGGCACAGCCAAGCTTTGGTGCTAAACTGGGCCAAAAGAGGGCACTTTGGTGGGGGAGCACTCAGAGCCAAGTATGTTCCTGCCAGGCTCTAGGAACTTGGGTGTCTGTTGCTAAAAACTCCTTCCTGGCCCTCCCAGGACTTGAGGAGGACTCAGGTTTCCCCACAGAATAATATATGGCAATAGAGTGCTGGGTTCTCTTTGCATTTTGGATAACCAGGACGCCCCTGTCAGAGGGCCTGCACCCCTACGTAGCTCACAGCTCTGCCTGAACACTGTCATGCGTTTCATTTTGGTCCTCAGGGCACTGCTGGTTCAGAACCTCTCCCTATAGAGAGTTTGCGTGACCTCTCTTGGCCTCTTCATTCTCACCCACGTCCCAAGTCTGTAATCTGTTGCTCCCCATTCTTTGAAGTCACTTAATATCCAAGTCCCTGCAAAAGGCAAGGAGAAAAATAATTGGAATATAAGGGATGCAGTAAGTGACAATAAATTGACTAAGAATCAACGATAAGGAAGGGTAGAGGTATGTAACTTTCTAATTTAAATCTTTGCTGCCGTTGCCCTCCAATGCCCCAGTAATAAAGGAGAGGGGAGCCTTTGTTTAGAACAGTGTGCTGAAGCATCTAAAGGAGTATGATGGCAAAGATACCAAAGACCCTGGAGGATTCCCTTTGGGTCTCAGTTTCTTTCTGAAACTTTTTGAAATCCATCTTCTTTCTTTCTCATAAATTCTTGGGTGATTGCCCTAATTTAGATACTCTCTATGAGGGATCCTGTGGTGCAGACAAGACATGGAAACAGTACCAACAATGCAAATGGGCCACTCTATTTTTATACTGAAAAATAGGGCAGGATGATGCTATGTAGGTCACAGATCCCACAAGTGTCCTCCTGAGGTATAAATAGAAGAAAAATATACTTTTAAACGAGCCCATGTGCAACTCTTAAATAGCCAGGCAGGGGATTTCAGGAAGAATTCTTCCTCCCCAAATTCCCGTCCCTCTTACAAAGCTCTAAAATTTCATCAAGACTCCAAAACCAGTCCTTACCTCAGATCTAGCCAGACACCCTGCAAGTGCCAATGAGTACATTAGTCATAAGGAAACAAGGGGAAAGAAAGCCAAATTGGCGTTCCCTGCCTAGATTAGGTCCTGGGCTGCTCATAATTTTCAACTGTGCGTGTTAGCCGCTGACACTTTTCTCACAATTGCTCCTTGTCTCTTCCTCACTGATATTCTGAAGGGGATAGGCTTTTGCGCATAAACACCTTCCACATGCCTGAGAAGAGAGACAGGGCTCCAGGTGTATGTGCATCTCTTTCAATTACTTCCGGGTTTTACCAGACACATGAATGTCATCTCCCTTTTACTTCCTGTAGGTCAACTTCTACGTAGCTTTGCATACGTTGTGAACATTTTCTGAATATTCTGAGGCACTTTAATGGGCCTCCAAGAAAGACAATGAGCAAGAGATTGAGTCACCGCCAACACCCAAACCTTGGCCCAGGCTAACTGCACCCTTGCTTTAGATGTTATCGTTTTCGTTTTCCTCCCAACTTTGAGACAGGTATAGTCAGAGCACTCACAAAACGTGAGGTAGGCTCACCCCTCACAGAGGCCCCTCCTTGCATAAAGGGGAAGTTTGAGAACACCCTTCAGTAGAAGGGAGTGTGGGGCCCCTGTTCTGTCTTGCTACACACTGTCTTGGGGCCATGCTAGGATAATTACTAGAAACATCGTTACAACTGAGTCAGAATTTCTACTGGCTTCTTATGTTCTCTGTACCTCTATTTTTTCTGTACTTACCCAGCTTTTGTGATTATTCATTAACCGCATGAAACTGCCCCAGGCGTAGGTACTGGTTGAGTTCTTTATTCTGTACTTCTGTTAAATATCAAGATTACTTCCACTTTATCACTATTATTTCATAGTGTAGCCTGATTTCTTTTAGATCCTTGCCTGAAATTGTAGGTCTTCAATAACTTTTATATTAAGTAGCCCCTGTCACCAGAAGAACTCAGGCCCTTATACCCAGGGCCATCTGCTTCTCAGATTCCAAATCTACTTTTCCTGCACCCTGCCTATTCCAGTGTTACAAGGCCTACCAAAGCCAACCCCCCAAGAAAGGTGAACCCAACTGAAAAAAAGTAAGGGCCCCAATTAACTGAGGACCTGTGCTTCCAGGCAACGACCTAAGGGTACCAGGAGAACTCAGTCTCAGTGGGTTTTGGTTTTCCTCAAAAAACATGACAAAATCAGGGCTGTTTTACAGGCACAGGCCTAAATGTTTTCATGTTCTTTCAAGGTTAATAAAGCCAGGAATACTGTGGAAGTGAATTCCAGAAAGAGTGATCCTCTTCGCATTTGGTAGCTATCAGAACTCCACAACCTAAAAATGTGATGAGGTCAGCTCTAACTGGGACTTTAGGAAAAGAGTTTATCTCTAAGAAGCTAACCCATTGTGGATTTCTTGGACTGGGCTCAACCTGGTGACCAAGGAATAGCTGATATCGACTGTAATAGAATGATAACAGCTTACTGATTTTAATTTCCTGTGTTCTAGAACTAAGTCAGGATTGGAAAGATCATGTTGTAGAGAGACCAGCCATAAAATTCCCCTCCCACCACCACCACCACTATTTTGCCAACCTGAATTACTACAAACCTACCTACCTTTTAGCTAGTTTCACCTTTCTTGAGGACTTGGTATTGGGAGGCTCAGTAACACTGGGACACACGGTACAGGGAAGGTGGCTCCAGGGCAGTTCAAACCTCAAGTAGCACAGGTCGTCAGTAATCAGGGGCCCTTACTTTTTTTAAGCTGAGTTCACCTTTCTTGGGGGGTTGGCTTTGGTAGGCCTTGTAACACTGGAATGGCAGGGTGCACGAAAAGTAGATTTGGAATCTCAGAGAAACAGATGGCCCTGGGTATAAGGGCCTGAGTTCTTCTGGTGACAGGGGCTGGAGGTAAGAACCAAAGTCTTACTGGCTTTGCTCTATTGTGGAGAGCTGGCAACCACCTTGCATGCTGCTGAAATACTGTGACAAGGAGCTGTCAGTGTTAAAACCAAGAGAGCCCCCTTCTCTACAGAAGTCTTTTCTTCAAATAAAAATAGGGAATAAACCTTGAAGTACGCTAACTCCTATTTTTCCCCCATGTGATTAGCACTAGTTTACACAGGAGCCCTTGTCAAACTAATTCGTAGAAAACAGCAGAGGAGAACACATACAATAAGAGCTGGCACATAGCGCTCACTCTGTGCCGGGCACTGTCTGAGTTCTCTGTGTATATCGCGCATTAATCCTCACAGTAGCCTATGAGGAGTTATCATTTTGCAGATGGAAAAACAGGCATATAGAAGTCAAGCAAATTTGATTAAGGCCAAGCACTAGTCACTGCAGTTGGGATACACTCTATACAGAAGACATGAGAGCCTCATGTACCTGCTGTGCTATATAGCTTCCATCCTCTGCAACCTCAATTTGTCAGCACTTAGTAAGGAGGAAGAGAACTATATATATTTACCTCCACATTGTTATTAGATATGCATGCATGCCCTGGAAGTACATGTCCCCAAATTTCTTAGGAGTGATCCCAGAGCCAGGAATGTACATTTGGAAAGAGCAGTAGATTAAAGAGGTTTTATCACTGATGTGTGAAGGGGGAAAATATCCAAAAGCACTGAGGAAGAGAATAGTAACCACTGAATTGACTATAAATAACATAAAATGGACTCTCTTCATTTTCTCCTTAGCTGTTTTTTTTTTAAGTGATCAAGTAGTTTCAAAGATCATCAGAGAAATGCTGAGACTCTAGTCTAACCAGGTCATCACTACCACTCTGCATGCATACTCACCACAATTTATCTCTTTTTTTAAGTTGAGGTAATATTGATATATAATATCAGTATTGATATATAACATTATATAACATGTTTCAAGTGTACAACACTGTGATTCAACATCTGTATACACTAAAAAGTGATCATCACCAAGTCTAGTTTCCATCCATCATTATACATTTTACCTGCTTTACCTATTTTGTTTCCAAACCCCCTTCCCCTCTGATAACCACCAATCTGTTCTCTGTATCTGTTTTTGTTTGCTTTTGTTTGTTTTGTTTTGTTTAGATTTTACATCTCAGGGAAATCATATATTAATATATGTCTTTTTCTATCTGATTTATCTTCACTATGACTAACCTCAAGATCCATTCATATTGTTGCAGATGGCAAGATTTTATTCTTCTTTTATAGCTGAGTGGTAATTCAGTGTGTGTGTGTGTGTGTGTGTGTGTGTGTGTGTGTGTGTGTAGAGACACATACACATATATTACATCTTTTTTATTTATCTACGCATAGACACTTAGGTTGTTTCTATGTCTCAGCTATTTCGAATAATGGAGCAGCGAATCAACTCTCTTTTTGATCATCACAAATAAAATCAAGCCTAAAATTGTATTATTAAGAATAAGCCTTAAACCCTTCCTTTGTTCCTCCAAATGGAAACTATACTATGCGAGTAGTCTGAAGGAGACAGGGATTATTACATACTAGGGAGATGTTTATTGTACCTCTAACTTATAAATCTGTTCACCTACTCTCTTTCTTTACTGTCTCATTTTGTTATACTTTTATAAAAGACCCTAGAGGTGATTGGGCTGACATTTTCATTTTCTTGCTGCTTTTACAGCTACGATTCACAGACCTCATAAGAAATTACCTGCCCTCCCCCTGAGTGGAGTATGGGTATGAAAGACAATTGTCTGCCTCTTTGTATTAACAATTTGAACAGAATTACCTGTGACAGGAGAGATAAACAGGAAAATTCTTATCTATCCAAGTTGGAACCACTTTGAACTGAACCAGCACCTAAAATGATTGACTTTTAAATCTTTGGGCTAAATGTACATATTATTGTGGATGAGAAGTTTTAGTTTTGCCTTGTTGGATAAAATTTGGTATAGGCACAGAAATGCTTTCAGGAGGTTTTAGCATGTGCAGACAAGGTTTTGGAAAGGCATGCCCTAACAAGGAGCCTTAGAGGTCATAGGATGTTTTTAGAAATGGAAAAAAAAGAAGGGTTAAGAACACAGAGAAAAAGATGTACTTTTCTATGTTGTGTCTTTAACTCTAGTTTTCTCCCTGGGTTTAGTGAGAGGAGCAACTATAATAATATCACAGGGCTGTTCCATCTGCCAGTAGGTTTCTAGCACCCAGCTAGGAAAAGATAAGTGAAAGGAGAACAGTTCATTAAACTTAGTTGTGGTCTCCTTTAATTTCTACTTTGGTTAATTAGTAGGGTTCACACGCAAGACAAACATGGGGGTATATGCAGACTGCCTTTAAGTCGCATTGCAGAGAATGAGCAAAGTCATCGTCTAAGTGGATTTGTGCCATAAGATGATGAAATATTTGGATGTCACATACAGTGACTTATGGTACTTCTCTTCAGTGTGTAGCACTGAAACCAGTTCATCACTCAGCATCTGAACTCTTCCTTGGATTTTTTTTTTCTGTGGACAAGCCAATAGCTCTCTTTTTGGCATGGCAATTCTCAGTTTGTCCTTCATATATTGCATTTCTATTTGGTTAGGATGTCTTGCCTTAGCAACAAAGGTGAAGATTTATGAGCTCACTGCTCTATTATTAATGCACCTAATCCAATCAAGCCATGATCAGATTGTGCAGTGGATTGGTTGGCCTGTTTAGTGAAAGATTAGAAATAGTTTGATATAACTTCTAGGCCCAGGTTTCTCAAGCTCAGCGCTGTTGACCTTATGAGCTGGAGAATTAATTGTTGTGGAGGGCTGCCCTGTCCTCTGCATTGTAAGATATTTGACAGTATCCTTGGCCTCTTTTTATTAGATATCAGTATCCAGGGGTGACAACCAACAATGTTTCCAGACATTGCCAAATGACCCCTAAGGAGAATCACCTCTGTTGACAACCACTGATCTGAACTAAAGTCAGAAGAAGAAAGGACATGATGTTGACATACAGTTAATCTCAGTTTTATTGTTCCCTGTAGGAGATCAGATAGAAAAGTGAGTAAGACTAATAAAAGTGATACAAAACCACAATTAAAAAGTGATACAGAACCCCTATTAAAACTGTGAGCACATACTTCACAGTATGTAGGCACTCGTGCACATGTAGGCACCCCTGTTCTAATGTTGTGCATGCAAACGGACATTTACAAAACATTTTAGAAGACAAGACTAAGAAGTTCTAGTGTTTCTCCCCCGTACCGCAATAAATTGTCCCTGCACCCCCAAAATGTGCTCATCCTTCTGTGGTAACCACAGCTTCAAAGAATTTAGCTGGGTCTAAATGGAACAAGCATAGATCTTTAGAAGATGCCGAACTGAGTTCTAGTTTTGTAGCCTTTATCCTTGCCAGTTTTTGGTCGTTAACCTCCCTAAGCCTCAGTTTCTCCATTTTACAAAATTATAAAATAGAAAAAATGAGACCTGTTCACTCTATCCCATAAGGTTGTTATAAAGAGCAAATAAGCTAAAATGTATGAAAACTTTTTATTTAAAATAATTATGAGAATATCAAACGTGATTATCATTGGTAGACATTCCAGAAAATGCTAGAATAATCCAGCATTATTATGAGAGAATGAGTTAGGATTATTTCCCCTGACTGCCTGATGGTTTCCTTCTCCATGGGAATAGGACAGGATGGCCCATTGAGATGTATTCCTAACTAGAGAGATTTAGGGAAACAATAATAAAAAGGACTTGGTTCTCTCTCATCTTTAGCAGACTAGGCTCGGGGGAGTTGACATGCCCTGCATGCCAGCTCTTCTGAAGCATTGCTAAATCTCTGCAAGTACTTGGCTAAATTTGGCAGTTTTTCCTCAGGCTGCATGGATGGGATATGAAGTCACCCGTTAATTCCATGACTCCCTGCGGTTTCTACACTATAATAATGAAAAAGAAAGCAGTCACAAAGAGGGTTTACATTACTCTCAATTTTCAACACCTAACCTAAAAGTCAGAGGACTGAGCCAGATTCTAGGTCGCTTTATCTTAGGCAGAGCTAGGGTTACACATGGTCCTAGGGACTGTCTGAATCCATGCTGGTTTGATCCACAGCCTCCACCCCCAAGGACCTAAGCAGTACCTAATGGCCCGTCAGTGGTAGGTCTGGTTTCCCCTTTTGGCATGAGTGTGCGGATGGCCGCCTATGGCGAGCCGGGCACGGCTGCTGCTGGTGCAGCACTGTTCTTTAGAAAGAACTCTCCCACATCTGTTCTGCACTCATTCCATCTACCTCCTAGGGCCTCTTTCCTTAGGCACTGATGTTTCTTTTCCAGTTCAGTCCTAGTGACCCTTTAACAGATAAAGATAAAAGTATGACTGTGATAAATATGAGTATCAAGTGGTCTGTGTGGGCATGGCTGGCGGTGATTTTAGTTCTTTTCCAAAAATATATCTTCAGCTACTTAAGAGAATACTCTTTATGAGATATTGTATCTTTAAAAAGAATCTATTGCAGAGAGCCTTTGGTTGGGGTGTGAGTTTGTCCCGTTTGATTGTGGCCAGGGCCCCTGATGTTGAAAGTCTGTGGGCCTCCTCAGAGCCAGCTTGGGACACACTCTGAACTGAAGAGCCACATGCCCTCTATTCCAGAAAACAGGAAGAAGCGGAATTGAAACCCAGCATCCTGGGGAAAGCATATTGACTTAGAGTGCCTCGCCTGCAGCTTCGTGGGCCTTCTGTGCCTTTCCACCTCTCTCTCCCACTTGTCATTACTGGGTCTGGTCTTCTAGTAAGCAATCTGCTCCCTAGGACTAAACCACTCTCTACTGTGAAATGAAATTATGATTTTAGGACATTGACCATTTCAGACAGTCTTCTTTTCAGGGCCTTAACACATAGAGGCTTCTGAGATGCTGGCATCTTCATAGGGTATTTCTCTTTCTTAGGTTCTGTGAGAACTGTTATCTTGGTAGACTCGCTCTTTACACAGAGGTGGCATTGTTCTTGAGTCACTGGACATCATCGAGCTACTTGAGAGATACAGAGGTCTTAAAGATTCTGTGTTATGATAAAAATGAAACCAGAATATGTTCAACTAATTTCTTAAAATTATAGTGAAATATTATAGTTTAGATACAGCATTAGAACTTTTATTCTGATCATTTATTTAAAAAGGTTTATTGAACACCTACTCTGACACACTGATGGGTGCCAGAAACACAAAGACGGCTAATAATTCCCCTCCCCAGCAGAACCTCTGGTTTGGGGCACATTCAAACCTGTGAACAGGAAATAGATGGTGTAATAAAGATGCATGTCAGAGCCCTTTGAGAGTGCAGCCAGGGCTCCAATAAACAGGATTGGGTAGCAGTAGGCAGAAGTAGGAGAGAAGGGATGACTTTGTTGAGCCATCCTTCTCTTTACCTGCCTCTGATGATTTCAAAGGTCAGCCCCACAACTGGATTGATTTGATAGATTACTTATTTAACTGTGTAGAATCTCCTGACTTATGAGCACATATATGAGCTAATAAAATAGGTAGCTCAAGCCCCATTGCACAACAGTTATCCCTTTCTGAGATCTCACCTTCAGGTATGTAAACATGAGTAGCCAGGTAAGGAGGGTAGAATATTAGCTAGAACATAGCTCTCGTGAGATTTAAGAGAAAACACAGCCAAATCCCAGTGCTTTCAACATGCTCACAACTTCTCAACACCAAAGAGGCAGCCAGCTGTCTGTTAAGTCACGTTTTATCTGCGAGATATTATAACACATGAAAAATATAATATCAAGAGAGCTATCTGATGCACTGGTAGGATTTTTAGTGGAGAACAGGATATATACCTTAAAGGAAACCTTTGCCTATGCCAGATAGAGCGTGTGTTATGATTTTTATCTGCCAAAAGGCACCTTTGTGAGATGTTATAATAACAGTAAAAATAATTTAACATTAGAAAAATAACTTAAAAACAAAAGTTCTGTGGGATCACAGATTGAGAGCAGAGGGCTGTGTTGATGAAACAGCCCTCAGTATCCCAATGGAGAGTGAGTTAGTGCCCTCAGAATCCCTGAGAACAGCATCCCAGTCTGCCTGATGTTGTTGTTCCCAGCTGGGTGGTTTTTCCTGGTACAGTTCTGCTTTGTTCCTTGCCTAGTTTTTCCCTCCTTGGCCCCTCTGTCATGTGTTTATCTCAGAATTTCCCAACACTTGGCAATTAAATATCTCCATAGCAACTGAGCCTCCCCTTGAATCCACATGACCTACTTTTCCCCACATAAAAATACAGTTACCCCAAATGAAGAATAAATAGTTCGTATGTAATAGGCAGTTAACAATTCTGTACTGCATGGTTGGGTGGACAGAGCCTAGCTTCAGGGTAATACGGCCCTGGGTTGAGTCTTAGATCTACATCATTTCAACCTTTGGACATATTACTTAACATCACTGAGACTCAGTACCCTCAGTGCGATAATGGTAAATAATAGTGATCGATGTAAATGTTGTGGCCAATGTTTGCATTGTGCCCATCATGTGCCTGACACGGATAGTTGTCCTTATTTCTTCTTTGCTCGCTTCACAAGCAAAGAAATGTCTTACACCCTCAGGTTATGTGATCTTGGAAAATTTCTGGGAGCTCCTACTCCCTGCCAGTAGGAAGCCACAGAAGAGTCTGTTAGAAAGTTAGATGTATGGGGACAGAAGTTACCTAGCCATAGCTGTGGCTTTGAAACGTCTTTCTTTAGCCGCTAAAGCAAGAGGAACCCTTTTCATGCACAGGTGCTGTGCTGGCAATGTGTTTAGTGCCCTCTTAGAATAAGAAATGGCTATAAAAGGTAGAAAAATGTGAGCCTGGGCAAGCAGAGTCTTCTAAGGCAAATGAATTGAGAGGCTAAAGGGGGAAAGCCCAATCGGTGGTCCCAGGCACCACCATCCAGTAAACAGAGAATGGCTTTGTATAAACTGCAGGGCCTTTTACGTAAATCTCTGTTCTATCGATCGGTTCGAGGCTGGGAGTAATGTCCTTCTCCTAAACGCAGGCCGGAACTCTTTTCCCACAGATACCAGATCATATTGTCCAGCTTGACCAGAACAGTGATGAAGTCCCCAAGGCAGAGAATGACCCGTTCCATTATTTCAGGTTTATAAGCCAAGATGGCACTCTGTGTGGATAGTGTGTGCCCTGCCCGCTTTTCAGATGATAACAACGCATACAGGAATTTCAGCTCAAAGCAAGATGGAAGGAGTAAACTGATCTCCAAGCTGAGTCTTCACTATATTATGACTCACCCAGCTCAAGTCACTGGGGTCCAGCTGTGGCTTAATACATTCCTGAAGGAAGACCTTGTCCCACATAGGAAACGTCTCTGGGACGGACAGTGATTCTGTTCTCAAAGAGAACAGCCACTACTTCAAGTGGTTTGATCCATATTTCTTAATATATGAGGAAGCATGGAAGAGTAGCAGCTGTATCATTTCCAACAAGAGCAGGGAGAAAACAAAATTTAGGCATAGACCCTCTGTTAGAGCCTTATTAGGGTTGGGGTTCTTTGTATGGAGGGGTACCCTCATTTCCCAGAAAAAGACATATTATGAATATTTCTGAGGGTGGTAAACCAGGCAGCGGAAAAGTCACTTTCACAAATTTTGCAGTGGTATGGGATTTTAAATTTATACTGCCAGCCTGATAATCTCCTTTCTTCAGGAGTTTTCGTCTTCCTTGACACCTCTTGGACACCTTACAGCTCAAACCTAGTACATGGCTTGGTGCTTTCCTTAGTGCAAGATACGGACAGGCAAGGCTTTGGGGTGGATATTGAAGAGGGCATCTGGAAGGAATTTAGTTAATCTTTTTTAAAAGGGAAGTCACAGTAAAATATCCAGTAACTTTTTTAAGTTAAATTTATTGGAGTGATATTGGCTAATAACATTATGTAAGTTTCAAGTGTACAGTTCTATGATACATCATCTGTATATTGCATTGTGTGCTCACCACCCAAAGTCTAGTCTCCCTCTGTCACAATATATTTAACCCCCTTTACCCTCTTAACCTTCTCCCCATCCTCCTTCCCCTCTAGTAACATTCATGCTGTTGTGTCTATGAAATTATTTGTTTTGTTTGTTGCTTTCTGTTTTATATCCCACATATGAATGAAATCAAATGGTTCTTGCTCTTTTCTATCTAACTTATTTCACTTAGCATGATACTCTCAAAATCCATTCATGTTGTTGCAAATGGCAGTATTTCATTCCTTCTCGTGGCTGAATAGTATTCCATTATATATATGTACATGTTTTATTTATGCTGTCATCCATCAAAGGACACTTAGGTTGTTTCCATGCCTTGGCCACCATGCATAATGCAGCAATGAACATAAGGGTGTGTGTATGTGTGTGTACGTGTATGCATATACATACACACACACACACATATTTATTTATTTTTTTTTTAAACACCTATAGTACTTGGTATTCCTAGGTGATCTCCTATCCAAGTACTAACCAGGCCCAACCCTGCTTAGCTTCCGAGGTCAGACAAGATCAGGCACATTCAGGGTGACATGGCCGTAGACCACATTTTTTTTTTATGAATAAATGTTTTCAAATTTTACAGTAGATACCCAGAAGAGGTATTGATGAATCATAGCTCTATTCTTAACTTTTTGAGAAACCTTCGTACTGTCTCCCATAGTGGCTATACCAGTTTACATGCCCATCAGCAGTGTTTGAGGGTTACTTTTTCTCCACATCTCCAACACTTGTTATTTCTTGTCTTATTGATAATAGCCATTCTAACAGGTATGAGGTAATACCTCATTTTGATTTAGATTTGCATTTCTCTTATAGCTGGTGAAGTTGAACATCTGTTAATATATCTATCATCTGTATGTCTTTTTGGGAAAAGTATTCAAGTCCTCTGCCCATTTTTAGATAGAATTGTTTGGTTTTTTGATGTTGAGTTGTATGAGTTCTTTATGTATTTTGGATATTAGCCCCTTATCAGAGGTATGGTTTGAAAATATCTTCTCTCATTTGGTTGGTTACCTTTTCGTTTCATTGGTGATTTCTTTTGCTGTGCAGAATATTTTTCGTTTGATGTAAACCCCTTCATTTATTTTTATTTTTACTTCCCTTGCCTTTGGGGTCAAGTTAATAAATTCCTCTCTGAGACTGAGGTCCATAATTTTAGTACCTATGTTTTCTTCTATGTGTTTATTGTTTCAGGTCATATTTAAGTCTTTAATCCTTTTTGAGTTCATTTTTGTGTATGGTATCAAATAGCAGTCCAGTTTCGTTCTTTTGCATGTGGCTTTCAAATTTTCCCAACAGCATTTATTGAAGATGCTTTTTTTTTCTCCATTGGATGTGCCTTTGTTGAAAATTAGTTGCCCATATTCATGTGGGTTTATTTCTGGACTCGCAATTTCCTTCCATTAGTCTGTATGTCTGATTTTTCTGCCAATACCATACTATTTTGATCATTGTAGCTTTGCAGTAATATTTGAACTCAAAGAGTGTGATACCTCCAGCTGTGGTTTTTTTCTCTTGATTGCTTTGTTTATTCAGGATCTTTTGTGGTTCCATACAAATTTGATTATTTTTTTGTTTTATTTCTTAGAAAAATGCCATTGGGATTTTGATATGGATTGCATTAAATTTGTATACTACTGCTTTAGATAATACGGCCATATTATCTATGTTGATTCTTTCAATTCATGAACATGGAATATCTTTCATTTCTTTATGTTTAATTTCAACAAAGTCTCGTAGTTTAATGTATACATCCTTTTTTTATCTTTTGTTAAGTTTATTCCTAGGTATTTTATTATATTTGTTTCAATTGCATATGGAATTGTTTTCTTTATTTTTCTAATATTTCATTATGTAGGAATATAGTATATAGGAATGCAATGGATTTTTGTACATTGATTTTGTGTCCTGCAACTTTACTGTGTTTGTTTATTGTTTCTAATATATTTTGGTGGAGTCTTTAGGTTGTTCTATATATAGATCATGTCATCTGCAAATAGTGACAGTTTACTTCTTCGTTCCAAATTTTGGATGCCTTTTCTTTCTTTCTCCTACCTGATTTCTCTGGCTAAGACTTCCAGGACCATGTTGAATAACAGTGGTGAGAGTGGGCATCTTGTCCTGTTCCTGCTCTTAGAGGAAAGCTTTCAATTTTTCACCATTGGGTATTATATTAGCTGAGGATTTGTCATATATGGCCTTTATTATGTTGAGGTACTTTTCTCCTATTCCCATTTTATTGAGTGTTTCAATCATAAGTGGATGGTATATCTTGTCAAATTCTTTTTTATTTCTGTTGATATGATTATATGGCTTTTGTCCTTAATTTGTTAATATAGTGTATCATATTGATCAGTTTGCCTGTTTTAAACCATTCTTGTGCCCCTAGAATGAACCCCACTTGATTATAATATATTACCTTTTTCATGCATTATTGTATTCGATTTGCTAGTATTTTGTTTAGGATTTTTACATCTATATTCATCAAAGATGTTGGTTTGTAATTTTCTTTTTCTGTGTTGTCTTTGCCAGGTTTTGGTATCAGGCTAATTTTGGCTTCATAAAATGAGTTAGGAAATATTGCTCCTTCAGTTTTTTGGAAGAGTTTGATTAGATCTGTATTAAAACTTCTTTGAATGTTTGGTAGAATTTACTTATAAAGCCGACTTGTCCTGGACTTTTGTTTTTTGGGTGGTTTTTGGTGACTGTTTGAATTTCCTTACTATTGATCAATCTATTTTGACTTTGCAATTCTTTATTATTCAGTCTAAGAATATTATATATTTCTAAGAACTTGCCTATTCTAGGTTATCAAATTTGGTGGTATATAGCATTTCATAGTATTCTTGTATAGTCTTGTCTTTCTGTGGTATTTTTTGTAACTTCTCTTTCATTTCTGATTTCATTTATCTTATCTGAGTCTTTTTTCTTTTTCCCTTAGGTAGTCTAGCCAGAGGTTTGTCAACTTTATCTTTTCAGTGAACCAGCTCTTCATTCCACTGATTTTTTCCATTGTCCTTTTTGTTCTCTATATTTTTAATTCTCTAATTTTTATTATTTCCTTCTGTCTACTACTTTGAGCTTCTTCTGTTCTTTTTCTAGTTATTTAAGATATAATCTTTGATTGTTTATTTGAGATTTTTTTCCTTGTTTTCTTGAGATAGGCCTGTAATACTATAAACCTCCCTCATGTTGCCATTTTTGCTACATCCCAACAATTTTGATATATGGTATTGTTGTTATCATTTGTCTCTGTGTGTCTCTTGATCTCTTATTTCTTCTTTGACCCAATCATTGTTTAATCTCGGAATATTTGTGGTTTTTCTGGCTTTCTTTTTGCAGTTGATTTCCAGTTTCAAAACACTGGTCAAAGGATATGCTTGCTATGATTTCAGTGTTCTTAAACTTGTTGAGACTAGTTTTGTGCCTCAACATATGGTCTGTTCTTGAAAATGTTTCATGTGCACTAGAGAAGAATTATATTCTGGTGATTTGGGATGAAAAACTCTGCAAATATCAATTATGCTCATTTGGTCTTACTATATCTCCTTATTGACTTTCTGTTTGGATGATCTGTCTATCGCTGTCACTGGGGTATATGGGTCCCCTAGTTTAATGGTATTTTTGTCAGTCTCTCCCTTTAGTTCTATTAGTAATTGCTTTATATATTTCGATGCTCCCAGGTTGAGTACATATGTATTAATAAGTGTTATGTCTTCTTGATGTATTGTCACCTTTATCATTATAAAAAGTCCATTTTTGTCTCTTGTTACCTTTTCTATCTTGAAATCCATTTTGTCTGGTGTAAGTACGACTACCCCCACTTTTCTCTGTATGCCATTTGCTTGGAATATCATCGTCCACCCCTTCACTTTGAGTCTCTGTTTATCTTTGTGGCTGAGATGTGGCCCCTGGAGGCAGCATGTAGTTGAGGTTTGTTTTTGATCCATCCTGCCACTTTGTGCCTTTTAATTAGTCAGTTTAGTCCATTTATATGTAGGATGATTAGTGATACATGAGGATTTCCTATACCCATTTTATTTTCTGCTATTTCTGTGTCTGCATTATTTATTTTCCTTGTGTTTTTGTCTGTTATTTTAGTAAGGTGGTATTCTATTATTTTTCTTTCCCTCTATTTTCTCCTTTGTTATGTTATATGTCTTAGTTCTAGATTTTTGTTTTGTGGTCTTCCTTATCTCTAGGAAGTTAGGAGGTTTTTCATTTTCTTTCTGAACTCACTTGTTTTGGTAATTCATTGCGCTTGATGGATTATTTCTCTGCCAAGGTACTTACAGGAATAAAACCTGTAACACTGATTCTTCAGTGTTCAACAGCTTAGTAAGTAGAGGTCTCCCTTTGTTTTCCCGTAGGTGGTAAGGAAGTGCAAGTTTTTACTTTCTCTTACCTGCGCTACTGGGGCTTCTAAAATCTCTGTGGGGCAATGTTGCCTCAGCTGTAGAAAATGCCTCATATTCCCCGAGGAGGTGGGCATCCTCTTTACTACCCAGTCACTTTGGTCTCAGGTCACCAGCCCCATATGTGATATGATGGACTATGGATCTCCTGACCTGTGTATTCCCAGCACTGCCTTCCTGTAGCCAGAAGCCACCAACAGAGCTGCTCTGTCTGAGGTGACACAGCTGCCTCTATCAGGCTCTCCCCGATGATAGGTATGAAAGGGGTGGGCAGAGGATCCAGCATCTATTCTTTCCTAGTGGGTTTAGCCCACTTAGGCTGGAAGGTTGTTTTCACCCTTTCGCTACCTGCAGAGTGAAGGTTTTACTGCTTGGCAGGCCACAGGAGTTGGGGGACAAAGCGGGTTCTCAGTGGAAGTCTATGGCTTCTTTTTGTCTAAGGATAGCAGTTTGTCCAACACTGCCCCCTTTGCACTGCTTTTCTGCTCCTGACCCTAGGCTTAGCCTCAATATGTGCTCGCTACCCGGGCCTGGTTGCAGTCTCTGCCCCTCTGGTTTGCCCTGTGGGGTTGCACCCTGACCCTTTACTACTGTTGCAACCACTAGGGTACGATGAGCTCCTGACTGCATCTGTGGCTCTCGTCTCTTTCCTCCCCACATCCCATCTCCACTGGCTGCACCTTCAAATATCTCAATGCTCGAATTTCTCAGGCATGTTTGTGTATTGAGCATGGAATCCTTTGTTAAATCCTATAGCTGTCTCTAACTTGTAACTTTAAAGAGAAAGATCTGGAGGTCCTCTCATGCTGCCATGCTGCTGATCTTGCTCTCTCAAGTTAACTTTTGATAAAGGAAACAAAAGCAAGAGAGAGCAACCTTACAGGAGAATCTATATATTCCAAAATGGCAAGAGTGCTTTTCTCCTCAAATAGTACCCATCATTTCAGGTCACAAGGCCATTTTTTGTTAGAATATGGCTGTAGTTGATTCCTTTTGACACCCTGGGTGATTGATCTCTCTGGCAGGTAGGTAACACCCATAGTGCATCAGAATGCTGGCTTCCCAAGGGCAGAGATGTAGTCTGTTTTGTCTACTGGTGTGCCCAAGCACCTAGTACAATGCCTGTCTGGAAGCAGGTCCGCAAATAAGTATTTGTTGAATGAATGGTTGAATGAATGAACCCCAGCATTCATCCTACTTACAAATATGTGAAATATGATAAAAATCTATCTCAGTTCACTGTGCCCTTTCCTAAGTCTTTGTCACTTTCAGATCTCATCAAAGCTTTCCTAAGCTTATAAAAAAAGGAAAGCAAAAAGGAATGGAAAAGTAAACCAGAAATGAATATGGGGAGAGGGAGAAAAAACCCTCAGATGTCCCCATGTCTTATGCAACACCCTTCATAGTTGCCCAAAGTTCTACAGTGTCCTCAGCAGCTTGCTCCCTAGTACTGAGGCTTTGTTACCACTGCAGAAGGGTAAGTGGGAGAAGAGCTGCCTGCTGAGGACTAGAAAGGCTCCAGCTCTTGAGCATCATCTATACCTCTCATATCTCTCCAGGAATCAGACAGATAGGAATAGGTGCTTTTGACAGTTCTTACATATCAGCTGAGAGCAGGTTGTACTGTTAAGGAAAAATATTTCTTTCAGGATGATGTATGGAGTTCATGAAGGCAGTAACTGTTTGCAAACATAGCCCTTAGGTCAGGCCCAGAGCCTTTTTCCTATTTAGGATGGGAGATGTTTCCCTTTGGTATGTGTGAAATAGAAAATTAGCCTCTAGTTACTTGAGATCTGCCTCTCCTGACTTAGTAAAGAATTGGCCTTCGAAATTATTCTAAATCTTTGTCCCACTGTTAGCTAGAAAGTTGCTCTGTGGTTATTGCTGCTCTAGCATGAGGTGGAGGGGCTGGGTGGCTTTTGTCCTCACTGGTTAAACTTTGACTTTCTAAACCCATGTCTGTCAATTATTTTCTTTCTGCTCTCCTAGGCACTTCCATTAGTCAATGTGAGAGAAAGGACCTGTGGGACAACAGGGAGGTTCGGTGTTTGTTGTCACAATCTGGTTAGTCTAGGAAATAGCCCTTTGCTTAGGATAGAGGATCAAGAATGCTGATTTTGTTGATTTCTTTAATTTCCCATGGCATTTTGAGGTTATGGGGCCAGTAATTTTAAACATATTTTGACAGTTGGTGAGTTTCAGGTACTTGCCAAATATCCTCTGAGTGCCACCCTCCCCTTTGGGAAAACTGAACCTCCACAGGGCCTAACTGGTCTAAGGAAACATCTGGCAATGTTTTCCCAGTTGCTATGAGCTCTGGGCAATCTGGGCAAGGCTGGTTCTACACAGATGTAGACCCACGGGCCTGGCAGGATTGGAACAGTGAGCTGACTCTACATTTTCCACCTCGGGTTTTTACAAAATCTCTGGTGGGACAGTTCTCACAATGTTCATGGCCCAAGGCATCCTTTCACTGGGGGACTGATATATGAATGATCTGAATAGTTTTTAGCATTTCTAATTGCTTTTTTATTGCTTATGGATAATCTCAGAATTAAATCAGCATTTCTCCTCCCCAAACTCCAGACTGTGAACTTGGGCTGACAAATTTTGTTGTTGATGATTCATTAGTCCTCAGAGCTTGTAGAAACCCCAGAGGAATAACACTGAGAGTAGGGCAGCATGTGATTTCAAATGCCAGATTCTCTGCTCTAAGATTCTTTCATGAAGTTTTGTGTCTTTCGTCTTAAAAATTATAGGTCTCTCTTGTTGCCTTTACTCTCACTCACTGTCTCTCACTGTCCCTCTCAAGTCCCTCTCAGTGTCTCTTCTCTGTTCTCTCAGTGTCCCTCTCATTCTCTACCTCTGAGAGGAGACCATACTCTGTGTGAAGTGTTACCCTTTTTCTGATAAACTTTGCTTTTGACTCTAAAAAAAAAATTATAGTGTAGTGTGCAGAAGATTCTGATGAAGACTCCCATAAGGGAAAGCAGAATAGGACTCTATGAAAACATACCTTCCCTCTCTTCATCTCCTAAGTCAAGGGACAGCTTGGTAGTCTTCTGAATTAATGCTGCCTCCTCGGAGTCTGATCTTGACTCCACTGCTCACTAGCTCTTTGACCTTGGACAGCTTACGTAATGTCTCTGAACTTCAGTTACCTCATTTACAAACTATTACCTACCTCACAATTTTTTTTAAACTAGCCACACTTGCTCCATATTCCTCCAGTACACCTTCGTTGAATCCCTTGAGTGGGATAAATTGTCTTTTTATGTACTCCCATCATACCACATGCATAAGTCATAATACTTGATGTATCATTCTGAAATGATTCCTATATAGGACAGTCTCTCCATGACTAGCCTATGGCTCGTTAAGAGAAGAGCAGAGAGTGTTCTAATCTGCTTTGTTTCCCAAAGTTTTATTAAAATTCCTGGCAAATAGTATGTGTTAACCACTGAAAACAGACATCACTTCTAAGTGTTTTTCAACCTGAGTGTGTTTTTGTTCACTCTACCTTGAAATTGCTTGGATCTGAATTGATGCGGTTAGTTGATTGTTTTATCTGAAGTGATTGTTCTTCTACTTTTCTTTTCCCAACCAGAAGAAATACTGGGTTTTATTCCATATTTATGGAATTCTCCAAAACTCTTTACTTGGGTAATTGCTTCACATTTATTTCCTTTTCTCATCTGCTTTCTATTTAAGGACAGTTGTCAGAAATACATAATGGAAAGAAAAGACTCAAATGGTATTAGAATCAGGAATTCTGAGCCTTCTCATCTTTATCATTTTGGGTTTTGATGAGGAGAAAGAGATAAAAGAGGAAGACTGGTGTTTGGAAATGATGAACCAGCATAGTTAGCACCTGTGCCATCCAAGAGGCCTGATGGGGCAGGTTTGGAGAATGTCAAGGCATCATCCACCTGCTGTGCTCCATGCTTATTTTTTGCTGTTACCTTGAATCCACATATTTCCCGACCATCTAGATGCTTTAGTCTAGCATCATAGCTTACATTTTAGGGGCCCTGAGCTCAGTGTGAAAGAATGGATTAGGGATATTAAAAATGACACTCCAAAGGGTGCAGAGACTGGGACAGCAGTCACAAAGCACACACAAGCCCAAAAATTCATGCCCAGATCCCATCATTATATGTTGCCCTAAATTTGTAAATGAATGTGCCCTGGAACTTGCTTTTCAGTAAAGATTCTCTAATAAATTTGAAAGATGCTCTTTGGAGGAAGATCCTGGTAATTCTGGCAGATGCACAGATTTTATTCTGTGGCTATCTAGGTTTATAAAAAGCTATTTTCTAATATTACAAAGAGGTTCAGAACATTGTATGACAAAAGTTCCAGGCTTCCAGAATATGTTCTGTACAACTTTTCATGTCACAAAAATTAAATCACTATCCCATGCTTTTCCTTTAGTCCTTCAGTATGGAGGTTCTGGGCTTCGTCTGATAGACGACCTGACACTGGGCAAATCCAGTGTTATCTCCTAGAGCTTAGAATGTCACAGAAATCAGGGACTTTCCCTGGCCAGGATGCAAGGCCATTCATGACCTGCGTCCACTTTCTTCTCTGTCTCTTCTCTATCACTTCAAATCCACTCCCACTGAAAATCTAGTAATGCCAAACTGCCATTACATGTCACTGTACCTTAGCTAATACTGCTCCTTCTGCCTAGAACTCTCTTCCCATCTTTCTTTGTCAAGTAACTACTGTTTGCAATCCAGAGCAAATGAATACAGCGTACCTACACAAAAATACATAAAAATTAGTGGTAAATATTTTATTGGACATCAGATATGTCATTTAACTCATATTTGCTGAATACCACCCATGTATTAAGCTTAAGCAGAAAAGGAAGATAGTAAGCGTGGGCCACAGAACTGGCACGCGCACGCACATACACACTTACACACACACACATACATATCTATATAATTTCATTCCATGTTCAAAATAGCCCTGGGAGATTGGGCATCATCCTCTTTTATAGATCAGGAAATGTGTTTAGTGCTTATACCATTTTCCTAAGACACTTCAGCCCATCACTATGGAATCTAGCGTTGATTTGTTTGACCCTAAACCTGTGCATACATCATATTACACTGACTGCATTAAAGAATAAGAAAAACATGTTGAGATAATAAGATATATCAAAAAAATAGTGATGGTGTTGAGGGAGACAGGGAAACTGTTCTAGATTGAAGGAGACTAACGAGAAATAATGGTCAAATACAACATATAAGATTTTCAGAAGCCATGAGTCCGTAGTGGTACTCAAAAAAGAAAGAAATGTGAGAAGGCATGATAGAATGTTTAAAATTACCATTTTGTGTCTTCCATTGTAATAATTGACTCAGGAAAAGATCATCAGTGGATACTAAAACCACTTGTTAAAGGATGGTGGGAGCAGGATAGTTTTATGTTCCTACATATCACCCCATGGTTTACTTATCAGTTACAAAGGTGAACATATCTCTACAACACAGAGATGGGTGGGCATCACCTGAACTGAGCAGTTGAGCTGGTGTCTCCAGGAAAGAAGCAGCCTGCCTATAATATATTCCTCCTGACCAGGTGCAGTGGGAGGGGCATATCATCACCACATGGTGTTCTTATTAAACAAGTGTTTACCATAAATCTAATCTTGAGAGAGACACAAACAAATCCACAGTGAGAGTAGTTCAGCAAGGCAACTAGCCTGGACACTTCAGTGGGCCAGTAGTGCAATAACCTTGATTAGATCCTGGATTAAGGATAGAGGCAGCTAGAAGGACTCTCTCTTTTTGATAAAGCTGCTTCAGAGGGGCTTTATTTCAATGGGAACAGCTTCTTCAAGGTCCAGCCCAAGTCCCCCTCTCCCCCACCCAGTCACTACCACTGTTAGCTGGGGGCACAGGGAATGATGAAGGAGAGTGAGCAGCACCCTCCCCCCACCAGAAGGGGCTGATGTGCGGTCTGATTGCTTCTCCAACAAGTCTGTCCCTCCTTTCACTGAAAGAGCGGTTTCTGCCTTAGACATTCATGCCACTGGTGCCTCCTTTCTCCCTCCACCTTCCCCATTCAGTTCCCATCGTTTGTCATAGAACTTTGCTTCTTTGCTTATCTGTCAGGTTCGAGTGTGAATGGCCTGGAGGAGCCCAGCATTGCCAAGAGACTGAGGGGCACTCCTGAGAGGATCGAGCTGGAGAATTACCGTCTATCTGTGAAGCAGGCAGAGGAGCTGCAGGAGGTACCTGAGGAAACGCAGGCTGAGCACAACCTGAGCAGAGTGCTGGACAAAGGCACGGAGGAGGACGTGGCCAGCAGGTCAGCCTGTGCTGGGAGCTGAGGCCCCATTTCCTGTGTGCTTCGCGTGCCTGTGGCTTTCCCTACATAAATATACTGCCCTTCTCAGAGAAGGCAGCATCACACTTGCTAACAGCATGAGATCTGAGCCAGACTGCCTGGGTTTGAATATTGGCTGCGCCATCTGTCAGCTCTGTGACACTAGGCAAGTTATATCACCTCTCTTTGCCTCCATCTCCTCATCTGTGAAATGAGGGCAATACCACCTTCCTCACAGAATTCGTTTGAGGGCCCAATATGTATAAAATGTTTAAAACAAAGGTGCGCTTTGTTTTATTGCACTTTGTTGTATTGCACTTCACAGATGTGTTTTTTTACAAATTGAAGGCAAGACCCTCCAGCAAAAAGATTAGGACTCACTTTATTGTGATACTCGCTTTATTGCAGTGGTGTGGAACTGAACCCACAATATTCGAGGTCTGCCTGTACTTGGCACATGTGTGCACTTATAAGTGGTGGCTGCCTGTGGTGGCTGCCTTTGTTACTGCTTTGTGTGGTGCTGGACCATTTACAAAGGACTTCCATCTTCATCACCTCACTTGGTCATCCTCACCGGAATCCTGTAAAGTAGACAAGAACATAGATCTTGTCACCTTATAGGTAAAGATACTACTAGTGACTGAGACTAGGACCAGGGATTGACGAAGATTCAAAGTCAAGTTTTCTGGGTCCACGTCCAGGATTCTCCCTGTGTTTCCCACTGCCTGGCAATCCCTCCTCTCCTGTCTCATTTAGGTTATTATCTCTTTATCTTGTTATCCAGTAAGGATCACCGTCCATTTGATTTACTTCAGAGATTTAGTAAGTCTTTATTGAAGACTTACTGTGGCCTTAACACTTTGCTATTCATTGAAAAAGTAACAAAAAAAAATACAGTTACTGGTGCTGTTACAAATATATTGAAAGGAAAATCCTTCCACTCAGGGACAACAGTAGACCTGAAGCAGTGTGCTGTTAGTGGCAGGTAGTTCAGCAGAAGGAACACCAGAGTTGGAGTAGGGGCTTCTCTTATGACTTAGCCACTTTTTTGCTGTGTTATCCTGGGGAAGCTACTTCACCTCTCTGGGCTTCCCTATGTGTAAAGATAGAAGCAGTCTATGGCCATGCTACCCTGAACAAGCCCGATCCTGTCTGTTCTTGGAAGCTAAGCAGGGTCAGGCCTAGTTAGTACTTGGATGGGAGACCACCTAGGAAGACCAGGTGCTATAGGTGTAAAAAATAAACATAAAAAAAAATAAGGGATTGTAAGATGACAAGGTCCTTGCAATCTGTGAGGTCAACCAAGGACTGCCTTGCTTAAAAAAAAAAAAAAGGACAGGAGCAGAATATGTGTGTCCCAGAGGCTGTCTTTACCCCAGGGCTTCATTCTTATTTCCTGCCCAGGCCTGCCAGTACCAATACAGGGGGATTCAGAGTGCTCAGTAGAAGATTATTAAGGAGGTAGGCAAACAGTATAAAAGAGAAACACCTAAAAAAAAATGTGAGAAAGAGAAGAAGATAAAAAAAAATAAAGATGGAGTGAAATCAGTATTGGCCTGCAGACTCCTGCAGGGCCTCCGTGGTGGGGTTGCTTGCCACGGCCTCAGATTGGTGGAGGCTTTGGATTGACATAAGAGCATTTGGATCACACACTGGACACTTCTTAGTCATGAGGAATGAAATGTGTGAGGATGAAGAAAACTGCTTTTTTTTTTAAGTTCCAAGAACACTTTAGAGGGTATTTGCTGGGCAGAGCTACTTTCAGCTGCATTCCACCACCTCAGCCCTGGTATCAGACGCACTCTGAATGAACTTCCTCTTGGACAGGTTCACAGACAGCTCTTCCTTGCATTCTGGGGCAGCCTCCACCTTGGTACCTGCATTTCTGTGGCCATCACTATGTGCATGTTGTTGTCACATAACTGCATCTCTACCCAGAGCATCCATGGAGACTTGCCACTCCTTCTGTGTTCAGATGAGGGACAGTCCTCTCTCTAAGTTAGAGGTGGGAGATCCTATTGTCAAAGCAGAGTTAATGGCTTGGCCTCAGGGTGAGTGTGGGTCAGACCTCTTTTCTGTAGAAATAACTCTTTCTCCACTTTAATTTTAAACTGTGAAAGATAATGGGGCAGCAAGTTGAAATAAGGTAGAAAAGGCATTCCAGGAGGCCAAATCATGACATTTATGGCAGAATGTGATAGGAAGAACAGAATATGAAATCAGTTAGCATCAAAGAGTGCAATAAATGCCCCCATCTTAAATTTGAGTAAAAACATGAAAGAAGAAACAACTAGCATTAGCCACTATGTGGGAAAAAAAAATGGTCTCTTAGAGGTGAAGTGCTCAGAGGAAGGAGCTAGAGATTTTGTCTTCTTTTCCTGCAGGAAAGCTATGAGATGCAAGAAGTGTGTCATATATTTTTTCCATCTTCTCTACAGCACTAAGGAGAATTAGGTATATTTTCAGCCCTCGGTTCTTCCTTGATGAGGAGTTAGACTTGAAGATGAGAAATGACAGTGTTTTAAGGAATTAACCAGTCTAACCCAGAAAATCACTTTTGATGAGTTTAAAGAACTCATAACTTAGGTGTTTGCTCTGGGGCAGGGGTGGGGGGGGAGGGGGACGGCAGTGTGATGTTTCAGAATGTGACTTTGGAGTCAGACAAACCTGGACTTGAAGGCTAGCTCCACCACCTACTCGTCATAGGCAAGTTCCTTAAGCTCTCTGTGCTTCAGTTTTCTTATTTGCAAAAGGCACTGTACCTCATAGGGTTGTTATAAGGATTAAATCAAATAGAGAAACCCGCACAATGTCTGGTGCTCATTGAGCTGTTAGTGTTATTACCCTATTTAGCTCTAAGCACAGTACAGGTGCCCCTCACTCGGAAGGACAGGGATCTTGTATTGATTTCCTTAAACAGGCAGCTTAACTGCCAGAAATTGGGTTTGGCTCAAAATCACCTTGCCATAGGGAAGGCTAATCCAGTCGAACTTTACCTGCATCAGAATCTCCTGAGGGCTCATTGAAGCACAGACTGCAGGCAGCTTCCAATTCAGTCAGTCTGAAGTAGAGCCCAAGATTTGCATTTCTAAAATGATCTCAGTGATACTGTGGTCTGGAGACCACACTTTGAGATCAGCTGCTCAAAATTTCCCAAATTACCTTGATGAAAACACCACATGGGACGCTTGATAAAAAGATGATTCCTGGGCCTTTCACTGGAATATCTGATTCAGTAGATTTGGGGTGGAGGCCAGAAATACCTGATCGTAACAGACATTATGTTATTCTTCTTTGGTTCACACAAGCAGAGACTCTGCCTCAGGCCTCATCAGTTCATGACTCTTCCTTGGAGTAGGGGAGAGAGAACATCTTCCCAAGGAGACACTGGAATTAGTACTTTTATTTTCTATGGGAAAGACCAGGTGCCCAAAGACAAGAGAAAACTGACTTTATGATTTTAGTTTTGTTTTTGCCTGATTGCTTATCTAGAAGACTTTGCCCCAGACAATGATGATGGCTTGTGTAATGCCCATCTGCTGATGTCCTTAATGTTTACACATTCCTGGCTCTAAAGAACAAGTCAGTGAGAGAGCAAACAGGTGTGCTTTCCAGATGGGGCAGCAAAGGTTACAGAGGATGCCTCAAAAATTGATGACAGGCCAGCCTGGAGGGGCCTTACCCTCCATCAGAATAACACCATGAGGAAAAGCCCCTCCTTCAACGCTGACCGTGAATATTCCTGACTCTAGCTTTCTCTCCTCCCTCACCCCTTCTCCAGCAGAGTCAGTGCGTGAGTCATTGCTGAGCAGGATGCCAGTCTTAATGTGGATTAGATTTCCACTGTGTAAAGATTGCTGGACAGCATACATCTTCTCCAGCAGTCTGCTCAGCAGTTGTCAGAGCGGGTAGGATCTAGGAGTGGTCAGGCAGGACAGAAGACTGCATAGAGACTCTCTGATTATGAGTGGATTAATTTAAAACTGAAAGTCATAATTCCCCACTCTTCCTTAAAAACTCCCCAGGAACTTCAAGTGGAATTCCATGCAACAGACTGCCTCATTCATAGTAAGGCCTACCCAAATTAGTGGTCTCCACTTTCTGAATTTAGACTCCCATAGCCAGGAACCTCGTGATCCTCCTCCTGGTTTGCCACCCTGCCATCTGCTAGTGGCTAAAGAACTCTTGGTTTTCTGGAGAACCACCCAAGAAGGCACAGCATGAGAGGGTGTGGATGCTGAGGAGAATCCTGACTTTTCACATAAATGACCCACCCTCTTTATACTTATTTCCTTGTTTGTGAGAATGGGGATAATCCTAGTAGCTGTGTCTTAGAGTTATAGTGTAATTATGTGAGTTAATCCATGTGCAGTGTCTTGTGCCATGGGGCATGACACCAGGGCACAGTGAGTGCTGGTCAGCACTGTTGTTATCATCCTTGGAATCTATGGTTAAGACTTCATTCAGGCCCTTGTCTCTCCTCCTGCCCTATCATGATTCTCACAAGAGCCTTCCGACCCACCTGAGTCAAGCAGAATTGAGTTCCTCAAACCAAATAGTGGGTCACAATGAAAGGAGACTTCTTCTCCATTCTTGATTCCCAAGGTCATGAGTTTATATCAGAATGGGTCCATGCCTCACAGCCTCTGAGGGCCTCCATGAGACTGGACTCTGAACAGACCACTCACCAAATGGGCCATCTGCTCATGTGGGTTATGTCAAGGTTGCTCGCACATGTGTGTGCCATCTTGCTGTCTGTTCTCTCTCTTCCTGTACCCTCACGTGTCGTACCTGGGCAGGGAAGCAGGCCAGCCTCTCCGAGGATGTCCTCGCCTTTCCTGCCCAGGGTGCTTTGCTGGGACACTTTGCTTCCGATTGTGGCTTTTAACTGTCCCCTTCTCCATTTTGTTGTTCCCTTACTTTGGTTGTGCGGTTGTTTCCCACAGCAGTTCTGAGTCTGAGATGGAGGAGGAGGAGGAGCCTCCACTGCCCACCTCAGATCTGGGTGGTGTTCCTTGGAAGGAGGCTGTAAGGATCCATGCTCTTCTGAAAGGAAAGAGTGAAGAGGAGCTGGAGGCCTCAAAGATCTGCGAGCCTGGTAATGACGACGAGGAGGAATATGAGGAAGAGGAGGACGAGGAGTACTACGACGAGGAGGAGGAAGAGGAGGGGGAGTCTAGTGAAGGTCAGCAAGCAGTCTCTTCTCCTATCTCAGACCCTGTCCATTCCTGAGGCAGCCTATTCTGTGCCTAAGAGGTTTCTATGGCTGGAGTCACATGAACGTTCCCTTTCTGCCTGCCGCTCTCTTGGATATAGGGGCAGAGGAGAACATTGGCAATGGGAATAGTGTCTCTTGTGCACATTCTGAGTTGAAATTGGAAGCGGAAGGTAAGGGGCCAGTGCAATGACTTCATACAAATTAGGTTTCTCGTTCTCATTTTTCTCTTTTTTTTTTCCCCTTTGGTTTCAGTTAATAATACTTATTTTGATAAAGAAAGGGAATTTAGCTTTCTGGAGGATTTCCCAACTCCTAGTCCTCAATATTAGAGGCTGCAAAGCATTGAATCTCAGTAGTTCAGAGCCACTGTCACTGAGGAGGGAGCTGTGAGCTATGCGCACCCACTAGATGGGGCCAAGTTAGTGATACATAGCAGCTTGTTTGGACCAGTGTCCTGAGGAGGAGTGTCAAGTCAGGTCCAGTGCTGAGTTGGTCTGGTTGGCTCTGAAATGTTCTCTCATTTAGACTCAAGATGTTTCAACTCTGTCCCTGTCTCTGCCTCTGTGTATCCTTGAGTGAATGAGAACGAACTTGCCTTCTTTTCTTGCCTGTGTAAGAGAGAGGGTCATTCTTTCCCTGGGTCATCTTGGCTGCACAGAGGTCTGGTGAGTGGTGAAAAGAAGAAAAAGGTGGAGACCCGAGTCTACCTGAGGACTGTGCTATGTCCATTCACTCTGTGCTCTTGAGAAAGAGGGCATGGCGTGGAGGAGAAGGGTGTGGGCCTTTAAGCGTGAGTTCCTCCCAGCCATTAGAGGAGCAGTCAGTTCTGGACAGCCCGGGCCACGTGGAGTTGGCGCTAGATGGTTCTGCAGTTCCTTGTGCTTGTCTCTGCTCTTCCTGTAATTGGTTGCGCTCGGCTGCCCAGTCCATCCCAGGGTCTGTTATGCGGCCAGTCTCAGAGAGCTGTGTGGCTCTGCGACACTGGCCCTGAGGCAAAGCAGGCAAAAAGGAAGGACCTGCTCCTCCTGAGCCCGAGGTGCCCACATCAGAGGCCAGGCCCTTCCTCAGCCTCCCTAAGAAGCTTCTCTAGACCTAGTACTCCTCCCTGCACTTTTCCTGCCAAAGATGTGGGCTGGGCCAGGGACCCCCAGGCAACTCACTCCTTGGCCTGCCCCTCCCTCCTTGGTGTGTTTTATGTGCAAGAAGGAGGCAGGGCAGGCTCTTAGCCCTGAAGCTGGAACTGGGTTCTTTCCTCCACTTGCTTTGTCTATCTACAGTGTCATGGCTGGCCCATCGGGGCCCCTGCCCCCTGTGTTCCTGCTAGTCAGAAGGTGAGCATGTTCACAGCTCTTTCAGGGAAAGGTATTTTGTTTATATCATTTCCAGACATCATTGTCTCTATCTGGTGATTAATATGCTTGGAAGCTTCTAGCCCCAGACATGGCTTAGGGTCACAGCCTGTTTCCTTTTCAGGAGAGGTTAACCCTGCCTTCCATCGTGTAGACTTAATTTCCTGGACCTGGATCTGGCATGAAGACCAAATGGGCAGGAAATGGGCTTTAACTTGAGAAGCTCATACTGACAAATTCAGCCAAATGCTGGGCCTTTGTTCTTGCCGGTGGTGTCTTGGGCAGTAGATTTCGATACCTTTGTAGAAAGTGACAGGACATTATTGCCTTCCCGCTGAAGATAACTTTCCTTTCTCTTTTCTTTCCTCCCTCCATCTCTTTTCTCTCTGTTTATCCCCACGTGGGATTCTTGATGCTGTGTTTGTGGGTGTCTGGCTTCCCCTACTGTAGAAGGGGAGTATTGCCCCTTGGACAAAGAACTCCTGCAAGGCCAGTGGCTCCAGCATCTGTCAAAGGAAGAAGATTCGGGTACATGTAAAGGTACCCACTCTGCCCCTTGCCCACCTACCCTGGCTCCCTGGCAGCCATCTAAAATCTGCCTCCAAGAGCAGGTCCCACATGAAAACATCTGCATTTTATAGAGCTACACTACAGGCTTTGGCACATAGTCTTAGGCCCAACCTTCATGGATGGTCATGTACAAAATAGCATGTGAGACAAAGAGATTAAAGAGGGAGTCAGAGAAATCTCCAGAAGCAGCCTTACTGAATGTGGCCCCATCGGTGCCCCTCGTATGTTCTACTGCAAGTTCTCCTCATCACTTGGCGTTTTCTCTGATGCAAGAAAACCTTATGCCACAGTCACAATCCTCAAGTGGTTCAGGTGCTCAGAAGCTCCCTCCACTGTGCCTTTTAACATTTCTCTGAGAGAGGAGGAAGTGCTGGCAGATAAATCCCCCCAAGGCTTCCATTATTAACAGGAAGCAGAACATTATCCATGGAGAAGACTCCCTCTCTTTCCTTTGTTTCCATGAAGATGAAGAAAGGCCCTACATTTTACTCTTTGACTTGACTTATTTTCTTTAGTCATAAGACATTTGGTGACTTTGCTATGATTCAACCCCATGCAGCACCATAAAGGCCCGCTGACCTTAGGAAAAATCTATGAATCCATAGCGACCAGCAGCCCTGCATTTCACACAGCGTTAGTGCCCACATCCACATTTGGTGATTGTATTGGCGCTTTCTACCCATATTACAGTCCCTGTTGCTTGAAAATTAAGAAGTTGTCGTTATAGTAATGAAGCCAAAGCAGATTGTCTAGTGGGCTCCCATCGGGATCCCGAGTCCTTCAGTTCAGGTGGCACCTGCTCTTATTGAAAAGCCATCCTCCCTTCTGCAGTTTCTCCCCTAAGTTGCCGGCTGTTCCTTTGTTTTAACCCAACTGTATAGCATGGTCCGAGCGCTGATTATAGGGAGCCCACAGGGGAGCAACCGCATGCAGATCCCCAGACTCTGACTGCAAGAATAATCTGAAGGAGCCACTGCTGACTTCTCATTTAGCTAAGAAAGTAGATGTGTCCAGAGGGAATCAGCAGAGCACCAAGTGGAGTTTTAAGAAAAAAGGCTTTGACCTTGGAAAAAACAGAGGTGTTATCTTATTTCTTCCCGTGAACTCCCAAAGCTTTGGGAATCTACAGGGTAGCTCTGCTTCCTCTCCTAGCCCTGCTTCTCCTAACTCCATCCTGTTCCTGTAGCTGACCCTGCCATAGACCAGCATGCAGCATGAGGCCTATTGTGGAGGGGGATCTTTTTTCTCTCTAGCTGCAGAGGATAAAAACCAAAGTACCAAGAAAGTAAATTTCTGTCCTGTGTGAGCCGGCTGTCTCATGGCAGAATGACACTGTCTCATCCCACCCCTCTCTTGTTTCTTGATTCAAATCACAAAGGAGAAGCTGTCAACATGGCAGGTAGCAGCACCTTGCTGTTTGACCAACAGAAGGGGCATGAACGGTGCATCCTCGGTGATCGCCCACTGTGCTGGGTAACAGCCAAGTACTTATGACTTGAAGGACAACGAGGCCAGTTGTAACATGCTCTTTTTTCCTAACTGGGCATTTGGGTCCCTCAAATGCGGTCATGTGAAGAGTATCAGAAAGGAAAGTTCTTTCTGCATTGGATTGAATGTTTGATTCTCATTGAAATGAACAGTGTATGTGAAACTTGAAATGCAGTTGGATGAGTAGAAATCACCTATCGTGTGTATGTATGCATATTCTCAATTTTTGCCTCTTTCTATTCAAATTGATCCTGGCAAATATAACTTTCCTCTGTTTCCTTTCCTGTGGTGTTTCAATCCTTCCTTCCCTTGACTTTATTTTCTCCTTCCTTCCTCCCCATCATCTTTCCCTTCCTCATCCCCTTCACCCCTTGAACCTGGTACAGTAGCCGGGAGCCAGAGGCTACAGCAGATCATAAATGCAGCCGATCCCTTGGAGATCCAGGCTGACGTACACTGGACACATGTTCGTGAGAAAGAGGAGGAGGAGCGAATGGTACCGACCTCTGAGTCCTCTACTTCTAGAGGTAACTGCTTCAGGACCCCCAGGAGCATCTTCCATCCCTGCACCCCCTTTCGTTGCCAAGGACTTTTCTGTTAGAGTCAAAGCCATCAGTTTGATTGAAAGTAAGAGGTGACAGAACATTTCATTTTCCTGATGTTAACCATGACCTTGGCTTTTTCTTGAGGATATGTAAAGTTCTCTGTGGGTTAAGAGCTTATGGGCTCTTTGTCTACTGATGCAAAGTAGTAAGATGAACTTGATCTTAAGAAAACCAAGAATTTGCATTTTCCCCCTCATATTACTAGGCAAGGTTACTCTTTCTTCACATGGTAGAATGTTCTGGTGCTTTCTTCATGGAGTGTGTCTGGATGTGAATGCATTGGCAGGATGGGGGAATGGGGAGCATAGTTTGAATGGAAATGAAGTTTTAAGAAGAGATGTATATCAAGGAGGCCTCTGAAGTACCTGACATAATTTCCAACTCTAAGTTGTAGGTAAGATGATCTGTATTCCACAGTAGAATAAAGATGAACCTCATTCTGTTTTCTTTAAAGAAATAGCAAGTAATAAAGGGGAAAAAATCCAGAAGCAAGGGTGGCTACATGTCATTCTCACACCTTCCATCCTCAGCGTACCTATTCCAGATACAGAACTTTGGTACCAACAACTTATGTCTCTTGCTCACATATCTTTGTTTCCATTCAGTGACTATTAGGGTCACTCACCCCACAAGGCTCTGAGTATACAAGGGAGTGGTGGTACCTGCATTCATGAAACAGCCTTTAATGCAAGTGTTCGATCCTCCTCAACCCCAATTCTTCACCTGTAGGCAGGACCAATCTCTTAACTACTTTTGCAGCAATATAAATATACCCAGAAGCTCTGCTGGAATGGAGGAAAGAGACCTTGCTGACCAGGGGCCTCACACTGGCCTGGAAGTTGGGGCGAGCCCTGCATCCGTGAGACCATATTGACCCTCCCTATGTTTTTCCTGTTTTCTTCATCCTGAATACCTGTCACATAGGCTCGCAATGGGACTAGTTCCCTCCTCAGTGCTGAACGGGCCTCTCTGGCTGTTATATCATCTCCGTTTTCCTTCTGTTTTGGACTTGACTCTCCTCACTGGGAACTTATTCCTGTGTAACTTTGTATTTATCATCTGTTTTAAATTCAGTGCCTGACCTTCCTTCCATACGCCGTGCAGCAGTGCAGGCCTGGCTGGAGACGGTCTCCGGAGGTAGTCTGGTGATGTTTCTTCTCTCCCTGCTCACCATAACAGCTCTCTCTCGGCAGCTGTGCTGATACTTTAACACTAGAATTCTGGTCCTGCTGCTAGCGCATGCCGAGGGCGGAGGGTGGGAGCACATGCATGCCTCACTCAGGCAGCCCATCCTTGCATGGACAAGACACACACCCCACACCCTTTCAGGGAAGACCAGAGGCAAGCAATAGTATAGTCAGAACAGAAACAAACATTTATTTTAATTAATAATGGTAAAGGCCAAAGCTAAAGGAACATTTTTAGCACTGAGATCTAAAGTCTGTAGAAACTGAGAGTGAAAGTAGAGGAGTCAGTTAATATTGCACATACCTACCGAAGTATAAGAGAAGGAGGCAGTACTCAGGGCAACTTGTGGAAAACTTATCAGTAAAAAGGGGAATGCAGAGGGTTGGTGGATGTTCAGATAAAGAGAGGGACAGGCTGGACATAACTAGATACGGCCTCAGCTGGTTATACAGACAGAGGTGCATGTATCTCTATGTATCTCTATAAGTACTTAAGCCAAGAAATAGCTGAGAAACCTTGGTTGTCTTTCCTAAACTTTTCTGGAGAGGCATTCCTCTTCAAAGGGGTTCCTGGCATTTGGGGCATGACAATTCTTTGCAAGGCATTCAACATCCTTGACCTCTGCTCTTCAAATGTCAATAGTGTAGCCTCCCCTCCCACTCCAGTTATAGAACAACCCAACACCTCTGCATAATACCAAATACCTCTCAAAGAAGGGTAGTAGTGACCCACATAAGAACCACTGTCCCAGCAGTTACTCCTGGATTGGGCAGGATTGGAGCTCATGGATTTTGCCACCAGCCTCTTACCAGGCCAGCCCATTGCCCTCACAGGAAGCTGGGAGAATGGACACTAGCACACAGTCAGGAGGTACCTTCCCACAGCCACAGGGAGAGCCCTTAGCTCTCTGAACAGAAACTGCTGGTCACGCTCTCCTAGTTAGTTTGTGTCCCCAGGATGGTTGGACAAGGCTAAGGTGTCAGGACTTCCTAGCTGGCAGCGATCCCTGGCTTCTGTAGTGTGTGGCAGCTTCTAGCACCCTGCACTCCATCTTAACTTGGATTTAACCCCCCAATTCCATCCCTCAAGCTGCATCTCTTTCAACATCTGCTACTGCTGTGTTGATATTCCTCATTTGTTTTTGATAATTTTGACAATTGTTTCTCTCAAGGTGCTCCCATAAACTGTAGGTTTCTTACCCTTCTGACTCTACAGTACACAGTTCTTAGTAGAGATTCTTTATTAGGAGAAGCACATGAAGGCAAGGGGCCAGGATTGGGATGAGGCCAATCTGGTGCCTTATGCCTTAGTGTCCTCTGAGCTTGCTTCCTCTTTATTTGTTAACAACCATGCAAAATTACCCCCTCAATACCCAGGGACTCACAGAGTCATCCCAGCATACATGTTGGCACAACGAGCCCTCTCTACGACAGATTCAGGCTCTGTTCCCACTGGGTTGGGGTGACTACAGAGGAGAAAGAGTCTTGGGGAGGAGAGGTGTCTGCCAACCTTCTGAGCAATGGTATACTGCAACAAAGAATTCACTCTTGAGACAGAAAACTCAGGTGTAAGGAGCACAGAGACTTTTTTGTGCCTCAGAAGTCCCACTCCCTGGCACTGATGAACAGACTTTCTTGATTGACCATCTGTAGTATTACCACACAAAAGTTTTGAGCCTATGGAAGTACTTGCATAGTTCCCCCCCCCCCCCCCAGTATTTTCCCAGCAGATGCTATTGTCATATAGAAAGTATCTTGGCATTGCCAGCTTCATGGGTTGCTGTGCTATCTCAGAGAAGGAATGTGACATTAGCTATTGGCCAGCCTAGAACTCGTCTTAGAACTCTCCCGTCTCTCCCCGGAACCTGGACTGTCGTTCCAAACCTTTTTCGTACAGTTCTCCAAAACTGGATGTGAACCAGCACCTTAGTTTTAGTAAGCTCCGTATACACAAAGGGAGGTAAGATGTGAATACAACATAAGGAATTATTAAAAGCAAAAACTCATGTAACTACCACCTAGGTCAAGAAATAAAACATTACCAGCATCATCAGGGTGCTTCTTCCCTCTCTCCTAGCCCCCCAAATGCAGGCACTTCTCTGATTTTCATTGTACACTGACTTCAGTGGCTACTCCCAGTGTTTGTGCCACACTCACTACAGATTCACAAAGCTGGCCTGTGAGGAGACATTGACCTGGTCATTGCCTTTGCATCAGTACAGCCTTGTAAGAAATCCTTCCAGCTGTGCCACAGCTAGTTCCTCTGCCAACCATCCTCCCTTGGGCTTTGATCCTCAGGCTCTCGTATATACAAACCAGAGCATAACTTCTTTTCCTGAAATGAAAATCTTTAAGAATGATTTGAAGATGGCTACGCTTAGAACCCTAGAGAAGCTCTTAGGATCCCTTACAAATGGGTACTATTAGTCTTGGGTAGCACTGGTATTTCACAGCATCCTTTAAAGCAGTGCTCATTGCTTTAATTGCTTTCTCTTACTCCAGACTGTTAGTGTGAGTTCTTAGTTTGCAGAGGCTGGGAGAAGACGTGAGTATGTGTGTGCGCGTGCGTGCGTGCGTGTATGCGTGTGTGTGTGTGTGTGTGTAGCGCCGGTTCCTTCTCAGCAGAAGTGAAGTTAATTAGAGCTTTGCCTCATTTTGCAGCACTGAAGGGCTAGTCTTGAGTCCAGTAAATGAACTTTACATATCCCCTCACCTTCCCCATTATGCTTTGAAAAAGTATTTTCTCTAAATTATTCCAAGCAAAGCTGCCACCTCTGCCAGTTGTAAAGGAGGCATGGGGCACTGGGTAGTTTTGTTGGTCACTCCTCCAACAGTGATTTCACCTATACATAACACTGCAACTGCTAGATTGAGCAGTGTGACCACAATAAGTTACCTAAGCTGTCCGGGCCTCAGTTTTCTCACTGATAGGAATTAGAATTGGTCCCTCTGATTGTATTAAATGACTCGTGACATGAAGTGGTCAACACAGTGCTTAACCTGTGAGCCATTGATGCTAATTTTGCCAGCTGAATGCCTCCCGGGCCCGGGCCTGGAGAAGCAGCTTTTTCCCTTCTGTCCTCAAATCGGGGCTCTTACAGCAGCCTTGGTGGAAGAGGAAAATGACTGGACTTAAGCTGCTCTTCCCCTTCCACTCCACTTGGCCTTGCTTATCAAGAAATGCTAGTCTCAGGTGTTTAGAAAGGGCCCAGGTCTGACTGACTTCCCTTTAGGGTCCTCCTTTGGGTCTAAATTCAGATACTTCAGAGTTTTTCCTCTCGCTTCTTTTTTGGTGGCCTTCATATCACAGCCATGAGAGAAGCACTACTGTAGCTTCCCCACCTGCAAAGGCAGTCCACCTGTCCTTCTGTCTTTCCTTTTCTTCCTTCCTTTGACTGTTTCTACTTTACAGTCCCATTTGATGAGAATGACCTGGAGGAAGATGTGGACTCGGAGCCAGCAGAGATAGAAGGGGAGGCAGCAGAGAATGGGGACACTGGGGACACTGGTGCTGAGCTGGATGATGGTATGGGGGTCCCCAGAGCCTCCTGTCTCCACCTTCATGGTTATCCTCTTTGTTCCCCACTGGGGGACAGGTCAGAGTGCTTTGAACTCAGGAGAGATAAGAACAATACACATAAAACAGAAGCAGGGAGCTCAGGGGACGCAGCCAATTGGTCTTCCAGTTCGTCCTTATTCTGCCACTAACTTGAATGTGTGTAATTTCATAAATTTATAAGCCACCATTTGACAAAGCCTGCATTCATAGTTGTGGTTCAGAAACTGAGCAATGCTCTCTGAAAGCTAGGTACAAGGAGATGGTATTTTAAGGTTTATAGTTTGGTTGATTGGGAAACAAGGAGCAGGGACTAGGCTGGGAAAAATGAGAATAGTTCAGGCAAGATTGTGAAGCAGCACAGGCCTTGACTGGTATTGGGGTGGGAGGGCCGGGAAGTGCTAATGGGAGAGAAATGTGGGCAGTGGCCCCAGGAAACAAGGCCTGCCCCGCCACAGGCATGCCCAATGTGTTGCTTCCTGTTTTGGCCTGTCACATCATCTGGCTGTATTTCAAAAGAAAGTGGAGCACCTTGGGCTTTGAAGAGAGTGCCATGTTGCAGAGGATGATTTGCTTTTGACCAAGTGTGAGAAGCTGGGTGGGGATCATCAGGAAAGTCCCAGCTGGGGTAAGGAGCCAGATCCAGGCCTGCATTGGTCGTGCTGTCCTCCAAGGAAGGCAGGAGACTGGAAAGGAACATGGCCAAACACGAGTTTTGTGTTCTCCCTCCCCTCTGCCAGATCAGCACTGGTCTGACGATGTCCCATCAGATGCTGAAGCAGAGCTACAGCTGAGGGTCTCAGAAGACGAAGAGGAGCAACCCCCTGTCACGGCATGGCGCCAGGAGAGAGGTCAGTCCACTATTATAAGAGAAGCCACTCCCAGAATCCCTCCTAAGAGTCACACGAAGACAAGTGGCACCAAGAGCACAGGTCCTCTAGCAGAGCCTGCACACTGCACGCTGGCTTCCAAATGGCCTCCTTCCCCTCCCTGTGCAAGAGCCCTTCACATGGCTGTACTCACAGCCCCTATCTGTATGTTATCTGGGGTATAAAAAGGTAGAAGGTACATCTCAAAGCTTTGGACACAGACCACACACATGACAAAAAGCCAACACTCCTGACAAGAGCAGAAGTTGCATATGTGGTGCCCTGGGGAAGGATGTTCCCTTTGCTATCCCTTCAATCTCTGCAGGTGCTCCATCACTGTGGAGCTGGCTAGGAGAGGTGCCTTCAGTGGGAGTGGGGTGTGTTTCCTCTTATCAATCTTGTGTCTCTTCTTTTCAGATCCTTCCCGAGTCTCCAGTCCCACCTGGTCCCCTGTAAAGCAAGCTGTTCTTTTCTCCCCAGTCCACAGCCCCATGGCAGAGGTAAGAGTTTGGGCTCACTGTCAGAGATAGAGCTGATGGGACCCTGAGTGGACATGTTAATTTCATTTAAGGACCTTTATGTGAGCCTTTTTTTTTTTTTTTTTTGCTAAGTGGGGCTGTTGAAAACAGGAGTGGCCTTGGGATTCCAACTCAGTCCTCACCAGACTGAGGCAGTCTGGGCAGCATCTCCCTAACCCTGCTCTGTACCAACCCCAAACCTGAGTCGTCATCCTACTGTGTTTCTTTTTGTCATGTCCATATACCACTGTTCTAAAAATAACTTTTTTAGTTAAAGCAACAATATCTGTGCAATCATTGGTTCAATATGATAAATTTATTATGTCAAAATGACATAATGTGATACATTATGATAGATACAATATGATAGATACATTTATTATATCAAAATGAATTATGACTTTTAAAATTAAAGATATTTATCCATATTACCAATGGTATGTGAACCACACATTGGAGAATGCTATGTAAATAGAGAGTAACAATATGTTCCATGGAACATGTTTTGGAAGACTTTCTGGAAGAGAGATCAAGGATGGAGGTCTAAACTCTGCTTGATTTGTTCTTTGAGATTCTAAGAAGCAAGATGAATTTGGTGATTTCATCTGTAAAAATGGGGAAGCTTCACTGAGATGTATGGACGGGGCAGTATAAGGATTCATGCAGGAATATCTGAATCTTTGAGCTTCCTGGGGAGGCCAGTTTATAATACAGACAGCAAACAATACCTGCTTTAAATCTTCTTACAATGTTGGCCACTATGTTCATACATCAGAGATCCTGGAGCCCTTGGGGCTGATGGTGGGGAGTAAGAGCTGAATTCATTAGTATCCTCTGGCCAGCGTTCACTTCAGTGCATTTAAGAGCGTATAAGATGTGTTTGAGATGGACTGAACCCTGAAAGCTGAGTCTGTTGAACTAAGTAGAGTGATTCTAAAAATTGCAGAAAGTGAGAAAGGTTCTCCAGGCGCCATTTGAATCATAGTTTAGAGGACAGAGGAATTTATTTTAGCAAGCGCAGGCCCTTTGAGAGAGAAAGCTCCCTAAGGAATCTTCGCTGTTAACTCCCTGCCTTTTAAGCGGCTTGCATCTCTGCTTCCTATAGGGAGCGCGAACCCCACGGACCTCTGTGCCTACCCAGGTGAAACCCCCTGAGGAGCACCTTTTCTCTGAGCGTTTGGTCCCCAGAACGGAAGCTCCCACCGATCAGAAAGCCCTGCGCTCTCCCATCCGGTCGCAGCCCATGGCTCTGCCAGAAGCCAGGACACCTGCCTCCCCCGGCAGCTCACAGGGCCCGGCCGCGCCGGCCCCCTCTGCTGCCGCGCCCTCCCAGCTCCCCATCTGCTCCCAGCCGCTGCCTGCTTCCGAGGCCGCCGTCCCGTCCCCCACCGGGTCCCCCATCTGCTTCCAGCCTGTTCCAGCCAAAACATCCACTCCCCTCGCCCCCCTCCGCTTGAAGCACCAGGGGGACGCCGAGGACGGCGTGGGCAGCGCCCTGGCTGCGGGCGGGGCCCCGCGGCGGGGCGACCTGGTGGCCGAGTTCTGGCTGAAGAGCGCCGAGATCCGCCGCAGCCTCGGCCTCTCGCCCGCGGACCGCAGCGGGGGCCCGGGGCCCGGCGCCCCCGCGCCCTCCCTCAGGTCCCACGCGCTGCGGAAGCCCCCTCAGGTGGAGGGGCCCCGTCCTCTGGCACCTCCAGCTGCTCCTCGGAGACCAGGCCTGGCAGAGGCGCACGGCGACCGGCCCTCCCCGTCGTCCCCGGAGCCGCCGCCCGACGGGGCGCCCAAGGGCCCCGGGGAGGCGCCGAGGGGCGAGGCAGCGCCGAGGGACAGGGACGCGTCCAGCAGCTCGGGGCTGGGGCTGCGCGGGAGCTCGTCCCACACGAGGACGTCGGGCAGCGCGAGCCTGCACACCTCGGACTCCGCCCTGCTCACGCCGCCCACCAGCCCGCCGCCACCGCCGCCGAGGGGCGAGGAGCCCGCCTCCCTGCGCGGGGGGCCGCCGCCCCGGGAGCGCGCCGCCGAGGTGCGGAGGTCGTTCGTGGAGACTGTGGACGAGATCCCCTTTGCGGACGACGTGGAGGACACCTACGACGACGACACCGAGGGCTCCAGTCTGCAGGAGAGGTTCTTCACGCCCCCTTCCCGCTGGCCCCGCTCGGAGGAGCCCCCCCGGCCGCCCCCGGCCGCGGAGCCCGGGAGCTCGCCTGCTCCCGAGGGCGGGCGCCAGCCACAGAAGAGGGGGCTGCCTGCCGTCTCCCCCGAAGCCCAGGAGCTGGCCCAGGAGCGCATGCGCGCCAGGGGGAAGTCTGTGAAGAGCCAGGCCCTGCGAGACGCCATGGCCAGACAGCTGAGCCAGATGAAGGAGATGGAGAGGTCGGCTGGGACCTCCAGGCCCCCAGGACGGCCACCCCACACAGCCTCCCCGGGCCCCTCCAGGGGCGCAGCCCTCAGTCTCGAGTCCCCTAAATACCCAACCCACAAAGGCCCGGAGGAGCCCACCCTGCGGCATGAAGCCACTAGTGAGGACATCTTATCCCCTCCGTCGGATTCAGGGGGCCCAGACGGTTCAGTCACCTCCTCCGAGGGCTCCAGCGGAAAGAGCAAGAAGAGATCCTCACTCTTCTCCCCCCGCAGAAACAAGAAGGAGAGGAAGTCCAAAGGTGAGGTCCGGCCCCCTGAGAAGCCCAGCCCAACCCTCCTGGAGGAAGCAGCCTCCAAGCCCCGGTCCTTGTGGAAGTCAGTCTTCTCTGGGTATAAGAAAGATAAGAAGAAGAAGGGCGACAACAAGTCTTGCTCCAGCACCCCTTCCAGTGGTGCCACCGTGGACTCTGGCAAGCACAGGATGTCTCCGATGTTGAGAGCAGGTATGTCAGCACCAAGGGGCCCCTACTGGGGCAGAGCATAAGGTGTATATTCTCTAGTCATTTGGTTCTTCTCAAAAGGTCCCCTTCCCCACACTGCTCCTTCAAGGGTTCTTAGAGCTCTGCTGACAGGGCAGGGAGAAGGAAAAAGAGCATGCTTCACTTAATAGAATAATTCTAAAAACCAACTTGAAGCTGGGTAGGGGAGATGAGAGGACTGTGCACTTCCTAAAGTCACATTGTTTCCAATAAAGGCAATGCTGCCGGAAGATCCTGGCAGGCTGTCTTTGGGCACCATCTATTCAGTATTGGTCCGCCCCTGCCTGGACTAATGTCAGCATCTAAGCTCCTGGTGCCCCAATAGTCACTTCAACTAGAGAGAAATCAAACCTCCACCCCACCCTCCTGGGCTGCTTGTGTGAACGTAGAAATCGGGAAGCACTGTGGTACTGACGGGCTGGTCACTGTCCTCACTCTGCATTCCCTCAGAGCTGCAGCTCCGGCGCCAGCTGAGTTTCTCCGAGGATTCTGACCTCTCCAGTGATGACATCCTTGAGAGAGCCTCCCAGAAGTCCAAGCGAGAGGTACGCAGGCCTGGTCAGCAGTGGGGCTTCAGAGGGGTCAAGGACCTTGACTTCTGTCCTCTGTCTAGTGTTGGTTTTGATGAGGTGGAGGAAAGGAAAGCAAATCCCAAACCAGGGACGGGCGTAAGCTCTCTCTGGTCCCCCAACAGACATACAGCTGAATCCTGAGCCCACCCAGTGATCTAAGGAGGAGACACATCAGGGACTTCTCTCAGGCTTTTTCAGGGAGCAGCTGAGGGTTATTTGCTTCCATGGCCACAGTCCTTGTGAAGACAGACATCCCGTGCTCAAAGATTCATTCTGTCTTTAGGAAGCAGCTTAGTGTTTTCCATTCATTCTTTTGTTCTCAGAATCCCACATAGAGTAGAATACACCAGTGCCCAGAGCGACTGGGGGAGGGTTGCTTGTGCCCAGGGTCTAGCAAAGGCCAGGATGGCCTGCCTGCTTGGTACATTCGTACATTAGAGGGGATTTTTGCTATTAAAAAACTGCACCGGGAAACTAACCTGGGTTCTGTGCTGAGTGGGGCACTGTGGATCTGACCTGGCCCCTCTCAGTGCCCCAGGCTCGGGACATGATGTTTCCACCCAGCTCTCAGAGAGACGTGAACCCTCAGCATGGGAGGGTTCCTTCATCACTAGCCTTGCTTGGGTATTTGTTCAATCTTTTGATTTTTAAGAGCTTTCATAGCTTTGTCCAGATAGTGAAATTGGAAGAGGGAGAGGGATTAGAAAGTTCTAAATGGGCATCTGTGTCTCACACCTTGATGACATAGGGACTACAATCTAGAAAGGCCGAGGCATTAGCAGCAGGGGCGTGAGGGTCAATGAGAGCCTTCTCACCCCATCTCTATAGTCCAACCTTGGGCACACACTCATCCTCCTGTCCAAGGTGAGGACTCAGCTGCCTTCAGCTCCCTCTTTTGACTGACAGATTTCCCCAGAACATCCTGTACCTTCTTTACAAGGCTTTAAGTATGCCCTCTCCAATGACTTCTAGGGAGGCCATGGCGGTTCTGAGCCGTGCATATGCCTGTTCGGTAACATGACTTCTGTGGCCTGTTTCCAGTCCTCTCTTTCCAGCCTGATTCAGTTCTCTTTTTAATTACTTGACAAACCAGAGGAAACCAGTCTTTTAGTTCTTATCTCCTTCATGATTTGTTCATCCCCATGCTATTTCTCTGTCTACTCTCTCAGAAGAGCACCTAGTCAGGCCTCTCATCCCATCCCAGCCATCTATAGAACTTCTACATGTCCCAGCCAGGCCACACGGAGTTAAGGCAGAGGTCCTGTGTAGTCTCCCACAGGGACCAGGCTTCATGTACTGCTATGTTCCATGTTGTGCTTTCCCAGACAGTATCATTAGCACTAAACTGAGAATTTCTACTGGCCATGAGTGTGGATCCCTAAACATATCCCAACACTGGGGACTGGCACTGCCTTATGGAGGTCCTAAAGGGGGTCTGCTAAGAAAGAGAATGTGGTCCAAGTTTTACTTTGCCTCAGTGCAGACCTGCAGATATTCAGGCTATTTGTTTCATGCTGGACAAAAACTGTCACCTGTGGCTACTTTTGTGGTCAGATCTCTCCCACTGTTTCTCCATTAATTAATGAAACATCCTGGCAAAATGCTGAGTGGCAGGTTGCCCAACTGTAACACATCTCACTGATCATATCCTCTCCCAGGGTCTCACAGGCCTGGGGCATACAGAGAGCTCCTCCTCTTCTATGAATGACAGGTCATGGACACCACTCCTAGAATCTGAGTACCTCTTGTCTCCCCTTACCCCGCCTACCGCCCTTCCCCCCCACACACACACACACAGGCAGAGCCATTTGCTGGAGGCAGTATAGGGAATACTTAATGACAAAACCAAGCCTGGGGCATGCTGACCTGACCCCAACTGTGGGCTGGGGTGGGGTGGGGTGGGGCAGGCCAGAGCAAGGTACTGTGTATTTTTAAGAATGGAAGCTAAAGCAGGAAAACAAACCAAAATAAAACAGCCATGAAGGATACTTTGGAATAATTAAAGAAATTTGATTATGAACAGTGTAATATGCACAGATATATAATATAGTCATAGCAATGCTAAATTCCTTAAAAGCTATTTAAGTACTGTAGTCATGTAGAATAGTGTCTCTGTTATTAGGAAGTACAAGCTAAAATGTTTAGGGGTGAAGCATCATGATTGCATGATTGTCTACAAAATGATTCAGAAAAAAAGAGATACACAAAGATTGTCTGCCACACGTGTGCTAAACACTGACACTTAGCAAATCTAGGTGAAGGTGTTCATTTTCCTCCTCTTTCAACTTTTCTGTAGGTTTGAAATTTTTCAGAGTAAGAAGTAAGGGGAATGTGGGAACACCTAAAGTGAGAATGGGGTTTGATTGACTCAGGAGGGAGCCTCTTGTTAACAGTGCCCCACAGGGGTGAAATGGTTCCTCTTATATCACAGACTCACCCATGAGTGAGGCATCTGTGAAACAAGTGCTTGAGTTTTATTTCATTAAAAAAAACCCAAAAAACTAAAAATAACTTTTATTTTAAATGTTTATATAGAAAAATTAAGATAATACAGATTTTTTTTAAGTTACCTTGTATGTATCCTTTCCAACAAGAAATAACTCATGTTTACCTCTTTATTCAGTCCGACTTTAAATACAACTGAGGTGACTGCTTCCTGACCACTATGGCCAAGCCATACACTTGCTCCCTGACAGGCCCTAGCCCTGGTTTGCAGCAAAAGCACTGGCTCTGTGGCTGGCGCCACTCTCCTGGCACTCCACAGATGAGCTGTGACTTTTCATGTGGCTGACTCTTCTAGTTCGTATTCCCTCCCCCTCAGATAGCAGTAAGTGACTGCCCCCACCACTTTTACTTTTTCTTTCAGTCAAGGTAGAGATGCTGAGTGGTATTCCTTAGGTTGTAGTTGTGTACTTCCAGTGGAGATTTTCATATGCTGCTTGGGGAAACCATCTGTCTTTTTTTCTTTAACTGATTTGTAGTAATGTAATTCTTCTTCTCATTATGGTCTCTGGGAGAGATGAGGTAGGATCTAATGCTCAAAGTTAAATGTCACCACTAGGAGACTAACTCATTCTTCTTGAAGCTAATAGGCTCTTGAAATGTAGACCCCACTGGTGGGGCTCCCACTGCTGCAGGAAAAGCAGCAAGGGTCATAGGGGTTGCAGTGCATCCTGAGGCTCTTCAGATCTCCAGACCTCCCTTTCCCTCTCTCCCTCACTTCCTGGCTTCCTCTTTAGCATATAATAGAGCTGGTGTAAGACCAGAGAGAGCAAATGTAAATTAACCTCAGCTGTTTAAGCATCTCTGTACAGGTTTACTAAATTGAAAAGAGGTTACAATTACTGCCTGAAATATTTTTGATGAATATTGGTTATAGATGCTATTTGAAGTCCCTTTCTGTGTAAGGGTTGCTGTTGGCCCATTGGGCACCCCTGACCCTATTCTGGAGCCCTGCCAGTAGAGAGTCTTTTGGAAGAGAACATTAGGTCGATGCTCAGCTTGCTCTGTGCCTGTGTCTGTGTCTCTGGAAAGACGAACTTTCTACCTGTCCCCTATCCCAGTATCTGTAGCATTCCGCTGAAAGAAGCAGTCTGAATTTCCACAAGCAAATGGGTTACTAAAGGAGAAATAGCATCTATAACAATATATTTAAGCGATTTTGATTTATACAGAAAGGAGATTGAGAAAAGAGAATGTGTGGGGCACAATGAGAAAGAAGCTGTTTTCCTGATAGAAAAGTGAGCCCCGGCCTTAGTCAGACTGCGACTCAGTGAGAGGCAGCTGCGAGGGTCTCTACCAAGGTGCCTCACCTGTGCAGTCCTGTGTTACATTGTGAAAAATAATCATGTGTTTTAGTCTGTGTTTGTTTTAAACTTCTGATTTTGTTCCATTTCTGTGTTCTATTTTTAATTGTTATTATTATTATTACTATTCTGTTTTGTTTACCGTTGCCATCCCCTTAAAAGTTGATTTATGTACCACACGCCTTGGCATTCAGGAGATCATATGCATCAAAGGTAGTGTGTTGTTCCCATTGGCTGGTCGTTGTTGCATGCGTGTCTGTGATTAACCACCAGAGCAGCCCCTAGTCCTGATCCTCCAGCCACATACTAACTGTGTTCATACATGCATGGAGCAGTAGCAGACACCAGCAGCAGAACTTTCTTTAGCTGTGTCATCACAGAGAAGGAAGGTGAGATACCCTCCCTGCTCTTCGCTGGCTGGAGTGCATGTGGTAATGTCATTCCAAGTGCCTCAGTGGGGGACAGGGCTGCTCTTTGGGACTGGCCACTACAGGAATGGGGAACCCACAAACCCTCAGCTCCCTGATCTGTAAGGTGAAATGCTTAGGGCACCAAAACACCACTGACATTCTTAAGGACTACCTGCTCAGTTGGCTCTCTACTATCACTTGAGCTCTTGGAATAAAGATTATTAGACTAAACCCCTGAGCTGAATTTTGAAATCTCCTTTAAAGTCTATAAAAGTCTTTTTGTTGTTTTCTTGGAGGCAGTAAAGAGGTGTTATAAATAGAGGCATTTGCTACTTGGTGGTTGCCCCGTGTTTATTCAAGCCATCTGATACTCCCTGCACCCTCAATGCCTACACTGGTGGGTGGATTGCTCAGGCAGTTCCATCCGTGGAATTGCAGTGGATTTGGTCACTTGCCCCTTGGTTTTGATGGTACTGGCTGAAACAGCCCTGCCAGATGGCTTCCTCCTTCCATTCTATAGCCTATTTTGGCCTCTATACAGACTCCCGAGTCAGTCTTGGTTCACCTCCACAGTTCCTTCTTCAGACTGTACTAGGTAGTTTGGTATTCATCCAGACTTAAAATAGAAGCATTCCTGTTTTCTCTGCTTCAATTGTTGTATCTTAAAAGAGCCTTATAAATATTGCTTATCTGAAAAAAACTGGCTTTTGAGACCAAACAAGAAAATAAAAGAATCTTAATTTTTTTTTTCTTCCCGTTTGTCTCCTAGAAGCAGGAAGTGTGGGGAAACATTTTACCAATACTTTTACCCCCCAAAAAGTCTTTTAAAAAGCAGACATCCTTATGTGGGAAACAGGTGATCTCATTGATAAAGGAGCATATAAATGTCCCTTCATCCTGTTAACTCCCTAACAGTCAGTCCCCCACTGAGCCTCCTGTACCTGTCACAGTGGGAAAGCATCTCACTTGTAGAGCTTGAGGCATCCCTTGTGCCATTTAGGGCTCCTGCAGGGACCAGTGCCAGTGAAGCTCTGGCCAGGCCTCAGCCTAGGGGTCTGTGCTCACCTCTAGGCCACCAGTCTGCCCTGCGCGTGCTCTGCGACCTGGAACAGTGCCTTCCATGCCACTGCCAACCAGTGCCCAAACCACTCAGGCCTACATGCACCTGACTAAGGAAATGTTTCTCGTTCTCTCCAGCCAAGAACTTACACAGAGGAGGAACTGAATGCCAAGCTGACCCGGCGTGTGCAGAAAGCAGCTCGGAGACAGGCCAAGCAAGAGGAACTTAAGCGGCTGCACCGAGCCCAGGTAAAACCAGGAGGGGCCACAATTCACAAGGGGTAAGTCACACAGCAGCATCCTCCTCTCCAGCCAGTTTGTCCTCATCCTCGATGAGGGAGGGTAAGGAGGGGAGGGCAGAAGTAGATGGGGTGTCCCATTACCTGAAGGGGCAGACCCAAAGTCTCAGGCCACAAGCCTCTGGCTCAGTGAAACTACAGAAACCTTATTGTGGAGTTGTTGGTGGAAAGGAAAAAGCCAAGCTTTGAGTTTCTAAAATTCTTGCTCTGGAATAATCATTGCAGAGTCAACACATTCAATTATAAGAACTGTCATCAAGAGGCAAACTGTGAGCTGTCAGCCTATTATGGGCTTGGGATTTACAGGATATTAGCCTTTGTCTGCAGGCCTCACAGATCCTAGACCATTTTAGATGTTTGCATTTTAGGGAACAAAAAATATTTTTTTATGTAAAGTATTAAAAGATACCTAAATACAATATTTGTAATGGAGTCATATGTATATAGTTATATTCATAAAGATTAGCATGCTAATCAAAAGCTATACAGCAAAGAGAAACATTAACAGCAAATCTAAATACCAATGAAATAGTCCATGTTTCATCAAGCATCAAAACCCACCAGTCTTTTAGTCCTTTTCTTGTATATCATTCTATATCCACACTCTCTGCATTGATACGTCACTGGTTGCTGCTTTGGGGGTTGAACGTTCTTCTGGATGCCCATTGTTGGTCCCCACATAACACAAAGGAATTTCTCACTATGTGCTTCAAACAGATTCTGGCTGGTTGCTCCATTCTAGGTTTGTTTTTTTTTTTTTTAATCTTGTAGAGACAGGATGTCTGCAATCCTCCCCAAGAACTTCTGCTAGTGCTTTAGCAATCTCACCATCAGGAGAGTCGGAGGCTGTTGTACTTAAGTCCTTCCTACAGCAGTTTACATCCACTTCCTCTTGGAATTGCCCTGAGAGGGGCTAGTCACTCACTGCTTGCCATGCACCCACGCAGTGGAGCTGGCTGGTGACAGCCCAGGATCCACATGGTTAAATGGGCCCGGGGGGGGGGGCTTGCTTGTGGTCTCTACATATTCTAGGCTTAATGCGCATTAACTAGAACCTTACTTGTTTTTCTTCTCCTATGTTTGTGCATTTTAATTGTCCTCCTAAGAACTAGGAGGCAAGAGGAAAAATTGGATGCTTCTACTGTTTTGTTTTTCCATAGATTATCCAGCGGCAGCTGGAGCAAGTAGAAGAGAAGCAGAGGCAACTGGAGGAGAGGGGGGTCGCTGTGGAGAAGGCACTTCGTGGTGAAGCAGGTACTATCTGGGTTCCCTTGGGAGGAGGTTTGTTCCTAAGGGAAGCCCTCGTCCCTACCTCCACCATGGTAGGGCTAGTTTTGTATCACCTCAACTGGAATTCAGCTTCTTTTCCAGCTAACTTCTCTGGGTCCCTTTGTCGCTGATATTTGGGGCTTCCTATTAAGCAAAGGAATGAAAAACACCTCAGTTTGGGAGTGCCTCAGGGCCCAGACCTGTCATTCCACCCTATCCCAGGGTTTGCTGTTTACCCATAGAATGAAGTCTCAGTCCGCTTCCTCTGTTGATGGCAAGCACTGGATCTCCTCCTTCTTTCCTACCCCATCATTTCTTCTAGAAGAAAATAACTGGGAATAAGGGAGATTGTACCACAAGGAACCATCACAGAACTGCACAAGCAGGGCCCCCAGCCTGCTCCCCATGTGTCATCTCCTGTCTTTAGCTCTCCAGGCTCCCTCTCCTGCCCAGGCTGCTCAGAACATGTGAGGACACATGCCCCACAGAGTTCTCACCACCATCTGTGGGCAGAGCATACAGATTCCCTAGTGTAAACCCAAGCTCTGTGTTTCCTGGAAGTTCAACGTACAGGGCAGGATAGAGAGGCTTGGGGGACTGTGTTGAACTGGCACTGAGTAGACACTGGGAAATGGCTGTGAGGGCCACGTGGTTCGTGACTACTATTCCTGGGGAAGATCTCCGGAATAGAGTGCGGTGACACCCAACATTCGCCAGAGGAGCCTGTGGGGTAGGTATAGCACAGTTGAACACAGAGAAAGCAAGGAAGTACCTGAGTCCCAAGGGCCCAAGAACCCCTGTTGGTTCAAGCCTTTGAAACTGCTGGGCCAGCCCCAGCTGTAACCCCAACACATATATGGAACGATTGATGTCCGCTTTCTCAAGAGTTCACAAGTCTCGGTATAGTCTAGATAGGGAAATCTTCATCTCTTTCTAGAGAGCACAGGGATTCAGGGTCAGCATTCAGGTTTTGAGGCTAGGAATGAAGAAAGTCTGTGACCTAATTTTGTGGTAACCCCTTATTACTTCCTTATTCTAGTGTGGCGAGGGATTGGTGGTACCTCTCCTGGCAGGCAGGCTGTCTTTAAACCAAAGAAGAACCCATGAGAGGTAGCCAGGAATGAAACTAGTTGCTGCTATCTGATCTGAGTTAACTGACCAATAGGGTGGCATCATAGCGTATGCCTGATGTCAAGTTGAACTAATTGGGTATGGGAGGACTGAAGTTCATGAGGGGTAGAAGTTGCTCTCCTTTCCAGACCCTTCAAGGCCTAGAAATCACAACTTAACAATCGACTCAGTGATGACCTTCAGGTGAAGAGATGGGATGGGGAAGAAATGTGAGGACGTGAGGTTCTTGGTTTTGTGCTTTACCTGATGCTGGACTTACTGCTTGAAGCCTGGGCCACCAAATAAAATGCAAAAACTTGAACCACTGAGTAACCAGTAAGCCAGAAACCTGAAATGTGCAACTACAAGGCAAGCACTGGCCTGTGTCAAGGAGTGGAGATTCAAGTTCACCTAAAAGTGTCCCCAGCTTCCAAGTGAAGCTGTGGTGTCTCCACCATCCTCGTTTTTGCTCCCTGCCCTGCATGCTCTAACTTGGCCTCCTCTATTAAGCTTGAGCCCCTGGAGGGAATTGGCTCAGACCTACAAGAGATGCCCTGCATCAGCTGTAAGTGACTCACAGGGCCTGCCTTTGCTGCTTTCTCTTGCAGAAGATATCAGGAGGGACCCCTAGGCCTGTCATTCCTTCTGCCCTTCCCTGCAAATTATTCCTGCCAAATTGGAAAGTGAAGGGTAGATCTCTCAACAGATAGTCAGACTAGCTCAACAGGCATGTGCACCTACACTTTATAGTTAGCATTAAGCCCTCATGGAAGACGTTCTGCCTCCCTGCTCACATGTTCTGAGGTTTGGGTGGGCCATGCCAAGATTGATGGTTTCCATAATGCATTCGCATACCTGTTGGTTGCCCTGCAGTTTGAGTCTGTGACAGTGCTTCAGTATTTCTATAACAGGCTGCTGGCTGGCGAGGGGTCAGAGAAAATATACCACTGAAGACTGGCATAGGATTTTGCCAAAATTTCTCTTTCTAGTTGTTGAAAAAATTATCTTTTTATAAACATATGCAACCATTTAAGTCAGTGGTTTTCAAACTTGTGTTTAGCATTAGCACCCTTTTTACAAACCAAATTATAAGTCAAGTTTAAATAAAACATAATTACTCTAAAATGTTAATAAACGCAAATTTGAAAATACAGCTTATAGGAGAGGTAAGCCTCAGCCTCCAGCTCATGCCTAGGACACAATGTAGAGAACACCCTGCTACCCAGAGGTAGCTGCTGTAACAGCTCACCTGGAGATCTCAGGATATATACAGTTTAAATGATCTAGGTGCTTGATGCGTGGAGCAGTAGGGATTGTTTTTGCAATTGAATCACTACCAAATCTAACAGTTTATATTCCTTATAAAGAGTATATCTCAGAGTTTGGGAATAGAAGCTTCCAAACACTCAGCGAACACAAAAACCAACTATGCTATGATATCTTGGCATGCATGTCACTCACTTAGAGGACCTCACTGAGACAGGAACTGCTTCAGAAGCTGGGTGTCACTGAGCAGTGGCTCTCCTGGGATGCTCCCCCATACATCTGTACATTAGCACTCAACTTACAGGCCAGAATTTAAATAAATGAATGCCCTTTTACAGGGGAGGTAGATCTTACACACAGAGGGCAGAAGAAACTTGGTCCCGAGGGCTTCACAAAAGCCAGCTTATCTGATAGCACGAATTAATGTGTTGATGAGCTTCAGTGGGTTACAAGTTGGCATACCACACATTTGAACATGGAGTGTCTAAATGAGTTAACCATGTTTGTGAATCAGATATTTGGGAGACCCCCGAAATAGCACTCGAAGAACCCTAGATTTCCTCAGAACAGTTCAAAATCCAATGTCCTAATCCATACTCTTCTAATCAAGGCTTTACCAGAACACCTCTATCCAAATACATATCCATCCCATTTTTAAAGACAAGCTTTGGTAGCTCCATTGGGAGACGACCCCAAGATACATTTGGGAAATTCTCAGAATATAGTAGCCCCTACCATACAACTTTGTTTCCAAATATACTATTTTCCTTTTCTTATTTTAAGCACATCACTTACAAGGCTCGCCTTTGTCAGAAGTCCCAGTAGCCCTGTTCCTACCTGGCAGAGATCGTCTTTGAGGCCAGTCTATACACACTGGCTACTCCTTTCTCCCCTGCTTCAGCATTCCTTTCCTCTCAATAGTCTGGTTGCTCCTGGCTAATTTCTGTCGAGCATGAGAGTCTGGAGTCTTCCAGCAGTGCTAGTCAGCCCCTTCACTGAGTATACATCTGGCCTCTGTGCTGTTCTGTCTCACCGGCCAGGCTAAGTTTCCATCACTCACGGGGGCATCATCAGGCTTCCAAGTTAGTCAAGCTGCCCCCTTCCAGAGAAAAAATTGATATGGACCCGCCATCCCATTGGTCTCAACTTGTCTGAGGCCCATGAGTATCCAGACCGCAAGGGTTTGAGTCAGCCTTTGAGCTGAGGGCAAGACTAAGACTCAAATGATTCCTGGTCTGGAGCATGTGGGAAGCCCATGTTGTTTCTGGAACCCTGATTCAAACTTAAACCACTGGGTCAGCCTTGAGCATATGTTGAAAAACAATTCCAGGATTGCATTCTACTTTTTGGGGTGTCCATTCTTGAAGGGGAAATGCTGGTGGGGAACAAAAGGCTGCCAGGGTCAGCATTTAGATTGTGATCGTGGAGGAAAAGGAGAGAACTAGCAGCTGTTTGTCATGCTCTGAGTTCATTTACAATTTTGAGAGGATGAAGACCACCTGCCCAAGCCCAGGCCTTTGGCAGGGCTGTCTCTGCATCTGAGGCATGTGAAGAATATAATATCCTCGCTGGACAGCCACGCAAAGCTAAAAAAGCTAGAAGTACCAGTGGCCAACACACCTCCATAAGCCTTCAGGCAAATAGTTACAGCTCATTTTCTGCTTTTAAAGAGATAGCTGGCTGAAGTTGGGGGCCTGACCTCAGAAGAAAGAGAATCTCCTTCATCTCAAACTCATCCAGCAAAAGTGGTTCTGCAAGGAGTTTGATATATTCACCAGTAGGGTCACATGTGTGAATTCTTGGGAGAGCTCTGACTGCCTTAAAAGCTAAGAATTGGTATCCTTACAGAGCTTTTTTAGGATGTTTACATCTTGCTGTTAACCCCTCAGCCTAGAGCTTCTAATATTCCATAACTGAGGAAATAAGTAGCCCATGAATTTTTTAAATCTTAGATAAGGTTGAGTCCCAGTAGGGCCAAGATTCCCAGAAAAGCCAAAGCCTATCGACCATGCTGATCAGAGATATAGACAGGAATCACATTGTTATTGGCTATTAACTGTCACCTGTGGTTTAGTGAACTCCCCGTCCCACCACCAGGTAGTATACAGCTCAGCATGCGTGTACACATAATGTACTTACAGAGAGATGCATGCTTTCCAGCTGTTTTTCTTTGCTCTCGCTATATTTCTGTGTGTTTCATATGCTTCATGTCATCGATTGCTTTGGGTATACAGGGACAGGAGGGTTATCTGATCCAGTAACTCTCTCTTCACCAATTCCTTGTTGTAGACTATTGGGGAGAGTCTTATTACAGTGACCTCATCGACTTGCATCTGGGTGGTATGTATAGCAGCATCTGTTGCAGACACTAACCCTGCTGACACCCTTTCCTGACCCGCTCTCCCCAGTCCCTGCTCATAAACAACAAGAAATCAACCCGGTAACCAAAAGGCAAAAGCACAGGCCCTTTTCCAGCTCATAATGGAGCAGCATGCTGGGTCCTCCCCACTGCCATATATACTCCAGAGAAGATTTGAAGTAGCTTTTGCTGCCCAGGGTTATCTTAATGTTTTATAATAAAAGTTCACTTACCCCAACCCATCAACTTCATATCTGCATCCTGGTCTTTCTAATATCATCTGGTGATTTGACAATAGCAGTACACACAAGTACTCACGTGCACTCATACTCACATGCACACAAGCATTCATGTACATGTGAACACACACACATGCAGCATGGATTCACAGACATACTCCAACATGACCTCTGCCCTGGATCTCATCCCTCATAACATGTAGGTGTCACATCCACTAGAGAGCTCACTGCCAACCACACTGAAGAACCAAACATGTAAAGAACTAAGCCTCAACCATTTGCATTTTCATCGGGGTGTGCTCATGTTTCCCCCAAGAGATCCGAGTGCATGAAAAGGAGCCACTTGTGATTTCTGCCCAAATTCTCCAAGCTTGAGGCTGTGATGACAGATGCCTATAATAATATCCCTCCCTCTCTGCTCTGGCCTGGGACTTACTTTGCAGTTCTTTTCAATGAAGACAGGAAAAGTCTAAGGCAGTGGTTCTCTGCACCACCAGTATCAGCATCGTGACCTGGGAGCTTGTTAGAAATGCAGATTGGCAAGCCCCACCGCAGACCTGCTGAATCGGAAACTGGTTACCCATGTTTTAACAAACTTTCTAAATGATTCACTTGCCCTCTGAAGTAGGGAGACCTTAAATGAATTCAATATATTTGATGTCTTGCTGTACGAAGCTCACCACCTAGATTAGATCACAGAAATAACTAATTCTTGAGCCTTATTTCTAGACTTTGTGCAGTTTTTCTCCTGGAAAGCTGTCTTTTTGTCAAGAAGAGTGCCAAATAGCTGCTCCTGAGGTTAACCAGGGGAGACTCTGGCACATTCTTGGAGTTTCTGCATCCTTGGTTGGGCAGTCTGGCCTCTTCATTTCCCCTTGCTTAGAAGTTGTCTTAAAACAGAAGAGCTGTTCTCTCTCTCTCACTTTTCCCATAATCCCATTCTTTTAAGTCACTTTTTGGCCTTTTCATTTAGAATCCAAAGGCATAATTCTGTGATTCCTACTATGAGACAGCGCTATTTTCTTAGCTTCCACCAGTAAGGAGGCTGGCTCTTGGCCTCACTGGATGGGTTGGATTGTCACTGGTCTCTGTTTTCTGTTCTCCAACCCAAGGTCCCATGGATTCTCACCCTCCACAGATTTTTTCAGTGCCCCCAGAGTTTCTGGTGTGTTCAGGGACTTCCACAGTCATGGCCATTGATGCTGTAAAAGGGCTAATGCTTACATTCCAATTAACAAACCCTGTTCCTTGTCTAACATCCTTTTCTCCTTTCCTGACTCCTCCTAACACTCCCTGGGAAATGTTTATCTCAATTCTAAATGAATCTCAATGTGTGAAAAAAGTTCTTTTTATTTTTATAAATCAAAATCTCCTAGAAAGAACTGTCAAAACCCATTTCTTTAGATTCATCCTTCCCTCTCAGTTCAAGATAGCATTGCCACACTGATTACCTCGTATGTCCGATTTTATTTTCTTTACCCCCATTGCTTGAATAAAAAAGTGTAGTTGGCTGTTTTCACTTCTGTGTCCCTGGACTCCAGCCACTAGCCTTTTGGATTTAGAATCCTAACAAATTCCACAGGAAAATGGAAAAAAAAAATACAAAAAAGAAACTCGATGTGTCTTCTGAATTATAAAGTACCCCACCATCAATCAAATACCTTATAACCCTGCCACTTGGTTCTCATAAACTCATCACTTCTTTTTCAGCTTATTATGATTTCTGTATAAAATTTAGACTTCTCTTGTGAGTCCTGCTCACCACATAGAGGCTGCTACTGCCCTCCCAATAAAGCATGAAAGAAAGGTTCATTCCAGATGGAGTCACTATAATATTATTTTGGGGAGAAGTTATCCTTTTTGAAACTTGAAGCCTTAAATGTAGAACCTGATTGCTTCTCTATTCTGGCATCCTCAGAAGGCCACACAGAAACCCCATTCATTGCTAGACCCATCACTGATCTTATTTCTCATGTGGGTAAAACAACGCACCATTCAGGTTCTGCTCATGACTCTATATTGTATAACCGGGTCTTACGGTGGCTCTCAGCTACCTGTATAAAGGCTCCAAATCTATATTAAAAGTCTCTGAGCCACAGAGTATATAGAATAAAGATCTTACCTTCCAGAGGTGAACCTCGTGATTTTAAAAGAAACCATTAAAAGAACACAGAATGAGCTTTGGGCCAGAGAGGAAGGGGCCCTAAGTGACCTCACTCCTCTCTTCTTCCTCAGGACACTAAGCAGTTTTCCTACCCTGCCCAGTCACCACATTTTGTAACACTAGAGCAGATAGATGACCGGAAATCTTCGCATAAAAACCATGTCTCTTCTGAATAATTTTCTATTAAAAATATAAATACCCAGTTTCTAGTTTTCAAAGACCTCACCTCTTGATTTGTCTCAAAGGGAAGTGGAAAGAACATGAATGCTTTAGAAATGTAACACAAAGGACTGAAAAGTGGTCTTTCATTGCTTCTGGTGAGTTGGGATAGGCACAGGGGGCCTACCCCAAGCCTGCTCACTTCCCGTCCCTTCTGGATCTGTTTGCTTTCTTCAATTTGATGTTGGTAGATTTTGGCTTGTCTGTTTGGCCTGGCTCTGTTTTTGCTTAGGAACTTTAAAATCCTTGAGATTTCCCAATATTCTTCAGTGTGCATGTGTGTATGCATGCGAATGTATGTACGTGTGTGTGTGTGTGTGTGATCTCAATTCCTATGTGCTTTTTTTTTCTTTTTTGTGGCCTTTATTCCCCCCATCCCCCATACCTTCCAACCCCACCCCACATACACAATCTAGACATCATTCTGCACTAAGTGTTATAATACAAGGCACCTCCCAGCCTGGTTATGTATGTAGACAGCACCTGCTGGACCACAAACCATCTACTTTACCATGATGCCACCTTACTAGTCTGTAACCAGTTTGACTACCTGGTAGGGCTCCTTGAACCACCAAGAAATGGTCCCAACCCTAGGCATGTGGCTCTTTGCAAGTTTAATCTATTAGATTGACCTTTGGTTTGAAAGATAATGTCCCTGATGTTTCTTAGAAAAATAACAAAATTCTGGTAGCATCTGTAGCATGAATTAGATAAAAAGCTATTGTTTCAACACTGGTTCATTGATCGGTAAATATAGTGGCAGTCTTCCAGAAACAAGTGTGAAAAATGGGAGTCTGCCTAGAGCTCCTGTAGCAGGAACATGAAATCTCAGAATGCGACTGAGAAGTAAGCTTGCCTCTTTCCTACTACCTATAACACCTTGGAGTTTGTGGTTCAGAGGCCAAAAGGAAGTCAAAATCAAAAAGAGCCTTATGCAGGATTTTTTGAAAGTATAGCTGGAAGGGAAGTAATCTAACCCTGGAGCACTTTACAAACTTTTGTGCATAAAACAAACTGGTGTATCAAAAGGAGAGGTATGGGGAGGGCAATTTTGAGCCTATACAAGGATGATATTGTATGTTTATGAACCAATTATTTGGAATTCTGTATTTTCATGTGGAAATGCACTTATAAATGGTGGCTCAGTTGAGAAACCTGTTTTTCTCATAATGTCTCTAGTGTACAGTGTAAGGCTATGACATTCTAGGCCATACCTGTGTTTCAATGGGAAAATGCAGCATTCCCAGCTGGGACCTCTGGAACCTAGATCTCTCCCTAGGAGGCCTCTCCCCTTGCTGCACCAGGCACAGCTGTGAAGCCTGTGGTGATGGCTCCTTAGTCCAACAAGGGGAACTAGGAGCCTTACAGTGTGAAGAGACAGGTGCCTAGGACAAGGCACATCCCCGCAACTGCTGCTTAGCCCCAGACCAGCTCCCTGGTCAACCACTTTTCTTCTATTCAGTAATCCTTGAGACTGACCCACCAACTTGCTTTCCTCCTGTGGCTGCTTTCATCTCTTGCTTCCCAATTAAAATAATTTTCATGCTTTGTCTCTTAAGGAAAACAGGGCTGATGCGTAACTAACACAGTGCCTGTGTTACATCAGAGGTATGATTAGTTGTATAATTAGTCCTTAAAATATGTCCATCATCCTTATAAGGTATTTTGATTGTTTTTTCTTTATCACCAATATAGAACTTAATGGATTAAATATAATCAGGCAGAATTGAATGATTTAATCGGAGCTGCAGAGCCTCAAGCCAACTCCCCTCACAGCCCGTGTTGCCTGTGGTGTACATTGGCCTGTGAGTGGAGCTAGGCCTTTGTCCTGGCCCCTCCATCCTTTATAATCCCATCCTCACGTCTCCTTGTGAGAAAGGTACCAAACCCTTCTCTACCTTCCAATCTCAGGGCTAGGGGACCTTGGGATTTTGACTACCAAAAGGGCTGAAGATGGGTTTGTGTGCATTTCAGATGAACATCCAAGCTCAGTCCTGAGGAGTCATTTTTTGCTGCTAGCCGAACATTTCATTCAGTTAGCTGACAGGGCGGGAGGGGAGGACACAGTGCTTTGGGGTGAAGTGTCTTGGGCAAAGCCTTAGACACTTTATGCAAAAGTCAGAGGAAGATGGAAATATAGAAAGGACATGTATAGAAAAGAGGAAGGCGTCGTAGGATTATTTGCTTCTCCCACCTGCCAACTGCTCTACAACCTGTTGGATCTTGGACTGTCTTGGGCCACACAAGAGGCAGGGCCTGGAGCAGGTCAGAGGCAAAGTGGTGGTGTGCAAAGCACTCCCAGCTTAGGAAGGCAAGACCACTATATCCCCAGCCAGGTCACTTACCCTCTCTGGTCCTCTACAAAAGACTGGAGGAAAGAGCAACAATGCTGTCCTCCCAGGCCTGGTATTCTGATTGTGTCTGTGACTCCACTGCTTCCAAAAGCTACCTGTTAGATTTGCCTAGAACCTTTGTTGGCACTTTAAAGAGGGCAAACTCTTGGTTCAGAATGAAAAAGGAAGATCTAGGTTTTAGTTATTCTGTGCCACATTTAATTTCTTTGAGCCTTAGATCCCTCACTTAAAAATAGAGATGCTAATGCCCATCCAGGTGGCCACCCTGGGCTGATGTCTGGATCAAATGAAGTAATATATGTGAGTGTTTTGAAACTGTGAAGCCCTATCCATGATGATTTCATGCATCACACTGGGATATGATGATACTTGCCTTAATATAAAATTATCTGCTGCTTTTCAAAATTCAGTGACACACGTTACCTACCCCCAGAGATCAAGGTGAATGGGTGCTGAAGAGTTGCTGATGGTGGTCACATTTCAAAAGGAAGTGCTGATTCAAAGGAAAAAAATTAGTTTGCTGCCAAGGTAAAAGGTGAAGCAGGTGAGCTTGCAGAGTATTGAGGGCAGACAGAGCAGTCAAGATGAGAGAGTAGACCTATTGGTAAAAATCCTGGAGTCCTTCGGAAGTGATGACTGGAGGTCAGAGGGTACAGAGATGGTTTGAGGTGGTGGCCGGTACAAAGACAGAAACCAGGTACCAAAGCATTTAAAATATATATATTTTTAAACTTCTATCTACCGTGAACTTGAGCACATCTTTGCCCTTAGAACTAATAAACCAAATCCTCTATTTCTCACATCTCCAAAAAACGAAACTCAAAATCGTGCCCCTGTGCTTCCTCGCATGTTTATTTCAGATTTGGGTCCGGGTGGACTCCCTTTGGTGTTTCCAGTCAGTCTCCCCCACACCCCCAGGTTCTTTTAAAAACAACATTTATTGGGTGTTTTTTTCCCTGATTATTAAGGTAGTGTACATTATAGAAATTTGGAGTATGCAGGAATGTGAAAAAGAAGGCCATTTGCTTCTCATTGTGTCATCTACCCAGCTCCTTTCAAGGGATGGCCCTTCTGGCCATTGCTGCTTTCTGCCTCCTTATGAAAATGTGCTTTTATTTTATTTTATTTTATTTTTAGACACTTGCTTTACCTGATGCCCCTTTTCTAATTTCACTTCCTAATTTCTGTTCTGAATATGCTGTTATCTCATATTGTCATCTGTATTAGAAAGGGTGTGTAGGATGTGGTCTACATAAAAGAAGCCAAAAGCTATATTTTGTGATATCCAGAAAGTAGAAACACATTTCTAAGTACACATTGCAGGTATACTTCCTCTTTTTGGGTATGTGTTGGTTGTGTATCATGTTGCTGTGCCTTGCCGATGAACATGGACATTATTCCACTCTGCAGCCCGGTCTGCCTGATGTAAGTTCAGTGTCAGGAAGCAGCACAGAGTGCTGTTTAACGTCCTCGTTCATGGGATCTACCTGGGTACTCTGAGCACCAACACAAAATCCACCGTTTGCAACAAAGAAGGTTGAATGCAGGTCATCTATAAAGCAGTGTGTTTTTTAAGAAAGAAACCCATCTCCCCTCCCCCTGCAGTTGAGCTGCTCACAGTCAATGTCTGTTGAGAACACTGGGTATAATCAGCATTACACACACACACACACTCTCTCTCTCTCTCTCTCTCTCTCTCTCTCTCCCTCTCTCCCTCTCCCCACCTTGCCGCCCCGCTCTCTCTCTCTCTCTGGCTTTGGTTTCAAAGTTTTATCCAATATCAGATTAACTGCACAAGCACTACGAAGACCACTGTGAGGAGCCTAAACAAAAGAAAATGCCTTTTACTCAACTGTGAAGTACAAGGGCCTCTCAACCAAAAGCTCGTCTATTTAGCACTTCAGGTGACTAAAACAGGGTTACTTCTTACACCCTGTTCCAATTATAAAACTACCAGGTCACCTTCCCCCCCCCCCACAGTCCTTGAGGCATTTGTGCCCTAGGGGCCTGGGGAGGGGTTCCTCCTGTGTATGCCCCTGTGGTTCTGTGATGGTCCCTGCTGAACTCTTCTCCCTCTTGAGTTACCATCAGGTCTCTCTTAAGTTTCTCTCTCTGCACACTGTCTTCTCTCGGTTGCCCCGTCCATGACTTACTAGCACTGTTACTGTGAGGTTTTGGCGTGTCTTGTCAGCTCACCCCTTTTGGTCTTACAGTCCAAAGTGTGACAGCCTTACCCCAGCTGTGCAGATGGAAAGAGCAGAAGAAAAGGGGATGGTTGGCTCTCCCTGGCTTATGGGGGGATAGCAAAACAGACTGGTGGAAGTTGCTTCTGCGTGGACACGTTCCCCCAGCATGTCCTGGCTCAGAGTTCAAAGCATGGCAGATGTCAGAGCACTGGAATCCCATCACAGGATTGGGTGCTGCCTCCAAAGACTCAGAGCTGCTTTCTGTGGGCGTGGCAACCTAGCGGTCACAGACCCCTCCTCTCTCAGACATATCCAGCTTAGTTTTACCGGGAGGGCATGTATCTATGACTGTGAGTGTAGGTTTCGTTAGTTGCCCAGGGTTATCACCTACAAAACCTAGAAACAGTTTTGGCTACATATTTAACAGTCTGTTCCACAGAGGTAGGCAGGCCTGTCCAGGGGCTTTGGGCATTTTTGAGGAGGGAACCCAAAATCCAAAAGGCCACTGTATGGTAATATCCAGTGTCACCACCCTCCCAGTAGGTACCAGAAGAAGGAGGAACAACCTGTGAGCGGCCTGTCATCAGGAAGGGAACATGTGCATGCCCACATCAGGGATTGCCACCCATGCCTGGGTCTGCTCTTGTTCAGTTTCTGTGCTGAAAAAAGGACTTAATTCATTTGTAGACTTTGTTTCCTTTGTTTCTGCTTTTCCATTTCTTGTATTTTTTTCTTTTCCCCCTGTTATTCCTTTCTCATTTTTTATGCTTTTTGTCCTCTGCTTGTTTTTTATTTCACCTTCTCCCTGTTCCTCTCCACTTCCGAACTCCTCCTCCTCTCCTTTTTTGTCTGTCTCCTCCTCCTCCTCCTCCTCTTCCTCCTCCTTTTTGTTTGGTCCTTTTTGAAGTTGAGCCCAGTGGCGGGACTCCACGGCGTAGACCTCTCTCCTTCTGCCCTTGCTGTGTCCAGGAAGGTAACGTAACTCCCCATCTCATCCCCACTGCCTCTCAGGGCTATAGCAACGCCAGTTAAACAGGGACCTACACTCAACTGTTTTTCTTTCTCTGACACTTGATAGCCCTGTTACAAAACTCCATTAGTTATGTGCAGTTTCTTAAAAGGAACAGTATCCCTTTGACTGTCTCAGGGGAGGACTGGGGTCCAGAGTGAAACCAGAGGGCCTCCAGGGCAGGCCTTCCAGGCTGCAGCCGACCATCCCACAATATTCTACCACCATTCCTGGTTGGGCCTTCCAGTCTCAAATCCAGCAGATAGATGGGCCAGGTTCACAGGTGAAGAACCTCCCACCTGTGGAGCAATGATTTGTGTTGGTGGAGTCGAGGAATACTGTCCTTCCAAAGACTGGTCTACACAAATGCCTCTGAGCTCTTCCAGAACAATCACTAAAAGCAAACTTCTCTACCCTGTCTTGCTGAGTGTGTGTGTGTGTGTGTGTGTGTGTGTGTGTGTGTGTGTGTGTTTTAAGTTTGTCTGATTTGAAGTCTATTGCAGTGATGAGATTGTCGTTGAAAAGGCATGTGGGAAGGGGAAGGGGGAGTGTGGTCATGACTAACCCTTGCTAACCTATTCCTCTGCTCTCCATGGCACTCACATTTGACTTTCACCCTCCCCACCATATACCTTTGCTCATCAGCTGTGAACAATCTACCATAGCTCATGAGTGGTGTTTGGATGTCTCCCCGTGGAATTTTGGGGAGGTGGGAAAGAGGGAGAGACTTTCCAGTGTATTCATGGCTTGCCACACTGAGCAGCTTGCATGCCTCAGGGCTCCATCTTCCATGGCCATGTGGGCACACTGTGCAGAGATGCTCAGAAAGGAATGCATGGAACTGACTGAGATGTAGGCTGCTTTAAAGCCAAAGAACCAAGTCTATTGGGTTGGGTAAGGAGAGCTTTAGTCCCAGACACTCCGGCATGCCCTCCACAGTCATGAGTTTGACCGGTCAGGAGCGAGCTTCCGTCCTTTGGACTCAGGCACAGGCCTTCACCTTAGGAGCACAGTGCATTCGCTCACCCCTGTTTGTACGAACATGATTCATTTCTGCCTCTCCAGAGTGTGGCCCCTCTGAAGGACTAACCAGCTTGGGCTGCATATGTCAAGCAAACCACACTGCAGAAAGAATTGTCTCTGAACATTGTGGCAAGGAAGTCAGGTGGTAAGAATGTAGGTGTGCGTAAAGGAGCTTGATACACAAGCCGTCCCACCTGAGGGTGTACTCCATGTGTTTCTGGCTTTGGTCTTTACTGGGATAGAACATCCAGCAAGTGACTCATAAAATGGAAAGCACTTTGAAGGATTTCCCAGTCCAGTGCCCCTTCACCGGGGGCCTATAGATGGACTTCAGGCAGCCCATGAACACCCTGAGGTTCTCTGTGAAATTATTAGATATATACAAGCATTTTTCTAGGAAGACAGTCCCTAGCTTTCCTGAGTCTCAAAATGATTTGTGATCCAAAAATATTGAAGAACCACTGACAGTCTGTCTTTTGCATTCAGGTAGGATCACACGGTGGCCAAGAGCTTTGTGCTCGAAGAACAAGGTGTTTGTTCCCTCGAGTGGTGTGATTCCTGGGAAAGTTCTCTCTTCCAGCCTCCTTCTGCAGTTAAACCCAGCAGGATCAGGCAGCACCAGATGGAGGTTTAATATCAGTCGTGCGTTGGTACAGGGCAGCCTGAGTTAGCAGACAGGCACCAGCCCTGGACACTGCTGCCAGGGTTGGATCAAAGCCAGTAGTGGCCGCCTCCCTTAGTCACTAGGGTCTGCTGGTGTTTCTCTGCCCTTGGTGAGAAACCTGATAGCTTTCTTGAGATGTGCTACATCATGCAGGATCTGTTACAAGAGTGGTTTGGTCAGATAAAAGAATGATGAGGCGTAGTACCAGAGGCCCAGGGCAGGCAGTGCCTGGAAGGGGGCTGAGTTAGTGACTCAAAAGGAGGCGAAGTATGGCATTTAAATGCAAAAGGCTGGTTTTCTCAAAGCAGACCTAGTTCATAGCAAGTACCAAAGAAATTTTAAGTGAATGAAAGAACACAGGAAGGCAAAGCACTTAAAACATATCAAAAGAGAACCATTGAGAGCCCCAAACAAGTGGTGACCAGGTTACTAAAGGGTGAGGGCCAGGCCTGGGAAGGACAAATGAAAACACAGGGTCCATTAGGCCCTGGGGGTTGGCGGAGGGTGGCACCCCCTCCTCAGCTGCAGGCAAACTCTGGACCTGGCTTGGGAGCGTTCCGGCAGCATCTTGCTCGGCTCTCTTTGCACATTTGCCCCAGTGTGATGACTCCTGCTAGATGGGTAGACAGCAGACCCTCCCTGCACATGACATGCCCTCTCTTTTGGCAGGCATGGGCAAGAAGGATGACCCCAAGCTGATGCAGGAGTGGTTCAAGCTGGTGCAAGAGAAAAATGCCATGGTGCGCTACGAGTCGGAGCTGATGATCTTGTGAGTGGCTTTAGGTTGGGACCCAGATAAAGGGGTGCCTGTCACAGCAGGAGCACAGCTCCTTCCTAATTTAGGAGATGAGTTACTGTGGTCCCCAGATATTGTCGCTTGTCTCCTTTCCCAGTGCCCGGGAGCTGGAACTGGAAGACCGGCAAAGCCGACTGCAGCAGGAGCTCCGAGAGCGGATGGCAGTGGAAGGTAAGAGGGGAACGGGTGAGCTGCATACAGGAGGGCCGGGTATGGGCCTGCCACTTAGGGCCCTACAGACCTGATGTCTTCGGTTACCACCCAGATCACCTGAAGACCGAAGAGGAGCTGTCGGAGGAGAAGAAGATCCTGAACGAGATGCTGGAGGTGGTGGAGCAGAGAGACGCCCTCGTGGCCCTGCTCGAAGAGCAGCGGCTCCGGGAAAAAGAGGAGGACAAGGACTTGGAGGCCGTCATGCTATCAAAGGGCTTCAGCCTGAACTGGTCCTGAGTGCTCATCCACGCTCTGGGTGGCTGGTCTGTGGTATCCACCTGATCCGTGTGGGCTCTCCCAGATGACCCGGATTCAAGATCTGAGAAGGGCCGCACCTCTTGGGGGTTTACACTCATGTGCCTCTTGAAAAGTGGGTCAAGTGTCTGTTGTGGGGAACACCCCCCTCACCCCGAAGATGATTATCTGAGGTGGCTCTGCCTCCTCGAAGAGACCCGCCCTGACCTCCTGCTCCAGGGAGAGGTCGTGGAGTGTAGACTCATAATGTGGGGAAAAGAAAGGCCTGCACATTCCCCACAGTGGTGACTGGCACTCCTTCTTGCACAGGAATATTTGGTAAGAGAAGGAAACTACTCACCCCTGTCAGAACCACAGCCCTCAGAATGTGCCCCACAGAGAGAAAGGGGCACCTGTCTTCATGCTTCCTGAAGCACCACCAAAGAAATGAAGGAGACAGCCCAGGAAAGCCACATGTGAATCAAGGCCAGGAGAGGGACCGTGGCCAATCAGGGTGACACCCCAGCATCGCAGGGAAGCCGCGGGGGGCCAGCTCCTGAGTTCGTTATACAAGTGAGTAAGGAGGGCCCAGGAGGGGTATGCTCCCCGGCCCCACACCACACACTGCATCCCAAGTGGCCAAATGCTCCACGTCTCTCTGTGACTAGCCTGAGGCCTGTGGATTGCTGCATTTTGCTTTTAATTCACAACCATTTTAACACTGGAAAATACTGACTTTGGGGAACGGGTGAGGCTCAGAATTAGACAAACAGGCGTTGTCACTGTTCAGCATTTCACATCAGGGCCGGAGTTATCCTCCTCGGTGTTTTTCCTGCATTTGCACATTGAAATGAAGCTGACAACCTGGCAAGACACTCAGCGCTTTGGACCCTTTTTTGTCAATTAACTTATTTTTTTAATACTTGAAGTAACTTCATTTTTATATCTTTACTAGAGACCTGGCACCTGGTGTGGGAGTGACAGAGGTGTCGCATCCCAACCTGACCACACCTTTGTTACATCCATCTATTTATTAGCCTTCTTCATAGTGTTACTGACCCATTTGGCATCAGGGAGCAGCAGAGGCCCTTGTGGGGGACCCTGCTCACAGCTCTTCTGTCCCCTCCTGTACTTTGTGTCCAACTTCTCCTCCTCCACCTAGCATCGTGTTCTCACTCTGGCACCAAACTTTATGTCTACACCACCCACTTGTCAAGGAGACATTTCAGCACTGTTTGAAGCCAGACCAGCAGGCACAGATGCCACTCGTCTCCCTGTGGGACTCCTGGCTCTGCAGAACCCATTTTGTCCCTTAGTTTTGGTGCCAGGGTTTCACCTTCCACGATACATTTACTAAAGAAAGTTGGAGGATAGGCCTCTTCTAGACGGCTGAGACAGTGCATGGTGGGACCCTATAATCCATCTTGCTGATGAGGATACCCTCAGCCCAATCTGTGCTCCAACCAGATAGAAGTGTATGTGGTACAACAGGTATTGGGGTTTAGGTTGGTCTCTCACAAACATAATAGCTTCAGCCCAAACCTCCCAGTATCCAGATGTTCATGGAGAGACGAGAGAAGATAAGCACCGAATACCCAGCTCCCTGAGCCACACTCTGCTCCTTTCTCACGGTTCGGCCAGAGGCTGTCTACATACAGCACACAGAGCCACTGCCAGGAAACCAGGTGGGACAGTGTGAGCAGCCACAGAGTGAGCTCACAGTTAGCCCAGGGAGGAGGCCTGCCAGTGCCAGGCCCCTCGGGGCGGTTCTCAAGCCAGCTGATGTGGAGAGGGGCCAATGTAGCGAGAACAGAGGCCTGGCAACTCTCAAGGCCACTGGAGGACAGGAGAGATCAGGTGTCTACGCTGACCTTGGATCTTCCATGGGGAACCACACCGTGCCTCAACTTGAACATTCATTCTCACTGCAAAGGAGCAAAGAGCTACTCTTCACTTTGTCTAAAGCTGCCATCTCCCTCCTCTGAAAATTCAGGAGGCATGCTGCTAGCAGTCACCGCAGTTATGACTCCACTTCATGTTTGCTGATGAGGCAGGTAGGGTCTCTGTTTTTATCCTCTTAAAAGGAGGAGAGGAGGGTGGCATGGATTCCATCTTTAAACCCCAGCCTTCCAATAAAATCAGACTTTGGACAGGACCTTCATCGCTTGTGTGGCCCTTTCCCTCACCCTCCACCTCTCAAAGACCACTATGCCTGGCCAACCCGTGGGAGGACTGCGTCCATTCCTTATAGCTCCTGCTAACCCCAGAACAAGGAAGCAGTTTACGAAGTGGTTGGGAAGGGCTGCGGCCACAGCATGGTGATTCTCTCTAAGTGGCCTGACATAGCAGCAGCACCAGATGTTACTGTCTGCCCCTTTTCACCGGCCAGTACGGCATCGCTCCGAAGCCCACACTGCTGCCTTCAGTTACTAGAAAGAGGGCTGAAGACTGCAGAGAAGCTTTAAAAATCCACAAGCCTGTGAAATGTTTTCTCGCTCTCCACATCCTACAGTGTTAAGATTCCAGGTTCTGGTAGAGCACTCTTTTTTGAAAAGCTCCCGTTTTATAACCACTAATTTGCAGTTTATTTACTGCCCTGTGACATGCTCATGAAATGTTTTCCAACTCTGGAAATGCATGCAGCTCCAGGCAGGCTTTCTTCTTGTGAGTTAAGTTCCATGGAAGATAGAAGGAGCAGGATGTATACTTATCTGAAATGCCAGAGGTCGGTCAGCCAAAGACAAAGCCAACACAGTGGGCAATCGGGCTCAGCACCACCTGAGGCAGTGGCAGGTGCCCCAACCCCTGAGTCTGAGTCACCAGTGGGGGGCTGGCCAGAGGCACTGCGGGGTCCTCGCCCTGCCCACATGGCGTCTTTGGGCCTTTGCCCCCAGGCCTTTGACCAGCAATGATAGATTATTCTTTACCTTTTCCAAAAAGAAGAAATTTTTCAGTGGAGCAGGAAGTGGAGAGAACTTAAAGAATAATTTCAAAGGTTAGGCAGCAACCAAGCTACAAAGGGGAATGGGCCACTTTATGCACAATAAAAGTTTCAAAAGAAATACAGAGTGTATTTCTTAAGCCATTGTACTGGACTTGGTGGTGAGCCCGCGTACATTCCCACATTCTACCACCAGCCCTTTTCAAACAGGTGGTGTCCACACTGTGTCTAGTGTGTTCAAAGTTGTTTACAGAAGAATTATTTTTTTTACTTTGTGCCTCTTTTGGTTATCCTTATTATCGTGGCTTAGCTATCAACTGTTATCGCTTGAGAAAATGTGCAAAGTAACCCTGCATGGTAAGAAGCAGCTCTTCAAAACCAAGCCCCAGTACACCCCCTTGAAGAGAAGCAAATTCTAGAGATTCTCCAAGTCGTAGTGACCTTGGCAACCTTCCTGGCCACTGCTGCTCCCAGGCCTGCCTGGGCTCTAGCCTTTGACACAGCTGACCTGGGAGCCTGCAGCCTCTAGGCCTGATGGTTAAGAGGTATCAGTGTCCCTGACTACATTTGGTGCATAGGGTCTTGGAGAGAGCTGACGTCACCGTTCTTCAGACTGGAAACGTCACCAAGAGACTGAAGGGAATAATCCTGGCTGACTCCTCTCTTTATTACAAGAATCTTCCAGGGCTGTTTTTCCAAATGGAGGCAGCCCAGCTCTGTCCCCCTCCCTTGGTGTGCTGACCCATCCATCAAAAGCATAGTGGACTTCATCATAACCCACAGCTAATCCCAAAGGTGTGATGCTTCCCTTTGTAGCAGTAATAAGAGGGAGAAAACAGAAACAGATGGGTAGAGGGGAGGCTTGTCCAGCCTCGTGCCAGCTATTCCAGAAGGAAGAACAGGGTCTAGCTGATGCAAATGTGCACATCTTAGGAACAATAGAGCCAGCTGGAGTGAATATACTGTGGCTCTAGATTCCTAAGAGGAAAGATGGATTGTGACACATGCCTGCTGGGAAAGAAGAGGAGTTTGGAAGTCACCTGTGCTGGTCTCAGTCACCTTTTGTTCCTCAAATGGGCTCACTTTGATTAGAGCTGGAAACAGACAGGGCTTGGCTGCAGTGCACAACAACCCCAGGTGGCAGGAATGGTAATTGTCTTATTAGGCAACCAGGAAGGAAGGCTGCTGGAGCCCCAGGGAATATAAATCAGAAGCACATGTGTCTCCTTTCCAAGAAACCACCATGTCTGATGCCTTCGAAATCCCTCCTGAACCCTGCCTGAATCCTCATGGTTACTTCTTAGGAATCAGTGAAAAAGGGAAAAGGGAGAGAATGTGCCATTTTACGTCACTTTATGAGCTGGCAAGACAGCCCCACTTAAGGAGAGCTCTCCTCCATGTCACCTGCTGGGAAGATCCTCCCCACTGCAATACTCAGTGAGGAGGGTAAAAACCATCTCCTTACGTGGGCTGTGTCCCACCAAAACACCAGCCCAGGGCGCAAGAGCCACCCCTTGCCACACCAAATCAAGGAACCCGTTAGACCAGGCACCCAGGGTCGCAGAAGTCCTCCAGTGATGCTCCCAGACCGCCTGTTGCTGCTAAGCACTATCAGGTTGTATTATGTGACAGCCCCACTTAAACAGGGAAGTTGGAATCCCAGCTTTTGTGAGTAGGCCACATGTGCTGGCTGCCTCTGCCTGAGAAGCAGCATGTTACCAGGACAGAAATGGAAGGGGAGACAGCATCCTATGCACACATGCTCACACATACTCCTTTTCACCTCCAACATGTCATTTCTGAACCAGAGTGGACATCTAGTTCTAAAGTAGGCTGGATTTCAGCCTTTGGCCCCAGGTAGGACCAGCTATGATGGTGGCCCAGGCCTCAGAGCTAGGCAGGACCCAAGCTGAGGCCTGGAAGGCTGGAGCTCTTTCGAAAGGTTTTCAAAGTGGGCAGGCAGAGCATCCCCCAGGCCTGGGAGAAGGATCCTTTGGAATGCCCAGCGTGAAAGTAGGGCTGCCTCATGCAGCTCTCGTGATCGAGGACAAGGTTGCTGCTGTCTGACCATACATGAGAGGGCAACAGGGGTGTGAGTCTGCTGAGATCAAAGTCAGCATTCAAACATGAACTTGTCCATGCCTCCTGACTTCAGACATAGCCTTAGGCACATCACTTTACTGGTCAGGACTGCCCTCTGTCTCACATGGGGCTGGTAACCAACCAGGATCATGCAAAGGCAGTGCATGAAGGGTTTGAGATTCTTAAATCGGGGCCTGTGGACATACAGACATCTTTCATAGTAACTAACATTCACCTTAAAGGAGGGTAAGAACCCAAGGAGGGCTGAGGGAAGTTTCTCACAGTACCTCCAGGGGCTGGTTTCCAACTGCCCAAGGTCATCTCAGGTCTATCTGGTATGCTACCAGAGTTGGGTGTTTATTTTTTATTATTTTTTTCATTATTTTAAATGCTGGGCTGAATCCTCTCAGGAACATAACTTACTAGATACAGATCCCTATAGACAAGCAGAGTTCCCAGAACATTCAGATAGGCTGCTGCCAGGTGTGTACCTGAGGCTGGACAGGGCTGGGCTCTGTACTCAGTGCCTTAACTAAGAACAAACCAGCACTAAGCTCAAGGGGGCAGCCCAGAGCCACCAGGCACCTCCACCTTGAAGCAGCTCCACCAGAACTCGCCCAGCAGTGTCACCAGGGAACAGGGCATGGGTCCTTGGTCCTCCAGAATCATCGTCAAGGATGTGGGGTTCATCCAAGTAAAAGTCAGGGTGTGTTCATTTTATGATTCTGAGCAAGAGCCAAAAGAACCCTGATAAATATCTATCATTTGGCACTCTGGCGTTCAGGTTGTTGCCCTAAGAGTTTGATAGCCAGGTCTTTACTGTGGGTAAAAAGAAAAGACAAGAAGCACCTGGTGTCCAATAGCTCCCTTTCCCCGGCTGCATTTTCTTTAACTATTTTTATAAAGTTTTTAAAGAATTAAATACTGTTTTAAAAATGTAACCAGGGCCAGACTCTTGCTTGGTACCAGCCTCTTACTGGGACAAAATAACATTTCTGGCTGCAGTAATAACTGTTTTCAGTCTTTATTCTTAAAGTCACCTGTGAAAACCCGAGTGGAGAGGCAGGAGGATTGGGTATGGAGGACTGGGTGCCTGAGTCTGGATAGTGCTGGGCCTGAGTCACTCTTGGTGCTTTACACAGGTTTGGGAACAAGCCAGTACTCAGCTCCGCTCAAGGGGACACCCCTGTCTTTCCCATGCTGTGTCATCTGCAGCCCAGAAGAGGCGCCAGCGCCTTACTCCTGAGGGCTGGCAGCCCTAGTGTCTCTTCAAAGCCACCTCAAAAAGGCCTCGGCCCCTGTTCCTGGAGGACACCAAAGCAGCCCAAGGGCTCTGCCAAGTTCTCCTATGGGAAGATATTTTGAAGAAGCATCAAGAAAGGCCAAGTTTTCTGATAAAAGAGAGTGCCCCTGTGCTGAATTCACAGTAGTTTACATATAGATATAAAATAAGTTTATTTCGGTGTCTGTGAAGAGCCCTGCTGCTTCTGTTTATGACTTTTAGAGTCGTTAGAGCAAAGGAAAGAGGGAAACAAATAGTACCTTTCTTCAGTTTGAGTGGTAGAGTACATGCCATTTACCCTCCAGCTGTTTGCAGTCCTGTGGCCAACAGCCAAAATAAAGTCAGCCAGTATTTTTTTTTCCTATGTGGAAGAGGGTCATTTTTCCCGAGTAAGCAAATTCACACCCTCCAAAGGTTCAAGGCAGCCTTTCCTCCTGGATGCTCCAACACCAGCCCCCCACCCCCAGTTGGCCTCCAACAGGTTGTGGTCCTGTGGGGTGGGACAACTGTGTTCTCCCTGCTCCAGGTCCATCATTTCTGCCCTCCTCACTACCTTCTTCGTTTGGGTTGGAAGAGAGCAACTGCTATCTAGTAAGACTCCTTCATCCTCTCCTTCCCTTAACATTACTGCAGGCATACCTCAAAGATATTGCGGGTTCCGTTCCAGACCGCTGCAATAAAGCGAGTATCACAATAAAGCAAGTCATAATCTTTGTTAATGGAGGGGCTTCAGTTTGTAAAAAAAATGCGACACCTGTGAAGCACAATAAAGCAAGGCGCCATAAGACGAGGTACGCCTTGTATATTTTGAAAAATATACAAGTAAAAGGGCAGGTGGGAAAATTGTCTTTCCTAAGCTATTTGCCCGGGTGGAGGACAGCCCCCTTCCACTAGAACGCCCACTTGCTTTAAGCACCAAGCTCTTCATCCACCTCCAGCTTGACCTAATGGAATCAGAAGTACACACTCCTCAGGCCTCAAAGAGCAGAAGGTATCATAAGGCACGAAATAGAGTGCAGCCCACCAGAACCCTTCAGAGCCCTGGGTGATGGGAGAACAGGCCTGTTGGCCTCATGAGGGTGGGAGCATCCAGGCAGCCCGGCCCCACCTTGCATACCCAGCCTGTATTTTCTGCTCCTATCAGGTTCAAGAGCTGGAGACAGGTGAAGAACTTAGTGCTTAAAGCAAGTGAAGTAACAGAACAATGCCTGCCTCCCAGGCCTCCTCACCCCAAACCCCATACATCTGCCTCCCTGGAAAAGAATTTTCTGAGGACCCAGGGGGTGAACAAAGAGACACGACCACTCTGGGACTAAGCCATGATAGCAGGAGCTGGGAAAAACTTTCCGACCATGCCCAGTGGGCTAGCGACACAGGGAGGTTGACAAGCCTCCCTCCAGCTGATGTGGGGATTCTGCCCCTGGACCTGCCAACTGAGGAACACTTCGACCCTAAACAGACTGATGTGGCTGGGTCTTCAGGTGTCTAAGAACTGCCCGTGGTTTTGAGAGCTAAACAGTGAGTTCAGCCAGCGACCACCGTGTAGCTGGTCTTCACTACCCAGTAGTGAAAGTAGGCCAGCGACCACCGTGTAGCTGGTCTTCACTACCCAGAAGTTAGTGTCTGCCACACCCCTTCCGGCAGTCGTATGGGTGTGCTTGGTCCCACGAGATTAGGATAGGTCCACAGTTTAAAACAGTTCCCATCCTTCATTTCCTCCAAGCTAATAGGGTGATCTCCCCAGCCCATTTTTCCTTCTGCTCCTTTGAAATGATCTCGAGTCCTATCCTCTTCTCTCCCCGACTCACCCATTAGAAAATTCTTTATTGGAGGCCACTTGGCCATGTGAAATGAGCACTGGACAGACCAGGAATCTAATCTGGCTTCTGGCCTTACCTTGGCCCTCATCTGGCTGGCTGACTCTTGAAATGGGAAAATTATAACCACTCAGCCTCAAGAAGTAGTTGTGAAGCAGAAAAGAGATTGGAGATACTGTGTGCTCTGAATGTGTCGGTCTGTGCCTGTACTGTGGCTGATGGGTCACGCATTAACATGCTACACACAGGTTTCCCCCTCAGGGTTGAGCGTAGGCTCTTGCCCACGAGCAGATGTACCAGTGTCTTATTCCAGTGCTTGTTACAGGAACCAGCAGCAGCTGTTCAAGTCTGGCTTCCAGGAAATTAGTGATGACACCTGAAGTTCGGTGCATTTGTAGGAAAGAAACATGGGGTTGGATTCGACATGGGGAAACACCACATGTCATGAAGAGCCGGAAACTTCATGTGAGGCGAGGCAAGTGACTCTTGGCCTTCACGACTGGAATCCAGACATTTGTTTGTCACCTGCCACAGGTCTGGAATGTACATGAGGCTACAGTAATGAGAGTCATGTCCCTCCCCTCAAGGAACACCAAGTCCCACATGTGGCACTCATAGTGCCACGTGGTGTTCAGCTGTGTGCCCCGCACACCGATGCAACCTTTCTCAACTTGCCTCCCTCCAACAAATCGCTGTGTAAAACATTCAAGCCAGTCATGGCTAGACCCCTTCCTCGCCCATACCAGGACCCCCACACCTGTACCCTGGTGTGTTGTGGCTTAGCCAACCCCCAAAAAACGGCTTCCTGAAGGGCAGAGATGAGATGAAGGAGGACTGGTCGGCAAATGCTGAGGCACCCAGTATTTCAAGAAAGTCCATCCACCTCCCCCAGGACACTCCCACCTGCCTCTTTCCCTGGAGCCTATTCTCACCAGAGCCAGACTCCAGGAGGGGACATTTCTGGAGTTTTCCAGCCCTTCAGGCTTTGGGAGCCAGTCCCGAGAGTCACTCTGTTATGATTCCTTGGGTGAGGCCTCACTGGCAACTCGGTTATTGGCTTCAATAGAAAGGTCAAGGGGCAAATGTTGCTTAAGGTAACATTGGAAATCCCAGACTGGTGGTTTTCCTAGCAAAGATGCTAAGTCATAGCTGGGTCAGAGCTCTCTTCTCACAGCTTCCTGCGGGCCCACACCTCCCAGCATGTACCTGGCAGGCTGGGGGAACTCGCAACAGGTTTCAGTTTTGCCCACTCACCTGTGCAGGGTGACTCTCACCAGGGTAAATGTAAGCTTTGCCCCACAGGCCCTGGTTAGCCATCTTTTCCTTCTTCTCCAGCAGGATTTGTTCCCTTTTCCTCTCTCTAGACTCTCAAGCCATCCAAACCCATCTGTCCTTCAAGGTCCAGAGCCTAGATTCTGTCTTAGAGCACCTTGGAGGTGAGGGAGCTGGTCTACCACCTGCTCAGGCCAGAAAACCTTTTTTCCCAGGAACCTTGTATGTGGCTCCAAGCCCCTGTTACACACATTTCCAGGGACGGAAATCTTCTCTCCACATCAGCCATCTTCTCCTGCCTTCAAGCCCTCCCTGAGCTTCCCAGACTGGCCCCTATGACTGCGGTACCTTAATCTCACTGTTTGTTCCTTCATGTCAGCCCCATGGCCACCAGGAGTGGTAAGCCGCTGGTCCGACCCTTCTTTTGGATCCCAGGGCAGGTCACAGTGAAGCACAGAAGAGCTCTGGGTGCTTATGCACTTGAGTCTTGCAGGGTCCTGAGGTTTGGGAAATAAACCACCATGCTTTTCTGCCCTCGGTTAGTCTGGATATTGGTTTAGAGAGCCTCAGAGAGCCCACCTCCCTCCAGCCCCAACTCCTGTTTACATAGTGAACAGCTATGGTGAACTTACTGTACAGGAGATACTCTGTGCAATGCCAGGGCCCTTCACTTCTCCCCTACAAGATGTTATACGTTTGTCTCTTTTCTTACCACTCAGGTCTTGAGCAGGAATTTATTGTCAATTTCTACCCAAGCAGTAAAGGGGATAAGGTGGCCAGGATGGAGGAAGCCTCTGCAAATTAGGAATCATCTGGGTGCATTATAGCTGTCAGCTTTCCTGAGCATCGAAAAGAGGAAAGGAAGTGGCATTTGTGGTTTGTGGAAACTCCGGCACTTCTGAAGACCCTGGGGGTGGGGATGCTTATAGGAAATGGGCACTGGAAGGTAAAGCATGAGCTCATCTGCCATCCAGAGCCCCCACCTCATCTGGATTTGTCTGCAAAGAAGTCAGAGCCTCCCCTCCTGCCATTTGAGGGGACACCACCGTACTAATCGAAGCAGGAGCGAGAAACAACCAAGTTGGCCAATACAAAGACAACAATGTGCCGGGCCCAGGAATCAACATGAGCAAAGTGGCCCAGCCAGCCTTTCCACAGCCCTGCTGGCAAGGTTGGGCACACAGGCCCCGCTACCCTTCCCCCTTCATTCCTTAAGTTTTCCAGGAGCACCTGAGGTCTACAGAGAGCCCAGAGGCAATGCCAGGCAGCAGCTCAGCTGGAAAATGAGAGCCACCTGGAGAAAAAGTGCATTATCAAGTCCAGGTGTATGGTGCCAGTGGCGGCAGCTCAGGAGGTGACAAGCAGAGGAAGGAGATGGAGGGCGAGCAGGCAGTCTCCCTTCTCTTTTTCTTTCATGCCCCTTGAGAAACCCCATCTGTTGAACCCCTGCTCCCTGAACCACATTCCTACACCCTGACCTCTGACTCCCAGCCAGCCACCCTCACAGCGCACTGCGTGGGAGCCTCTGAAGTGACTGCCAAGTAATGATCACAATAGCCACCGCTTATTGAGGACTCACCGTGTGCCAGACACTGTGCCTTGACCTTTATACGGTTCATTTATTCATATACAACTTTGAAGCATGTAGTATTTCCTTTTATTGACAGGTAATAGGAACTCTAGAAAGTTGTTCTAGTGCCTCAGGACTGAGTGAGCCAATAGCCAGCCAGCTTTCCTGGGGGCAGCTGCCAGCCTCCTCCTTGGTTGCAAATCCAGGGATGCCAAAGACCTCACACCAGGTTTTCTTGTGCTCCTGAGAATTTGCCTTGTTCATTCTGACTTTATGCCTAATGTGCTGTTCCCCTTCTTTCCATTTAAAAGGTAGTAATTAGAGCACAAACTCTATGCCAACAATGTATTCAGAGGCACTATGATCCCCATTTTATTGATGAGAAAACTAAGCCTCAGACCAATCAGATTTCGTGCCCAGGGCCACACAGCTAGTAAGGAACAGAGCTGAGAAAAACTGCAAAGGCTGCACTCTTAACCACTATGCTAGAGGCCTCCAAAAACAGTTACATTCTGAGGGACTGAGAGTTAAAAACAATGAATTTTAGAAACAACCTTTTAGAAACGAGGGTCCTTAACGAGGTTTTTGAAAATGGCAGCCTCTTTCTTCTACAATAAAGAGAATTTAGGAAGTAGGGTGGGGTTTCACAGGATGAACAGGGCAGGCAGCACGGGCAACAGTGGGAAAATCTCAGGGGAAAGTAAAACTCAGATTCTGACTGTTCAGCCAGCAACATCCTCTTAGTCAAACCTCCCTGGGTTTTGTGTCCTGTTTTCATTACTAAGAGCATCATTCTCTCTGGTTTATTTATGTAGTTATTGTTTCATTTTTTATTAAGGTATAGTTGTTACATATCATAAAATTCACCTTTCATTGCAGAGTTCTGTGAGTGTTGACAAAAGTACACAGTCATGTAAAAACCACCAGAATCAGGATGTAGATAAATTCCCTGTCCCCCAGAACTCCCTTGTGTTCTTCTATAGTTGCTCCCCATCCAAGCCTGTGGCAGCCAATGATCTGTTTTCTAACCCCATAGTCTTGCCTTTGCAAGGAGCATCATTCTCTCTTAATCTGCCAACAGATTAATCTGCTTACAGATTTTAAAACCCAAAGAATATAGAAGCAGCAAATTAGAATTGGGGGAATTGGAGTGAGGAGAAGCTACCCTAACTGCAAGAAGTTCTTGAGAGACTTGTAAAAAGGTATTTGGGAGATGCAAAGAATTTGGGAATGATTGATATAAGTCCCGCCCTGTGTAACAGGGTCAGTGGTTCTACAGTGTTTAAGATAAAATCTCAACTACTCAACCATGCTCCTCAAGCCTCCTAGCCATCACCCCGCACTCTTCGTCCCTTACCCATGATTCACCAGCTACATCAAGCTCCTTCCGACTTGGGACACTCGCAATAGATGTCCCCTGCTTCCAGAATGCTCTTCCCCTCTTGTCATGTCTGGTACCCTTTGTACTTTCAGCCATTAGCTTAGATATCAACTTATCAGATGACCCAATCTCAATAGCCACCCAAGCATTTGCCCTCACTATGCCATTTAATCTTCTGCACAGCATCTGACACCACCTGAAGTTTTTCTTATTCATATACTGATTTTATTTGTAGAGCACCCATGAGTACCAGGCACTGTTTTAGGTACCAAGGCAAGAGCATGAATAAACAACTCACTGTCCTTGCAGAGATTACTTTCCAGGGACAAGAATCAGCCCAGCACAAACAAATAATTATAGAATGTTTCAGGTTGTGATGTATGCTGTGGAAAAATAGGAGCAGGCCCAGAAAAGTACCCAGGATATTGGGCTGAAGAAAAATGCAACCATGGTAAGAGCTGAGCTTAGAGAGGGTGTGTATCATGTAGAACTTTCTTGACTAGTGATAGACCTTGGGAAACTACAAAGGATTTTAAAAAGCGGAGTGATATCATCTGACCTGGTATAAAAGGAGAAAGAATATAGGTAGCCAAGGCAGAAGTGAGGGGACCTGTTAGGAGGCTATTGCAACAATAGAGGGAAGTAGTTGTGCAAGGGGTGAGCCAAAAGGGGATGCGGAGCAGCTGGGGCACAGGTAGCTGCCTGAGTGGGAGTGCAGAATGGTACAGCCACTTGGGAAAGCTGACAGTTCCTAATAAAGTTAAACATTCCCCAACCCTATGACCTAGCAGTTCCACTCCTAGGCATTACACCCAAGATAAGTGAAAAAAATTTGCCAGAGAATGTGCAAGGCAACATTATTGTAACTGCCTTATTTGGGGCTGCATGGATTGGTGAGAAGAAGTGCACTTAACAGAGACCCGGACCACAGCTTTCCTTCATAGCACAGGGCCATGTTTGTGATGCCCCCAAGGCGTGAAAAAAAAATAATAATAAAATGCTATTCAGAGCCCTGTTTAAGAGGGCAGAGAAGTATGTCACCCATTCAAAGTTGAGCAATCAGAAGTGGTGAGAGTAAGGGGGAAGCTAAGTTGTGTCGAGATTGGAAGAATTACTAGTTATCTGCACTGGTGAGAAGTTAAACTCATCCTGACAGAATGTGCAAGAAGGGCCAGGGAACAGTTTCTTGGGAAGCATGATTTGGCCTGGCCGGACCACGTACAGTACTTGAAAGACATTTATGATTCTAGAAATATACCTATGGGACTAAAGAATAGATGCCTGAAATACATATAGCTTACCGTAGGCTTCTACTGCCCAGATGAGAAGTATTTGTCAGGGCGGAGCCCTCAGTTCTCCGCCCCTCCAAGTCCTTTCACTCTTCCTCTGCAGAACAGAATGTTGAGCTGGGATCACTGACAGGTCATTTGTTCTCTTGTCTCAGATATCCTCATGAGTGTCGAACCCTTGCAGCAACTGTCATGGGAGGAAATATATTTATTGGAATGAAGCTGCTCTTGGTCAAAATTTCTAGATTGTCCCCTTTAATACCTTTTTCAGAGCCAGTTTCAGCTGCTCCTGGCACCCGGAGATTTCATTTAAAGTTAGATGTGGGACAAAGGAGGGCTCTCCTGAGGTGGACATAGGTATGCCTCATCCTTTCTTTGTCGTTTTGTGAAGCTACCCCTTTCTCTTTCTTCTCTCTCTCTTGCTTTGGCTGCCAGGTACTTCAGAGAAATTTATTTTTAAATCTTTAAGTCTTTTTTAAATATTTGCTATTTATACTGTAATTACTTGGATATGTAACTGAGAGAATCGACCTGAAATATAGATGACATCGCCTAACTTTAACTTCTGTTACGTGATGTTTATTGTAATAGTTTTGTCATCGTAAAACTCGTGCCCCAGTCAGTCATTTGAGAAAAAATAGAAAATACAAAAAGAGTGGAAAGCAGAAAATCGCCGTGATTTTTACTCTTTTAACGTCAACCGTGTGATAATTTGGGGTTCTGTTCCCTCCCACTCTTTCTCTTTTCTCTCTTCGTTCGGTTTCCACCCCATGTCCACGTGCAGCAGCTTCCTGGTCCCACTTGCTGCCTCGCCCTTTCCAGACGTCGCTCTCGTTTCTGTTTCCCTTTCGCCGGCGCCACGCGCGCCCCCTTCAGCGGCCGCGTCGCCCGTCCCCGCCGCCCGCGAGGGCTGGGGCTTGCCACCCCGGGGTCCCTCCCAGGCGGTTCCACGGCGTCGCCGGAGCGAGTGGCCCACTTGTCCAGACGACGGGGACCGCGGCCGGAGGATGAGGTCAGCGGGGCCCAGGTCGCGTCCACCGCGCAGCGGCTCACGTGGAGCCTGGTCCCCCTGGGCGGCTGCAGGGGCCGCAGCCTCGCCTCCCGCGCGGCCGGGGATGGGGGCGGGGCCAGGGGGCGGGGGCCGAAGCGCGGGGTCGACCAGGGCGGGGGGGGCGCCGGAGCGCGGGGTCGCCAGGGCGGGCCCGGGGGCGGGGCCTGGGCGGGGCCTCCCCCGGGGGCGAGAGGAAGTCGGCGGCCCGCGCTGCGCGCCCGCGGCAGGGCCTTCGCTGCTCCCGCCCTCGCTCCGCGCTCGTGCTGGGTGAGTAGCCGCCCGGCCCGGCCCCGCGCCGGCCCCGCGCCCTCCTGGGAGGGCGACGCGCTCCGAGGCCTGGGTCCTGCCCGCCGTCGGCCCGCCCGCCGCCCGGACGCCTCCGCGCTCGCCCGGGGCCGCGGCGGGCCGGCCGGGGACCCGCGTGCCCCGCCCCGGGCTCTCCCCCTTGGCCCGGAGGCCCCGGCCTGGGGGACGGGGCGGGGAGAGGCTTGGGCGTCGCCGCCTCCCGCGAGCCTCGGCGTAGGCGGGAGGCCGTGGGCCGCGGCCGGCCGTGGTGCAGGGCGGACCCCGACGCAGCCGCCACGGGGCGGATGGACGCGAGGCCGCTGGGTCCCCCCCCGGAGGCGAGACGAGACCCCGCGGGAGTGGGCAGGCTCGGCGACGGCTCCTGAACCCAGAACCCACATGGATTCTGGCCCAGAGCACTGTCCCCAGCGCCTGTTCCAGGAGCGCCTGCCTCAGTGCGGCCAGAGTGCTCTTTTAGGACCTTAGAAAATTGTGTGCACGTGCTGGCCGGTGGTAGAAAAGTTTGTTGAATGACTCTGAGCCCAGGAGACTCCGGGAGAGCCCCGACATCACTGCAACCGAGTGGCTGGGCTGGCAGGAGTTGGTGTATTCGTGCACCCGCCAGTAGGACTGCGCAGCGGGTGCTGGGCTCTGGGATTCCGTAGGCCTTCATGTGGTGGGCCTGGGAGAGGCTGAGGAGACCCGGCATAGAGCGCCCCCACCTTTTCAAGTAACCGCCTGATTCCAGCACCAGGCTTGCCTGCCCGTCCTGCCAAATCTCAGGCCTCACTCAGTGGCATCTCATCTGGCCTCTCTAGACGGGAGCTTGGGAAGCTGCAGAAGGATGTGCTTTTTCCTCATTACATCTCCGTCCGTCTGGGGCACATGATAGGCCCTGACCTGGGGAGAGCTCTTTGGCCTGACTCTGCCATCATGAGGCTTGGGAGTCCACTAGGAGTTATGGGTGACTGTACCTGGAAGAGTCAGGTCTCAGCTAGGAGGAAAGAGGGAGGGGAGTAGTCTGCTTTTAAAATTTAGTTTGGAAATTAATTAATTAATTAATTAATTAATACAAGTTTAGGTTGGGCAAAAGAAAAGTTTAGGTTGGCAGACCCCTAGTGAGGTGTCATTGGGAAGAAGACACCTGCTGCCCAGAGTGTGAGCTCTTTTGTTTCTCGTGGTGGGAAGAAGAGGTACAGGGCAGCCCTCACAGGAGACCTGTGAGCACTTCATGACTAGAGCTTTAAGGCAGTGTCTAACGGACTCCCTGGAGCACCCTGGGTGCATGTGGTGTTCATGAGGGACAGGGTGCTGTCTGTGGGGATGGAGACAGACTGGTGACTGATGCGTTGAGAGGCAGGCCTTGGTGGTTTGGTACAAAGAGCTGTGGGAAAAGCTGCTGTTTTGTCTGAGGAGGTTCGGCTATCTGAGGTGGGCTGTGAAAGATGAGTAGGAGCTTGCCAGCTGGAGAAGGGAAAGCACACTCAGGGCAGCACAGGGAATGCTGGGGGATGGTTGCCTAGGTGGGAAAGGGGTGTCTCTAGTTGGGAAGAGGCATTGCATACCCTGCTCCAAGGCATTGCCCAGGGATGCTCACAGCCTTAGCCAAGCTGAGAGACTAGTTGAAGGAGCTGGAGGCTCCACGCATTTGCAAATGATAATGGAGCCCCAGCAGTGCCCAGGCTTCTGGACTCAGGAGGGTGAAGGCATACGGAAGAGGATGGACATCTGGTGATGGAGCCTTCCAGGGCAGGACTCTTGGCCTTGCAGAAGGGTATTGAATGATGTAATCTTTCCATCTAGTGTAAAGTGGAGGGATTGGGGAATGGGACAGGAGGCTGTAACTGTCAGTTTTCAAGCCCAAACAACCATCCTGATTAAGGACTGTGTGCATCCTAGTGGTGGAACCCAGGAAACGGGCTCTGAACTGTCAGCACTTGAGAACTCTCACTCCAGAGTTGTAGCTACTGAAGTGCTTTCTGTGGTTGCATCTCTGGTGACCATTTGCCAGGCTGGGGCTGTCAAGGGCAGCACAGGCCTGGAATGCCCCTTGAGGCCAGCTGCCGACCCTGTTGGGCCTCCCATGCACAGGATGTGATTAGCAGCACCTTGGCTGTTACATCTGGCTGGCCACCCCCCAGAGGCCACACACATTCTTGCCCAAAGCCACTGAAAAGGTATGGAAAGGACAGCTAATTGAGGATGGTGACACTGAAACATACAGAGCTCACTGTGAGTTAGATGCATTCACCGAGAACTTTATGGGCATTAATCAGCTTGGTTTGACATCATGGTAATCAGATACTAGGTTATCACTATTCTTCAGATAAGGAAACTGAGGCATAGAGAGATTAAGTGACTTGTCCAGGGACACAACTGAGGGAGTCAGAAACCAGATTCCAAGCTCTAACCATTACACTACTCTAGAGTATCACCTTACTGATCCAGTCCCCAAATCCGACCCACCTTGAAGAGCAAGAGGGAAGGACCATGGTCTTTCTGTGATTCCCCTCCCTTGTAGGCAGCCTGGGTAATGAGGCAGGAGTGATGCGCATGGGAGAGGGCAGTGCTTCACAGGGTAGTAACCCTCTCAGTGGGATGTCTTCCCAAGAGCCATCCCACAAGTGCCCCAGACCTCTTCCCCTGACTTACTCCTTCCCCCTCCTCCTTTCTCTTCCTGCCTGCATTGGTCAAAATGAGAGTTTCAAGTGAAAGGCAAACATGGTCATCTGCATAAAGCACAAAACAGCCACTTCTAGAGGTTCCGCTGCGTTACAAATCAATTCTAGGTTGGCTTTTTGGATATTTGTGTCTGGGGTCCTAGAAGCTACCAAGTTAGAAAATCAGGAAGTGGATTGTTTTAAATTACCCTCTCCTCTTAGTAATCCATTTGATTTAGGGGTGGTGAAGGTAGTGCTGGAGGTGGGGTTTTAAAGGAGAAAAGACTACAGCCACGCCACCCTGAAAAAGCCTGATCCCATCTGATCTTGGAAGCTAAGCAGGGTCAGGCCTGGTTAGTATTTGGATGGGAGATGATGTAGGAAGACCAGGTGCTCTAGGTGTAAAATATAAAAGATAATTATAAGCTGACAAAGTCCTCGCAATCTATGAGGTCAACCAAGGGTTGCCTTGCCTAAAAAATAATAATAATAATAATATAAAAAAATAAAAATAAAAGGGAAAAAAGAGTACCCTTAGAGTCAGAGGCTAGTTTAAAAGAGGACAGGTAACCTCAGTCCCGTAGAGTAGCTGCATTGAAACTGCCCTGTGTGGCCCAGTATATCCAGTCCTGTCCTGGCAGAAGAATGTTGGTACTAAGGAGAGAGCTGCTCAGAAGTCTGGTGGCAAAGTTACTATGGCGCTTTTTGCAAGGCTTCGTGCTTGGGCTTCTGCCTAGTTTGGATGGGACCCCCAGCTGGCAGTTAATAAACTCATGCCTTGGTAATGGTTGTGCTGACCAGTGGAGAGGTTAGCATTCATCTTCTACGCTCGTGTGTTTCCTCAGAGGAAGGGAAGTGAGTGCCGTGGCTTGGGTCTGGTTCAGGCCAATCTTTGAAGTTCCAAATGCAGTGTTTGTGTGTAGGAGGTCTGACTTGCTTGATCTTCTACCCTGTGCTTGTCCTATGTGGACCCTTGGCCCTGATCTTTATCCTAGGCCAGTGATGTGTTGCTATTAGTGGGCATTGCTGCATTCATATTTGGTTTAATTTGCATAACCATATACTATTTTAATTTTCATGCTGATTCTGTGGAGTTCTGCAGATGCGAAACACCTGTGCTGGGCGTGTTTGTCACATATATGCTCATGTCTTCATCAGAGGGCCACAGGCCTGGGTCCAGCACTGACCACATCTCAGGCAGGAGCTCCTGCTTGGAGCTCTCTACTCTCCCCCGACCCTGCACTCACCTCCCGGCACACACACACACAGTGAAGAGAGAGACCTTTACATGGCCATTACATGTTGAGCACTTTCCCTGTTACCTTGTTTGATCCCATGAGACACGGGGTATCCCTTTTTACAGGTAGAGAAAGCAAGGTCACTTGGCAAGTGCAGTGCCAGCTGTGAGGCCCTCCACTGGTCCACCTTTAGAGGATTCCTGTCTGGGCTAGGAATATGTGCACCTTTTAACATGCTGCTTTGCCCCAGAGACTTAAGGAGTTGAGCTTTTGGAGTGGGGACGTATTTTTGTTTCTCAGAGAGACCCAGCTGAAGTTAGAGCTGGGGTACTGGAGTCTAGGTAGGGGCTGGGACATCAGGAGAACAGGTTGGAGTAGGGACTCAGTTTCAGGGAGGGGTGCAGGGGAAGGGGGTAGCAAGTGGGAATAGAAAGGGAGCTGAGGCATGATGAAGGGACTTGGGAGGCAGCAGTCTTGTGTCTCTCCTGGGAGTGAGTGTAGGAGAGGGATATGGAGCTAAGTAACTCTGGTCCTGTGAGAATAAAACCAGGCCTGAGGCCTCAGCATATATGTGCCTCAGATTTGGAGAAGGCCAGCTGGGCAAGTGAGTCACACCCACCAGCCGTCCCTCTCAGTATTTGCAAAAGCATTAGTAATAAAGGAGTGGCCATCTGGGAAGTCAGATCTGTATCTGAAGGGGCTGAGAAAGGCTCCCATATCAACAGGGCATCTCCTTGGAAACAGGGTGGAGGAGGCTGCTTGGGGGGGTTCAGATGGGGAACCTGATCTTTGGGTGCTGGCTTCTGGTGGAGGTCACTGCTTTGGGACTGGCCCCCTTCTGGACCCAGCTGCCTCTTTGTGTGTATTGGGGGGACGATAAGGGGTGAGAAGGGACTATAGTCAGGTTCAGCACCTCCTGGGAACCTGGAGTCAAGGAGGGTTCTGCTGTGGTTGAGGAGGTAGACTGCCCTTGACAGGAACTTCCCAGTAGGTCTTTCCCTGCCCTGCCCTGGAAGATGGCTTTGGGGCTGTGAGGCTGGTGGGCTGGCCCTGGCTACTGTGCCCCTGGGTCTCAGTGACAGCACAGCCTGGAGGAGGATGCATTTTTCTAGACCACCACACCGCCACTAGCCTGGGAAATGTCTCCATCCGTTGTTACATCCTGAGTTCTAGACAGCAATAGAAGACTGGCTCAGCTGTAGGACTGCCCGGTCCCTGGGCATCCACCCCTTCTCAAAAAGCCTTATTTTCTTCCTGGGGTATCTTTCAGGAATCTGACCTCCCAAACTTTACCTGGCTGAAGAGGGAGTTGAGTCAAGGACATTTGTTGGTCACAGCTTCTCATTAGGGCAGCACTGACCTGTGTAAAATGATTGCACTGAATGTCCCTTCACACCCCAGTGGCCTGCACTGTGCTCCCAAGTGCAGGTTATTACCCCGTTTGTAGATGAGAAAAAGAGCTGGGAGGTAGGAGGGCTGTTGTCACCCACGGGAGGCCCTTCTTCCATACTTGCCAGCTCTCCTTGCCCTCCTGCTTCATTCAGCCACCCACCTGTCAGCTCTGGCCCAGTAGAGTGGTGTGGGAGCAGCACTGTGGCCCAGGGCAGCCATGGCTCTGACCTGGCCTTGGTATCATTCTTTATCTCCCTGAGTAAGCTCTAAGAGGAGGACAGTTACGCATTGTTGAGGAGAGAGGCAGTGGCAACAGTCAAAGGACAGCCTTGCCCCTGGGACACCTGTCTCCTGCCCTGCTAGCTCATTTTGCCCAACTAGTGTGCGCGGATCTTGCAGAAGTCCAAGTCCTGGGCAGGTGAGGGGAAGAAGAGATGCTAGGTCATGGAGATCTTTAGACCCCAGGATGCTGGACTTCCAAGGGCCTGCGGGGAGCAGCAGAGCTGTGCAAGGGGATGGTCTGAGTTATCTGGTAAAGAGGCCTCTGCCCCTTTATGCCACCCTTCCTCAGGCTGCTTTTTTTTTCAATTGAGAGATTTTCCATGACATAAAATTCACTCATTAAAGTTGTTTTTAATATAATCACAAAGTTGTGCAGTCATCACCACAATCTAATTTTAGAACATTTCAGCACCCCCAAAAGAAGCTCCATACACGTTATCAGCCGCTCCCAGGCCGCCTCTCCCTGTAGCCCTAGGCAACCATAATCTACTTATGTCCCTCTGGATTTGCCTGTTCAGGGAAGTTTGTATAAATGGAATTATATGTGGCCTTTTGCGTCTGGCTTCTTTCACTTAGCATAGTATTTTCAGGGTTTATCCATTGTGTAGCATGTATCAGTACTTCATTCCTTTTTATGGCTGAGTAATATTTTATTGTAGGGATGTTTTACATTTTGTTTATTAAATATTTGGGTTAATTCTACTTTTTAACTACTTTGCATAATGCTGCCATGAACATTCATGTACAGATTTTTCTGTGGACATGTTTTCATTTCTCTTAGATATATACCTAGGAGTGAAATTGCTGGGTCATATGATAACTGTTTGTTTTGAGGAGCTGCCAAATTTTTCCAGAGCAGCGGTATCATTTTACATTTCCACCAACAGTATGTGAGGGTTCCAATTTCTTCCACATCCTTGCAACCACTCGCTGTTACCTGTTTTATTGGAGCCATCCTAGTGGGTGTGAGGGGGCATCTCATTGTCTTGTTAGCATGCTGTAATGGCAGATAACGTTGAGCATGTTTTTATGTGCTTATTGGCCATTTGTATATCTTCTTTGGATCCTATTAAAGTTTTTTGCCCAATTTTTAATTGGGTTATTTGTCTTTCTATTGTTGAATTATAAGAATTCTTTATATATTCTAAATGTAAGTCTCTTGTCAGATAAATGATTTGCAAATATTTTCTTCCATTCTGTGGGTTGTCTTTACTTTCTTTTTTTTAATAATTTTTTTATTTTTCAATTACAGTTGGCATACAATATTATACTAGTTTCAGGTGTACAACATAGTGATTAGACATTTATGTAACTTCCTCAGTGACCCCAATAAATCTAGTATCCATCTGACACCATACATTTATTACAATATTACTGACTATATTTTTTATGCCAGGGGTCCCCAGCCCCTGGGCCACAGACCAGTACAGGTCCATGGTCTTTAGGAACTGGGCCGCACAGCAGGAGGTGAATAGCAGTGAGTGAAGCTTCATTTGTATTTGCAGCCGCTCCCCAGCACCAACATCACCACCTCAACTTCACCTCAGAACATCAGGCATTAGATTCTCACAGGAGCTCTGGTCCCTGGTGCCAAAAAGTTAAGAACTGCTGCCTTTTGCTATACTCTTTTCACTTTCTTGATGGTATCTTTGAAGCAAAAAAGTTTTTGTCAAGAAGTCCAATTTATCTATTTTTTTCTTGTATTCCTTGTTCTTTTGATGTCATGTCTAAGAAATCATTGCCCAACCCAAAGTCAAGAGTTTGTTGTTCTAAGAGTTTTATAATTTCAATCCTTACATTTAGGTCTATGATCTGTTTTAAGTGAGATGGGTCCCAGATTCATACTTTTGCTTGTGGATATGCAATTGTCCCTGCACCATTTTTTGAAAAGACTTGTCTTTACTCTGGCATTGGCCACTTTGTCAAAGATCAGTTAACCATTAATATTAGGGTTTATTTATGGACTATCATTTCTATTCCATTGATCTATATTGTTTTCCTTTGCCAGTGTCACACTACCTTTCAAAATAAGTTTTGAAATCAGGAAGTGTGAGTTCACCAACTTCATTGTTTTTCAAGACTGGCTATTCTGTATCCTAGTCTTTCCATGTGGATTTTAGGAACAATTTGTCACTTTCTGCAGAAAAGCCACCTGAGAATTCGAGAGGAATTCCATTGAATCTGTAGATCAATTTGGGAAGTGTTACTATCTTCACAATATTAAGTCTTCCCATTCATGAACCTGGGATGGTTTTTCATTTATTTAGATCTTTGCTTTCTTTCAATGGTGTTTGTAGTTTTCAGTTTACAAGTCATATGTTTTTGTTAAATGTATTTTTTTGATGTTATTCTAAAGGTAATTTTTTTATTTTATTTTTGGATTTATTGCTACTGTATAGAAGTTCAGTTGATCTTACAAACACTTGTATCTTGCAGTCTTGCTGAACTCATTTATTAGTTTCAGTAGTTTTTTAGTGCATTTCTGGGAGGTTTCTATGTATATAAGATTGTCTCAGATTAGTCTGTTTTCATGCTACCCAGTTGATTCTAGTCTGTGGCCAAGGTTGAAAACTGCCAGGTAAGAGCAATGGTTCCCATGCCTTTGTGATGGACAGAGAGGGCAACATAGTAGTCAGAGCGTTTGAATATCTGAGTTTTCCCTAGTGTCTGTGGGGGAGATGAAGGGGCTGGGAGCTCACGCTCAGCCTAGGTACAAAGGAGGCAAAAGAATCAGTGTCCTCAACTCCAGCTTCCTCCTCTCTTGGTGAACCCCGTTGGGCCGAGTGAGTAGAAGTGTGGCCTGTTACAGAAGTGTGTTCTGGGTGAGTGTGGCAGCTCTCCCTTCCAGGAATCCTCAGGAAGAGCCCATGTGAAAGCTGCTAAGAGGACCGAAAGGAAGAAGTCAGTGCATTCAGGAAGCCCACGTGATCTTCTTGGGGACTGTGTTAAAGAGGAAGTCTGTAGCTCTAAGCCACTGAGGGCTGTCAGCGTTGTTTTTCTGGCTCTGCTCGACCCTGTTTTGAGGGAGGAAGAAACTTTTCTATATCTTTCGATGTTCTTTCGGCTGGTCTAGTAATTCAATCTACATGAGACAGATTAACAAGAGAAAATAATGAAATTTAATTGTATACAAGTATATGCAATTATATCTGAACACCACCACGTACATGAGGTTCAGAGACAGAAAGGGGAAATGAGGTCTATATGGCTTTCTGTGCTAAGGATGAGGTAATGGCCTTGGGGCTTCAACAGGGAGGAAGGTCATTCTCAGGAGGATGAGAAAAACAGATATTCAGTCATTAGAAGTTTGCCCTGCCCTACAGATAGGTCATAAAAAGTTGTCTCTGGTGTTAACTCTTATTATGAGCAAGGGCCCAAATTTAAAATTCTCTAAGAGAGAGGGAAAAGTTTCTTATGAGACTACAGCGCCTCGATTGCCTTCAGCTCAAAATAATTCACATGCCAAGTGGCAGAGCTTGGAGTAACTCGGTCTGAACCCCTGTAGTTCCCTCCTCTGAGACTTGCCAAGAAGCCTTACGTAGCTGAAGTTTGTGTGATAGATTATTCCATATCACATTAAATCAGTCTCAGTGTTGAGAATAGGTCAGTTCAGTTAAACAGTTGTGTCTTATTTCAGGAGGCAGTGATGCAGGTGGGCTCCCCAAGTTAGGCCTCTGGTGCAAGCAGTCAGGTACTTAATAAGATACATCTCTGGAAAAGAAAGAAGGAAAAAGAAAAACAAAGGTTACCTATTGTAATTGAGCTGTGATTGCTGTTGGCACATAAGTGGGTGGGATTGACCTTCAGGCAGATTGGCTGTGAGTACAGTGGACAGGCTGTTTTGCAGGGGTTAACCCATGGAGCGGGATTTGCTTTAGCGGGGCTCTGGTGCCTGCCAAGTTTACTCTTTTGGGTGTGTCATTTGGGGCACAAATCAGGTCGTGCTCTGGTATGGTCCGAAACCGCTACCAGGTGTGTTAGTTCTGGGGCCTCTTGGGAGGAGCTCTGGTGCAGGTCAAGGTTAGCTGCTATCTGTGTCTGGCCCACGGCCAGCTGGTGGGAGCCACAAAATGATCTGCAACTGATAGCTGCCTGTGTTGGGCTTGGAGGTGCCAGGGAGTGGTTATGGTGTGAACTGAGGCCAGCTGCCACTAGTACTGGGTTTGGGCCAGCCCCTGCTCTTTGAGGATTGTAAATCTTCGATGAATTTTAGAAGAGTTCAAAATATGGGTCCAGGTTGGACACTGAGGCGGATTAGCTTCTGAAAGAGGTTTGGCTACACCTGTGTATTGGATGGGGCAGAGGTATCAGAGAATCACCAGAGTGGAATGAGAGTGGTGTTAGCCAGGCACATGGAGACTCAGATTTGGTGTACCTGCAGGCTCTGTGTGGGGTGGGCCCAATAAAGGTATCATGGTGCCTGTTGGCACTTTAATCCCCAGACAGCTGCCCCTCCAGCCCTTGCCCTAAAGCCAGATAATTCCATTTCACCCTGTATGTCCTGGTGCTTTTCAAGGTGCTGTCCCTTTGCTGGAGCTTCGGGTGTTTGTGAGTAGTTTGTACTTGGGCCCTTTAAGATGACACCTGGGTGTGCAGCAGTCCTCCGTCTCACCCAGTGGAGTCCCTGCTGGTTTTTGCAGCCAGCTGTTGTCAGGACGCTTCCTAACCCTTGTGCTCTGTGCTGGGGAGCCCTGTGTGGGACTTGGACCCGTTGTTCCTTAGGGGAACTTCTGCAGCTGAGAAATCCCTCCTGATTCTTCACCACCACCACATGTGGATGTGGGACCAGCCCGTTTTGCATCTGTGCCTCTCTTCGCAGTCCCGATGTGGCTTCTTCTATGTGTCCTGAGTTATACAACTTCTCTTCAGCTAGTCCTCAGGCAGATCTCAGTGTTAGTTCTGTAGTTTAGTTGTCATTTTGATGAGGTCATGAGAGCAGGTGAGCACATCATTTACTTACCCTGCCATCTTGACCAGAAGTCTACATAGGCTCTTTTAATCTACTGGAATTTTTTATAAGGAATCTCCAGATTGAACTGTAATAGGTCTTCTGAAGCCAGAAAAGCTAAGCCAAGGACTTGCCATCAAACACCTGCAGTATCTATAGATTTGGGTGAGTTTCTCTCTTCTCTGCATCCCCAAGATATTCTGAGGGTCCTCCACTTGCTGGAAGTGACCTTTACTCACCTGGTAAGTCTGCTGGGAACTCTGTAAGCAAAGTATCAGGTTGTTTTTCCAACAGTTTTATTGGCCTCCGTAAGTCAATCTTAATTTCTTACAGCTGTCTGGTCATATCTGAGTCTATGCATGTTTCTCTCAAACATGACATTCTTAGTAATATAACCAGTTTCCACTTGTGTCAAGGAGAACAGATTCTTAATGAACTTATACAAATAACAATGTTGCCATGAAAATAAGAATAGAATACTCACTGAGAATTTCTGAATTCTAATAGGGAGAAAAAGATAAATGTTTCAATTCTGCTTAAGTCTTGTATGATTTGCCCATTGAAGTGAGTGCTCAGTCACTAAGATTGTGGAAGATAGACCCCTAGTGGGAAGCACGTTTTCTGTTTCTTTGCCACTGTGAGAGCATCAGCCTTGTGGCAAGGGAAAGCATTAGTCCACCTGCAAAACATGGCTACACCAAACAAGAACATACTGATGACACATACTGAGTGGCAGTTGAATGAAGTCTAGCTTACATATACTATGGTGGATGAAGGAGTGCAAAAACGAAAAATGGGGTTTGCCAGGGAGCCAGAAAAAGCCAAGTGGCTGTCTCAGATTTCCCATAGCTCTGACAGTTTAATTTACAGCCATGGTTTACCCACCTTAGTTTCTCAGATTCAAGAGCAGACTGTTGCCTTGTTACAAGGGCATCAGGATGATAAAAGTCGAGCAATGAAGCCTTAGTATTGCAAAAGCAGAATGGACTTTATCCAGAGGTGCAACAATATTTATAGATTTTCTCTGCTGCAGCAGCATTTTAGTACTGAAGGTTAGCTTTTATTATTGAGGTTTACCTTTCTTAAGTACTCAAAGACCTGATTAAGAACATAAAATTGAGAAAATTATTTTGATAAAACACAGAATTTTTTGCTTTCTGAGTAGAATACTTTTTATAGTATCTGCTGCCAATCAGTAGAATAAGAAAATTTTGCTCTTTTAGCAGATGAAATGATATTAAGTTTTAGCACACTATTGATATTGAAGTATATTTTAAAACACTCTTCTAACAAATTCATTTAATCACACCCAGCTTGATCACACAAAATTTTTTTCTCAAGATTTCTTTTTCATAAATTTTTACATTTTTAGCCCCTTTAGTTTGTCTCTTGTTCTCTTACCCATTTGAAAAAAAAAAAAAAAAACAGGGTAAAGTTTTTTTCATTTCTCTTAACAGAAACACATCTCCCTATCATATCTTTTTTTAAGCTAAAACATATCTTATTTTTCTTGTATTATACACAGTTGTTTTCTATATTATTGTTCTTTGTAGCTTTAATTACTTATATTAGAATTCTTAACCTTAGAAACTTTAATTTCTGGTGAAAACTAAGAAATAAAAAATTGTAAATCATCTGTTGCACCAGTATTCTTTAGAGTGATAACTTCTAGAAATGTATGGTTTTGTATAGTCTTTTACTGTGGGTGTACTAACAGACCCAAATTAATTTTTTTTTTAGTTTTTCCACAATAAGAAGCCAAAGATAGGTAAACCTGTGTTCAGTAATCAATGTTTCATTATTTTGTATTATTTGGAAATGATAAAGATATGATTAGCCATCATTTTATTTTTTATTTTTATTTTTTAATTACAGTTGTTATTCAGTAATATTTTATATTAGCTACTCCGCCATCTGGACTGGAAGCTCCACTCTTCCTATATCATTTAATTTAGCTAGCAAAACACTAAAGTCTCAAGTTACCAAAGAGATATGGAAACCATTTCTAAGTACACATAAAATACAATTATTGCTAAAGAGTACTCCTGATAAAACCTTTTTATCCTACTTACATTTATTTTACTTTCTCTTAACAATTATGTGTAAATTCCTTACAAAAATTTAATCATACTGAGTTTTCCTGCTGAAAAATTTTGTAACGGAGATAATAAGAACTTATTTTTTTAACCCATTTCTCATTTAGAAGGAAAATACAGCTCACTGGCAGTGTTAATTTTATTTTACATAAACACGCTCTTTGAGGCTGAAGCAAATCTGACTGGTTTTCAATGTGAAAATAAAATATGAAAACTTCTTGGAGTTATTTCTAAACAGTACTACATCATCCCTAATTTGCTTCTTTTTCTAGGTATATAGTTTTATTTTAGCTTAGGGGAAAAGGCCTTTTAAAATATCCTATTAGGTTTTAAATCTTCAGCTTCCAGTTTTGCCAAATTTCTGATCCAAAAGTTATTTGAAGTTAAATCCTTTCATGTGTCTTGTCAGGTTCCATTGGAAACAAAAAGTAAACCTTCCTGATGGTATTGAACCATTCCATGGACTCAAGAGAGTACAGAGGCTGTTATCTTCCAGAGTCATCTCTGGTAGCCAGCACATCCCATGGAGGCAGAGAGCCATGCCAAGCCAAGGCAGTGGCTGTCCCTGGGTGTGAAAAAGATCAGTAACCAATTGGCCTGGACTGGAGAAGGAAGGGACACCATGAAATTTCATTTCTGTCCCTCACTGGGCTCAGGAGGTAATCCACTTAAAAAACTTCTGAGGGTCCTCCTAGGTTTAAGAAATTCTCTAATTATGGCCCCTATATTGACCTTAGAACAAGGAATGAAAGATATCTAAAGACAATTGTCTTAAGAATAACGTCATTCTTACAGTCTCCTATTTTGGATACCCTTTATCTCTTTAATTTTTCGTTACCCTTTTGCTTCAAATCTTTCAGTGAAGCTGATTTTAAAAACTTTTTTTTTAACTTACATTACTAACTTTAGCCTCCATTAGGACTTTATCGACACGTTATGGTTTTACAGTACTGGGTAGGAGAATTGTTCCCAGCCAGACATAATAACCATTCCCATAAATGACTCACGTAAAATTGGCATAACTTCTTTACATAAAGCCTGTTTTAACATTCTCAGTTTCATAATCTTATCAATACTTTTATTTCTGTATTCTTTCAATCTAATTGTAGCCCAAGTCAGGGCTTCACTAATGGGTTTTGGTACCACAGTTCATGGAATTCTCATTTCAAAGGGTCCTGGAAATTTCTCTTTTCTATCCTCTGACCATTTTCCCCACTCTTCTATAAAAAGGTTTTGGGTCCCTAGCAAGAAATAAGGCAAAGACACTGGCCCTTTTGTCAATTTTTAACTTGATTAACCAGCCTGGCTGCTGCCCCAGGCAAATTGTTGGTCAGGTTTCTCCTAATATCTGCCTTCCAGCTTTTTAAATTTCTCCAAACTGGGGTAACTAGAGCAGACTTGTTTGGGACCCTTTAATGTTGGGGGACCATTAAGGGGTTACTATGGCCCATTTAGCCTTTGGTAGTTTTATAGTAAAATCTTTGTTTTAACACATCAATTTCCATTTTGTTTTATTTCTCCCATTTCTTTTAATGACTATCTGAAGCTTTCCATCCTATTAGGACAAGTGCTATGTTTCTGCTTTCTGTTTTCTCTTTCTTTCACCCTTGTCAGTATTTTAAAATAAGTGTCTTGTTCTGTTTGATTTGGAAGCCCTTGCTGTTAAGTGTACTTTTGAACATTCTAACTGGAACAGTCCTCATTATAGCCACTTTAATTTTAGATTATATTCCTTGAGGGCCAGCAGCAGTTTGGTGGGACCCCAGCTGTAAAAATGGAGTTCGGCCCACATTTCTGTCTGACCATGTTTTGGAGCATCCAACCTTACAATTAACTAAGTTGAATTCTTAGGATATAAACTTTTTAGGTTGTCTTTTAGTGGGATTTTGATATCCTTTTCATTTTTTTTTTTTTTTTAAGTGCAGGACAATTTTACTTTTAATGTCCTGACCTTTTTTTTTCTTTTTCTTTCTTTTTTCTTTTTTTAAATAAATATATATCTGCAAGTGTCTGAAGGCAAATAGGAAGAGGTCTGAGTGGACTTTGATTTTTCTGATTTCTGTCCTTTCATCTCATTAAGGTAGTCTTAATGACTAGCCATTATAACATTGAGAGCTCTGTAAAAACATTTTTCTTGCTTGCTTTTTAAGTTAGAAGTTCTTTTTCAATTCAAAGGATCCCTTGTCTGACCTCAATCAGTAGGATCTTAATAGGAACTCAAACCAATAAGAACTATGGATGCAAGAAGCATCCCCAAGAAAGGCTGCAAAAGGTCGCAGCCCTCACAAGATAAAGTTTACTCCCAGAGTTAGAAACAGCCATTCCAAAACACAGGGAATCATGAGTTTTCTCCCGTTTTAAATGGGGTGTTTAGATTCCCTAAGCTCAGATCTATAGTCTACTCTCCTGCCTATAATATGCATATGCATCCTCTGACTGGTGGCAAATGAGAACAAGGGGCCCCACTTTTACTGTCTCTGGCAAAAATGACTAAAGACAAAACTCCCTTGAGAGCTTGGCACAGCAAGACAGAGCAAGGTGTGCCCTGGCAAGTATACCCTCTGGATGGTAGAGGCCAGAGGCAAAAACCTCTCCTGACATATAACAAGATGAAAGGAGAGACATCAGAGTCAGAAAAACAATTCACAAAACCCATGAGTACTTGTACCAAATCACCAAGAGTGGCTAAGCCAAAGAAACTGGTTTTATGAGTATTTTCTCCTAATCTAAATTAGAAAAGGGGAAAGAAAATATTTATCACTCTGCTTCCATCTACATCTGCAGGTGAGATCCGGAGTGTGCCCTGCTAGAATGCTTGTTTTTGTCGGCTCATGTTATAGGCCCCAGGGTCTTTCTACTGAGCAGTCTCAGGGTGAGCAGTGCCCAGCGGGTGAGGTATCCTGCTCACAGTGCCAGTTCCTCTACCCTCAAGGTTCGGTTATCTAGTCTAATAATTAAGTCTACATGAGACTGATTAACAAGAGAATACCAAATTTAATTGTATATATACATATGGGAACCCCACATATGGGAGAGGTTCAGAGACAGAAAGGGAAAATGAGGTTTATATGGCTTTCTGCGCTAGGGTGAGTTAAGGGCCTTGGGGCTACAGAAGGGAGGAGGGTCACTACAGGATGAGAAGAACAGGTGTTAGTAATTAGATATTTGCCCTGCTATACAGATAGGCCATAAAATTATTTCTCATGATAACTCTTATAGGCAAGGCCACAAATATAAATTCTTCAAGTAAGAGGTAAAAGTTTCTCAAGAGCTACAAGGTCTCAGTTGCCTTCAGCTCAAAATAATTTATATACCAAAGTGACCCATCTTGGGGAGGTAAAATTGAACAAATTGATAGTGTTATCAGGGTCTTACTTGGAATGTCGTATTTCTGAATGATGCTCGTGTATCATGTAATCAACTATGATAAGACACTTCTCATGGAACTAAGATTGACTTTATGGAGCTGTCAAAGCCCTCCTGGGAAAACTGACCTGACTCCTAGTTACAAGGTACCAGCACTATAGGTGGCAAGGAAGGTCACTTTCTGGCATGCCCGAGAATTTAAGATATCTGGGGGACTGGAATCAGACAAGCGAGAAACTGAATATACAAATAAACAATGGCAGGATGATATATAAAAATAGAACTTTAACCCATAACTTGCAGCAACCTGCACAGGAAACCACCTACCTTAGAAACCAAGAAACCAGCCTGCTATATACATCAGGCTTGCAGGAATTCAGACTACTATCTTTGGTGACAATTCAGGAAGCTAAAAATAATATCTGTAACAATCAGCTCCAGATGGCCAGGACTTGGTTCTCTATAACTAACAGCTTCCCTTTTTTTTGTCCCTGCTTCCAATGTAGGACTACCCAGAGAAAGTCAGACATGTACCTCTAACCAGTCGCATGGGGTTCTCTGCTCCTAGTCAGCCACCTTCCCTCTAGTGGGGGGAAAGGACATCTGGCTTGCCACCAAGGTCTGTTTGACCAGATATCTCCTAGCTAGTTGACGTCCAAACACCGTAGTGTGAGGCCAGCCTTCCATCAGAGTTGAAGTTTTTTAACAGAACAAATTTCAAATTGATGTGTAGTCATGTAGCTAACTGTAGAGCTTATAATGTGCTAGCACCAGGTGCTCAGTGCCATGTGAAGTAACAAGCTGATTTTTAACTTTTTTTCCCCCTTCAGTTTTAATGTTAGGTTTTCAGACACACACAAAATCTATCCCTCATGTTTTGGCCCATTGTGATTTAAGTAATTTTGTTAGCTTGGCTGTGGTGACTTCATTTTGATTCTTCATTCTTTCCTCAACACCAAAGCCCAGGAAGGTGAACTAGAACTGTCTTCCCTGCCCCAATCTTCCAGGTGGCACTTCCTCTTCCGGGTCCATAGTCTGGATCAGCTTCCATGCTCCGTATCTTTATTTTTTATCTCTATGAAAACACCTGTATCTTTACAGAAATGTAGATATACCTATAAAAATAGATATATATAGCTTTTCGTGGCACACAGTGGGCACTATAAATATTTGGTGGCTACATTAATGACTGGGTATTTGAAGCAGCACACACTTTTGTAAATAAGCTTCCTTGGGGCAGGGACCTGTGTGAGTCATTCATTTTTACCATCGTTTCTCCAGCTCGAAGCACAGCTAAACAAGTTTAAAATGCTTGCAGATCGATGAGTGCCACACTCAAAGTGGTGCAGCTGGTTAAGGGGGCCAGAGGTGGGTGGGGTCTCCTGGCTTCAGTGTGCTGTGCTCGCCTGTGCAATGCTGAGTGACTGTGAGGTCTGCGTGTACGTAGTTAGGTGGAAGTGGTGGGAAGACACAGGCAAATCTGTGTTGGCAAAGGGAGACTGCCCTGCCAAGGATTTATCCTCGTAAAACCTTCGTCTTCCCAAGGTGCCTATATGTGCTTGCTCCTTCCTCACTGTGGCCCGAGCCTCTACACTGACCGTGTGGGATAGTGCGGGGCTGGGTTTTTGTGAACTTTTCCGCTAACTCAGGGGCATTTGGTGTCCAGTGTGTAGATGAGGCTCATAAGGATTTTGGAGTCTGAGCAGTAGACAGGTGAGTTCCCCACTGTCTGCTCACTTTATTTCTGGCAGGCAGGCCAGGAAGTGGGGACCCCAGCCTCAGCAGCTCTGCAGCTGCTGGGCACTCCCTGCCCTCACTGCGCATTCTCGGGTCTCAGCCTGGTCTCTAAAAATTGGGACATACATGCTTTTCCTCCAGGAACCTTGTAGGGATTAGAGAGCAGGCCAGCAAAGGCAAGCCTGGCACGGATATTGTCAATAGCTGATAGTAGCAATGAGTAATGACATTTGTTATCTCTGTAACCTAGAACCCTTGACTGGGGGGGTGTGGTAGGAGCTTGGAGAAATAACCCATAAAAAGCCTCAGTCTCAGGCCGTGTCATCAGGCATGTTTCCCAGAGTCTTGTTCAGCGGTAAGCGGAGAGGGGGAGGCCTCTGTTTCCCAGTTCTGCCCACCTGGCCATTTCCCACTGGATCTAGAATTAAGGGATGATCAGTTCTTGGCTGTATGAGTTCTCCTTCCTGGTAGCAAGGAATTGGAGTTTGGGGGTGAAGCCATGGCTGACTCAGAGCCTCTGAGGTTTTCAGGGGTGACTTTACCCCTTGTCCTGGTACCACCCACAGCTGACAGTGACTTGCTGAATTTTTTCTTAAGTAACAGAGGAATAAAGCCAGAAGTGGTAGGAATACAGGCTGGCACTCCAGGTTGACTTTCGCATCTATTATCTCATTCGATTCTGGATTTAATAGGACAACACCACACCAGGGTATTCACCACAGTCCTGTTATTTCAGGGTGGAAAAAATTGAAAGGATAAATGTCCAATAATAGGAGGTTTATTGTATTTTGGTGCAGACGTACAGTTAGAACAGGATTTTCAGCCTCAGCCTTATTGACACTTGGGCTGTACAATTCTTTGTTGTTGAGAGCTGTCCCGGGCACTGGGGGACATGGAGCATCCTCCCCGGCCGCCACCCACTGGATACCCGTAGCACTTTTCCAAGTTGTGACAGCCAGAACTGTCTCCAGACACTTGCAAATGTGTCAGAATCACAAACCATCACGAGGAAATGTTATATAAGCATTAAAAATTTTTTTGAAAAATATCAATTGAGTAGAAAAATGATCACAATTTGGTGAATGCAGAAGACTGAAAGTCTGCCTGAGGATGCGGGTGTGTATATCAAAGTCTGGAAGGAAATCAGATCCGATGTTTGTATGAATTATCTCTTGAGTGCTCTCTCCCCTCGTAGGTTTCTGAAGCTATTTCTTGAGAGAACATGGTGGGGGCCGAGGCTCAGGTTCTGCCCACTGCCCCTTTATTGTGGCAGTGACTCTGCTGACTCAGTTTGGCTTCCATAGCCTTTTTCCTGAGGAGTGTGTTCTGTTTTGCTCTTTGTCCTAATGCTCCTAATGGCACCAGCCTTTCCTTTTGCCTTGCAGAAGGCCCGTGGGTGAGCCAGTGTCCTGTTGCTTCCCTGCTGTCCACACGCCACCGGAGTCCTTTGAGCTTGGTCCCTTTTCCTCCCAGACACACCAGCGAGGAGTGGGTTCGGCCAGACTCCAGGAGGGTTGAGGTGCAGCCTGTGGCTGTGGGCAACTGCCAAGCCGTGTGAGCACCCAGACAGGGCAGTGGCAGTGCCCAGAGTGTGACTGTCCCAAGCGCACACGCGCGCCGCTGGCTGCAGACAAGACACACCTCCACCGGCGCAGGTCTTGCTCTGGCCTCCCCCTCGGGCGGCAGGAGCCTCGCTCCTTCTTCTTTGAGCTGAGCTGGTTCTGCTGTTGCGTGTATTTAGGAGCCATACAGAATTGCCACATTTGACTGCTTTTGCCCTGCACAGTGACCTAATATTATATGTCAGCACACATGCACCAGCAAAGACGTTTCAAGATAGTATTCTTTTGAGGCTGTTCTGCAGGAACTTTTGTTCCGTCTGTTTGAACTTCTCTCAGATGCACATACACAGAGGCACATGCAGATTTCTCATTCTTTTTTATGGTTGTCTATGTTCCATTTTATGGACCTGATCTTTTTAACTCGATCCCCAATTGCCTTTTTTCCAGTCAGTTGTTTATGATGGGTTATTTAGTTGGAATATGTGCCATATGGAAGCTTTACTCTTTTGTATAATTGTCATATATATTATTTCTCTTTCGTTATAAACATTTTACAAGAGATTTTTCCATATGAACAATTTGTTTTATCTGCCCATTGGGGGCCTGTGTAGAGAAAGAGCCTCCTAGCTGTTCCTTACTCCCTAAACTTTATCTTCTCATTCACTAAGTCAGCCTCAGCACTACTTTGCCTACTTGTCAGCATGGTGTGTGGGACAGGAGATGATCATGTGAAGCTCTGATAACTGCCGTACACTGAGGGGATGGGTCGTTGTTGGACGGAGTAGTTGTGTTCGTGGCCCTGTTACTGTCACAGTAATAATAGAACAGATTTCCTGAAAACCTCTATGTATACTTTACTAGCTAAGTTCATTCTTGTAAGAAACTTAATAATATAAGTATTTACTTAAAAAGTATTCGTGAACCAGCCTGCCCTCCTTGCCTGGGCGGTGAGGTCTTAGGATCATGAGCTCGGGTGAGAGAGTGGACCTTGACGTTGGAGGGTGCTCTCGGCGCCTTGGCAAGTCTCTCCTGAGGAGCTGCAGAGCCCACTCACTGGCTGCTGCCAGTATCCCCCGGCGAGGGGGGCCACTGCGGGGGTAACTGAGGGGAGCTGGGGCACTGTGGAGCCAGGTCCCAGGACAGTGGTGTGAATTTCTTCATGAGAGTCCCACAGAGGGATGTCTCTGCAGGGACCAGTGCCCACCCTGTATGTCTGTTGTCCTCTTCCAGGCTGCTGCCTTGGACACCAGCAAGCCAGAAGCCAGTTGAGCTGCCAGCGGCCTGTGCCATGGATCCCAAGGTCAGATGCTTCTGGAGGTGGGCAAAGGGGTGAGGGCTGAGGCTAGCCCGTTCTGCATGTGTGCAGTGTGGATCCAGCCTAGCCCGTGTGGCGGCGCTGCAGGAGGGGCCGCACAGTCCCAGTTGGCTGGGGCACAGCACACAGAAGAGAAGGCCACTCTTGTCTCTTGTGTTCTCCCTGGCCTTTCTTTTCCTCTTCCCCTCTCTGCGCAACCTTCTCCCTTCATCTGCCTGGCTGCAGGGAGGCTTTCTGATTTGAGAACAATTTAAAAGCTGTAGAGTTTTGTGCAGAGGTCACCCAAAGGTCAGATAGCCCATCCCCCTGCCTTCAGCAGAATGGTACCTGATCTTTACTTTGTCTGCACTTACCTTTGAATGAACTTGGAAGGGAAAATCATAGCATATCTAATCAAAAGATCTTTGTTCATCTGCTGGCTATAAGGCTTTCTTCTCTCCTTTGCCAAGCTCTATAATGTCTTTGAGGCCCCAGCCCCAGGCTGCTTCCCCGCCCTTGTCGAGTGCTGTTCCCACTGGCCGCCCGCCGCAGGAAGGATCTGCAAAAGGCTGAGGATTTGGTGGTTAGTAAACTCGGAGGCCCATGGTTTCTGAATTTCTGAGCACGTAGCAGTACTTGGTTCCTGGAAGGGTCTCGATATGTTGTGTTGAACATCCTTCTAAAGGACGGAACTACTTGGTAGCTGGAGGGCCAGAGATGGTTGCAGGCTTAGCGGTGACGCTGGTGCCGAACAAAAGAAATTTCAGCAGCTCCCCTTTTTGATAAAGGCTTATTCGAAGGCCAAAATGCTCTTCTGTTCGGTGCCCTTTGCACTTGCCCATTGTTGTCCCTTCGAGCCCGCAGCCGTCCCCTCTTCTGCATTCTTGAGGTGTCTGCAGGTTCGAGACCACACTGCCAAGTTATGCTCATGCAGCCCCTCAACTTTAGGAGCACTCTCCCCTACGTTGTCCCATCCCTCCTGACAGTCCTTCCTTGGAGCCAGGTGGCTATAATTATACCCAGGGGTTTTTTTTCCCCACTTCAAGGTGAGAAAACTGAGACACAAGTTGCCCAGTATCCACAGGGTCAGGGTTCACAGTGAAGCATTGAGTAATTTTAGCTGACATGATGGAATTTGGCCTCCTCTTTCTGCCTTCAGAATTTTTTTCCTGTTGTAGATTTTTTTTTACATTTTGTCTTTGATTTTTCCCTCAGTTTTTAAAAATTGTGGTAAAATATACATAACGTAAAGTTTACCATTTTAGTCATTTTTAAGTGTACAGCTCTGTGGCATTATGTAGATGCACCCTCCTTTGCCACCATCACCACCATCCATCCCAGAACAGTTTCATCATCAACTAAAATGCTGTCCCCATTAAATACTAATTTCCCACCCCACCCCAGGCCCTGGGACCCCCACTCTAACTTCTGTCTCTGAATTAGACGACTTCCAGTACCCCATAGAAGTAGAATTACAGTATTTGTCCTTTGGTGTCTGGCTTCACTTACTGTAATGTCAGTCTTGGGTTTCACAATTTTTAAAACTATTTGTATGGTACTGTTTGTCCATGTTGTATCATTCTTCTTTGACTTTTTTAGAAAAACAAAATTTTGGGGGTTTTACTGCTTATTTGGTGCTCTTTTCACCAGCTTTGGGCACCAGGGTTATTCCAATTAATCAACTACATTGGATAGTTTTCTGTCCTTTTTTTCTGTACTGGAACTAAGGTTATCGCATGAGAAATTTTTTTGCCTCCTTTAAATCAATTTTGTAATACTTCCAGGAAGACTTCCTAAGTCTTAATCATTTAACATAGTTTTTTTCTAGGACTTAGAAGGATCAAAAGAGGCCATAATTCCATACTCGGCTGGTCACAAGCTCTGTTTTTGGAGGGTTTGTTAAAGACTGTCAGTCTTTGAACCTACTGCCATTTTAACAGTCCGGCCTGTTCATCCAAATGGAGTCTGTCCATCCTGCTTTCCAACCAGCTGGCACTAACCACTGACTTCATGGGTCCTCTCCTCTTGGCTTCTGGACCTGTCCTCTCACAGGGGACATCCGTTCCTTTCCCCCCCGTTGCCGGTTCTGTTCTTTTACATGGGAAAGGCAGAGATCCCTGAACTAGGGTTTGGTAACCTGATCTGCCGTAGTGGGTGGCAATGACTGCTCAGCATCCAGATTCTGGACACCTGTTTACCAAACTCTATATCGAAAGGAAGTCCTTTGGCGAAGACTACCTGTTGGTTCCCTGGAGGTGTTAGAACATAATACGGTACGTTGAGTGTTTTACCTCACAGTTCTGGAGATCAGAAGTCTGAAATCAAGGAATCAGCAGAGTTGGTTCCTCGTGCAGGCCCGAAGGAGAATCTGTGCCATGCCTGTCTTCTAGCTTCTGGTGGTGGCCAGCAAGGCTTGGTCTTCCTTGGCCTGTAAACACATCACTCCAGTTTCAGTCTGTCTTCATGGAGTATTGTCCCTGTGTATCTCTGAGGATAAGATTCCCTCTCCTTTCTCTTATACAGATACCAGTCATTCACTGGATTAAGGGCCTGCCTAATCCATTGTGACGTCATCTTAACTAATTACACCTGCAAAGACCCAATTTTCAAATAAGGTCACATTCGTAGGTACTGGGGGTCAGCACTTGAACATTTCTTTTTGGGGAATGCAGTTCAACTAGCTTCACCCCAGCTAGCTGGTAGTATATGAAGCAAATGGTAGATAAACTACCTTGTGTAGAACTGGAACTTTCTCTTTGGCATCTACCAACAGGTGCTGCAGACTTGGCCTCTGCCCACTGAGACTTCTTGCAAGAGTTTTTATGCCCACGGGGTTTATTCAGATCTCTTGGGCCAGTGAGGCTACTTCAGGCCCCACTGCACCCAGAGCTGCTCTGCCAGCTCAGCCACAGGAGGGGCCCCGGCCCTGGTCCACGTTCCCACAGGTCTCCTTGACTCTCCCTTTCTCCTTAGGTCAGCAATGGTGCATGCCTTCAGCATGAGCACATCACAGACTTGCTGGTGTTTGGCTTCCTCCAAAACTGCTGCAACTCTAATTTCCACAAAGAGCTGGAGGTGTTGGGCCATGACCTGCCTGTGCTAGCTTACCTGCAGAAAGATTATGACGATGAACTGCAGACGGATGGTAACCGGTGCAGCCACATCGTCCTGGGACGTGATGAGACAGGTAGGTATCTGGCCATGGCCTGCTCTGCTTTGCTGTAACCAGTGACATTTAGAGAACCTAAGTGCTAGAAGGGGTCTCTGGGCTCAGTCTCCACTTGCATAGTTCTAGTCCATTGTGTTTGTGTGTGTGTGTGGGGGGGGGGGTTTGTACTTGGTCACGCCAGTGGAGCAGGCCTAGCTGAGTTTTCAGTTGGTCGAAACCTATTAAGTTTCTTTATAATGGTTCTTTGTATAGCACTTTACACTTTTTCACGTGTTATGGCTTGTAATTATCCACAAGATAACAAGGGCGTTGAAGTATTCCAAACCTTATTTCCAGATGAGGAAACCAAGGCCCAGAGAAGGGTAAATGACAAGCTCTAGAAACAACTGCTGGGCACGGCTGAGCCAGGACTCAGGTCCAGGCCTGCCTTGCGGGGCCCCCTCGTCCTCCCACTGCTGTGCTGCCTCCAGGCGCATCAGTGTTTAGACTTCCTTCACTTTCCTCATCCTCATCCTGTGCTGTCCTTCGACCTCAGTTTTTACTGCTTTTAGCCACTGGTGCTGCCTCCACAGACAGAGACAGTCCTCTGCGGACGGCTGAGGGAGCAAGGCTGGGGAGTGTGTTGAGCTTCGGCCACATCCAAATGAGGGCCTGAAACAGTATTTTCTGTAGTGTGCACACTGGAATTCCATGAGGAACTTTTTCAAAATGCATGTGCCCTGAGCCCTACTCCAGCTGCCTGAACAATTGTGTTCTAAGGTGGGAGACGTTGATATGTGCCCTCAAAGCCTAAGGAGACTGAGGACCTGGACCCAGGCTCACTCTAGAAGCAGCACTAAAACCCTGCTGCCCTGAAATCTCCTGACAAAGGAGGTTGCACTGCCTTCTGGTGGCCGTGGGGGAGACCAGCAGCTGATCCAGCCTTGGAACCTCCAGCTCTGTCTTAATCCTGGTAGTTGGGGATCTGGCAGGAGTTCCCCACTAGCTAGGGTATTCCAAAGACCTTCTGTTCCTTAGAATCCGGCTTGTGTGTCTTCTGGCTGACCCTAAACTGGGGTAAGAAGAGCACCTAGCCCCCTTTAGGGAAGGTTTGAGAAGGGGCAGGGGACAGGAGGAATAGCTGTGCCGTCAGAAGCTGCTACAGGAGTAATTATAACCAGAGGCTGTCCTCTAGGCTGTCTTTTGCTCTTCTGTACCGTCCATTGTCTTCAGACTGCAAAGTCATTTGCAAAAGTGATTATGGGGCTATACAGTTAACATCACCCTCTGGTAGAAAACTGGCGTGTAGATTAAATACCTGACAAGATTTGGAAGCAAAAGACAAAGTAGAGGCCCTAACCTCCACAGTTTCATCGGTGAATTTATTCACTCAGCTGGACACAGATGAATCAGCTGCGACTCCTGAAGTTGCCAGAACAGGGCAGAAAAGGGTAGGGAAGTTAGTGAGGCAGAGAGTCAGTGCTGTTGGAGTTAGGGAGAAGATGGGTGCTCTGTTCTCTGTAGGAAATCAGGAAGAAACGCCATGGCTACAACTGAATGGAGCTGGGCCATGAGGGTGGGTGCAGTTTTGGTCTGGAGATTGAGAAGAAGGAATGGCATTAGCTAAAGCAAAACCCTGGAGATGGGAAATCCAGGGCCTATGAAAGGTACTGTAAATAGTTGAGTTTGCCTAGAATGTTTGATGGGATAGTGCAAGTCCAAGGTGATTTGAAGCTGGTTGGTGACTTGTCACTTAAGCAGAGGTGAGTGTGTGGAAAGTTCTGAGTAGGGAAGTGATGTCTTCCCGTAACTACAGGTATTGTCAGCACCACAGCACAGCAAATGAAACACCCAGGGCACAAAATTCAAAAAAGAAAAAGAGAGAAAAAAAAAAGAAACATCCAGGGCACAAAATACAAGGAGGTACTGACTCCAAAATCACACAAGCTCACTTACTCCTCTTAGTAGTCTCCTAAGTCTTCACCTAAGTGCCTTGCTTGCCGAAGTATCTTGTGGAGAGTGGACTGGAGGGCAGTGAGAGTGGGGTGAGGCGATATCGTAATTGTCCAGGTGTGAGGTAATGGAGAGCCCACACTGGGTGGTAGCAGTGGCAATGGGGAGGAGAGACAGTTGTGTCTGTGCTGAGATAAGAGCTGCCAGTTGACGGAGGGTGCAGTGACAATAGCTAATCTGGGGTGAGGATGAAATTTCTACTCTGGGGAAATAAGCCAGGGGGAAGTTGCAAGCACAGAAAATATATAAGATTTAATGAGAGAAATAAAGTAGGAACTAGGTACAGAGTTCATTCATTTACTCATTCATTCATGCAGTTGTTTATTGAGCACCTACTAAGTGCCTGGCATTGTTTTTGGTGCTGTGTAGTTGGCAGTAAACAAAATGGATTTAAAAGTCAGAGCCTATGTGAACCCACTTTCTGGTGAGGGAGTTAGGCAAAAACACAGGTGAAGTACATGCATACGGTAGTGAGTATTGAGAAAGGAAAAGCGGGGAGGGGAAGAGAACACGTGGCGGCAAGAGCGGGGTGTTAATCTTGGACCGAGTGGCATTTGAGTAGAGCTAAAAGAAGTTAGAGAAGGAGCCTGCTCTCTGGGGAGGCCAGTGTAGCTGGAGCAAAGGGTTGGGCAGATGGGAGGACTGCCCGTTCAAGAGGCTGGCCAGGTTGTACAGAGGCTCGTGGGTCAGAGTGAAGACAGGCTTGCTGATGGAGATGGGACTAGAGAAAGCGGCGATCCGCACAGCCGCCCCGTGAGGAAGGCGGGAGAGGATGTGGCAGGGTCTCGTGGCTGTGGACGGCAGAGGCCGGGCCCTCGCCCCATCTGATTGCAGAGCCTCTGTTCGCTAACAGGCTGACACCTGTTGAGAGATGTGATGCAGAACTGGCAGCCGTAACACTGCTGCCTGGTTCGTACCTCAGATGCCCATGGTCCTGGACGCCCCAGTATCACTGACCCTTTTCGTGGGCTGATGTTGAACCTGTATTCAGGAAGAAGCCCACCCCTCCAGCCAGTCTTCTGCTCACTCCGGCCCTGTCCCTGGACCCAGCGCTCTGCCCCTGCTCCCCTGAGCCTCAGGTCTCCAAGTCCTCACACTGCAGCTGTGTAGAGAGAAGCCAGTGTTAAGCTGCGACCCCAGTGGCGTGTGCCGTGGAAGCAGGAGCTGGCTTTGTTCCAGAGCAGAATCCCTTCCTTTGTTCAGGGTGGGGTGGGGAGGAATGAGGGTGTGGAACAAGGCCATTGTCTGAATCTGCTGTGTCTCTGCTGCCCCTGCCTGAACATTCAGAGTCTGAGAGTCAAGAGGAAATCATCCAGAATATCGCCAGGCAACTCGCCCAAATAGGGGACAGGATGGACCCCAGTATCTCCTCAAGAGTGGTGCAAAACCTGGCAATGGAATTTATGAATGTGAACCTGTCAGAGGAAGTAAGTGAGAAAACCCTCTAGTGCCCTTTTTGGGTTAGCTGGGAAGGGTGAAGGCTTTTTCCATTGTCATTCGAACCACAAGGTCTGTCCTGTCTCCTGTCAGACAGACCACTGTCCAGTGAGGTTACTCATTTTGTGACTGTCCACAAAAGCATTAGGAATAGAAATTACAGCATGGTTACTTTTCTCTCAGAAGAATTAAGTCACTTGACATTTAGGAAACCCACACCTTAATTCAGAGTCAAGGCTTTGGGGATAAAAGCCTCCAAAAAGATGAACAAAATATATAACTCTTCCAGGAATAACTTTCTTCACTTTTAGGGAGTCAAATAAAAATGCCATCAGATGTTCTCCCCCCGTCTGATGTTCCCCATCAGCTATCATAGAATATAAGCATCTAGTGATGTTCTGCCTTGGGAACCTCTCTCCCCCACAGTGTTAACTTTATATTGCATGGGAATCACGAGCCTGAAGATCCTTTCAATTCTAAAGGTCTCTGGTATGCCTCTTCCACTAGGTGAGGATGTCACCTGTAGCCCCCCTTCCTCCCTCTCTTTAGCTAGGTCTGCACCAGTAAATAGGCCTGAGACATCTCGGGTAGTTAACCAATTCTCAGTGTGAAGAGGCAGGTAGTGACTTGGCTTCTTTAGCTCCATCAGTGTCATGTGCACACATGACGCTCAGTGACCATGTGTTTGGTTAGCGAGTGTCCCACTCCAGGGAGTGAGCTCAGTCCTCCCTTTCCATCCCCTCTGAAAACTGAACTGTTTCTCATCCTCTCCTACAACCACCTTAGCTATTTAATAAATACTTCCCCCTGAAGTGAGAGCGTGCCTCTTCATCCTTTCCATTAGAGGACTGAGTGAGCTAGGTTCGATGTGAACCTTTTGTTTTTCCATCCGTACAGGACAGGAAGGATCGCCTCTCTGCTGCGCTGGAGGAGGTCATGAAGACTCATCCTAAAGACATGGAGAAGGAGAAGACCATGTTGATGTTGACCATGCTGTTGGCCAAAAAGGTGGCCGATCACACACCATCCTTGCTCCCTGGTGTCTTTTACACAACAGTGAATTTTATTAACCAGAACCTGCTCACCTACGTGAGAAACTTAGTGAGAAATGTAAGAATCAATGATGTCGGCTTCTTGGCATCTCACTAAATCCTCTCGGTCTCTGCCTGTTCCCCATATCCATTCTCCTCTGAGTTCTGGAAACCCAGCAGAGCCCTCTGCCACAGGGCTTCTTTTACCCTTTCCTTCTGCTTCTGATGACCAAGCCACAGAAATGCTGTTACAAACCTTCCTGCCCTGGTAGAAAGGCTTGGTTTTGCTCTTACAAGCAAGAAAGTTATGTGGTAGGAGATGGTATGAACACCTACTGTCCTTTTGAGCTTTATCAGCTTCATGTTTAAGGTTGAGTTTTGTCAGCTTTATGTTTAAGATGTGCTGCCAGCAGGTAAAGGCTTACTTCATGCTCTCGGTAGAATCGTAATAGCGTGGTACAGACATGTAGAGAATGAAAGAAAGTGGCTGAGGGACCTAAGCTGAGCTCCCATAGTCTGCTCTCAACTTTACTTTGTCACACAAATGAGTATAGTTAACTTTTTTTAAAACATGCTTACCAAGGATGATGAGAGAGAGAAGACCAAAAGGAGAGATTTAAAAAGTGGGGAAAACTATCTAAAACCTGCCCCAGAAAAACATCTGTCCCATAACCAGGGTATTAAAAATGACAGTTCTTTATACTGCTGCCCAAGAAGGCCGGATGGTCCTGAAAGCCTGGTGCTTCGGTTGCACAGACCTAACTGAAGGTTCCGTGGATGTGTGTTTTCTGTGAATTTTCTGTGAAATATTAGTGAATCCTTGGGATTTTGTGTCAGAAGCATCACGCAGGCATCTGACCCTCGTAATATTTATTGATGAGCCTTAAAAGCATTCTCTATCTGCTGTGGTCTTCAGTTATACAGACATTTTAAAACAGAATGAATGTAAATCTCAGCTCAGGTATTACAAAAGCTTCACTGTTGGAAGGAGGTAAGCCTGAGAAAGGTTCTGGACAGCATTTACCAACAATGGCCTCATGGGGGAGTAGTGAGCAAAATGTCAAAAGCAGTCTTGTACTGACAGCTTCCCACACCCCGAAGGGCTCCAACAGTCTTGACTCCCCGCACCCACTAAGGTGCCTCTGGCACTATAAGTGATCTCGCAGATGCGAATATCCAGATCTCAGCACCTTGAAAGCCTGTTTCATGTAGTTGCTCTGCAAAAATCTTTGGTGCAACACGTAGCACGTGGGATGAAAGGGTGACAGGGCTCCAGAGAATGTGATTCTGTACAAACTCCAGCTTCACTTCTGTTGATTAGAGCACTAGAGTTCTTGACTGAATTCTGGTTTGTAAATCAGACTGGTAGATTTAGACCTTAGACCTTAGAAAATAATCATCAATAAAGCAGTTCCATCTATTAAATTAGAGGTGTGGAACACCAAAAACTTAACGGAAATTCAAAGAACCCAAATCTAGGGAGATGACGGTAGTAAAAACATAACTGGATTTTATTTTTAATTAGCATTTCTAATGAGTGAAGTTGGGCATCTTGTATAGTTGAGAACTATTTTTATTTGTGGGACTTATCTGTTATTATCCGTCTTGACGTGGTTTCTCTTGTATGTCCTTAGTTGTAGGACTTCCGTTCAGCTAAACTTCAAGTGATTCTCAATGATGGTCGTTGGGTAGTTTAGCTGTAATCTTGATGTGGTCATGAGAGGAGGCAAACACTGCATCTTGACCCGATGCTCCAAAACATAATAAGATTTTAAATATGCTAAATATATGCTGAAGGTTTTGTTTTGATTGGATGAGGGGTTATAGATTCTAACTAATCCTTAAGTAAATCAGACATCAACATTTTAGTTATAGCAGAGAATTCTAGATATCCCCCAATATCTGCCCTCCCCATCTCTTATAGTAGGGTTTGTACCTAGGTACATGGCCTCTTGCTTGTCTACATGTCCCAGGCTCCCTCATAAGCTAGATGTGACCTATCACTTCTGATGAAAGGGACGCAGAAAGAAGTGATGTGCGTATCTTCTGCACTGTGTCCCTAAACAGGAGCATTTGCTCTGCTTGCCCCTGGCCTTGTCCATGGGCTGAAATGTGGCTAAGGATGTGAGTATAGGTGAAGGCAACACCGTAGTGTCTAGGACCAGTAGATAGGCTCCTGGGTCCCAAGATGGTGGTGTTGACTGCTCACATATAATTAGAGAAATGAACTATCTTGCATAAGTCATATTTAGGTGATCTGTCATAGAAATTGAATGTACATTCTAATAAATGCAATGTATGTTTCTTAAAAATGAAGGATGTAGAATCATTTACAAAGGCTGGTCTATTATGGCCAAAGGCCAAATCTGGTTGGCCGTTTGTTTTTGTAAACATAGTTTTATTGAAACAGTTTTATTGTTCATTCACTTAATGTACTGTCTTTGCTGCTTCCACACTATGATATCAGAATTGAGGCATCATAATAGAGACCATGTGGCCTACATCACAGAAAAAAGTGTCCCGCTGTGAGAGGAAAAGAAAAAGAGAACCTGGTTAGTACAAGTTAGAAAAGAGGGAGAAAAAACAGTAAATAGGCATGAAAAAGAATTTGGAAAGTCAGGAATATGACTAGATATTTTGGTGGTAAAAAAATTAGACTGGCTAATTCTAGTTGTTTTTCCTTTCTTGCTCTAGGAGATGGACTGAATGGATGACTGCAAAATCATGTCTGGTTAAAACTTGATAAGGTGTCAACAATATAGGCGCCTCTTCTGGAAATGGAGCCATGACCACAAAGTTCTTAGAGACAACAGGCGTGAGATAAAAGCTATTTATCTCTCACTGTTTTAAAGATGATGTTTTAAGCTGGTGACCCATTTAGAAATCTCTACATTAATATACTTGAATGAAAATGTCAACTTGCACATATTTGAATGAGCTTCATACCATCTTCTTAACCCATCTACCTTTGTCTGTGCCTTTGTCTTATTTCTACCTGTGCCTTTGTCTTATTTCAGCTGTATAGATCCCTACTTGAAAATTACATTTAAAACAGATTGTAAGACAAGAAAAAAAACAATGTTGTTTTGTTAAAAAAAAAAATTACTGTTAATTAAAGTGCAACCTTGGGGCATAGTCTTACAGCGGACAGTGTCAGTGTTGTGTGTGAGGAGAGCAGGAATGCACATACCCTTCACAAATGAAAAAGTCCTCCCAGGATAGGGACCATATTAATACTAAGAAGTAGCAGTCTTCCTGTTTCAAAACCAGATAGCCCAGCAGGTTCTGGACTAAAGTTCTGTATGCAGTAGGAAAATCAGGCCTCAGAACATGTTTGGCTTTTTTCAATTTGATTTCCTTTTATTAGAGTCAAGGAGAACCATAGGCAATTAAAAGGTGAGGAAGTAATTTAAAGGCTCATGTCACATAGTTTCCAATATCAGGTAACTAAAGGCACCTTTTCTCTTTCCAAGAAGTCAAGGCTTTGATAAAAGTTTTAAGCTGGTGAAGTACCAGAAGCTACTGCATATGTCCCATGGGCCATGTCTGCTAATAATCTTATATTTTTATTTTCTAGGCGTACCCCTCAGCTCATCCATGCCTAAGAGGCTCTATCAGGAGAGAACAGGTTTTTCTAGGCGTAAAAGATGAAAAAAACAGACTTAAAAGTTCAACAGGTGAATGGTTGCCTTTCCTAGGGACATAGAATACAAGTAATAACAAAATCAAATCCCTTAGGTAGGGACAAATAAACCCAGGAGCACTTACATTTAGAGCAGTGCCACACCATCTGTTCCCAGCAGCTGTGTTTCCTAAGGTTCCGTTTACACGTCTGATGGTGGATGCTGCATCCATACCACACACATTCTCTACTCTGTAGTAGCACTCTTGCTACTATGTCATGACACTTGGAGAAACATATAAACAAGAGTAAGGAAATACTAATAAATAATTCCTTGATACCAAAACACTTTCTGTTCCTTCAATTCAGAGAAGAAAAATGATTGGCCATCATTCAGCAGTAAATACATACCGCAGCAGGGCTGGGTCTTAACCTGATATCTGCAGTGTTGCAAATATTAAAAGTAAATAGATGTTGCCATACAGTATGAAGGCCATCATTTGGAAATAAATCTTACAGTCACGTCATTGTTTTGTAGTGGACTTTTTTTTTAAAGGCTTCATTATCATAGTGGAAAGAGGTTAATAACACGTATACTTACATACCCATCTGGACACATGTATGAGCAGATTATCACTAGGGCAAGATCTTTTAGAAGCAATTTAAATACAAGTAGTCTAAGCTAACGGAAGAGAAAAGAGCTCTAAAACAGTAAATAATTCAGACTAATAATCTTCACAGCATCTTTCCACTGTTTTGCTAAATGAATACATTAGGTCACTATTGTAATGCAGTATATGTGTGCTGTGGTGTAAATTTTTCCAGACCAAGTTGGATAAATCTTCTTAGTCGTAAAGCAGTATCACCTTGTCTCCCCAAGCCAGCATCATAAAAAGATGTCTCTGTATCAGAAGTGTTCCAGTCTTGAACTACATCCCAGCCATGACTCAGGGATACCCTGGAAGTCGGTGGATTTTACACGGGTAACATAATCCTTGTGGATATAATGGAGAAGTGACTGTTTCACAATGTGTTTCATCTTATTTTTTAAGTATTTGAATTGATGAAAATTCCTCGTTTAAAGATAAAAAGCTTTCAAAAGATGCTTGGCATATATGGAAGTCAGGTGGGATTTTTGGTGTATTCATGTCAAATCATTCCTGACCTCACCTTTCAGGATCCAGAATTAACTGCTGAGATGCTCAGGGCTGCTTAAAGTGTCACACCATCAGAGAGTGCTCTTATTTTCCAACAATTTCATTAGTGTGCTGACTGGGAACTTAAATATGGAGTGTCCTTTGGATGTTATGATCATGCTTTCAGAATATGAAGTCAAACCAAGTATGTACTTACAAAGACTACAAGACATTATCTGAAATGATTTCTCCTAAGTCAAGGGCATATGAATAGAAAGATGAGTCCATCAGTTGTCTTCAAATCTCATTTTATTACAACCTCCAGTGTGTTCTTCCCAGCACACTGCTTCTAACAGAAAGCACAATTCAGAGGTCTGGGTTTTGTCCCTTTCCCCTGATGAAGAGTAGATTGGCCAAATGGAGATAATGAGGAAAAGGGAGGAGCCAAGATAACCCAGAAGAAATGAGCAAATCAGAGAAGCAGTAAGGAGAGCTAATGGAACCTCAGACAGAAAAGGAATATATGCTGTTTAAGTGACATACGTCTGTTAATTACAAAAAAAAAGATAGCCATTTAAATTTTGAGACGAGAGCATTAAAACCAATATTTAATTCAGTTAAGAAATGAAGTAGAAAGGCACTTTTAATCCAAAGGAAAAATGGAAGACTATGATAGGAAAATGTAGGTCTAGGAAAAAGTTCTGTTTTCCTTTAAGGACCAGTCATGCACAAATTCTCTTGTTAGAAATCATCAGGAACAAACAAGTTATTCCAGACTCTTACACAGGGAAGACTTTCAACTTCCTTTTTTTCCTGGGGAAGGAAGTAACTAGTAATCTTAAAATATGAAAACTTTTGTTCTAAATAGTACATTAATCAATTTAGTGGTGCAAAGAACACGTGGAAGTGAGCAATATCATTATAAAATTTCCCTCCAGGAGAGGTGAGAATAGAGCAAGAATCACCTTGAGGCAGCAGCTACATTTTAACTTTAAAGGCCTTACAAATATACCTGAGAACAATTCCACCTGAGCTTACAATGGAGCAGCTGCCTGACTAGGGTTCTTATGTAAACAGTTCACATGTGGAAGACCCTGATGACAAGCCAGGTAGAGGTTAGTCGCCTAAAGGAATGGGATGTGTTACAATAACAACAGTTGCTAACTCCATGAAGTGTTATATATGAATTAACTAAAGTGAATTTCAGGAAATCAGTGTTCTTTAGACAAGGCTACTGTTAACTTTACATTGCTCAGTGTACCATGGACCAGAATGGAAAGTTTTTCACTGGTAAGTCACCTGTCAGCTTCTGAGCAAGATGTGCCTCCAGCTGTGCCTGGTCAACCCTTCTGACTGAGTTGGTGACCAATTCGAGTGTTGAGAGGCCATGCAATGCCTAGAGATATCCCCTATTTCCCTCCACAACACATGGCATATGCAGGGGAGAAGCAACAAAAAGGAACAAACTAGGAGGAAAAGTCATGGTGCCGTCAAATCATTCAGTGATGATTCCTGTGTCAGACTGCCTTACCCTTGTTTGTAAGCAGGAATATTTATCAAGTATATTAACTAAGAAAGCTAATGAAAGATCTGTGCCAGTGATAACTATAAGGCATCTCATTCAATATTTAAAGGGAAAACATCTAGCATAGTTAGAAATTGGGACTGGCCTCATGCTTCTCTGGTACATGCTCAATATTTAGCCTAGCCTATGTAGTACCTCTGTACACAAATTAGAAAAGGCTCCCTTCCAGGGTGACATTGTGTGTGCCCAGCATACCCTTGTGCAATAAACAGTTGGCACAGCTGTGTGCAGAGAGCCTGCCGATAACTGCTTTGTAGAGTCACAAAAAAATAGTAAAACTGGAAAAAGCACTAGACTTGGAGTCAAATTGAAATCAGTGCTTTGCCTCTCCTATGCTAGAAGACTAGAAAAGTTATTAAACTGATGAGGTTTCCCTAATCTGTAAAATGGGAATAAAAGAAATAAGAATAGTTGTCAGAACTGAAGGTGTAAAAAGGCATTGAGGGCACTAGAACAATCTCTAGCATATGGTAAATGCTCAATATTTGCTAAAATTATAATTACTCACTTTTTAAGGAGAAGGATTTTCTAAAATGAAAAAAACATGCACCCTAAAGTCAAACCCATCTCAGTTGAACCTCCTCAGTGATGAATGGTATAATGGAGAATTATCACTAACGGCACATTTTGAGGAAACTTTCAGGCATCAAGTGTGTTGCTAAGTCTTTAAGTGAAATACTGCTTATGAGGGGACTGGTTCAGAGACTAGAAACTTTTTATAAAGTGATCAGATAGCCTACAGGCCCTCTTGATGAAATACCACCATCTCAAATTTTTTGAAAAGATAAGCTTATGTTAAAAAAAAAAAAAAGGAAGAGAAGAAAAATTCTTACCTATAACATCCTTTATTTCTATAAAACATCTCAAAATAATTTTAAAATTCTACAGGTATGACCTTTGTCCATGTGTCATACCTTTAGGAAAAAAGGCAAGGAAGACACACATTATTAGAGGGAATTAGCACAAAATGCTGAGGAAATTAATTTCCACAGGAAATTAATGGTAGCTATGGTTCAAAAAACCATGTCTATTGGTTTGTTGTTTATTCCTCCCAGGAAACCTTAATGTGAGAAAAATACTGCACATTTTTCAAATATACGTCTACCCAAGTTCAGGGAGAAAAAGGTTGCATCCTTTCGACTACCAGCTAAAGATGCAGTGGCCCTCACCACTTAGAAATTTATTCATCGTCCAGGGTGCAGCCAGGTTAAACCTCCTGCCTTCAAGAAGGTTGTCCACTGTCTAGTGGTCTCACCCTGCTAGTGGCTGCATTTGATACAAGAGATGGCACACAGGAAGAGAAGGTAACAAGGATGACTTCGGGTGGTGAATGCATGAACCAGGTGGTCAACAGTTGTTTTTCTTCATCTAGAAAGCTTTCTAGAGGGCAATGATCATGCGAGGCTAAGGCACACACTGTAGGTACTGATTTCTCTGGGCCTCAAATTATTATTTTATTACAGAAAGGATAAATTTTCAGTCTTTAATTCTGGTATTTTTCTCAAGAAACTACTGGCTTTTCCCAAGTGATCAGAAATTACATTCAGTAGAGCAGTTACAAAGAGTTCTGGAGGACTTGCTAACAAAATTCCTCAATAGTTCAAAGAATGAAGAAGGATAAACAGGGTGATATTCTTAATTCTAAATCTGAGTTCCATAAACAAGTTGGATGTATTTTGAATCTTCCCTTTACCTTAGACTAGATGCTACATAAGTCAGAAGGCAAGGAGTGGCCTACAACTACCAGGAAAGGGAGGGCGAGAAATAATTTTCTTTTACACGTAATAGCAAAAAATAGGAGCTGCTGTAAAAAGCAACCCTTATTAGAGTATTCCCTTCTACTGCCAGAGGCAGAGGATAAGGAAGTGAAGAACGTGGAGACTGACACATACTATTATTACTCAGGAATTTATGAGTCAGTCTAGAGAAGCCAATGGAAAAAGAGTATCATTACTCAGCAAAATGCAATTGGCTAAATCATTTTGGATTAATATTCAACAAATGGAAAAATGTTGAAAAGCTGCACATGTAGCATTGTAAAACACGTCTTACTCTTTCCTTTTGTGGAGAACACAGACCCAAATATCCTAAGCCACAGAGCTACCTTTAGCAGCTCAGAAATGAATCTGATTTGCTCTTGCCCTATGCAAACACAAATGTAGCCATCAAAATAGAGTAACCCAGTGCAACTATGAGAACCCGAGCAGTGAAACATTCTTTACTGCACTAATCCCATTCCCTCCATTCATCTCTAGCTATATCAACCAAGGTCCACCAAAACATCACTCCCTAACTGGAACACTAACACTCAGAACATATACACGGCATGACAAAGCTGAGAAGACAAACACACTTCAAAACTTTCCTTGACCAACTAACTTTTGAACAATAGTGCTTTAGGGAGAAGATTTCATTTTAAAAAATAAAATTTTTTTAAAAAGTACATTTGAAACATCAAGTTTTGGTGACCAGGATAGGTAAAGTAATTTTATTACAAATTTCAGGTCTAAAAATGTGTTACATTTATTTACTAAGACAAATCTGAGATGACTTGTATCAAGCCCGTGTCCTGCATAGTGATACTATCCTCAGGCATGAAAAGAGTCTCACCCTCTCAAGGGATGGGATCAGCCAGATGAAAGAAAATCATGCACATACTAATCAGGATCATTCTGGTTTATCCCTCTGGCATTTGGACTGTGAGAGTTTGGCGAAGAAGCCTCTTCTGTTCTTGAACTCTGAAAGCCAAACTTGAATCTTGAGGGTAACTAAGAATTTCAAGCTTCTCTTTTCATACTATGTCAGAGATATTTTTAGGAGACTTTCTGTATTTAATAAGAGTTATGATTCTATTGGTCTGTAAGCCCAAGTATGAAAATCTAGTAAGGACTGCAAAGAGGCTGGATGACCAGTAAGACTGATGCCAGATACTGGGAAAACACACTAGCCCAGTTGATAGACAGTGATCATACAGCATAGCCGTAAATTCAGTAGGGTGACCATACACAAAAAGGCCAGAAGCGCTCCCTGGGTCATCCTACTTCTAAACAAGATAAATCTCTATGGTTACTTGCCATTACACTCATAGGCAGGGAACCCTAGGTCTCTTCTTCTATATTTATTTTCTTAAAGATTACTAAATGGCAGCATCTTTACAAGGTGGAGCTCTAAGAAGCATCAGGGACTTGACAGGTATAGAGCAAGCACTCTCCCATGGATCTCAGAAGCAGGGGTGAAGAGGAGCAGTGTGGTGGTACCTGAGAGGCAGCTGTGACGTGAGGGGAGCACACCCTCATGCTATAGGACTAAAAAGGTGGGGAAGAAAAGAAGAGCCAAAAAAAGGATGGCTGCGAAACACAGCATGTTCTTCAGGAGAGATGAAATTCGAAGGGCATGACCAAGACAGCTGAGGAGCCTACAGCTAAGACCTCTTGGCTGGGAATTTCTACCCCAGGTTCCCCTAAATTCACCCTCTTCCTCTAAAGCTGTGGCTCTCAACAGGGGAACAATTGTACCCCCAGGGAACATTTGGCAATGTCAGGAGAACTGGGGGAAGTGCTACTGGTATTTAGTAGGTAGAAGCCAGGGATGTTGCTAAACATCCTGTAACGCACAGGACAGCTTCCCACAACAAAACAATTCTCCAGATGTCATTAATGCCAAGGTTGAGAAACCCTGTACTAGAGGGAGTACTTATACAGCAGATCCTGAATCTAGCATGAGCCAAGGCCCTTGGAACTTACGATCAGACAAACATGAACACCCTCTACCTTAATCTCTAAATTGTGAATCAACCCACTGTCTTGTTGAACAGAAATCCCCAGTTATCCAAGAGTATACCACAAATGTCCAATCAGCAGCTAGCAGTTCAAATTCAGTCAATCCATCTAAAAACCTTATATCCTTTTGTCTTCTTTCTCTTCTGAAAAAACCTATTTCTTTCTTAGAGCCAATGTTACCCCAACTGCCACTGCCAGAATGGCAACGGCAGCCGCCCCTCCAAACAACAGTACAGACTTGCCCTCCGATGGTGAGATGCCCTTCTCTTCTCCAGCAGGGGAGGACCCTTCTGTAACACCCTCTTTCCTTACATTCACCTCTTCTTTACTTAGCAGTGTTTTTGTGGGTTCCAGTGCAGGGATCACCTTCTCCTCTAGTTCGACAGGTTCAACTGTTGCTTTCACCTCTTCTTCACCAAGTTCTATGAACAAGGATGTAGCCGGGCTGACTTTCTCAACTCCAATCGTTTCTGTGTCAGGTTCCCTCGTTTCCAGCAAGGAAGTGGCAGTGATATGTGGAAGCAAGGGCGCTGGGGCTTCAGGGAATGCCTCTTGCAGCTCCCTGGTTGGCAAGGGTATAGATGCCACAGCAGCCTCCTCCATACCCTCAGGTATTTCTTCTTTCTCCACATGAACAATGTCAGAATTAGAAGAGTTGTTCTCACTCTTCTCTCCAGCCCCGTTGCTATCTAAGCTTTTGACTTCTTCAGGATCCATTGCAATCTGCTGCCAGGACTCAGGACCTAAGGACACTGGTAAGCTTTCTGTGTGCCAACTCTGGCTGGCTGATAGGGAAACAGGTAAGCTCTCTGACTGCCAAGAAGTAGTCACAGTTGGAGACTCTGGAGGACTGACTTGTCCAGAGTTATCACTGGGCAGTATATAAATGTCATTGCTATCTTCTGCAACGATTCCAGGGTATTCCTCCTCCTCGGACTCAAGATTGAAGACAGTGCCCTAGAAAAAGAGGCATAGAGTCAACACAAATAATGGCAAATACAGTTAAAATAAATGTAAATATGGGAGAAACATTCTTTCCTAAACTAAAGTTCCAGAAATAAACACATCGTTAAATCTACATATTTTCTGGACTGAATATATTTACTTGTAGATCAATGCAGAGGAAGAATTTTTAGCAAGATGGTCCTTTGACCAATTTTCTTGAAGCTAATAAAATGAAAAAGTTAACTTACATTCGAATCAACTTATATATATTCAATGAAATTATTAATGCAAAATAGCCAAATGAACAAAGGCAAGAAACTTGCTCTCAAGGAACTTATGACTTAGTAGGGTAAAAGAATAATGTTAGTGTCATTAAGAGTTCAGATGGGGAAATTACACCTTTTGGTTGAGGCTGAACAGTGCAGGAAGCTGACTGAAAGCCTCACGGAAGAACCAACATTTTAGATTAGACATCTGAAGAATGGGTAAGATTTAAGGGTGAAAGCCACGTAGAAGACACAATACCAACAAAAGCACAGAAATACAAAAAAGGGGAACAGAAAGTATCCCAGTTTAATTTGTGCAGTGTACATGAAGAAGAACAGAAAGTGCTGTTAGGACAGGACCATGGAGGAGCTTAACAGAGAGGCTAAGAAATGTGAACTTTATTCCACAGGAAATGGTTAGTCAGTGAAGTCTCTGAGCTACAAAGTGACAATCAGAGCTCCCCTTCAAAGTCAATCTGACAGTAGTGGCAGAATAAAGGGACACAAGAAGTGCAGTACTCTTGCTTCTTTCTTTGGCCAGAAACTGCACGAAAGCAATAACGCATAGTGTTGGTCTCCAATTTCACATTTAACAGTTTAACAGGGTTCACTGCGGCTGCCTATTGCCCAGCAGGTGTGCGTTAGGCAAAGGAGTTGTAAGAAAGAATGAGACCCAATGTATTCTTCAAAAATTCACCCTCTAGATGTGAGGCCTGGCATACGAATAACTAATTTCAATACAACACAGTAAGCTTTAAAACAAGTGTATGCACAATGTGCTAGGGGACCCAGAGGTTAAGACGCGATCAGAAAGACAGAGAGAACCAATGGAATGTAGTATCAGAGATTCATAGAAAGTTTTACAGTCTCGGTGATATTCCACTAATGCTACAGTTTGAAAAGGATACGTAACGTAACTTAATTCTTATTTTGTGACTATGGCTGCTGTTTATATGAAGTAGACTAATTTTATTCTTCAGTCAAAACCAAAATCTTCCTGTGTACACTAAGGGTCTAATATAAATTGGTAGTTCCTACAACCACCCCATAAACAAAGGAAGCCAGAAATACAACAAAACAAATAACATGATCGTAATGCCAACGTTCTAACCGCCCCACATCCTACCTCAACCCTTACTTCACTCTCCTTAAGGAGAGGTCCTGGTAGGTATGAGAGATAGTCCTGGAATGATTATAAGTAGAGGCAAAACAGAACAGGAACTAAAAGTGCAGTATTTGTAGTAAAAGAACTGGTTTGAATCCCAACTCTACCATGTACCAGCTGTAATTTTGAATGCCTTGCTTAATTTTTTGAACTTCAATTTCTTCATAAATGGAAATAACTAAACAGGATTCCAAAAATTAGATACAGTGCTTAGCACAGTACTTTGTACACAGTAAGCGTTCAATAAATTATGCTATTTTTTTACTGTTATTGTTTTTGTTGCCATTGTTTTTACTGCTATTGTTTTTGTTGATATGTTGGTGGGACAAAGAGTTACTCTAAAAAAACATCTAAATAGCTTTTTCTCTGCAAGGAGGCCGCCAAGCAGCCTCCCCAGCAGGCGCAGGTCTTTGTGAAGACCCCGACGGGCAAGACCATCACACCTGAGGTTGAGCCCAATGACACCACTGAGAATATCAAAGCTAAAATCCTAGACAAGGAGGGTATCCTGCCTGACCCGCAGCATCTGATTTTTGTAGGCAAACAGCTGGAGGAACGGCCATGCTCTCTCAGATTATGATATCCGTAAAAAGACCGCCCTGCACTTTGTGCTTTATCTTCAGGGCAGCATCAAGTCCTCCCTCCGCCAGCTCACCCAAAAATGCAACTGTGACAAGATGACCAGCTGCACTGTCATCTGCTCCAAGAAGTGTGACCTCATTGACAACCTGAGCCACAAGAACACGGTCAAATAAGGCCCGTTCACCGGCTCCATGGCCTGCAGGGCAACCTCCTGCTCAAACCCTTTGGCCCTGGAACCTCAATAAAGTTTCTCTTTTGTTGACTTCAGCAGTAAAAAATAAAAAATAAAATAATATAAATAAATAAAATACATAAAATAAAAATAAAATAAATAAAATATAATATAAAATCAAGTATAAAACAAAATGCCATCTAGATAGAAAAAGTTAAAAAATAAAAGCAATTTTAAATATTTTTCCTTGAGTAAAGAAGAAAGTTCAACTTTTCCTTCTCTCTCATCTCTTCCATTAAAAAATTTTCAACACAGTTGACATAAATTTTAGGTGTACAACACAGTGGTTAGACAATTATATAATTTAAGAAACCATGTCCCCCAATAAATCCAGTGCCCACCAGGCACCATTCACAGTTATTACAATATTATTGACTATGTTCTTTATGCTGAACTTCACATCCCCATTTACTATTTTCTAATTGCCAACTGGACTTCTTATTCCACTCACGTTTTTTACTGAAGCTCCTAATCCCGCTTCCACCTGGCAACCATCATTTTGTTCACTATATGTGTGTTTCATTTGGTCGTTTATATTATTCTTTAGATTTAACATGTAAGTGAAATCATACGTCATATTTGTCTTTCTCTAACTTATTTCACTTAGCATAATACCTTCTAGGTCCATCCATGTTGTTGCAAATGGTAACATTTCATTCTCTTTTACGGCTGAGTAAATGCTCCACTGTATATACGTACCACTTCTTTAAGTCTATTATAGACACTGAAGTTGCTTCTGTCTTGGCTATTGCAAATAATGCTGCAATAAACACAGGAATGCATATTCTTTTCAAATTAGTGTTTGGATTTCTTTGGATAAATACCCAGAAGTGTGACTGCTGGGTCATATATTAGTTCTACTTTCAATTTTTTGATGAACATCCATACTGTCTTCCATAGTGGCTGCCCCAATTTGCAGTGCCACCAACAATGCACAATGGTTCCTTTTTTCCCCCACATCCTCACGAAAGCTTGTTGTTTCTTGACTTATTGATGACAGCCATTCTGAAAGCTGTGAGGTGATATCTCATCGTGATTTTAATTTGCTTTTCTCTGGTTATTGGTGACAGTGAGTATCTTTTCATACATCTGTAGTCCTCTTTGGAGAAATACTTGTTCAGGTCCTCTGCCCATTTTTTAATCGGATTGCTTATTTTTGTGTGTGTTAAGTTGTATGAGTTTTTATAAACTTCAGATTTAACCCCATTATCGGACATATCATGGGTGAATATGTTCTCCCAGTCAGTTGTCTTTTTGTCTTGCTGATGGTTTCTTTTGCTATGTAAAACTTTTTAGTTTGATGCACTCCCATTTGTTTTACTTTTATTTCCCTTGCCTGAGAAGATATATCAGAAAAAAATATTACTGGGAGCAGTGTCAGAGAGTTTATTGACTAAGTTTTCTTCTACTTTTATTGTTTGGGCCTTACATTTAAGTCTTTAATTCATTTTTGAGTTTACTCTTGTGTGTGATGTAAAAAGTTGGTCTGGGTTCATTTTCTGCATTTATCTTGTCTAGTTTTCCCAACACCATCTATTAAATAGACTGTCTTTATCCCCTTGTATATTCTTGCCTCCTCTATCATGGATAGGCTGCCTGGGTTTATTTCTGAGTTCTATCCTGTTCATTGATTTAAATGTCTGCTTTTATGCTAATACCATGCTGCCTTGATTACTATAGTCTTATAGTGCAGTTTGATATCAGATAGTGTAATACCTCCAATTTTCTTTTCTCAAAACTGCTTTGACTATTCAGAGTCTTTCATGGTTCCCTATAAATTTCTGGATAGCTCTGTAAAAAATGCCATTGCCATTTTGATAGGAATTGCATTAAGTCTATAGATTGCATTGAATAATGTGGGCATTTTTATGATGTGAATTATTCCTATCTATGAACATGGTTTTTGCTTCCTTTTATTTGTGTTTTCTTCAGTTTCTTTCTCCAATGCCTTATAATTTTCCAAGTACAGATCTTTTATCTCCTTGGTTAAAGTTATTTTTAGGTATATTATTTTATTTTTGGTGCAGTTGTAAATGGGATTGTTTTTAAATTTCTCTGATAGTTCGTTATTGGTATATAAAAATACCATTGATTTCTGAATATTAATTTTGTATCCTGCTACTTTACTGAATTCATTTATCAGTGCTGTAGTTTTTTGGTGGAAACTTTAAGGTTCTCTCTATATAGTACCATGTCATCTGCAAACAATGACAGTTTTACTTTTTTCTTTCCAATCTGGATGTCTTTTATTACTTCTTCCTGTCTGACTGCTGTGGCTAGGACTTCCAATACTATGTTGAGTAAAAGTGGGGAAAGTGAACATCTTTGCCTTGTTTTGGATCTTATGGGAAATGCTTTTAGCTTTTCCCCCATCGAATATAATGTTAGCTGTGGGTCTGTCATATATTATGATGGGGTATGTTTCTTTCATTCCTACTTTGCTCAGTTTTTATATCATAAATGGATGCAGGATTTTGTCAGATGCTTTTTCTGCATTTATTGCTGTGATCATATGATGTGCATCTTTCAATCTGTTAATGTTGTGTATTATATTAATTGATTTGCAAATACTGAACCAACCTTGCATCCCAGGAACAAATCCCACTCAATCATGGCATATGCTCTTTTTAATGTCAGGTTGAATTTGGTTTGTTAATATTTTGATGAGAATTTTCACATCAAATGGCCTATAACATTTTTTTTTCTAATGTCTTTGTCTTGTTTCGGAATCAGGAAAAAGCTGGCTTTGTAAAATGAGCTTGGGAGTCTTCCCTCCTCTTGAATTTTTTTGGACTAGTTTGAGGATAGGTGTTAACTCTTCTTTGAGTGTTTGATAAAATTCTCACGTGAAGCCATCAGTCCAAGACTTTTGTTTGTTGGGAGTTTTTTGATCACTGATTTGATTTTGTTAGTAGTTATCGGTCTGTTGAGATTTTCTGCTTTTTCTTGACTCAGTCTTGGAAAATTGTGTTTCTAGGAATGCATCCGTTTCTTCCAGATGGTCCAATTTGTTGGCATACAATTGCTCATAGTATTTTCTTTTAAGCCTTTTTATTTCTGTGGAGTCGGTTGTAACCTTCTTTTTCATTTATTTATTTGGGTCCTCTCTCTTCCTTTCTTGATGGGTATGGTTCAAGGTTTATCAATTGTGTTTTACCTTTTCAAAGAACCAGCTCTTGGTTTCATCGATCTTTTGTTTTGTTTTTGGACCGTGTATCTCATCCCGCTCTGATCTTTACTATTTTCTTCCGCACTTTGGTCTTTATTTGCTGTTCTCTTTCTAGTTCCTTTAAGTGTAAGGTTAGATTGGTTTATTTAAGATTTTTCCTGTTTCTTGAGATAGGCCTGTATTGCTATAAATTTCCCTCTTAGAACTGCCTTCACTAGATCCTGCAGAGCTTTTGTTATGTTTTCATTTTCATTCATCTCAAAGTATCTTTTGATTTCTTCCTTGATCCTGTTGTTAATGCATTCATTGTTTATTAGCATGTTATTTAGTCTCCATGTGTTTGGGTATTTTTCTGTTTTTATTTTCTTGTAATTGATTTCTACTTTCACACTGTTGTGGTCAGAGAAGATGCTTGATATGATTTCAGTCTTCTTAAATGTATGGAGACTTGTTTTTGTGGCCTAACATGTGGTCTATCCTGGAAAATGTTCTGTGTGTGCTTGAAAAGCATGTATATTTTGCTGCTTTGGGGTGGAATGCTCTAAAAATATCAATTAAATCCCTCTGGTCTAATATTTCATTGAAAGTCACTGTTCATTGTTGATTTTCTGTCTGTATAATCTATCCTATGATATCAGGATGGTGTTAAAGTCCTTTACAATTACTGTATTACTGTCAATTTCTCCCAGCTCCTGCTGGGTACATATTTACATGTGTTATAGCCTCTTATTGGATTGATCCTTTTATCATTATGTAGTGCCTCTTTTTTTGTCAGTTTTTATAGCCTTTGTTTTAAAGTCTATTTTGTCTGAATTAAGTAGTTACCCCAACTTTTTTTCTGTTTCCATTTGCATGAAATATCTTTATTCCTTTGCTTTCAGTCTGTGTGCATCTTTCATTCTGAAGTGGGTCTGTTATAGACAGCATATGCATGGGGTATTTTTTTTTTATTGATTCTGCTATCCTGTGTCTTTTGATTGGAGCATTTAATCCATATACATTTAAAGTAACTGACAGGTATGTATTATTGCCATTTTATTATTCACATTCATGTTCTTTTTTCTCCTGCTTTTTAGAGAAGTTCCTTCAACATTTCTTGTAATACTGGTTTGGTGGTGATGAATTCTTTTAATTTTTTCTTGTCTAGGAAGTTCTTTATCAGTCCTTCGATCATAAATGATAACTTTGCCCAGTAGAGTAATCTTGGTTATAGATTCTTGTTTTTCATCACTCTGAGTATTTCATGCCCATCCTTGCTGACCTGCAAAGTTTCTTTTGAGAAATCAGCTGACAGTCTCGGAGGCATTCCTTTGTATGTAACTGTTTTTCTCTTGCTGCTTGTAAGATTCTCTCTTTATCTTTAACCTTCAGCATTTTAATTATGGTCTTGATGTGGGCCTCATTGGATTCACATTATATGTCTGTATTTCCTGGAATTATGTTTCCTTCACTAGGTTATAGAACTTTTCCGTCATTATTTCTTTCCACAGGTTTTCAATCCCTTGCTCTCTCTATCCTCCTTCTGGTACTATGAAGTGAATGTTGTTATGCTTGATGATGTCCCAGCGGTCCCTTAAACTGTCCTTATTTTTTGAAATTCTGTTTTATTTTTGCTGTTCTGATTGGATGTTTTCTACTAGTTGTCTTCCAAATTGCTGATTCAGTGCTCTGCTTCATCTAATCTGCTATTCTTTCTAGCATATTCTTTATTTCAGTAATCGTATTCTTCATTTCTGACTGGTTCCTTTTTATGGTGTCTATGTCCTTTTCATGTTCATTCTCTTTGTTGATGTTCTTGCAGAATTAATCTATTCTTCCCCTATGTTTGTTGAGAATCTTTATAAACAATTTTTTGTACTCTGTATCTAGTATATTGCTTGGCTCCATTTCATTACTTTTCTTGAGTTATGTCCTATTCTTTCATTTGGGGCATGTTTCTTTGTCTACTCTTTTGGCTGCCTCTCTGTGTTTCTGTGTATTAGATAGAACTGCTACATCTCCCAGTCTTCGCAGGGTAGTCTTACATAGTTAACTGTGCAGCCCAGTTGTACAATCTTCCTGTTTGTCTGAGCCATTGCTCCAGGATGTCCCTTCTCAGGATTGTGTGTACCCTCCTGTTGTATTTGAGCCTGGATTGCTGTTTGTTCACCAGTGGGCAAGGATGACTCTCAGGCTGACTGGGGGTGACCACATGGAGTGGGATTCACTTCAGCTGAGACCACCCTTTGAATGTGCCATTTGTAGAGCTATTCAGGTGGTGCTCTGTTTTGGAATGAGGCTGCCTATAGAGTGTGTTGGTTCTGAGGCCTCTTGGGTGGAGCTCTAGTCAGGCTAAGTTCAGCCATTGCCTGTGCCCACCCAGGGCCACCTGGTGGAAGCTACAAAGCAAAATGCAGTTAGTAGCTGCCTGTGCTTGTATTGGAGCATGTGAGAGAGGCCATGTGGTGAACTGAGGCCAGCTGTCACCCATGCCAGTCCTGGGGCCAGTCTGTAAAAGGCACAGGGCACATTGAAGCCATCTGCTGCCTGCCTGCACCCTGCAGATCTTGGAGAGTTTATAAGAAAGCTTGCAGCACAGGCTGAGGCTACCTGTGAGGCACAACTGCTGAAAGAATCAAAGGCAATGTGTAAGTCACCAGTGTGGGATAAGCAGAATTTACCTGGTTAAAGAAGATTCAGATTAGGTGCCTGCCTGCCCCTGAAGGCTGCATAAGTGTGATGGGGGAGAGGGGCTTTCAACACAGGGACAATGGTGGCCCTCGCCCGGAAGCCACACAGTTCAGTTTCTCTATGTCTCTAGAAACTTTCAAGCTGCTATCCCTTTGCTGGAGCTAAGGGTACGCACCTGTGAGTGAACAAGTCTATGTTCAGGCCCTTTAAGAGGACGTTTCAGTTTCTAGCAGCTTTCTATCTCACAAGGACAGGACATGATCATATCTGATCTTCACAGCCAGCTCTTATGGGAACTACTCTTCTCAGTACTAGATCACTGGGCTGGGCAGCATTCTGTGGGGCTGAGGCCCCTCGCTCCTTGGTAGGAACCTCTGCAGCCAAGATAATCCTCTCAATTCTCAACCACAACACAGTTTTGGGACCAGCCCATTTCCTGTCTCTACCCCTTGTTCCAGCCTCGATTTGGCCTATTCTTTATATCCTTAGTTATAGGACTTCCATTCAGTTAGTCTTCAGGTGTTTCTCGGGGATGACTGTTCTATAATTTCATTGTTATTCTGATGTGGTCATGGGAGGAGGCAAGCACAGCACTTACCTCTTCCACCATCTTGACCAGGGACTCTCATGTCTTCTAAATAGAGATATCACAAAACTGGAAAGTAAATCTCTTTAGAAATAACAATGCTACACATCAAACCAATATAGGGGTTATTTCCATGGGGCAGGATTACAAGTCCATTATGTAACCTTTTTACAATGATCATGATTTAGTAAAAAAAAAAAATCTATTTCAATTTTTTTCAGATTAAAAATATTTATTGAATATTTGCTATAAAATATTGTTAAATACACTGTCTTTCAGCATATTGCTTTCAAGTTAAAATGTCAGAAACAAGCACCAATATTTGTAATTCTTTTAATGAATGCTATATAATGACACATTAAGGCATAAATTCTTTTGGCTTGTAATTCTTATAAGAATGATAATAGTAAAAGTGATATAAAATCTTCAGTGTGAGATTATGATTAAGCTACATTTACAAGAATATGGTGTAAGGTGGCAGTAACATCCTTGATTAGATCCCTGCAGGAGGGACTGATCAGTTGCACAAACTTTAAAATTTACAGATAAACACAGTTCAATACTGCCATTGAGAAGTACATCTCTTAAGATATAAAACTTTCTGGCCAGTTTGGAAGGTCTAAAGTATCAAGTTAGTTTGATGAATTAGTTGGTTGGCACTTGTGAACACATTTATTGCCTCGCCATCTTTAACACAGATTTTCAGAGTATTACTGAAACTTTTGGAGTACTTTATAAACTTATTTTGGTGTTCAAATGCCCTGTGGTTCTGGTATTTGCTACTTCTTGAAGACATTATTTACTATATCAAGAATTTCTTTTGTTGCACTAGATATATCCTTGACCGTCTGCAGAAACCTCACTATGTCATTGAGCTCAACTAAGATCTTAGAATTTAAGTGTTTGTGCCTTTTCATTAGGTCCTGGAATTCTGGCTCTGTTCAATCATATACTCTACATTATCAGCTGCCATTCAAAGAAATGACTATGAAGTTAATTTCTACACTTTTTTTCCTACAGAATTTTCATAATGATATCTTGTGTGAGTCCTGGATTTTCTTTTTCTGCCTTAATGAAAGCAGCTATGTCTGAGCATCAGACAGATTTTTTCATTCTAGCTCATTAAACACAGGATACATGACTGCATAGAGGGACACAGAAATCATGAAAGTGGTCTCAGCTTCATTCTTCATCTCTTCCATTATCAACCTCATTCAAAAGCCAAATATAGTAAAAAAAAAAAAAAAAAAAAAAAAAAAAGCAGTGCTAAAATGCAGAGGAATCTTTACTCACAGCAGGATTTCTTCTCTTTTTTTTGTGATAAAAAAAAAAAATAGGGCACAAAACATATACTGGCCAGCAACTGAGGCACTCACTTCACTCCCCACCTTGGAGCTCTCTATTTACATTTGTTTTAAAAAGAAAGTCAATATAAATGGGGCTCTGCTACCTCATGGGAACTTGAGATTAGTGGATGTTCAACAATCTCATCATGAGCTGTGAAATAATGAGTCAGGTGAAGAGAATCTCTTGAATTTCTTTTGCACATGTCTCTAAAACAAAGGGTAGAGCATGTAGATATACCATAAGAAACTGGTATTCTTTATCTTTTCTTTTAGCACTGAGATTCACATCCATAAAATTCACATAATATGTACCATTTTCAGATGTACAATTGAGTTTTTTTTTTAGTATATTCACAGTGCTGTGCAAACATTGCCACTACATAATTCCTGAACATTTCCATCTCCTCAAAGAAAACCCTTTAGCAGTCACTCCTGATTCTCCCCTTCTCTATCTCCTGGCAACCATTAATCTACTTTCTGTCTCTGAACTTGCCTATTCTAGGAAGTTCACATAAATGAAATCATAAAATTTATAGCCTTTTGTGACTGGTTTCTTTCACTTAGCAAAATGTTTTCAAGGTGTGTCCATACTGTAGCATGTATAAGTACTTCATTTCTTTTTATGGCTTCATAATATTGCATTGTATGTCTAGAACATATTTTGTTTATTCATCAGTTAGTTTGTACTTGAGTTAAAGCCACTTTTTGGTGACTGTGAAGAGTGCTGCTATGAAATCCATGTACAAGTTTTTGTTTGACCACCTATTTGCAGTTATTTTGAGTATATACCTAGAAGTGGAATTGCTGGGGCATATGACAATTGTATGTTTAATTTATTGAGGAACTGCCAGACTATTTTCCAAACCAACTGCACCATTTTATATTCCTCCCAGCAATGTATAAAGGTTCCAGCTTCTCCACATCCCCATCAACACTTGTGACTGTACATTTTTCTTATAGACATCCTAGAGGATATGAAGTGGTATCTCACTGTGGTTCTGATTTGCACTTCCCTAATGACTAATGATGTTGAACATCTTTATCTTTTCATGTGCTTACTGGCCATTTGTATATCTTTGGAACAATGTGTATTAAAATCTTTTTCCCATTTTTAAATTAGATTCTTCTTACTGTTGAATTATTAAGAGTTCTACCTATTCTTAAACAAGACAGCTACATAGCTAAATATTAAAACAACCATTTGTGGGGGGTGGGGGGATTGCTTGTAATTAGGTTGAACCTAAAGAAAACAAAGGGGTAAAGTACCAAAGTAACTAGTAATCTATGCTAGCTAATAATTTTTTTTAAAGCGATCTCTGCTATTAGTGCCATTCTGCATGTAAATTACTTTCCCAGGCTTCAAACTCCACATGAGGAAAAGAGACCTTCACAGCTCTAATTCTATGGGATTCCATCTCTTTTAAACTCTCATTATATTTTCATCAGTATAATGGTAATGTAAAACCACTCAACAGTTCTGAGACTATCATCAATAATGAATGATAGCAGAGTCCCTTCACAACCAAATGCAATATATAAAGACCATAAAACCACTGATAACAGAAGTCATTAACTAAGCCAGCCAGATAATAATGTTTATTCTATTGAAGCATATAAACTACAAATACCACTTCTACATCATTTCTCTTAGCCCATACTTTTTTATTTTACCTAGCATCTATCTCATCATCTTCCTCTCCCTGTTTAAACACTAAGTGCTAAATATATCTCAAAATACTTATTTTTAATATTTAAAATATATATATTTCAAAACATCTTAATAGAGCTAAATATATTTTTCCTTCTTTCAACATTTGCTATTATTTTAATATAACCAATCACTATCCTTCATCAGAATTATGCAAAAGGATTCTGTTTCCTTGACCATGCAATCCAATTTGGAGATGAAAAGCACCACTTCTCCAGTCAACTAAGCCAAAAACCTAGGGGTCATACTGGATTTCTCCTATTTTTGAAAGTAGTTGTTTCTTACTGCTGAGAACTGGGCTATTAGATGCTAATGATAAAAAAATACTATCTCTGCCTTCAAAGAGTTTAAAGTATAGTTTAAAAACTGGTGAAGGAAAGAAATAGGGCACTCTAGAAGCATGAAGGAGAGAAACTTATTTGGGGATTTGTGGAAAGCTTCTTAGAAGAGAGAACAACAGAGCTGGTTCTTAAAGAATAGGAACTGATGGACCAAAGAGATGAGAAAGATGCTCTAGGCAGCAGAAAAGCATAAATAAAAATATAGTGCCAAGAAACATGCAGGCACTACAAGTTCTTCTGTATTCCAAAGCATAAGATGAGTGAAGAGAGACGGAGGTAGAGAAGTAGGAAAGGTCAGACATGATGCCAAGGCATGGAAAGCAAAATACCAATGTCAATCTGGATATAAAACAAGAATATGACTCTATCTCATAGACGATGTTTCCTTACAGTCTTGCTGAGTTTGACACAGACCCTGGTTCCACTAAAAAAATGAATTCAACTTCCCTGTAATACCTAATATAGCAACTCTTAGATCACCAATATCTCAGAGCAGAAGATACAAATTTGAGGCAGCAGCATCCAGCCATTAGATAAAGGCTCAGTTTGAATGTGATGAACCAGAGTAGTGCTACCTTTAGAATTTATTTATACTAACCTGACTCCTTCAGTTAAAAAGCAAGAGGGCAAAGTCATACAATATTTAGAATAATATATTATCTCTTTCTGAGCACATTAAATGTTTTCCTAGGAAACCAAATATAAAAAATTTTTAAAGGCTGCAGTACAAGAGTTAAGGCCAATCTCTCCTCTCTACTCCTACAGCTTTCATTTAGCTCAAATTTGTCTTAATCATATATTAGGTGCACCACATAAGAGGGAAGGCTTATCTTGGTGAAGTTGTTCATTGTCCCCTACAAATGCTATACGAAATTTCCAAGCTCTGTCTTCTTATTAATGTACATACTGGTGTTAACGTTTTGAGGGACAAAACATGTTTTACAAATAAGACAAAAGGTGTGAGACTCTGCCCTTAAAATTGTGCGTTCAAACAAAGCAGCATACCATTTTAGGGGAAATTTTAGTCTCCCTGAAACATACCATGGATCCTAGTTTAAGACTCCTCATCTGGCTCTGTCAGGATCCAGCTTAAATTTCACCCATCTGGACTGAATCCAGTCACCCTCTCTTGTTTCTTCTAAACTCATAGCTCTGAGTTTGGGCCACACAAAGTATCATACTTATATATTTTCTATCATAATTCTAATTTTTTTACGAGTATTAGTCATCTCCCTGGCTATAATATACACATCTCCATGGCTAAAAATATGATTTTCATTTCTTTGTGATCCCCCTTGTAATGCCTAACATATGCTAAGCAAACAAATGCTTGACTGACAGGAAAATTGGTCCCATCTTTAGATATAAAAGAGGCTCTAAACACTAGCTATTTTGATTTTTCTCAGGAAATGATAGATGTAGCTCTTTTTTTGGTCTCTGTATTTCTACACATATGTACTATATACCTCAGTGTCTGTTGTCCAAGGTCTCATAGTACCAGTGCTGAAAATAGAATTCAAACTCCACCATTTCTGACTCAAGTCATCCTGTTCCTTCCACCCAGAATGCTCTCCCCCTCGATTTTGCCCTTCTGAATCCTTCTCATTACCTCTGAACTTTTAAATGATTGATCTGTTCTCTTTGCCATAAAGCAAATAATAAATAGTGTGTATATGTCTTATATTCTCTTATATCCTCTAACTATAAGTTCATAGAGATTAAGGATATGTTTTTACAATTATTATATTGTTTTATTTCCTCAGCCCTACTCCTCCCATGTGCCTTATAAGATTCTATACATATTATGTTAATAGACGTATATTAATTATGTATTATATATATTAAAAGAAAGTTAACAGTTTTGGGGAACTTAGACGAGAAGGTCTAGTTCTTGAATCTCATGTCTTTTCTACTGAGAAATGGCTGTCATTGCTCTTTCTGCATGACTGCTACCTTGGAAACACCAAACCGTGAGATGGAACATTTTTTATGTGCAATTTAACACGTACCATAAACTGCTGTTCTAGACCTACAAGCTTCTATGAAGGGGAAATACATCTGTTTATTAACTTTTTCTACTATACACAGAGAAGAAAGACACTCAGTGGAGACCTGTGCCGAACTGAATAGGTTCAGGACTACTTTTTCCATAACCAAAGCTCAGTTTACAATATATTACAAATGGCTCAAACACAGAAGATTTAAAACTTAACAAAGTCTTGATATTCTGAGTAATAGCCCCTCCAAACTACCTAAACTGAATCCCCAAAACTCATCCAACTAATTCCTTGTTGCTTTCCAATATAAATCCTTCACTTTCATTAAGATATGACTATACTTCTTTCCAGAAGCCATTCCTGAGAAACCAGTCAAGATGGGGTAGAAGGTAGAAGGTAGAAGCTGTGTATGCCTCCTCTTGTGACCACACCAAATTATAACAAAATTACAGAGCAATCAGCATGTGGAGTCGCCTGTAGTCTGGCTGAACAGAAGCCCAACAATTGGGGACATACATAAAATGTTACCTTAAACCAGTAGGAGGGGTGGAGATGTGAAACAACCTCATCCTACATCACAACAGAGAATCAGGAGGCTATCTTGGCTGCAAAACCCCCTCCCCACTTGAGGACAAGGAGTCCCGGATGCACACTGGGCTCCCCAGCACAGAGCTCCAGTGCTGGGAAGAAAAGTCTCCATAACCTCTGGCTATGAAAACAGGAAGAGATTGAGGCTGAATGAGGTGAAGGGCCTGTGTCTGGATTTACTCACTGATGGACTCATTCACTCTGAACATAAGTGCTGGGGTAGCTGCTTGAGGAGCATCACGGACATATGGGGAGGCCACTGAGCAGTTGGGCTTCAGGGCGAGGGCTGAGGGGCAGCTTTCTCCTGGACAGAAGTGTTGGTAGTATCCATTGTTCCTTCGTTGAACCCTCCCTACTCCCAGCATGCGGACACAGGTATCTGCCATAGTGAATCAACATCAGACTGCCTATCAAAAGTCACTCCGCCCAGGGGATTCCCTAAGACTCTGCCTCTTCCAACTTGTGGGCCCTCCCAAGCCATTTCCAGTGGTTTATTCCATACAAATGGCCTGTCTTGGCTCTTGCTGAGAACTTTCCTAAAATCTCTCAATAGCTCACAAAACCCAAAGAAGCAGCATCTGGCCTTGCCATGCTCCACACCTCTTGCTAAGCAGCCCCAAGCCCTGTACTAGTGGCAGCTGGCCTTGGTTTCTGGCTTGGCCCCTTGAGACACCTACAAGCCCAGCATGGGAGGCAGCTATCTGTGGATTGCATGGTGACTCTTACCAGGTGGCTCTGGAGGGGCACAGGCTGCAGCTGAACTTGGCTTGCAGCTGGACCCCTCCCAGGACTGTGCTACTGGGCCCCAGAGGACACCTACTAAATAAAGCCACTCTACTAAGACCGGGAGACTTAAGAGCCCTACCTAATACATAAAAAGACACGGGGAGGCAGCCAAAATGAGGAGACAAAGAAGCATGTCCCACATGAAAGAACAGAACAAAGCTCCAAAAAAAGAACAAATTGGAGACAAGCACTCTACCAGCTGCAGAGTTCAAAACACTGGTTATACTGATACTAAAGGAACTTAGAGGAAGAGTAGATGAACTCGGTGAGAACTTTAATAGAGAGATTAAAAAAAGATGCAGATGGAAAACAAAAAAGAAAATCAGTCAGAAATGAAGAATACAATATCTGAGATGAAGAGTACATTAGAGGGAATCAACAAAGTGGATAAAGCAGAGAATCAAATCAGCGATTTAGAGGATGGAATAGTGGAGGAAACCCAATCAGAACAGCGACAAGAAAAAAGAATCCAAAAAAATAAATATAATTTAAGAAGCCTCTGGGACAACTTCAAATATAACAACATTCGCATCATGGGGATACCAGAAAGAGAAGAGAGAGAGCAAGGAATTGAAAATTTATTTCAAGAAATATTGACGGAAAACTTTCCTGGTGAAGGAAATAGATATACAAGTCTAGGAAGTTCAGAGTCCTAAACAAGATGAACCCAAAGAGGCCCACACCAAGACACATCATAAATAAAATGCCAAAGATTAAAGACAGAAAATCTTAAAAGCAGCAAAAGAGAAGCAATTAGTTACCTATAAGGGAGCTGCCATAAGACTGTCCGCAGATTTCTCAATAGAAACTTTGCAGCCGGGAGGGCTTGGCACAAAATATTCAATGTGATGAAAAGCAAAGACCTACAACCAAGACTACTTTACCCAGCAAAGCTATCATTTAGAATCAGAAGAACAGATAAAGAACTTCCAGATAAGAAAAAGCTAAAGGAGTTCATCATCACCAAGCCAGCATTACAGGAAATGTAAGAGGGACTTCTTTAAGAGGAAGAAAAAAATGTATCAAACATATGAATAAAGAATGGGAATAACTACATATATATCAACAAGTAATTCAAATGAAAAATAATTAAATGCTCCAATCAAAAGATAAGGTGGATGAATGGATAAGGAAACAAGATCCTTACATAGGCTGCTTACAAAAACTCACTTCAGACTAAAAGACACACACAGACATTAAATAAAGGATGGAAAAAATAATTCATAATGGATCCAGAAGGTATTGTGCTGGGTAGAGTAAGTCAGGAAAGACAAATGCCATATGATTTCACATACATGTGGAATCTAAAGAACAAAATATACAACAAAAAAAGCAAACTCACAGACACACAAAACAAAGATTACCAGATGGGAGGGGGGTGAAATAGGGATTAAGAAGTACAGATTGGTAGTTACAAAATAGTTACAGAGATATAAGTTATAGCATAAGGAATACAGTCAATAATATTGTAATAACTATGTATGGTGTCAGAGTGGTAGTAGGTATATTGGTGTCAGAGGGTACTAGGTTTATTTATAACTTTGTGAGTTATTAAGATGTGTAATCACTAAGTTGTACACCTGAAACTAATATAGTATTGTATGCTAAATATAATTGAAAAATAAAAAATATTGAAAGAAAGAATGAATGAATGAATGAAAGAAAGAGAGAGAGGGAGGGAAGGAGGGAGGGAAAGAAAGTAGTCATTCCTGATTAAACCCTACTGTACAACTATGATTTCCTTCCTTGGTATTCTATAATACTCACTAAAAAATTGTACTTCACTGTGGCTTTCTGGATATTTATTTGGAACAATTGAACAACTAGCTCCCTTATATTTAGGGTTATATTTAACTAGTAGTATACAATCAGCTATCTAGTAAAGTTTTAAAAGTTTATAATCTCTGTTTGAAGGAGTGTAATCTAGTTGGGGAGATCAGATAACACAGCAGTCTTCAAAGTTTGCTGCCCAATTACAGACACTTGTGAAAAATTTATGACTCCCTGTGCTAAAGTTACAACGTACCACAATCAAATTAGAACCTTCGAAGGTGAGACCCAGATATTACATCTTAGGAAATAAAACTGGGTTTAACTCTGTTCTAATCAATTTAACTTCCTCCACATCCTATCCAAAGCCCAAATATACTGAAGCACAATGATCAGGCAGAAATAAGGTGATGTAGACTTTCCAGTGCTACTAAAGATATTCTGAGCTTTGCTAATTCTTGATAAATCACCAATAATTAAGAATAACAGTGTGCAACAGAAGGAACATAGCGATTCAGGAAACCATTTCTGTAAGCTTCTTCATTAGGTCTCTAAACCAACACAAGTGAAACAGAAACTTCAAAAGTTCCATCATGAAGACAAAAAGGAAAAATTAACAACCTGAAATAGAATTTAGTTTAAAAAAATGAATTTTTCTTTTTAATAGCCCAAAGCTAACAAACGATTTAACTTTTTTGTCCCACATCTCGAAAAATTTTTCATCTCTTCCACAATACTTAGATCAGCAAGTTTGTCAAATTACAACTTTGGAATAATATCCTGATTGAAAACCATTTCAGGTTTAATTGCTTTTTTCCTTGCTGTCATGGCCTCCTTACCTTTCAATTTATTTCTGAACTTGGAATGTGACATTTTAATGAAGATTCATCAACAATTTTGTGCTTTGATGTTAGAAGTTTTACTAAAAGAGATGACTATTAGACCAATTCATATAAAACAAAAATATAAAAACAGAGGCCTCTCTCTTAACAATTACTGTCATAAATGAAGACTAGGTTTTCACTAAAAACTAAAGCACTGTTTTGGGTAATATTTTACCTAAAACTTAGCACATTTGGGGAATGATATCTACAATTATTCTTAGGGCCATTCCAATCTAATCATTTTTAGCACAAAACATTTATATTGTTAGAAATATCTATCTCTTTAGTCCCACTGATACAAAAAAAAACACAAAGCAGAGTTGAAATATCTACAAAGAATCAGAGAACTAGGTCTTTTTTTTTTTTTTAGGTGAGGCAACCCTTGGTTGACCTCACAGATCCCAAGGACCTTGTCATCTTACAATCCCCCCGCCTTTTTTTTTTCTATTTTTTACCCCTATAGCACCTGGTCTTCCAAGGTGGTGTCCCAGACAAGTACTAACCAGGCCTGACCCTGCTTAGCTTTCGAGATCAGAATGGATCAGGCTTGTTCAGGGTGGCATGGATGTAGACTATGTCATTTTTTAAAAAGGAGATGAAGCCCAGAAAAATTAACTTCCCAAGGTCTCTTAGCTTGCTATGAGAATTGGATGTCAATAATAACAGGTAATCTTTATATAACTCTTACCATATGCCCTTCTAAGGACTTTACTTAATCTATTTAAACCTCACAACACTGTGAAGAAAATATTTTTATTATTTCCATTTTACAGTTAAAGAAGCTGAAGCAACTAAAGACGATAAGTAATTTGCCCAGAATCGTAAAGATTGAGTTTAAGCCCAGGCAGTTTAACTCCAGGGTCCATGCCTTTATGAATGAAACGTCCTCTTAGGCTGAAGTTCCCTAATTCCTATACTTGTGCTTTTCCTTGAGTTTTACGGCAAGAAGTAAATGGAAAAGGTTATTCTTAGTGTTTTCTTCTAGCAAATAAACCCTTCCAAAAAAAAAAAAAAAAAAAGGCAAGCAGAGAAAAAACTAAAATATGGAGATAAAGGGAATATTTTTAAATAAATGTAAGATATAAACATAACTTTGGTTTTGATAATAGGAACAAAGTAAAAACAGCTTGAAGGTCATTCAACAAACATTTCAAAAATGTGCATTAGCTGCTTCATGATATCTGTATTGACTGCATTTTGCTTTTTTTTTAAATTCACATCAGTTACAAATTATCCTGCCTCTCCAACCAGGATTTCACCTTCAGCGCTGTAGCTGCTGATGAACTGATCTAGAGATTTAACATTTCCATCTGAAGATGCTCTGTCAGAACACCAAAGACCATATTTATTGGTAAATTCACCTAGGGACTCACCGATGTTCCAATAAACCTTTATCATCACTTCTCAGCCTTTATACAATATCCCTCTCTTAAGCATTAATCTTAAAAAATAAAAACAGATAACTACTTTTCTACATTCAAACAGGATACTAACAACCAAAAGCCTCTTGGATCACTATTAATCTAAAATAAGAAAATGAAGTGTGTGAAGAAAGTATTCCAGAAGTAATTTTCCACTTAGTATGATGACTAAGACCCACAAAAATACATTTTAGAACACACTGCAGTAAACATCCACACTCATATATAAAACAAATTTCATGAAACAGTACTTACTGTTAGCTAATTAAAATTATTTCAGCTTCAAAACCCTCTTAACTGATTTTAGATCACAAACTATGTGTACCTCTCACTGTGAAAACTCTAACAAATGCTTATCTAAAGTTCCCAAGAGACAGTTTTCTTGATTTTTTTAACAAATCACCAAAACACTTTTCAAGGTTCACTATTCTTAAAATAGAAATGAGTGGCTTCAAGTTAAAGAGAAAAAAGACAAAAATTAATTGTATTCGAACTACTTAAATATTACAATAGACATATGACTTTCACCCCAATAATCTTTTATGTAACCTAAAACTAAGTTTTTCATAATAAGTATTTAGTTTAGTACATGACATAGAAGAAAATGAAAGAGAAGCCTTACCACAGTGGACTTGTACTGCCCTTTTCAAAAGACAGTCTTACTTCTTTTGTAGCAACACAATCCCAGGAAATGAAAACACAGTGAGAAAAAGGTGGGAGGGAACAAGAATGAGTCGGGAAGAATCACAGTATGCTAACTAGTTTGTGCCCTAATTGTGCTGCAGGACAAATAAGTCAAAATTAAATCTCAAAGGAAACTTCAATCAGACTTAAGAAGAGGAAAAAAATACTCAGAGAAATATATGAAATGTAACATTTCATAAAGCACTTTTACATCGTTTTTGTGAGATAAAGAAGCTATTCTTCCCATTTATAACGGATGAAACTGAAGCTCCTAGAAGTTAAACAGATTCCCTCCAAAACAGAATAGTATTTAGTAAAGCATGGGCCACAAACAAATCTTGTTAATTCCAATCATGTTCTCAAGTCACTACTCTCCAGCAGGGTAAAAATAAAGGAAGAAAATACACACACATAACTAACTTATAACTCTACTTATAATTATAACATAATAATTCTAATCCCAGTATAAACAGTAATACAAAGTTATACTCCAGTTCTGAAAAACTAATTGCTACTTATAGTTAAAACGTACGATCCTAAAGAAATTTTTTTTAATTGCACCCCAATTAATAATTTCCTGCTTTTGTCTTCCTACTACACTTTGAACACACCTGCCTTACAGCACATAACATGCTGTACACAGTTATTTACATTATGTTTCCTCAACCAGTTCTCAGCTCAAAAGTAGAGCCTATACACTCTATTTAACTTTTGTGTACTAGCCTAGCATAACACATGCAATCAATTAATGTTTACTGTATACTGAAAAATAATTTCTGAAGAGCTTAAACAGTATTATAGACATTAAATAATTATTCTTCACAAACTCCTTTTAAAATGGGCAGACACTATCAATGATTTAATTAGTTTATAAATAATCTAAAAATATGCATAAAAATGATTCATCTAAGGCCATGTAGACTGTACTAAATACTACAGGTCATTCTGCTTTTCTAGAAAAACCAAGAGAAAGAAGAGCTGGTGCAGCCTGTGATTACTGCTTCTACATTCCATGTAGATATTTAAAAGATTTCATAGAAATATGCCTATGGTTGAAGTAACTAAGAACAAATGATATAGATCCTTGTCTTTTTTCTTTTCTTTTTTTTTTAAGTCTCAGCTTGAGGTCATTTTATCTTCTGGTTTCTGGGAGAAGTGGAAGTCGCCACTCCATTCTAATAACAAGTAAAAAGCCAAGCAAACTGAAAAATCAGTAACTTTTATTAGATAGGTAAGAAAAATAAGGTCACAGGGCAAACCAAAACTGAAGTGACAGGCAAACAAAGGGAGTCATAGCTTACATATCACAGGGGAGATGCCCTGGGAACCAGTGTTGAGGTAGGAAAACCTGAACTATAACTGACAAAATACTAGAGGCACAGTGTGTACAACACTGAGCATTAAAAACTTCAAGAAATTCAGTCATTGGAAGGACCCCACAATTTTGTGAGCTTTACCTCCAGGAGCTCGACTGGGTACTCACAACAAATAGTAGAGAAAAATTCCCTCATGCTTCTGGCAGGGTGCAAGGAAAAGAAACCATTTTGAAATAGCCAGAGCACTCTTTTCTTAACAAGGCCTGCCTCCAGGGAAAATTAGTTAACCGGAGCCCAACCTGCTGGTATGTTATCAGACCCTAACTGACTCAGGGTTGAGAGAAACATCAAACTCCAGCTCACTCTAGCCATAGTGCTACAACCAAGAGGAGTGAAAAAAAAAAACATTAAAAACACTTGTGAAGGTCACTGTGCAAGGGCACAGGCTCAGTAAAAGACTGACCTGATCACAGGACTACAGAATGCTTCCCCTTTCCCCCACCTCACCACTATATTACTATGGGCCTATTTACAGCAGTTCCTTTTACCCAATACGTCATGTCCAGCCATCAAGACAATATTATAAGTCAAACCAAAAAGCAAAAACCAATTCAAAAAGATGGAGAAGCATCAGAACCAGATATTGGCAGATGTTGGAATTATCGCACCAAGAATTTAAAACAACTATGATTAATAAGCTAAGGGCTCTGATGGATAAAGTAGATAACATGCAAGAACAGATGCGTAATATGAGCAGAGGAATAGAAATTCTAAGAAAGAACCAAAAGAAAAGCTAGAGATGAAAAAACACTGTAACAGAAATGAAGAGTACCTTTGATGGGCTTATTGCTGGACTAGACAAGGCTTAGGAAAGAATCTCAGAGCTTGAGGATATCTCAAAAGAATTTTCAAAAACTAAATAGCAAAGATAAAAATGATGGAAAAAACAGAGCAGACTATCCAAGGGCTGTGGGACCACTGCAAAAGGTGCAACATACACATAATTGAGATATGAGGAGATGAAAGAAAGGAATAGAAGTAATATTTGAAACAATAATGACTGAGAACTTCCCCAAAATTTATGTCAAACATCAAACCATAGATTCAGGAAGCTGAGGGAACATAAAGTAGAATAAATGTCAAAAAACTACACTTACGCATATAATTTTCAAACTACAATCTTTAATGTGTATGCACCTACTAATAGAGTCTAAAACTATAAAAGGCAAGAACTGATAGAATTGCAAGAAGAAATAAATAAATCCACCATTATTATTGGAGGCTTCAATACCTGTCCATCAGAAATGAATAGATCCAGCAGGCAGAAAATCACTAAGGACACAGATAGCTGAACTCAACACCACCACCAAACAACTGGCTACAAAGGACATCTATGTAAAACTACATCATCCAATAACAGAAGACATACATTCTTTCCAAACTCACATGGAATATTCATCTAGACCACTCTGGTACATGAAACACAGTGACTTCACAAATTTAAAAGAACAGAAATCATACAATATCTACTCTCAGATTACAATGGAATACAACTAAAAACCAGTAACAGAAGGTAGCTGGAAATCCCTAAAATACCTAAAGATTAAACAGTAGACTTCTAAATAATACATGAGTCCAAGAAAACATCTCAAGAGAAATTTTAAAATGTTTTTAACTAAATAAAAATGAAAACTTTATTAATGTTAGTGTGAAACTGTGAAAGCAATGCTTAGAGGGAAATTTATAGCACTGAATACATGTATTAGAAAAGAAGACCTAAATCAATCATCTAGGCTTCCTCCTTAGTAAACTAGAAAAAAAAATAGAAAATTAAATCCAAAGTAAGCAGAAGATAATAAAAATAACAAAAATCAATGAAGTTGAAAATAGAAAATTAATAGAAAACAAATCTACAACACCAAAAGATGGTTCTTTGAGAAGATCAATAAGCCAGGCTAACTGAGGGGAAAAAAAAAAAGAGAGAGAGAGAGAACACAAATTACTAATATCAGAAATGAAAGACAGGACATCCTTACTGATCCCACAGACATTAAAAGGCTATGAACAACTCTATTCCCACAAATTTGATAACCTAGATGAAATAGACCAATGCTGTGAAAGACACAATCTGCCAAAGCTCCCACAAGAAAAAATATACAAACTGAATAAGGCTATATCTATTTTTAAAGCAAATAATTAATAAACTTCCAAAACAGAAAGGACCAGGGGCAGACAGGTTCACCGGTGAATCCTACCAAACATTTAAGGAAGAAATTATACCAATTCTCTACAATCTCTTTCAGATGATTGAAACAAAAGAAATACTTCCTAACGCATTCTATGAGGGCAGAATTACATTAATTCCAAAAGCAAAGACATTAGAAGAAAACTACAGAAGCAAAAGTTCTCAAAAATATTAGCAAACAAAATCCAACAATGTACAAGACCAAATGGGATTTATCCCAGGTGTGCAAGACTGGTTCAACATTCAAAAAACAATGTAATCCATTAGATCAACAGGCTGCAAAAGAAAAACCACATGATCTTATCAATAGATGCAGAAAAGCATTTGACAAAAGTAACATCCAATCATAACAAAATTCTCAGTAAATTAGGACTAAAGAGGAACCGTCTCAACTTGATAAAGAATATCTACAAAAAGCCTACAGCTAACATCATGCTTAATGGAGAGAGACTAGTTTTCCCAGTAAGACTAGAACAAGGCAAAAATGTCCCCTCTCACCACTGCTTTTCAAAATCATACTAGATGGCCTAGAAATTTTAATAAGGAAATAAAATGAATGCAGACTGGGAAGGAATACACAGAACTGTCCTGTTCATTGATTACATGGTTGTCTACATAGAAAATCCAAAAGAACAGACAAAAAACTCCTAGAACTAATAAGCAATGACAGCAAGGTTGCAGGATACAGGCTAATACACAAAAGTCAACTGCTTTCCTATATACTAGCAATGAACAGTGAAACTTGAAATTAAGAACACAATACCATTTATGTAAGCACCTCAAAAAAAGAAATACTAAGGTATAAATCTAACAAGATAGGTGTAAGATCTAAATGAGGAAAACTACAAAACTGATGAAAGAAATAAAAAAAAAAATAAATGGAAAGATATTTCATGTTCATGGACAGAAAGACGCAATACAGTTAAGATGCCAGTTCTTCCCAACTTGATCTAATGATTCAATGTGATCCCAATCAAAATCACAGCAAGCCTTTTAATGGATATTGACAAACCGATTCTAAAGCTTATACGGCGAGACAAAAGACTGAGAATAGTCAACACAATATTTCAGGAGAAAAAAGTTGGAAGACTGACACTACCTGACTTTTAGACTTATTATAAAGCCCGAGTAATGAAGACAGTATATAGTATGAGTAAAACAATAGACAAACAGATCAATGGAATAGAATATAGAGCCCAGAAAATAAACCCACATATAGTTAATTGATATTTGATTTAAAAAAAAAAAAAAAAGCAAAGGCAAGACAGTGAAAAATGACAGCCTTTTCAAAAATGGTGCTAGAACAACTGGACATCCACATTAAAAAAAAAAGAACCTAGACACAGACCATAAACTCTTTACAAAAATTAACTCAAAATGGATCACAGACCCAAATGTAAAAGGCAAAACTATAAAGCTCCTGGAACATAACAAAAGAGAAAATCCAGATGACCTTAGGCTTGGTGATAACATTTTAGATAAAACGCCAAGGCATAACCAATAAAAAAAAAAAAAAATTTGATAATCTGGACTTTACTAAAATTAAAATTTTCTGCTCTGAGAGAGGCAATGTCAAGAGAATAAGAAGACAAGCCACAGAATGGAAGAAAATATCTGCAAAAGACACATCGGATAAAAGACTGTTATCAAAAATATATGAAGAACTCTTAAAACTCAACAATAAGAAAATAAACAATCCAATTTAAAAATGGGCCAAGGACCTTAACAGACACCACGCCAAAGGAGACATACACATGGCAAATAAGCAAATGACATACTAGGTATAGAGAACTCTAAAGATTCCACACACACATACACACACACACACACACACACACACACACACACACACAAAATCTTACTAGAACTGATAAATGAATTCAGTAAAGTAGCAAGATACAAAATTAATATTCAGAAATCAATTGCATTTTTATACACCAATAATGAACTATCAGAAAGAGAAATTAAAAAACAAACCTGTTTAAAACTACGCCAAAAAAAAACCTATGAATAACTTTAATCAAAGAGGTAAAAGAACTGTACTGAGAAAATTGTAAGACACCAAAGAAACTGAAGAAGACACAAATAAATGGAAGCATAATACTACTCATGAATAAGATGTAACATGATAAAATGTCCACACTACCCAAAGCAATATACAGATTCAATGCAGTCCCTATCAAAATAGCAATGGAATTTTTACCGCACTAGAATAAATAATCCTAAAATTTATAGGGAACCACAAAAGACCCTGAATAGTCAAAGCAGTTTTGAGAAAAACACAAAGTTGGAGGTATCACACTATCTGATATCAAACTGTACTATAAAGCTATAGTAATCAAAACAGCATAATAATGGCATAAAAGCTAACACTTAGATCAATGAACAGAATAGAGCACAGAAATAAACTTATGCCTATATGGTCAGTCTATCCATAATAGAGGAGGCAAGAATATACAAGGGTAAAAACTGTCTATTTAATAGATGGTGTTGGTAAAACTGGATAAATGCAAAAAAATGAAACCAGACCACTTTCTTACACCACATACAAGAATAAACGCAAAATGGATTAAAGATTTAAATGTAAGACCTGAACCTAAAAAATTCTAGAAGAAAATATAGGAAGGTAAACTCTCTGACTCTGCTCTGAGTAAAATTCTTTTTTTGGCTGTATCCTTGGACAAGGGAAACAAAAGAAAAAAAAAAGACTACATCAAACTAAAAAGTTTCTGCATAGCACCATCAACAAAACAAAAAGACAATCACAACTGAATGGGAAAACATATTTGCCAATGATATGTCTAATAATGGTTTAATACCCAAAATTTATTTAAAAACTCATACAACTTAACACCAAGAAAATAAACAATCTAATGAAAAAATGAACAGAGGACTTAAATAGACATATCTCTGAAGAGGACATACAGATGGCCAAAAGACATATGAAAAGATGCTCAATGTCACCAATCATCAGAGAAATGGAAATTAAACCATGATGAGATATCACCTCATACCTGTCAAAATGGCTATCATCAGTAAATTAACAAACAAGTTTTGACGAGGATATGGAAAAAAGGGAATCTTCATGCATTGTTGATAGGATTGCAAATCGGGACAGCTACTATGGAAAACAGTATGGACATGCCTCAAAAAATTAAAAATAGAACTACCATATGACCCAGCAATCCCACTTTTGAGTATTTATCCGAAGAAATCCAAAACACTAATTTGAAAAGATACATGTATCCCTATGTTCATTGCAGCATTCTTCACAATAGCCACGACATTAAAGCAACCTAAGTGCCTATCAATAGACAATTTAATAAATGAACAATGGACTATTAGTCATAAAAGAGAATGAAATGTTACCATTTGCAACAACATAGATGAACCTAAAGGGTATTATACTAAGTGAAATAAGTTAGAGCAAGACAAATACTACATATGATTTCACTTATATGTGGAATCTAAAAAAATAAATAAATGAACAAACAAAATAGAAACAAACTGCCAGACACACATAACAAACTGATGGTTGCCAGATGGGAGGGGGATTTGGAGGCAGGGTGAAAAAGGTGAAAAGATTAAGTACAAACTGGCAGTTACAAAATACAGGGAAGTAAAGTAGAGCATAGAGAGTATAGTTGATAATACTGTAATAACTATGAATGGTGTCAAGTGGGTACTAGAGTTGTGGGGAGCAGGGATATGTAAATATCTAATCACTATGCTGTTCACTTGAAACTAATATAATATTGAATATCAACTGTAATTTAATTAAAAATTTTTTTTAAAGATAGAAAGCAAAAAATAGAAATGTTCCACATCATACGTCATCAGGAAAATGCAAGTTAAAACAATGAGAGATTTTCCAGGGCAATATGGTGTAGATGATAGAAACTTCGCTCATCCCCTCATGACCACATCAAAGTTGAAACAGAAACACGGAGCAAACAGCAAGCAGAGTCACCTGGGGGATCTCAATGAACAGAAACCCTACAACTAAGGAGAGAAATAAGAAATCACCCTACAATGATTGGAGGTACAAGGGAACGAAGACAGGTGGCTGCAAAGCTAGCTGGTCCCGAGTGGCAGAATGGGACAGAGGTTGCAGCAGCTGCAGCCGCCTCTGAAGGGGGTCCTGTCTACAACCAGCCATTCAATGACGGACCTTCTCACACTGAGCATCAGCACCCAGTCAGCTCCTCAGTGGACACCAAGTACTTGCAAGGGGATACTGAGTTGTCGAAGCAAGGCCCAGAGGTGAGACTTTCTACGGAGCACAAGTGCTGGTGGTATCCATTGTTCCTTTGTTGAGCCCTCTCCCCTCCCAGTGTGCAGACATAGAGCCGCCAAAATTGAAGTGTCATCAAACTGGAAAACAGAGGTCACTCAGCCCAGATGATTCCCTGAAATTCCACTTCCCCCAATTCATAGCCCCACCCAAGCCACATTCAGCTGTGTCCTTGGTGAGTCTGGTGACACATGCTGAGCAGCATCAAGACTCACACGCAGCTGGTCTGAGTGTCTGGCGTGGCTCCCTGGGGGAACTATAAGCACAGCTTTGGATTCCTTGCTGAATCTTAACAGGCAGCCCCAGAGGGGCACAGGCTGGGGTTAAACTTGGCCTGCCACTGAACCCCTCCCAGAACTGTGCCACTGGACACCTACCACACAAAGCCGTACTAACAAGTCTGGGAGACTTAGGAGCTGTGCTTATGACATAGAAAGGCAACCAAAATGGGAAGACAAAGAAGCTGAAACCACATGAAAGAAAAGAACAGAGATCCAGGAATAATGGACTCAAGCAATCTAATAGATGCAGAGTTCAAAACACTGGTTATAAAGATGCTCAATGAAATTAAGGAAAGTGTAGATGAACTCAGGGAGAACTTTAACAGAGAGAAAAAAAACATAAAAATGGAAATGGAAATTATAAAAGGGAACCAGTCAGAAATGAAGAACACATTATCTGAGATGAAGAGTATATTAGAGAGAATCAACACAGTGAAGGAAAAGGATCGAAACACAGATACAGAGGATGAAGAAACCAAAACCATTCAACCAGAATGGCAAGAAAAAAGTAACCAAGAATATAATAATAATTTAAGGAGCCTAAGGGATAAAATTAAAGGAAACAACATCTGTGTCAGAGAGGTACCTGAAGAGGGATGACAGAAGTTGAAAATATATTTGAAGAAATAATGATGGGAAACTCCACTAACCTGGGGAAGCTCAGAGAGTCCCCACAAAAAATGAACCCAAAAGAGGCTACACCAAGACACATCATAATTAAAATGCTAAATGTTAACTACCAAGAGAGAATCTTGAAAGCAGCAAGAGAAAAGCAATTAGTTACTGACAAAGGAGCTCCCATAAGACTGGCAGCTTATTTCTTAAAAGAAACTGCAGGACAGAAGGGCTTGGCACAAAATATTCAAAGTGTTGAAAACTCAGGATCTATAAACAACAATACTTTATTCAGTAAAGCTATTATTTAGAATCAAAGGACAGATAAAGAGCTTCCCAGATAAAAATAAGCTAATGGAATTCATCGATACCAAGCCAGTATTATAGGAATCGCTGGACAGACTTCTTTAAAAAGAAACATGGATCACATACATGAAAAAAGGGTGGCTCCATAGTGTGGTGGTTAGCACGTCTGCTTTACACACAGAAGGTCTTAAGTTCGTGTCCCAGGTGCAGTTGTGGATCATACCCCGGGTGTGCCAGGCCCTGGACGCACCAGGCCCCCTGAGTGCACTGGGGGTGCTAGGCCCTGTGTGCATGTTGCGAGCATGTGGGAGGAGATGCCCTGCCTTCAGAGACCCAGTTCTTAAGAAGAAATGGCAACATCCATAGGTCAGCAGTGGACGTGGAGAGGGGAAATTAAAAAGTGGAAAAAAAAAACATGAAAAAAGAATGGTAATAACTACATATTTATCAACAAGTACCTCAAATGGAAAAGAATTAAGTGTTCCAACCAAAGGACAAAGTGGCTGAACAAGACTTCTACATAGACTGCCTACAAGAGACTCACTTCAGATTAAAAGACACATACAGACTAAAACAAAGGTGATGATAACACTATACTTTCAGGGATTATTTCTATAGTTCATCATAAAACAAAGGTGATAGAAAAGATATTGCCTTGATAGATCTAGAATTTATTGCGCTGAATGAAGTAAGTCAGATAAAGACAAATACCACACAATTTCACATAGATGTGGAATCTAAAGAACAAAATAACAAAAATTGAAACAAACTCATAGATACAGAGAGTTTATATCTATGAGTTTTGAGGGCTCATAGATGAGTAGGGGTTGGGAGATGGTGGAAAAAGGTGAAAAAAGGTAAAGGGATTAAGACATACAAGTGGATAGATACAAGAGTGTCATGGAGATATAAAGTGTAGCATAAGGAAAATAGTCAACAATGTTGTAAAAATATGTAACCAAGAATATAACAAATTTAGTGGTGTGACCACTTTGTAAGTTGTATAGATCTCTAATCACTATGCTGTACAACTGAAACTGACATATTATTATAGGCCATCTACAAATGACAAAAAAAAACACTGAATTGTACAATGCAAATATAAGCAACTAATTGTTTATTATATTTCAACAAAGCTGGGGGGGAAAGGCAAAAAAAAAAAAAGAAAAGAGAGTGGACAAAAAACAAGATAGGAAACATCTACAACATCCCAAAAGATTCCCTTCTGTTCTTCCCTCCAGAATTCCTCAGCTGCTCTTTGGCCATAGGCAACCAGTGATCATTTTACCACTATAAATTAGCCTTTTTAAGAGTTTCATATAAGTAATCAAAAAGTCTTTCATTCAAAACATTTTTGATATTTATTCAAGTCACTGACTGTATCAGAAGTTCATTCCTATTTATTTATTTGTCTATTTATTTGTTTGTTTGTTTGTTTGTTTTAATTTTTTTATTTTTAGAGGCAGGGAGATGGGTGGACGCCCCCTCCTGCCCAGGGATCCACCCCCACCTCCCATTGTGCTACCAGACCTGTGGACCCCTGCAAGCAGAGCTCACAGGCGGGTTGCTTGGTGATGCCCCCAGGGAGGGCCCAGCCCCAGAGAGAAGGGAAAGAGAAGGGTGAAAAACGAGGGTGGCTCTCCCTTTCCCCTATACCACTGCAGCACCCTGGGCACCGGGGTTGGGGAAGAGACAGACAAACCCTTGTGTTGAGGGCTCATTTTCAATAGATCTCAGCGAGGGAGCTGCTCTGCCACATAAGAAACCCCAACCCAGAAGCAGGTCTTCTACTAATGGTTTAGCACCAGGTTCCCCACAAATGTGCAGTGCATGGCAATTCATTCCTTTTTATTGTTAAGTTGTATTCCATTGTATGGGCATCATAAACTTGTATATCCCTTTACCTGTTGATGGACAGTGAGTTGTCCTGACTTGGAACTATTAAAAATTAATCTATAAAATTTAATAAACAAACAAAAAATGAGATACCACTATGCACCTATTAGAATGACCAAAATCTAGAACGCTGACAACACAAATGCTAACAAGAATGTGGGGCAACAGGAACTCTCATTCATTGCTAGTGAGAATGCAAAATGGTACAGCCACATTGGAAGACAGCTTGGTGGTTTCTTACAAAATTAAACATTCTCTTACTAAATTGTACTCTTTAGTATTTACACAAAGGAGTTAAAAATTTATATCCAAACATAAAACATGCACACAGACTTTTGCACTTTGTTTCACCCTGATGTTACCTTCAAGTGGCTGAAGACAAACACATTACCTGTGAAAATCATAGGACAGACTTTATATAACAGACATGCAACATCAAGTAGCCAAATGATTCTTCTCTGGAAGAGTGCCCTAATGGTTTTAAGAACTGTCAATGTAGTATTTAACACAAAGTTAAGGTTAATTCATGCTGACACTTTGTATTAGAGGATACAGTTTCACCAACAGACCAAAAAGCAATCTCTTGGTTTAAACACCAAAAAACAAGTGTTGCTTAAACCCAACAATTTAAATACAGATTGGGTATTCAAATTTAGAGAGAAAAAAACACATTTTAAATATTAACAAATTAGTTATCCATATTATTTCTCTTTTCTTTAGCACACATATTTTATTTAGTTGAAAAAATACTTCCTCCTTAACAAATTGTAATCAACAAAACTTGATGCACTACATCATAATAATATTAAAAATCAAAAAGAGAATACATAACATTTACCAAAGTTTTTTTCTTCCTTTACAAGCACCATATAAGCAAAAAAGGTTCCTGGGCAGAGCTACCCATAATCAACAGCAATGGTAATGATAATGGCAGTAGAAAACTGAGGGGCTAGAACATGTACCTGCCTCATTCTCTATCTACAATAGAGGTATGGAGAAGACTTTTTCTTTCAGGTACACAACATGAATCAGGAGAGAGTAGTAGGTTGCAACTACAACAGCCCTTTCTCACAAGAAGATGGACAGATTATGGTTGATGTGGAAATTCACACTAGCAGAGACCAAAGCTTTCAGTCAGAAGTTGTAAAAGGATAAAGATGTTGATGTTTTGAAAAAATGGGTAAAGTTTGTGTCTGACTGGTCCCACAGACCTGTAAATATTCCTAAAAAGTTCTACTTCAGGAAAGTTGAATGCTCTGTTTCTTTAAGCATGAGGAAAAGGGGAGCATGAGAAAAGTGGGTATTTTCTCTGCAGAATCTCTTAAGGTGTTCATCCCACCTCTCTTCCTTTCTCATGTTTTAGTTTTGGGGCTAGGCAGTAATCTTAAAAAGGGCTGAGCATACCTTCTGTCAGCACCCACTAAGGGAAAGAAAAGTCCCTGGAAAAGCACGTGATCTGTGAAGTGGTGTATTGTCAGAGTAATTTATTTGAACTGAGACCACTATAAGCATGATCCAACCTACCATCCTATTTTTACATATCCAAGTCCTAGTAACTTTCAAATTTAGTATTTTATTCAAAGTCTTGAGGCAATTTACTAACCTCATTCCCTTTTTGGCCTATTAGACACTTTAAAATTTCCTAAATGATTTTACTATTGTTTAGAAACTTTCAAGGTCCTCTTTTCTGCAAATGCCACCAATTTATAACTTTGTCAATAATGATATTGTCTTTTTTCATACCACCACACTTAGACTTGCATTATTCATGGTATAAGTTTTACTCTTACATGAACTACCCTCTCTCTCCTAAGACAAGATCAGGTTAGTAAATGATATAAAAGCTTTGTTGTTTCGTTTTGATTTTCAAGAGAAAGGTAAGCTTCCCTAAGTTTGAATTTGTATTCATTACAAAAACAAAAACAAAAACAAAAAAAAACACAAGACACTAGAAAAAATCTCCTGAGCAATAAAAAATTATTTTATTTAAGTAAATAAAAACAAAAGAGAGAAGAAGTAATAGTAAGAATTAAGAGGGAGATGTAGCTCCATATGTTGCAGAGATTAAATATTTTTGAGACATTTGGAAATTTGAATAGGATATTTGATATGAAGAAATAATTTTTAATTTTGATGTGATAATGGTATTGATCAAAAATGAATAAAGAGCTTTTATTTTTTAGATAGAAATACTAAATTTTTTGTAGATAAAATTATATAATGTCTGGATTTTGCTTCAAAATAATATTAAGAGGCCAAGTAATTAGGGTGTGAATAAAGCATAACTGGCAATGAGTTAATGACTGTTAGGGCTAAGTGAATGGGGTTCATTATACTACATTTTTATGTATGTTTAAAATTCTCCCAAATAAGACTTTTTAAAAAAGTAAGTAATATAAGAGAATTAAGAAATAAAAATCTACTGTAACCTCCTTCAAAACATAAAAGGGTATTATGAACAGCTCTATGCCAACGAAACTGAAAATTTAGGGGAAATATCCTAGAAAAATTATCAAAAATTAGCAAGAAAAAACAGAAATCTTCCCTCAAAGAAAATACTATGTGGTTTTACAGGCATGTTGTACGAAGCAAAGCACAAATAATTTAAATCTCATATAAATTATTCCTAAGTGGAGAAAAAGAGAAAATATTCTTCCCAACTCTAACTTCTTTTATGAAGCCAGCATACCCTGAAAACCAAGACCGAACAAAAATAACAGGCCTCATTCATTTAGATTGATACAACTAAATGGTGAAACAATTAAAAGCACTCATTTCAACAAAGGGAATGCCTACTAACATTATGTCTATTATTATTGTACTGAAGATCCTGATTAGTGAAATAAAATTTTAAAGAAGATAGACTCATCAAAGAAAATACCTGTCATTATTCAACAGAGTACTTTTCTATGTAGAAAACCTAAGGGTACTTAGAAATAATCATAATTAATAAGAGAGTTTAACAAATTTGCTGGATATAAAATCAATATGGGAATTCACTCAATCTGACAAAGATATTATAGTTATATAAGATGTTGATACTGGGTGAAACTGGTTGAATGGTATATGGGAGCACTTTTATAACACTTGTAAATCTAAAATTATTCCAAAATAATTTTATTTTAATAAATGATTTTAAAAATAAGTCTGATAATATTAAATGTTAGGGAAAATGTAGAACAACAAAAATTTTTATATATTGTTGACACAGTTTAAGTTCGAAAACCATTTTAGAAAACATTATCTTTGGCATTATCTTGTAAACTCGCATATATCTATACTCTTGGACCCAGAAATACTACTTCCAAGTATATACACAGAGCAGCTCTTATACATATGTGTAAGAATGTTCATAACAACATGTTTACAATAGCAAAAAAGTAAAAATGTCTACTGATAAGGTAATAGATAAATTGAGACATATTTACACGATGGAATACCAAACACCTGCCAACACATCAAACTAGATTATGCATTCTCAACGAGAATGATTTTGAAGGTCAAAGTGGTTTGAAGAGGTGGGGGAAATCTTAGATATTACAATGGCTTGTGGCCCTCCAATAAGCCACAGTAGATAGACTTATATCTGTGGTATTAAAATTTCAAGGAGGGAGAAGGGAGATGATTAGGATAAGAATGTCTAAAAATGACCTTTAGGGGCATGATAATGAATAAAAAGGTTGAGAAACAATGACCTAGCTAAATCTCAATAATATAATGTTGAGTGAAAAAAGCAAGTTACAGAAAAAATACACAGAACATGACATTATTTAAATAAAGTTCAAAATATACTAAATAATATATTGTCTAGGGAAATATATGTGCGTGTGTGTGTGTGTATGGTTAAACTATAATTTAAAAAAATAGGAGTTATCCTTGTGAAGTAGATAGAAGCATGCTGAAATCTAGGAGAGGCACATTAAGTAAATTCAAGAGTGTCTGTGTTCTTAAACTGGGATAATAGGTACATAGGTGTTAATTTCATTATTCCTTAATCCTTAGTTTTTTACATATTTTTTTAGTATGAAATGTTTCATAATTAGAACTACTTAAAAGTACCACATGTCAATTTACTATAGGTAAAATCCTAGTAGTTTAACTTAAAATATAGAATAGCCTTTCCATTGATCATCACGTAATCAGTATTAAATATTAAATGATATTAAATCTATGCTGTTAAAACCAACATCCACAAGGGCTTAATTATTTCTTAAAGAAAAAAATTTAAAAAAATACAGCTCATACCCAGCCGCCTTGCTGAATGATGTACTCTGCTGCATAGTCCTCCAGATAAGTCACACCAAACTGCAGCAAATCGCTCACAGATTCTTGACCACGTCTTGTAAACTCCAAAAGCATTTGTTGTAGCAAAACCAGAGGCACCAAGATCTTCAAAGCAAAATGAAAGTAAAAACACAAACTGAAACTCTTACAATTCATCTTGTATGTTCAACTACAAAAATGTTATACTCAGATACATCATTATGAAATTTCATTTTTATTACAATAAGGTAAAAAAAACACTGACCCCTACTAGATTTTTTTGTGACTAATGCATATAATGTTTATCCTACAGGCTGTTAGAAATAATTATAATATGAAAATAATTGGGCATGTGTGTGTGTATGTGTGTGTGTGTGTGAAACAACACAAAAAATTCATTGAAGCATTATTTACAATAGCAAAAGCCTGGAAACAACTCAACAGGAACTGGTTAAACAAATTTTGGTCATCCAGTAAAATATCCTATAGTTGTTAAAAAGAATTAGATTATTCACTGCCCAATCACCAAAATTTACTTTCAGTGAAAACAGATAGACCATAGTGTGCACAATAATGGTACCATTTGTGTAAATAAAACAAAACAAATATATACATATACATGTTTGCATAATCCTATAGTATCTCTTGGGAAATATACAATAAATTGATAATAGTGGTATCCTAAGAAGACAACTAAGTGACTGGTGACAAGAGTGGGAAATACTTTTCAATGTATATCTTTCTGTAATTTTTACATTTTGTGCCATGTGCTTTTATTATCTATTTGAAAACAAGAACTTTCAAACTGATGAACAACCTTATAAAAGTCATCAAAACCCACAGAAGGCATTATTGTCATTCCTAGTAACCTTTGGCTCAATATTTTAAAATCATTAAAATTTAAGACTGACTAGAGTCCCTTGCCTTCCAAAAAAAATTGCATATTGGGAAAAAGAAAAGTGTTTTCAGTTAAATATTTATATGCAATCTCTTTTGTCTAAAACATCAAAAGGTCTCCACGTGACTGAAAAAGGAATGCAAAAGGAAATGAAAATAATTTCAATTTCTTGTTATTGAATTGCCAAGGTAACAATATCAGGAATTACAAAATATTTTTGCAGAAGACGAACAATAAAGGCAATGAGTTTATATTCATAGTAATATTCTCTGGATTTTAAGTAAAAGCAGCCCTTGATCAAAGTCAGAAAGAAAGAATGTAACAAACATATCTTCTTTCTGATACTCTAAAAGAACTCCAGCCCAAAATACATATTTAAAACCTCTTCTTAGCACTAATGTTTATATTAGGCTTTTTTTTCCATAATCTGAAAACCTGTCATACTAGTAAAAAAAAAAAAAAGAAAAAAAAGAAAAAAACTTGTTCATCTAACCCCAGTATTTTGTCTTAGCAGAAGCAGTAAGGGCCAATTTGTGTGAATTAGCCTTTTTGATTCAAATCAGATCAACTTCAAAGGCCTGGGATGTTCTGTACCTCAAAACATTCTGATTTCCCATAACAATCTACTAACATGCAACATTTTAAATTATCCATGTTCATGCTCTATCACCTCTTAGGGAAATGGGTTGCAAATATTTTATACTTGTTAAATACATTTTATACTTGTAAAATAATACTTTTATTTGTTCAAAATTTACCTCCTTCATATCAAAAAGTAGATGTTATAGTTCTACTATATAATAATCTAGAGATAAATCTATAATCCTTTCACTATTGTTTTAATTTTAGTACTTAATCATATTACCGCTCATTCACTATACTTTTTAGGTTGAACTCTACTAATCTTTTAGTCCATTCTTCAATGCCTTCATTGCTTTGATCATTTAAATTATCTGTTCCTATATTTTCTCCATGCCAATTATATCTTTCTTGAAATGCAGTAACCAGAGTCCAGAAACTTCATTTCATAGGACTAACATTTTCTATTTGTTTGATAATACTCTTGTTGGTACATACTATGTCCATTTTATATATTTGAGATACTATTTTCAAGAGAACTATATGATGACTTCCAGGCTCACTATCTTTTAAATATAGTATAGATTATATAGTTAAACCCATGTGCCCTCTAATTTTCATGATCAAAGTTTCATGAATTATTTCTACAACTGATCCCCACCAACTCTGCATTTTACTACTACCCACCAGAATTTTATATCTTCTGTACACCTGAGAACTTTTTGTACTCCCCACACCCATAGTATTAATAAAAATGTTAAAGTAAAACTGGATTCCCAAACACCTACTCCTATTAGGCCCTACAATTCATATCTCTAGGACTAAAATGCATCCAGAAAAATCTTACCCTTTGAATTCCTTTCCATAAATCATTTCCTTACTGGATAATAATCTCCACAATACATATAAACTTTTTTTTAATAACTTTTGCAATGAAATGCTAAGGTACTTCTGACCATCAAAAAGAATTATCTGCACTGCCTGTCTCCTCATATGTGCCATGTGGGGTCTCCTTCCAATAGGTTAGACTCAGCTAACAACATTATCCTTTTATTAAAGACTATATGAGCCTACCTGGGGTAGAAATAAGCATACCAAAAACCTCCAAGGGTCCCTTTCAGTAGAACAGATATTTGTGATGACAAATCACATAGTCTGGCCTATCAATCTACTATTTAACCCTTCTATGCCTTAACAATTCTAATAAACATAATATATTTTATCTATACCTAATGCATTGATTAGGTTTAAATGTCTATGGCCTATCTGCTTCAAAACATAATTTGAGACAACCAGGTATTATTATGTATTGCACAATGTAATGGAAGAGAAAATAAGGAACTCCAATTAAGTATTCTTGCCAAAAATTTAAACCTGAATACGACCTAGGCCTCTAGAACCACCCCTTGAGAACCACCTGAAAACTAGCTGAGCATAACTATTACAACTAAGGATATAAAGGGGTCATGTTGAGACTGGTAAGAGGGGTGAAATGTGAAATAGACTGGTTACCGATCCATGTGCACTAAGAATCAAGAGGGATGTCTCAGCTGCAGAGTTCCCCTCTGAGAAGTGAGGGGTCCCAGTCCAGCTACACACAAGGCTACCCAGCCCAAAGCTCAATGCAGGTAAGAGGAGTCCCCACATCTTACTGTAAAAACTAGGGGAAATTCCATCTAGGTGAGATGGAGGGCTGCTTAAGATTGAGGCATTATCTTAAAGGGCCCGAACAAAAGCTCACTTGCTCATGAACACTTGCCCTAAGCTCCAGTGAAGAAACAGCAGCTCCAAAAGCCAGGAGAGGAACTGAACTGTCTGCCTTCAGGGTGAGGGGCAGAAGTGCTGGCAGGAAGGACTGTTCCTTTGTTGAGCCCTTCCCCCACAGAGCCGGCAGGCAGGTGCCTTGTTCCTACATAGAGCTCTCCCCCTACTCATCTTGCTGGTGCCAAATCTGAGTCTTCATGCTAGCTAACACCACTCCCCAATTCTACAGATTCACTGAGGCCCCATCCCACCTAACTTACGCATCAGCCCAATTCTCTCTCAACTGCTGTTCCTCACAAGCAGGAGGCCTCAGCCCATGCTAAAGATGTTCCTAAAATCTCTTGAAGGTCCACAAACCCCAAACAAACAGCAGCTGACCTCGGTGTACCTTTTGCTAGGTGACCCAAGCCCAACACTAGAGGCAGCCAGCTTCGGTTTGGAACATAGCCTCTCCCATGTACCTCAAAGCCCAGCACAGGAAGCTACTAAATGTGGGTCACTTTGTAGTACCTACCAGCTGAGCTTGGGCTATGCACAGGAAGCAGATGTGATAGGAATACAGCAAAGCCTCTCCCAAGAGGCCCCAAAACCAACAAACCAAGTGACCAGCTTCAGATCACACCACAGCACAGCTCAAACAAATCCCACTCCATAGGGTTAGCCACTGCTCAACAGTTCATCCTCTCCAGTCATGTCCGGTCCTCACAGCCAGGCAGCCTGAGAGTCAATCCCAACCACTAGTGTACCAACAGCAATCAAGGCTCAGCTACAACAGGAAGGCACACACAACCCAAACAAGGGACACCCCAGTAGAACCTTGCTCAGGTGACCAGGGGTTCTATGCCACTGAACCCCTTGGGACTCCTACCATTTAAGACTGCCCTGCCAAGTTTGGGAGACAATGCAGCTCTACCTAATACACAGAAACAAACACAGAGAGGCAAGAAAATTGAGAGAAAAAAAGAAACATCCCAAATGAAAGAGCAGAACAAAACTCCAGAAAAAGAACAAAATAAAATGGAGGCAAACATCTACCAGATACAGAGTTCAAGACACTGCTTCTAAGAATGTTCAAAGAACTTAGGGAAAAAATAGACAAAGTCATTGAAAACTTAACACACAGAGATAGAAACCATAAAAAGAACCAATCAAAAATGAAGAATACAGTAAGTGAACTAAATAATACATTAGATGGAATTGACAACCATTTAGATGAAGCAGAGCACAGAATCAGAGATCTGTAAGACAAGGTAGCAGAAAACACTGAATTGTAATAACAAAAAAAGAGAAACAAAAAATATGAAGATACTTTAAGGGACCTCTGGGACAACATCAAGCTTAATTTTACTTACATCATAGGGTACCAGAGGGGAAGAGAGAGTGCACAAAGCAGCTGCTAGAGCTCCTTGCAAGAGAAGTGGGAGGAATGAAGGTGTAGTGACTTCCCTGAACAACCCTGACTAGAAGTGCCGAGACTTCTACGCAGCTAACAGCAGGGCCCAGTCATCAGGGCAGAAAGCAGAGAAGTGGGATGGAACTGCAGAAAACAACAGTTAATTTTTACCAACCCCAGTTGCAAAACTGAGGCTGAGCTTCAGCCCCCAAGCCCCAACCCAGAGGGCCCCTCCCTCCATACCAAACCCCGCGAAGCTCCAGGGGAGTCTGAGCAAACACTACCAAAACTGTTTCTACCACTGACAGGGACTGAAACTGAGAGTAGAGAGTGTGATTAAATTTCTAAAAGAAAAATTAAAAAACATTATTTAGGCTTTAAATAAAGCAGGAATCCAAGAGGCTTAGATGCCACCTACTGGAAACCAAAAGAAAAGTGCTTCCTTTATAGCAGGCTAAAGAGAGACATTTATATAACAAATCTTTCTGGGGGAAAAAAAAAAGGCAGAATACACTTCCATTAATACCTAAGCAGAGAATTAGTCCATTAAACACCATGAACAACCAAAGTGACAAGGTATCTCAGAAAGAAAGAGAAAAACTCCAGAAAGTAAGTTTACAGATATTGAAATACGCAACTTAAATGACAGACTTCAGGATGGTACTTCTGAAAAAACTCAACAAATTCTGAAACGAGTCATATGAACAATTTCAGGTATTGAAAAAACAACTAGAAGAGCAGAGCAAGTAGACTGAAACCCTCAAGAACAGAACAGGTGTCCTGGAGATTAAAAAAAAAAAAAAAAACACATACTGCAAGAGTTGAAAAATGAAATAGCAAGCTTGGAAACAGAGTTGACCAAATGGAGGAAAGGATCAGTGATATTGAATACAGAAATCTATAAATAAATCAGAAGGAAGAAGGGAGAAAACCAAAGAATGAAAAATAACGAAAGAAAAATACAAGAACTAGCTGATACTAACAGGAGAGGAAACATAAGAATAATGGGCATTATAGAAGGCGAGGAAAACGAGCAGGGACTAGAAAGCATTTTCAGACAAATAGTAGATGAAAATTTCCCAAATTTAAGGAATGAGTTGGAGCTTGGAATTCAAAAAGTAAACAGAACATTCAATTATCTCACCCAAAAAAGGCCTTCACCAAGACACATATGTATTAAAGTTACCAAAAATCAACCACAAAGATAGAATTCTCAGGGCAGCCAAGGAGAAGAAAACAGTAACTTATAAAGGAAAGCCTATTTATTAGATTATCATCAGACATCTCAGCACAGACCTTATAAGCCAGAAAGGAATGGAATCAAATATTTAAACTATTAAGTGAAAGGAACTACCAGCCTAGAAAATGTATCTAGCTAAGCTCTCCTTCAGATATGAAGGAGAAATTAAGATCTTTCTGGACATACAAAAATTGAGGGAATTCTCCATTACGAGGTCTGCACTACAGGAAATACTGAAAGGGGTCAGCTCACTTAACACAAAATAACAACAACAACAACAACAACAAAAATACATAATTAGGAGTAAAGTGACTATCAGGCAAACAGAAACAGAGGAGTCCAATCCTTACTAAGAATAGGGCATTATAAGCTTAAATAATAAGAAGAGAATTGCTATAGCAAGATACTAATAGACATTCAGCATCCATAGGGACAAATTGAGATAATGATGACTGAAAAGGGGAGGAATCAAAGATCCACATTCGTATTCGTAAAGGGGAATGGAGACAGAGCACACCCAGGAGAAAATGGACTACTGTATATATATATAACTATCCTTTTCATAATCATAATGGTAACCACACACGGAAGATTCAGAACTGAAGTATGTAACATAAAACAAGAGGTAGTACAGGCAAAACCCACAAAAGCCAACCAAAATAAAGAAAACAGAAACACAAGGACAAGGAAGCAATAGAAACACCGAGCTGCCAGAAAGCAAAAGATAAAATGGCAATAAGAAGACCACATATTTTAATAATCACCCTAAATGTGAATGGAATGAACTCACCAATAAAAAGGCACAGAGTAGCAGAATGGATCAAAAACCAAAACCCAAACATATGCTGCCTCCAGGAGACACATCTCAGCTCCAAAGACAAATACAGAATCAAAGTGAAAGGGTGAAAAATGATATTTCAAGCTAATGTCATTCAGAGAAAAGTGGGAGTAGTAGTACTAATATCAGATGAAATAGACTTCAAAATAAAAAAGGTAAAGAAAGATACTGAGGGACACTTCATAACAATAAAGGGAATCATGCATCAAGAAGACATTACACATATTAATATCTATGCTCCCAATCAGTGAGCCCTGAACTATGTAAAGCAGTCACTAACAGAACGAAAGGGAGAAACAGACCAAAACACTGTGGTAGTAGGGGACCTAAATACCCCACTGTTAAATATGGCCAGATCATCCAAACAGAAAATCAATAAGGAGATAACATCCTTAAAAGACACTTGAGACCAACTGAACATAATTGACATTTACTGAGCCTTCCATCCCAAAACAGCTGCTTACACATTCTTCTCTAGTGCACATGGAACATTCTAAAGGATCAATCACTGGGACACAGAGATAGCCTCAACAAATATAAGAGGGTTGAAATCATACTAACCATATTCTCTGATAGTAATGCTTTGAAGCTAGCAATCAAAGGGAAAGCAGGAAGAACCAAAAATACATGGAGATTAAAAAACATGCTACTAAAGGATAACTGAGTCAGAGAAGAAATAGGAGAAATCAAGAGTTACATAAAAACAAATGATAATGATAGTACAACATATCAAAACTTTGGGACATGGCAAAAGCGATAATAAGAGAAAAGTTCATATCATTATAGGCCTATCTCCAAAAACAAGGACAAGCCCAAATAAACAATCTGACGCTTCATATTAAAAAACTAGAAAAGAACAAATGAGATCTAAAGTCAGTAGAAGGAAAGAAATAATCAAAACTAGAGCAGAAATAAATGAAATTGAAAACAAAAACAAAAAAGAAAAAGAAATATAACAAAGAGCTGGTTCTTTGAGAAGATTAATAAAATTGACAAACCCCTGGCTAGACTCATTAAAGAAAAAAGAGAAAGGATACAAATAAACAAAATCAGGTATGAAAGAGGGGAAATTACAACTAACATTGCAGAAATACAAAGGACCATGCAAGAATACTATGAAAAAGTATATAATAACAAATTTAATAACCTAAAGAAATGGACCAGTACTTAGGGAAAATACAATCTTCCTACAATCTTCAAGACGAACTGGAAAGATCTAAATAGATCAATCAGTAGTATGGAAATTTAAACAATCATCAAAAACCTACCAAAGAGTAAAAGTCCAGGACCAGATGGCTTCACCAGTAAATTCTACCAAACATTCAAAGAAGATTTAATACCTATTCTCCTCAAACTCTTTTCAAAATTGAAGAGGAGGCAATACTTCCCAACTCATTTTAGGAGGCTAATAGTACCCTGATACCAAAACCTGGTAAAGAGAACACAAAAAGAAAACTACAGACCAATATCTCTCATGAACACAGATTCAAAAATAAGATACATATCCTAAATAAGATACTAGCAAACTGAATAAAGCACCATATTAAAAAGATCATATACCATGATCAAGTAGGCTTCATCCCAAAGCCACAAGGATAGTTAAACATACACAAATCAATTGTGATACACTACATAAACAAATTTAAAAATAATGCTATGATAATATCAATAGATGCAGAAAAAGTATTCAACAAGATACAGCATCCATTTATGATCAAAACAAAAAAATCGGTATAGAAGGAAAGTACCTTAACATAATAAAGGCCATATATTATAAACACTCAGTCAACATTATACTTAATGGTGATAAACTAAAAATCTTTCCTGTAAGATCAGGGACAAGGCAAGACTGTCCACTATCACTACTGTTATTCAATATAACATTTGAGGTCCTAGCGAGAGCAATCAGAAAAGAGAAAGATAGAACATGCATCCAAATAGGAAATGAAGAAGTCTGTCACTATTTGCGGATGACATGATTCTCTATGTAGAAAACCCTAAAGACTCCCAAAGAACACTACTAGAAACAATAAGCAAATAAGGTAAAGTTTCTGGATATAAAATCCATGTTCAAAATTCTGTAGTGTTCCTATACTCTAATACTGAATCAGAAAAAGAATTCCTTTTGCAATTGCAACAAAAAGAATAAAATATCTAGGAATAAATCTAATGAAACATGTAAAGGACATTTATAATGATAACTACAAGTTCTTATTAAAGATACAAAGAAATGGAAAGAAATTCTATCTTCTTGGATTGGAAGAATCAACATAGTTAAAATGACCATATTATCCAAAGCATTACAAAGATTCAATACAATCCCCATCAAAATCTCATTGGCATTTTTTAAAGAAATATAACAAAAAATCATCAGATTTGTATGAAAGCACAAAAGACCCCCAAATTGTCAAACCCATCCTAAGAATAAAGAATGAGGCTGGAGGCATTACTCTGCCTGACTTCAAATTATACTACAAAGCAACAATAATCAAAACAGTATGGCACTGGCAGAAAAACGACACACGGACCAGTGGAACAGAATTAGGAGTCCAGAAGTAAACCCATATTTATATGAGCAAATAATTTCGACAAAAGAGCCAAAAACATTCAGTGAAAAAAAGAAAACCTCTTCAATAAATGGTGCTGGGAAAACCAGAATGAAACTAGGCTGTTATCTATTACCACACATAAAAATCAACTCAAAATGACCAGAATCAATAAAATGTATAAAAGAAAACATAGGAACTAAACTCAAGAACCTTGGACTTAAAAAGGATTTTATAAATTTAACTTCAAAGGCAAGGGAAGTAAAAGCAAAAATAAATGAATGGGACTACATCAAACTAAAAAGAAATCTTCAACAAGGTAAAGAGATAACCATCCGGATAGGAAAACATATTTGCAAGCAAACATATTTGCTTTCGGTAAGGGCCTAATATCCAAAATATGCAAAGAACTCATATGACTCAATAACAAAAAAACAAACAATCCAATCAAAAAAGGGGCAGAGGACCAGAACAGACAGTTCTCCCTGGAGGACATACAGATGGACAACAAATATATGAAAAGATGCTCAACATCGCTAGCTATTAGGGAAATGCAAATCAAAACCACATGAGATACTACCTCATACCTGTTAGAATAGCTATAATCAAGAGGACAAGTAACAACAAATTTAGAAGAGAATGTGGAGAAAAAGGAACCCTTATACACTGCTGACGGGACTGCAAATTGGTACAGCCACTATGGAAAACAGTATGGAGCCTCCTCAAAACACTAACAATTGATCTACCATATGATCCAGTAATCTCTCTACTGGATATTTACCCCAAAGACTTGAAAACCCATATCCAAAAAGATATTTGCACATCGATGTTCATAGCATTATTCACAGTGGCCAGGACATGGAAGCAACCAAAGTATCCTATGATAGATGATTGGCCAAAGAAGCTGTGGTACATATATACAATGGAATATTACTCAGCCATGAGAAGGGATAAAATACTGCCATTTGTGACAACATGAATGGACCTCGAGATAATCATGCTAAGCGAAATAAGTCAGACAGAAAAAGTTGAAAATCACATGATATCACTTATATGTGGGATATAAACCTAAAAACAACAAATAAACAGGACAAACAACAGAAACTCAGGGACATCGACAACGGTTACCAGAGGGTAGGGGGTGAGAGAGGGTGGGGAGAGGTAGATGGGGTTAAGGGAGTCAAATATAGGGAGTAGGGGTAGGGTGAAGTTGATAAAGTGGATCACATTTATGGTAGCTGAAGGAAACTGGACTTTGGGTGGTAATCACACAATAGAATATATAGATGTCAAATGATAATGTATACCCCAATAAACTTAATAAAAAAATAATAACCTAATTGTAAACGGAACTCACTAATAAAAATGTGAAGAGTAGCAGGATGGAATACAAAACAAGACCCAATTATATGTTGCCTTCAGGAAATTGACCTCAGCTACAAAGGCAAACACAGACTCAAAGTGAAGGTGGGGAAGAGAATACTCTAAGCAAATGGCATCCAGAGAAAAGTGGATATCGTCATACTATATCAGACAATATAAATTCAGAGAGACAAAGATGGCACATTATATAATAATGATAAAGGAGACAACTAAGAATACATAACACTTATCAATATATATGCACCCAACCTGGGAGCACACCAAAATATATAAAGCAATTACTAACAAACCTAAGAGAGAAAATAAAAAAAATACAATTATAGTAGGGAACCTGAATACTCCAATGACAGCAATAAATAGATCAACTACACAGAAAATCTGTAAGAAAATATCACTCTTAGCTGACACATTAGACCAAATAGACGTAACCAATATATAGGGAGCTTTCCATGCCAAAACGACAGAATATACATTCTTCACACATGCACACTAAAGGAAAGACCATATGTCGGAGCACAAAACTAGTCTCAACAAGTTTAAGAAAAATTAAATCATACCAAGCATATTTCCTGACCACAGCGGTATGAAACTTGAACTACTACAAGAAGGCTGGAAAAACCACAAATATGTGGAGATTAAACAACACGCAACTGAACAACTTTTGGGTCAAAGAAGAAATAAGAGATCAAAAACACAGAGACAAATGAGAATGACAATACAATATATCACACTTTTGGGGATGTAGAGAAAGCAGTACTAAAAAGGCCTATCTCAAGAAAAAAAAATCTCAAATAAACAATTTAACATTACACTTTAAAGAAGCAGAAAACGGACAAATGAAGCTCAAAGACACTAGAAGGAAGGAAATAATAAAGACTAAAGTAGAATTAAATGAAATAGAGAACAAAAAAATAAGAGAAAAAACTTATGAGAAAAATAGCTAGTTCAATGAAAAATAAATAAAATTGACAAACCTCTGGCTAGCCTCAATAAGGAAAAAAAAAGAAAAGAATCAAATAAATAAAACCAGAAATGAAAGAGAAGTTACAATGGACACCATAGAAATACAAAGGACTATACAAAAATACTATGAAAGGCTACCTGCCACCAAATTCAATAACCTAGAAGAAATGAACAAATTCATAGAAATATATAACATTCCTAGACTGTACCATGAAAAACTAGAAAACCTAAATAGACTGATCAATAGTAAGGAAATTGAAACAAGATCAAAAACCTCCTAAAAAACAAAAGTTCAAGACCAGATAGCTTCACTGGTGAATTCTACCAAATGCTCAAAAAGATTTAATACCTACCCTTCTCAAACTCTTCCAAAAAAACTGAAGAGGCAATATTTCCTAATTCATTTTAGGAGGCAAACATTACACTGATACCAAAACGAGGCAAAGACAACACGCAAAAAAGGACAAGCCAATATCTGATGAACTAGATGCACAAGTCCTAAACAAAAACTAGCAAACTGAATACAATAATACATCAAAAAGATAATACGTTACAATCAAATGGGGTTCATTCCAGCAATACAAGGATGGTTCAATAAATGCAAATTATCAATGTGTTATACCCCATCAATAAATAAAAGATGAACATCATATATGACCATATAAATCAACGCAGAAAAAGCATTTGACAAGATACAACATCCACTTATGACTCTAACACTCAATAAAATGGGTGTAGAACGAAAGTACCTCAATATAATAAAGGCCATATATGACAAACCCTCAACTAATATACTCAGTGGTGAGAAACAAAAAGCTTTTCCTCTAAGATCAGGATGTCCATTCTCACCACCGTTATTCAACATAGTACTAGAAGTTCTAGCCAGAGCAATCAGGAAAAAGAAAAAAATCAGACATCCAAATTAGGAATGATGATGAATAATGGTCACTATTTGCAGGTTACAAGATTCTATATATGAATATTCTAAAGACTCCTGAGGAAAAAAGAACAAAGCTGGAAGTATAACACTCCCTGACTTTAAACTATACTACAAAGCTACAATAATCAAAACAGTATGGTACTGGCAGAAAAATAGACACAGAGAATCCAGAGTGCAGAAATAAAATCACACATATATGGGCTACTGATTTTCAACAAAGGAACCAAAAACATACAATGGCAAAAGGAAAGCTTCTTCAATAAATGGTGTTGGGAAAACTGGAAAGCCACATGCAAAAGAATGAAACTAGACTCCTATCTAACACCAGACACAAAAATTAACTGAAAATAGACTAAAGACTTGAATATAAGACCTAAAATAATAAAATACATAGAAGGAAACATAGGTACTAAACTTATGGACCTTGGTGTCAAAGGGGTTTTTGTGAACTTGACCCTAAAGGCAAGGGAAATAAAACCAAAAATAAATAAATGAGACTACAACAAACTAAAAAGCTTCTGCACAGCAAAAGAAACCATCAACAAAATAAAAGGGCAACCAGATGGTAGAAGACATTTGCAAACATTACTTCTGGTAAGGGGCTAACATTCAAAATATATTGGGAATTCATACAACTCAATGACAGCAAAAAACAATTCCATCAATAAATGGGCAGAGGACCTAAACAGGCACTTTTTCCTAGAAGACATACAGATGGCTAACAGATATATGAAAAGATGCTCATCTTCACCAGATATAAGGGAAATGCAAATCAAAACCATAATGAGATTCCACCCATCTATTATGTCTATTATCAATAAGACAAGAAATAACAACGGCTGAAAGGGATGTAGAGAAAAAGGAACCCTTCATACACTACTAGTAGGAATGTAAATTGATACAGTCACTACAGAAAACACTACGGAGGTTTCTCAAAAATTTAAGAATAGAGCTTCCATATGATCCAACAGTCCCTCTTCTGAGTATCTACCCCATAAATTTGAGAACATTTATTCGCAAAGATCTAAGTACCCCTATGTTCATCATAGCATTATTCACAGTAGCCAAGACATGGAAACAACCCGAAAGTCTTTTGATGGATGACTGATTAAAGAAGATGGGGTACATATAGTCAGTGGAATACTACTCAGCCTTAAGAAAAGATGAAATACTACTATTTGTGACAACATGGATGGATCTTGAAAGTATCATGCTTGAAAGTATCTAGCAGAATACATCAAAAGAACAAGAACCATATGATTTCATTCATATTTGGCATATAAAACAGAAAAACAAACAAAACAAGAAAACAGACTCATAGAAATAACAGAGTTTACCAGAGGGGAAGAGGGAAGGGAGGATAAAAAAAGGGTGATGAGGGTCAACTACATGGTAACAGAAGGGCATGAGACTTTGGGTGGTGAGCACACAATGGAATATGATGTATTATGAAACTGTATACTTCAAGCTTATATAATGTTATTAACAATGTTATCTCAATAAATTTAATTTAAAAAGTCAGTATATATGAAATAACAAGAATAGTCTAATTTATAGAGACAGACAACATATTAATGGCTTTTTATGGATGGGGCAATAGGGAAATTGAAGGGTGATAGCAAAAGGATGTTCCTTTTTGAGGTGATGAAAATTTTCAAATATTAATTGTGGTGATGGTTGCATAATTCTGTGAATATTCTAGAAACTATTGAATTGTGTGCTTTAAATGGTATATTTTATTGTATTAAATTGTATCTCAATAAAGTTTTTACAAAATAAAGAAAAAAGATCAACAGTTAGCCTTTGGGACTAAAATGAAGCAGGGAATAGCAAAAAAGGACATATGAAGAGAGTGAAGCGTGAGGTCTACTAAGTCTTTTTAAAGGTAATCCTAGGATCAGGGGGTAAGAGGAATTATAAGAGTTCATTATAATAGTCGCTAGATAGGTGTGACAAGAAGAGAATATAAAATAGGGTAAGAAAGCTAGTAATGTAAATATCTAAATATTTGTTGTCTGATATATTAAGAAATATAACATAACCAAACTCATATTTATAAAATCTTTTTCAAATGTCCATTTTTTTTTTATTCCAGAAAGCAAATAAACGTCAGATATTTTAACAAAGTATTTAAAGCTAAATAACATAGTACAACTCTGTAATGGTGACTATTTGGGGAAAAGGTCTCATGTGTTAAATCTAATATAATAACTGCTGTTTACAAAGTACTTATTACTATGGTGCCAGGCAACATAAAAAATAAGCTTTCAATATTATATCATTAACCCATTTCCCATTTAGAAAAAAAAGTACAGCTCACTGCCAGCATTAATTTAATTTTACATAAACACACTACTTGAGGCTGAGGCAAATCTGACTGGTTTTCAATGTGAAAATAAAATAGAAAAACTGTTCTTGAAGCTATTTCTAAACAGAACTTGTCTCTATCCTAATGTAACAAAAATGTACACACAAATCAGATTTATCAAATGAATCCTTAGCTAACAACTATTGGAGAATGGTGTTGACACCACACATAGGAATACTACGTTTTCTAGAATTTGACATTTTCAGCGATTGAGAATTACTATATTTCATAAATAGAAATACCATTACTAAAAACAGAACTCTATAAATAGAATGATGTCATTTGTTTCCAAAGACTATTGATATACTAGAGCGAACTTTGTGGGTAAGGTTAGGTAAGGCAAGTTATTTGGGGGTAAAGGCTGCAGTTGCAAGCACCGCCAATGAGTATTCTCAGAAAAAATGGGAAATGAGCTAATTCTAAAAAACTAAAGAGGTTAGAATTACCCTCTCCATTTCACAGATGTGAAAATTAAGATTTAGAGAGCTTAATTAGCCTATCCAAAGACGTGCACCTAGTCTTTGGCAAAGCTAATATTTGAAACAAGTCTGATTACAAAGCCTATGATGCTAATTATCATGGCATAATGCCTCCAAAACTTCTATTAAGGTAAGTAAAAATAATATACATTGATTAGGTTTGTAAGTTCACAAGGTCTGACTCATTAACAGTTCTGAATAAAGTTGGCTATTTGAAAAATAATTCTACGAATTTTCTCATCCCTGCACTTTATCACTAAGGGCCATACTTCTCCAAACTGAGCTGAGCCATCTTATGCTCCATTCCCTTGGACTCTGCTTTTTCAAGGTGATAAGTAGATAACAGTCTAAGATAATGAATAAGCAGTATGGTACAGTGGAAGAAAAACAATGAAGTTGGAATCAGAAGATCTTAGCTCTAGTATTAATTCCAATGTTTACTAGTCTAGAGGTCCTAGGCAAGTTATTTAATTTTTTTCTCTGATTATTCACTTGACCTAACTAGATACATAAATAACAAAACAAAAGCTAATAAAATCCACCCTGTCTTCTGCAGAGGATGGCTGTGGTGATCAAATGAGATGTGACATGAAATACTTTGTAAACTCTAAAACACAAATCGTATTATTATTCATTTAACAGAACCAGAAGAAGCTGTCTCACAAATTAAGCCCTACTTCTTTTCCCCCAAAACATACTCACACATAACCATCTGAAGATAACTGTCATGTCTAACAGAGAAATAAAGAAATGATGGAAATTAGGATAGACAGGAAAGAAGAGTGGCATCCTACAGAACACATATTTTTAGGCCAAGCAGAACCTTACAGCATTAAGCAAAAAACCATTTTAATCAAAAATATCCACTGAACACTATGCATTTATGCATTAAAAAATTAGCTCTAACAGTTTTCTCTTATATGATACTAGCAATTTTTCCTTTACTTTATCATTAACACACTAAATCATGTAAGAGAAAAGAGAATTTGGTTAATACCTTATTCCAGCCGCTGGCATGAACTGTAGTCTCCAGTGTACATTCCCGATATGCCTGATATGTCATTGGCCTGTAGAGATTTTTTTTAAAAGTCTGTGTCACTAAGCAGGAAAATTCTAAATTTCCAGATGAATAAATATACAGTCACTACTCTACTGCTGACCTTTTTGTGGAAATAACAAAAATTATTCAACATAATGTTTTATATGAAATGTGGCTTTTAACATTTAGTATGCATTTTTCTTCAAGCATTCTCTATAGGATGAGATGCATGCTACCAGTTTGGGAAAGTAGTTAATAATATTAAGTTAATAATAAATATTAATAAACTTTTTTATAATTGAAAATTATCCAACAGGATTTTTATGTTGTAGATAAACAAACACTTGGATTATTTATTACTATGAGATCAAATAACAATAAAAATTATTTCAATAAAGCACAATTGTAACTTTTTTTTAAAGTCAAAAAATCTAAAATATTTTCAAATTAAAGAGACGTGTCATTGGAAGACTTTTCAAATTAAGGATATATGGAGCTGGAATAAACAAGACAATAAATGGAGCTCTATTTTTAACTTGGAGTCTTATGTCATAAAATTCTGGAAGGCGGAGAGAGAAATCTTTCTGATTATTTTCCATGTAAGTTCTATTCATACCAAAACTCAAAAACTCAAATCATTGAATGATGACAATGCTCACTCACTCATTTATTGAGGAAGGTTAAGTACTACATTTTAAGAGTCAGTTTCATGTGCAAATTAACAGCAACCCCACCAAAAATACTTGGTAATCAAATAACATGAAGGCATCAATAGCTTGGATAATAGAGTTAATAAAATTTACTTCTCTTTTGTGGAGGGAAGTAAAAATTATTAACATATATGTAAAAAAAGGAGAGACATCTTATTTTAAAATCCATTCCAAAGTCATTTTCTGTTCTGACCACTCTGTTCTGTGATCTCTTCAGCCTATAAATATAGAAGATTGATAACAGCTACCACTTATTGGTAGCCTGTTAGGTTTCATATTTTTTATATTTATATTTTATATATTGAATAATATTATCATTTTATATATTTGGAAATTGACACTCAGAAAAGCAAAAAGACTAGCCAAAACCCACATAGTTGACAAGCAGTGACTTAGGAATTCACACCCAATTAGCTCTGGCTCCAAAGGCCACACGGCTCCTATTCTAACAGGATTTTGGCACAAGCCATGGTTATGTCTAGATACCACATATGACTAATGAGCATCTGATATATAGCTAGTGATGTGCTGAAAACACAACACACACACTAGATTTCAAAGATTTAGCTAGAGAAAAAAATGTAAAATATCTCATTAATAAGTCTTTATATTGAATATATATTAAAATATAATATCAAATACATTAAGTTAAATAAAATATGTTACTGAAAATCATGATTTAGTTTTTTTGTGGCTGCTATAAAATTATAAATTATTTATATTTGACTTGCATTATATCTATTGGACAGTGTTGGTCTAGATATTTCAGAAAATAGTTCTGATGACACAGGCATCATTCTTTTATACAAGTCAAAATCAATACTACAGTGCTACTGAAATAAGATATCAGGGATGACCTTTTTAATAAGACGTTATGTACTACCTTCTTGATATCATATTCCCAGCAAAGTAAGCTTAGTATTTTTTAAAAGACCTGGGCTAAATACTATGTGGTTGTAAAATTTGAACTTTGGCAGATACCATACATTCTACCTACCTATATTCTCCCTGAAGCTTTACTTGCATATATCAGTCCCTTCACTTCCTTTCCTGAACTGTTTGATGCTGCTGTGAGTCACTGTAGTCCTTATTGGTAGTTTGTCTATCAGGCTAAAGTACTTTAGCATCCTTCAGAATGAAACATGATTTGAAACATTATACGTACACACATATACGCACATAAACAATCCAGCAGAGTCAAACATTTAAAGGAAATCTAATACATAGAAAAGTAAGTAGCTGTAAAATCAGCCCTACCTGATGAGCTACTTGGACGGAACAAAAAAGAAAAATGGGGATGGGGGGGAACCTTTGGAAATGATTCCCCTACAGGAAAAGTGAGCATTAAAATTCCCACTTTAACAAAACTGGAGGAGTTAAGTGGCTATTTTCCACCTTAAGATATTGCCATCAACCTGTATAACTTCTAGTTCATCATCAGATAGTTATTTTGAAAGTATTAGTAATAGCACTTAACAACTTTCAAAAGTAGATTTCTAATAATAGATCACACTTATTTTCTTCAAAATTGACTAAAATCTACTGGAACATTTCTTCTCAATTGTTAAAATGGGGCATATGTTAAATTTGATATTTCTTAATAAATAAAAAACCTCTGGCTTTACTATGTACCATTTGAAAGTTGCATCAGATATCCTTTAGATTGCATAAAGAAAACATCTTAACACGTGTCCTAATAGTAAAAATATTTATCTTCAAGCAGAAGAAAAATATTGAAAATAAATGCAATACTAAAAAAGAAAAAAAAGATTTCTGAAAAAATAATTTATTCTGAGGTTTAACTCTGATATACAACCAGAAGTACTAATTTCAAAATAATTATATCAGTATTCAAGGTTTGGAGAGGAAAAAAAAAACATTAAATATTCATCAAAAATGAGATTTCAAAAAATGTACTCTGCAGTGTGATACACAAATTTTTCCTGTATATTATGAAAAGAACTCCAAAAACAATACTTTTTAAAAAAACTGCATAATATTGTTCTTCAGAGAGCTTATAATATCCCTGTGAAGTTAAAATTAACAGATGGATAAATTGAGATAGGGAGCGAAATATCTGCTCAAAGCGACAAATAATTTGTATCAAAATTGGAAACAATTTTTTCTCACGTCTCAGTTATTTCACTCCGAGTCTCATTAGCTTTTAAAAGTTTTGTTTGTTTTGGAAAAATAGTAAATTTCTTCAATTCTTACATAAAACATTAATATATAAAATGTTTGAAAGTATAGCTATTCTGGTTTAAGAAGAATAGAGAGGCCCTAACAAGCCTGACCCACTCACCCTTGTCCCTCACCTCTACAAGGGCCCTGAAGGCATCACAGAACACTTTGAAAGCCACTGCCATACATCTAAATCTCCTATTACGTTTTATTCCCAACACCCGTAATGTTCTGTCCTCTCCACATTTATCTTTAAACTTTTGAACTGGTTAAGAAAATCCAAATATGCTTTTCATTTCGCTTTCTCCTATGTATAATTTGGATATTGACATTTTCTCATGCCATCAGAATCCGAACAAATTGAATTCTCCTTAAACGTGAACTGCTTCCTTCTAATAAATGGTAATGTATAAACTTTGCCTACACAAAAGTAAGGAATTATGTTCAACAGTAATTTAGCATCTGAATTTTGGCCTTTTTAGTGAAAGAACAGTCAAAATCCTGTTTTCGATGGTTGTCAACCTTCATTAAAACAAATACTTTTTCAAATTCATACCAATTCCTTGGTGATTCTGAGCAAAGAATTAGGGGAAATGAATTTTTCAGATTTACAATAAATTACTTAGTTCTATTTTAACACACTTTCACTATGAACTTCTTGCCTTTAGTTTTAAGTCAGAACCATAGCTAGGATAAAAGTTCCCACTGTAAGAATGTGGCAATAGTTCCATGGGCAGATGCATAATCCAAAAGATTAGCAACATCTGGGATACCTAAAATACAGATATAAATGTTAATCCCACATTGCAAGACATAAAATCCTAGCCATTATATTTATGTTGGCCACTAGAAAGAATGGCAGTAAAAGTAGTCAGGACAAATAAAATAGATTGTATTTACAACTCTGTGAAAATATTTGTTGAAACCTGATAGTTCAATAAGAAAATACAAATTATCAAATCCATGTTGGAACAGTTAAATCACTGCTTTGATGCAAAAGCTGTCACTCAAAACAGAGAGATACTTTGGGAGAGCAAAGAAGAAAAAGTGAAGAAAAGTGAGAAAAATGACACTGTTCACATAATACAAAGCCTTAATCAATCCAGTGCTGCACGAGAGATGTAGAGTCTACTAAAGAAGGTGCCGGACAGCAATGGTAACTCACTGGCTGAGGAGCATTTGCAATGCCTTATGTAGAGGCTCTTTGAATTCCTGTAACACTTTTTCTCCAAGATGAGCCAAACAGTCTTCTACTGAGCTTTCTGGGTTAGCAGGGCTGAACACTGGAGAAGTGTGACGATCAAAGCCTGTGCTGATGAAAGCTGAAGACAGGGCAAAAGAAAATCTAATTTAATATCAAAACAATATCAAAAGTTGTGCTATAAAAGCTCAGGGGATTAAGACACCTTCTATAAGCTAAATTATAAGCCCCTTAAAATAAGGTTGGATAATTTCCTAGGACACAAAACTGGATCGGTCCTAAATTTAGAGATTTTTTTAAAAGGGAAGATGTTTATGGTAAGTCTTAGTTTTAAGAGAAGAAAAAGGCTAAACTGAAATTTTAAAATACACAAATTTAGTATATCACTACAGACCAACTTAGTATAAGAATGGTACATGAAAGGCAACTCTTAGACTTATCATTCCTCTCTTAATATTTTAAGATTTTGTTTTTAACCTTTATAAATGTGGCACTTCTTAAACCAGACTCTAATCAATTTATTCCACCTTAGACAATGAGTCAATTACTTGTATTCTCTTTTTAAAATGAATTTCCTAGCCCAATAGTCCTGCACATGGATAAATTTTAAAACTATGAAGAATATACAAGTCCATAAGTTGCACATGGAAGAAGCAGTCATAGTCTATCCCTCATCAACTCAAACTACCAGCCTCCCATCTGCTTATATGGACTTAGCTATTCTATAACTGCAGGAAGAACAGCAGAATTATTGTTTCATGGTACAAACAGGATGAGGGGTATAGAATCCCAGTAAAGCAAGTGGCTTGCACCCAACTCCCAAGAGTTATCAATAACTTCCATAAAGCTTTAATTGCATTAATCTAAGGCATATTCCTAGAAAGCTATAAAATTTACTACAGAGTTAAGTATACTATTTCTTTATAAAGTGCTTATCTCCAAGAAAGATGCAAATGGCTGCAAAGTTCACAAATATTTAGCTGTCTGAGTAAACTTGAGGGCATCCATTATAATGCTCAGTCTTAATTAATATGAGGGTTCAATGAGGTGAGTGTATTTAAGCCTTTGTTGCTTTTTTTCTCCTTTTGGCCTTCTGCCCATTTTACTATGTACAAGTATTGCTATCAGAAATGGAGGAAGGTTCAGGTCATGAGGGTAAGGGGAAAGAGCAGGCAGGCAAGAGGCACCAAAAAACAAAGAGAGAGAGAAAGGCTAAAAATACAATTGGAATTTTAATCAGTTAAAAATGTTGGTGCAAGAAAATAAGAGATTAAAATTAGGTTTCTGATTACTTTTAAATTTCTATCATGCATTCTCTACTAATAGGGAACTGATTTATAAACATGATTTATAATTTTTCTTGTTTAAAAATTATTGGATAACATATATCCACACAAAAACTTGCACAAGAATATTCATAGCACCATTATACATAATAGTTGAAAGTGGAAACAACCCAAATGCCTGTCAACTGATGCATGGATAAACAAAAGGTGGTATATCCACACAATGGAATATTATTCTACCACAAAATGGAATGAAGTACTGATAAATGCTAACACTTGGATGACCCTTGAAAACACTATGCTAAGTAAAAGTCAGTCACAAAAGACCACATAGTGTGTGATTCCATTTCATTACATGTCCATAATAGACAAATGCAGAGAGACAGAGGCAGATTAGTGGTTGCCTTGGGTCAAGATGGTAGTAGGGATTAGTGAGAGCAGATACGGGAACTGATTGCTAATGTGTATAGTCTTTCTTCTGGGAATGTTAAAAATGTTCTAAATTTAGATTGTGGTGATAGTTGCACAATTCTGTAAAAGTATACGAACAACTACTGAACTGTACATTTTGGGTAAATTTTATGGAACATGAAATATATCTCAATAAAACTATAAAAGAACTCATTGGGCAATACGTTCAATGCATCCTGATTCATGGAAAGCAAAAAAAGAACCTAACTACTCCCCTCAATAATAAGGGAATGACTCAATACTCATTCGATATATAGAATTTCATAAAGTTAGTAGAATGATAACTATTTTAAGTTTATGATGTAAAGTACAAAATATGTGGCCATAAAATTACATGTACATTACTATTACAACTACCTATAGCATATATGAATGCAAAAACGAAAGCAGTTTATTACATTTTTCCCTTTAACATTGTTATTAATTATAAAGATACCGAATACAAATAAAACCTCATTGAATGGAAAGTATCTTAACATGATTGTTTAGCCCATCACTTAATACCAGAAAAGGCTACATCTAAACTGTTGGTTGGGTAAAGTTGGAAAACATTTAGAAACATGTCCCCCAGGAAAGAAAAAGGCTAGCTCTAGTTTCATCCTTTTAATGCTAACCAAAGAAGCTGTTTAATGTTGAGGACACAATACTTTAAAAAATCAAATTAAGCCAACGGTAAACCACACCAAACAGAATCTACTAATTAACTAGGAAAATAAAAAATAAACAGACCTTCAGAAATTTCTCTGTCCAGGGATTTTAGTTCTTCTTCAATTTCAGTTTTAACTTTTAATAAAATTTCTTGGTCCAGAGACTGTGAAGCTACATCTTGTTGAACTCCTGAAACCAACAAAAAGGTTACTTTTGAGAGAGAGAAAGAGAAGCCATTACAATTATGGATAGTATTTTAATTATTAAGTAAGAAAATATAGAATCAAAACTATCAAGGATAGGGGGTTTGGGAAGTATTTAAAGACAAGAAAGCTGAGGCTTGAGTAGTTTATACCACTACTATGGAGAAGATGTGATTGGAACTGAGGCTCATCTAAATATAAAACCATTAATGCAGGCCGTGTCCTCCTTATCTTCTAACTGGGCGGTTAGGAAGAAATATCCCAGAAACATTTTTGCCATAATAGAAAAAGAAACCTGAAAGGTTGTCAAGATCAGTGATAATGTCTTTTGATATTGACCTTCATGATCCCTTATCTTCGTGCAAACTGTAGCCCAAGAGAAGACCTATTATCATCAAAAGATTTATATCCTCCAACTTAAGAAAGCTACGAATGTACCAAAAATACTGGCCACAAGCTATTCTTACGGAGTAAAAGGAAGGTCTTGGTCTCTAGCACAGAATGGAAAATGAAAGAGAAGAGTCTGAAGGAAAAATTGGACAAGATACATGAAAACTTCCTAGTTTCTCCTGCCTCACATATTTGGAGAACTTTGTCATTTCATTTAAAACACTGAATCCAAATATGACATTTGCCACCCATCCCATTCAGAATATATTTATAGACACATTCTGAGTACTTCTTCAGTTGTTCATATCACTGTTTTCTACCACCGACAAGTTTTATAAAGAGAGGTATGAGCTGTTTATGTTTTCATTTTTGCAAGTAAAAAATTCTGAATTCAAAGATAAGCTTATTAGTTAAGGCCAAGACACTTAAATATTATAGCATCAATGGGTCTTTAAAATACCTTTGAAAAATAAAAGGTTACACATGTCTGTATCTTATAGATTCTTTGATTAGTTTTCAACTTTTAAAACTGACAAAAATAATTTTCCTTTAGGCCACATAAAACACTTTCTTCTTCGCTGAAACTAACCAAAATAAAACTCAGACCTTTAAAAGAATTTTGTGTGGAAAATATAAAATTCCTTAGGTATTTCTAGTTGAAGTATAACACAAAGGATCCCCTCAATGTCACATATATTTTGCTTAACTAGACATTTCACTTATCATTTCTGCCTACATAAATAACTTAAATGAAACTATATACAGAGGAGATTCAAGATGTCATAGAAAGTAAAGGCTATACATGCCTCCTCTGGTGACCACACCAAAACTATATAAAACTACAGAGCAACCAACCAGTACAGGAAGTCATTAGAGGTCTGGCTGAAAAGAAGCCCTACAACCGGGTCACCTCAAGTAAAAAGTCACCTCAAAACGGTAAGAGGGGTAGAGATGTGAAACGCCCCAGGCCCACAACCACATGTGGCAGTAGAGAATCAGGAGCCTTTCTTGGCTACATAGTAGCCTCCCCTACCTGAGGAATAAAGGGTCCCAGCCACACTCTGGGCTCCCCAGCTCAGGGTTCTAATGCCAGGAAGAAAAGTTCCCACAACCTCTGGCTGTGAAAATGAGCGGAGGTTGCAACTAAGTGAGATGAGGGCTGTGGGAGTTGTAGACGATCCTCTTACAGGGACCACACCTGGCCTTACTTGCTGTCTTGCTCACTCTGAGCTCCAGTGCTGGTGCAGCTGCTTGAGGGGCACCAGGGACATATAGGGAGGTACTGAGCTGTTGGACTTCAGGGAGAAGGCTGGAGGGGCAGCTGGTTCACAGACAAAGCTCCAGAGAGAAGCCATTTTTCCTTCGTTGAGCCCTCTCAGCAGGCCACAGCAGAGGTAGGAGCCATCAACCCGGATAACACAAGTCATTCTGCCCAGGGGATTCCCTGAGACTCTGCCTCTCCCAACTTGTGAGCCCACCCAAGCCACTTCCAATGATTTATTCCATACAAATAAATGGGCTGTCCTGGCTCCTGCTGAGAACTTTCATAAAATCTCTCAAAGCCTCACAAAACCTAAAGGAACATCTGGCCTCAGCATGCCCTGTACCTCTTGCTAAGTGGCCTCAAGCCCTGTATCAGTGGCAGTCAGCCTCAGTTTTGGGAGGCAGCCAAAATGGGAAGACAAAGAAGCATGTCTCACTTGAAAGAACAGAACAAATCTCCAGAAAAAAAATTCACTGAAATGGAGACAAGTAATCTACTAGATGCAGAGTTCAAAACACTGTCAATAGGATCCTCAGGGAACTTAGGGAAAGAGTAGATGGACTCAGTGAGAAATTTTACAGAGATACAAAAAAACATAAAAATGGAGACTGAAAACATAATAGGGAGCCAGACAGAAATGAAGACTATAATATCTGAGATGAAGAGTACATTAGAGGGAATCGACAGAATGGATGAAACAGGATCGAATCAGTGATTTAGAGGATAGAATAGTGGAGGATACCCAATCAGAACAATGACAAGAAAAAAGAATCCAAGAATAAATATAGTTTAAGAAGCCTCTGGGACAACTTCAAGTATAACAACATTCACATCATAGGGGTACCAGAAAGAGAGCAAGGAATTGAAAATCTATTTCAAGAAATAATGATGGAAAACTTCCCTAATCTGGTGAGGAAAACAGACATACAACCCCAGGAAGTTCAGAGAATCCCGAACAAGATGAACCCAAAGAGGGCCACACCAAGACAGAGCACAGTTATCATTTAGAATTGAAGGACAGATAAAGAGCTTCCTAGACAAGAAAAAGCTAAAGGAGTTCATCACCACCAAGCCAGTATTATAGGAAATGCTGGAGGGACTTCTTTAAGAAGAAGAAAAAAAGTCTAAAAAAAGAATGGTGGCAACTACATATATATCAATGAGTACTTCAAATGAAAAAGAAATGTTCCAATCAAAAGATAGGGTGAGAAATGGGCAAGAAAACAAAACCATTACACAGGCTGTCTACTAGAGACTCACTTCAATTTAAAAGACACACATAGACTAAAAGTAAGGGGATGGAAAAAAATATTTCATGATGGACTTAAAAGTTAGTGTGCTGAGTGGAGTAAGTCAGGTAGAGGAAGACAAATGCCATATGATGGCATGTATATAAGAAATCTAAAGAATAAAATAAACAAACAGAAACAAATTCATAGATACAGTGAACAAATAGCAGGAGGGTTGTGGGGGAGGGTGAAAAACGGGGACTGGATTAAGAAGTACAAATTGGTAGTGGTAGTTACAAATAGTCTTGGAGATAGAAGGTATAGCATAAGGAATATAGCCAATAATATGATAATAATTATGTACGATGTCAGATGGGTACTAGAGTTAATGGGGTGACCACTTTGTGAGTTATATAGATGTCTAATCACTATGTATACCTGAAACTAATATAGTATATGCCAACTATAACTGCAAAATAAATTATTAATTAAAAAAACTACATATATAAAAACTTTAAAACATTACATATAACAGATACAATCTGTTATGCAAAATTTGAAGACAAAGCATCCCAGGAAGAAGGCAATCTTTATAAATTCTCATAAAGCATAAAAGTCTACCTTTCCAAATAGGTTTTTTCACCTAATTTTTTTTTTGTGGTTAAAATATACATAAAATTTACCATCTTTACCATTTTTAAGGGTATCACTCAGTAGTTTTAAATACATTCATAATGTTGTGCTATCAGCACCACCATCCATCTCCAGAACCCTTCATCTTGTAAAACTGAAACTCTATACCCATTAAACACTAACCTTCCATTCATTCCCTCCTTTCCTCCAGGCCGTGGCAACCATCACTCTAACTGTGATTTGGACTACTCTATAAATACTTTATATAAGTGGACTTATACAGTATTCATCTTTTGGAGACTTGTTTATTTCACTTACAGATAGACTTTTAATAATAAATCTCAAGTACTGTTTATAATCATAAATTTTCCATTTAGAAGTAATTTGTAGGTTTGTTTTTTTTTCTAAAACCAAATCTTTATTCTCTAGTTTGAAAAGGAGGGTAAGTGGTTGTTCTATTTAGTTCCAAAGAACAGAACAGAACAAAGTCCAGAAATGATAGGAAAGCAGATTTCATTCATTATAAGAAAGAGTAATTTGTAGTTTTAGATGGGACTGCAACAGAACTGATTAATATAACTATACTAGGTAAAATGACCTTCAGAATATATTGTGACATTATTAAAACAAAGCAAACACAGATTGGTAAATTAAAGTCAACCTTATTTATTTCAATAAAATTATCTTTCTCCTTCCGGCTTCCAGGAAGACAGCTCAATAAAGTGGAAGATAAGTTTTGCAGTCAAGCATTCCAACTCATCACTACAAGTGACCTTGGGCAAGAAAAATAAGTTTCGTGAGCCTCTACTCTTATGTAAAATAGGAAAATATACTTACCACAAAAGAATGTTGTCAACGGTAATGAGATAAATAAGTCCCATCACATCAAAAATGATCAACAGGCAGTAGCTCTCACTCACCAATCCTGGTTCTCTAAAATGTTGTTACTATTTTTCAATGATCTTTCCCAAAATCCTATCTCTGTGAACAGAAATAGCTCATCACAGATTCCTAATCAATGATGCTAATACAAAATCTGCTTTCAGTTCTGTAAGAGTTGAGATCAGCAGGAACAACCTTCTGACAGTCCAGATAATGCCAAGTGATGTAAAACAGAACTGTTATAAAGCAAACTGGGAAAAATCTTGATGGACTAGTTACTCTTGCTCTTCAATTGCTGCAAGAGAGAATCACTTAATATAAACTGATCTAAAACTAAAATATTTTTTTCCTGAGCACATATCCACTGAAGTTTAATTTATTTTCAAAAATTCAAAAGGAAAGTTGTTTTTTGTTATTTGTTGTTTTTTAATTTAAGGGTACAATTCACAATAAATTCATCTGGACAGTTTTACTAAGAAGCTACATTCCTGAATACCAGATGTTCCACGGTCTTCTACGTATCCAAGTGTGCCTTGCCTCAAAGAGAATTCACTTTAAACTTTGTCTAGTCTAAAATAACCTCTGCCATACAAGAAAATGTAAGATTTTGATCAATCATTGTCATGAGCTATGAATGGAAGTGCTTTTAAGAGAAATCTTTTTTATACACATTGATATTCCTTCAAACATACTTCCATGACAGAAGTACAGTAGCAGCCATGCTGAAAAAGTTTGCGTTAGCCTTTTAAGTTCTGCAAAACCACTTCAAACTTAACATCTAGTTTGTTCATGATGTGTCCCTTAATCAGAAATACAGAACATCTAAACATTTCAAACTCTTGCCAGAGAATACAACCTGCAGGATGTAATTTTTTGTTTCCTGACATGATAGGCAGTTCCTCCACACCTCTGCATTCTAGATTTATCCTCATATTAAGCTAGATCATCAGAAAACCACATACATATAATCTAGGTCCCCAGAGAGTGTTAACTATTTGTTTTAACTGAGTTGCATTTTGGTGCCATTTCCTTAGCTTTTAAGCAGAAGCACAAGAGATAGTTTTAAAACCTAGTACTATATTTGATACTGACAACATATTCTATATTTCTCCCTGTCATATATAATAAAGCTCTGTGTAAAAAATGTTTTAAATAATGTTTTACACCTGAAACTAATATAAAATAATACTGAATATCAACTATAATTGAAAAATAAAAATTTTAAAAAGGAGAAAAAGGTTCCACTTAAAAGAAAATATTATGGCTTTTGAGAACTAAGTATACCTCTGCTTTTTTTTTTTTTTTTTTTTTGGCTTTGCCTCAGAACTAAATTCAAGGCTACATACTAGTAAAGGATCTTATAGACATATCTATGATCTAATATCCCCACTGTGGAACTATATAGTTTTCCTATTCTGATTTTATTCTTATTTTATCCATTTATGTTTTTGCATTATGTATTATTATAAACTTAGTTAAATTAAATGTGGCAAAGAATTTTTAAAATTCATTCCTATTCCTACCCAGTACGAGAAGTCATTTTACATAAAAGAATAAGATTACAGACCAACCACATACATAAAACAGTAAGTAGAGCATTTATTTATGGTGATGGAATTGTGATGAAGAATTATGAGAACAAAGAATTGAAAGGAAAAGACCGTGCTTATGACAGTTTTAATCACTGAATCACAGAATTTTAGATTTGGAAAGGTTTGTAAAGTAAGTGCTGTCAACTACATCTTCCTCATTATACAAAGAATATGAAACTTGAGGAATTTAAATGACATGCCTAGACTCAAATCATACAGAAACAAGATTAGAAAGTAGATCATCTAGTAAGTAAAATTATTACTGAATTCTACAACACAATTACAATTTTTGATGTATGTTGAAAAATAAGGAATACATGAATATTTTATCTGCCATCCACCTCTTTTTGGAAAATCTATATACCTAAAACATATATACATACCCAATCACACTACCACCAATACCACCACGAAACAAAATAAATGACAATAATTTCCTGGTTGCCATACACCTCACCCTGTCAGATTAAAGACACGCAGCTGATGAAAGAGGTGCCTATTCTCATGAGACTAATGTGATACTGACCGCACACAAGTTGTCATAGTTGATAATAAGCCATGTGGAAAACCTAAATCCAAAAAAGTCTACTGCTGTCAGGGCACAAAAGGCTATTTATTTAGCTAACTAATGACATAGACAGATTCAGTGATTTTTATTTAGTCAACCCCCACCTCGACTTTCAAAAGCTTAGAGCTACCCAGTAGCACACCAATGCAGCATAAACCCTGCACTATAAACCCTGAGAAAAATATTTCAAAGATAAACAGACTTTAGGAAAGTAATCCCAGCCACCTCATTGTCAAATGAAGAGTCAGGTGAGTCAGCATAACCATATTCCAGCCCTGAAATACGCTCAATATTTTAAAGTGAATATCAGATTAACAAGTTTTGAACAGTTGCATGGACTAGGCTGTTCAGAAAAACATAGTTTCTAAATCTATAGTTCCTCAAATGGGGGGTACATTAAATATACAAAATTTAATTCAAAATGGATCAAATTTGAGAACTAAAACTATAAAACTCTTAGAGAGAAACACAGGTAAAAATGTGCATGACACTCAAAAATCAAAGAAAAGACAGATAACTGGACTTAAGAAAAACTAAAACATTTTTATTGTCAAAGGACACTACCAGTACAGTAAAAAAAAAAAATCACAGAATAGAATATCTAGAATCATATGTCTGATAAGGGTCTGGTATCCAAAATATACAACAAATACTTACAACTCAACAATAGAAAAAAAATTTTTCCTTAATGAGTAAGGAAAACAAATATAAAAAATAAAAACAACAAAAAAAGGGCAAAGGATATAAATATACATTTTTCCAAAGATACAAATGGCCAATAAACACATGAAAAGATGTTTAACATCATTAACCATTAAGGAAATGCAAATTAAAACCACAATTCAATACCAATGCACATCCATTGTGATAGCTATAGTAAAAAAATACAATAGTTAAGCTCGGCAAAGATGGGGAGAAACTGGAACCCTCATACATTGCTGGAAGGAATGGGAAATAGTACATACAGCCTCTTTGGATGACACCTTGGTAGTTTCTTACTAACTAGATATACTTTTACCGTATCATCCAGCAATTGTGCCTCTTGGTATTTATTCAAATAAGCTGAAAACTTACATCTACACAAAACCTTGCACATGAATGCGTAACAGCTTTATTCATAGCTACCAAAACTTGGAAGCAACCAAGATATTCTACAACAGGTGAATGGATAAACGAACTATGGTACATCCATACAATAGAATGTTATTCAGCAATAAAAAGATATGAACTACCACAAGGATGCCACTTCATATGCATTAGGAAAACTATTATAAAAATTAAAAAGAATCAGAAAACAACTACTGTTAGGGAAAATGTGGAGAAATTGGAACCCCTGTGCACTGCTGATGGGATTGTGAAATGGTGTACCTACTGTAAAAAAAAGTATGACAATTCCTCAGAAAATTAAGCATAGTATTACCATGTAATCCAGCAATACACACCTGGTTATATACCCAAAAGAACTGAAAGCAGAGAGTCAGACAGATATTTGTACACCCTATTTATGTCAGCATTAGTCACAATAGCCAAAAGATAGAAATAATCCAAATGTCCACTAATAGTGAATAAAGAAAATGTGCTACATGCATCATACAATGGAATATTATTTAGCCTTAAAAAGGAATGAAATTCTGATATGTGCTACAACATGGATGGACCATCAAGACATGCTAAGCAAAATGAGGCAGAAAGAAAAGGACAAATATTGTATAATTCCACGCAAATGAGGTGCCTAGAATAGTCCAACTCAGAGAGAAAGTAGAATAGCGGTTACCTTGGGCTGGAAGGAGGAAGGGAAAATGGGGAGTTACTGTTTAATGGTTGAACAAATAACAAATCAGTATCATAACTACATGTATTTGATAGTCACATTATTAATTAACAAACATGAAGTTTCTTTCCTAACCTAGTAATTAATATGGATTTAGTAATTAACATTACTAAACCCATATTAATTACTATAACATCAAGGTGCTCTATATTACTACATATGTGTAAAGTTGAACATAACACAAGTTATTACTTGGCATCGAATATGCAAATCAGCTGGATGAACAGGATTAAATATACTAGGCACAAACCTAGTCTAGAAAAGTTAACTAGTTCTGGAAAATTGTAGAGTTTACTATTTATGAAAAGTCTGTACACAGGACATGACTCAGGAAAAAAATTAAAGACATTTAATATGACAAACATCTTGAGTCATGACAGTCACCTCCTTCAGACTCTTCTCACACTTATTGCTTCATGAACTTGAAATTAAAACTACCCACATTACACCAATGAACGCTATGGAAGATCTGATTTATAACAGCATAGCATAGGAGTGAGTTCTATATACATTTTAGATAACAAATAGGATAGACAGCAAAGACAGCAATGACAACCTAACTTTTCCCTCTAAGAAATTAGCTTATACTTGGTTGTATTTATATATAAATACTTATAAGAATAACAACTAAATTTCAAAAACAAAACAAAAATGCCAAAGCAGGTAAACTCCTCAGGTAGAAAAAAATTCTACACTTAATTAAGAAAAAAATTTTATCAATACAATCTCTAAGGTCCTACCAAATTTAATAAATTGCAGAACTGGAAAGGGTCTGGATTTTGAGGTGCATGGAGTATGTTACAATTGAGAAAAGACATAAATTAGTAAAATTTGGATAGGTGGAGAAGTGTGTATGTATATTAGGACAACCAACTTATCCCAGTTTGCTCAGAATTTCCCCAGTTTCACTCAGTCCTGGGCAAACTGGACAGTTGGTTACCCTAACATGTATATTTGGGAGATAGTTAATTAAGAAAGGCTAGTCTATACTGTAATAATAAATAAATTCAGGAGTTTGAGCAATTTAATTTAAAGGTCCATCTCTCCCTCATGTTACATGTGTCACCTGGAGAAATGGACAGCAAGGAGACTGCTTCATACGGTCACTTAGCAACTCTGCCTGATGATGGTTCTGCCTTATTGTAGCTATGCTGTTAGGAACATATGTTCCCTTCTACATCCATATGTACACAAGGCAATGAAAAAATATAAAAAATATAGGAAGAAGGTAACTGGCTCTTAAATGCCATCGTGTAGTAGTGACACAAATCACATACACTCTTATTTCACTGACTAGGACTAGTCACGTGGCCCTGCCTAAATACAATTTTCTCATGGGTCCAGGAAAGAGAAGAATTAGGTATGGGTAAGCATTAGTAATCATGATCAAAGGAGTCTACCATTTGACAGCAACTCAACTTGAGTGAAAAAATACAGATAGGAATAAGTATGGATTGTTTAAAGTACAAGGCAATAACAGGCACAAGACACAAGAGGCAATGGGACCAGATCATGGAAATCAATGAAAGATTTGCAGAGAAAGGAAGCAACTATGAGTTCTCAATGCAAGAGATAATGTTAAGAAGTTCAATCTGCTTGAAACATGCAAAATGTGTGAGGAAGACATAAAATGGAGGAGAAAAATCATGAGACGTCTGCAATAATTTAAATCCTATAGGATAATGGAAGAATCATCAGAAAATTGGGACAGTTGGTAACAGCTGACAAAGAAAGAGGTCAGAAAGCAGAGATAAGAGCTAAAAGATGACTATTATATTTCAAGCCTGGGGAGAAGGTGGTATTACTAACAAATTACTATAAATATAGGGGCTAGCTTAGAGGGAAAGATAAGAAACTGAGCTCTTGACCTGTGTGTCTAATGTTGCAACCACTAGCCACGTTTAGCTTTTAAAGTTCAAATAAAAATTAAAGTAAAAATTAAATTCCTAAGTCACACTATTCACATTTCAAGCATTCAATTGTCACATGTGACTTGTGACTACAGTATTAAACAGAGCAGATACAGAACATTTTTATCACTGCGCAAAGTTCTACTGGTGTTTTTCTAGACCTGTAAGGCTATAACTAGTCAGGGGAATGTTTTGGAATGATTAATGAAACTGGAAACTGCAACATTTTTAAGAAATGTGCAGGCTACCTGAAGGAGTGTTGTGTGCCCACTCCAAAGATGACTGATAAATAACTCTTACCAGCAAATATCAGTAAATGCCCTAAATGTCCTACTGTAGGAGACTATAAATATTTGTTGACATAGAAAAATGTTCAAATATATTGTTAATTTTTTAAACATTACAAAATGGCAATAATCTCGTTTTTATTAACCAGAAATTCAAATTTATATATACCTATAAAAATGTTTGGAAAAAATGTTAACATTTCATAATTTAGTTACTAGATTATAGGATGTTTTCTTATTTTCTTTTTTTACTTGTCTATATTGTTTCAAGTATGTAATTTTACTTATAATTAAAAATAAATATTTTAGTAAAAAAGATATATGATTAAAGAACAAAAGTGACAGATTTGGGCTTACAATAAAAAACCCCAGCAGTTTTGTACATAAATGGAATGAGCTCTTTTAATAATGAGAAAAAATGTTCCTTGCACTGATGTAATAATATCAGGTGTCAGCAAACTATATGACCCATAGGCCAAACTGGCCCACTGCATGCTTTTGTACAGCCCATGAGCTAAGAATGATCTTTACATTTTTAAATGGTTGAAAAAAATCGAAAAATTAGTATTTCCTGACAAAAATTAAAGGAAATTCAATTTTCATAAACAAAAATTTAACTAAAATATAGCCACACTCATTCATTCATGTATTATTTATGGTTGTTTTACATTACAATGGTAGAGATGAGTAGGTTCAAGAGACTTGTGTGGTGCTCTCATAGCTTTACACTGCTGCTCAAAACACTACAAATTGCAGTGACACAATTATAACTACACAGCATTTCAGTTGCCACATGTATTGCCATACCACAATTTTAAATTTACCTATACGTACCCATTGTGTAAAACAAGAAAAGTAGAAGTGGGCTTGCATATCCTGCTTTTAAGACACAATGGAATAAAGATTATTTTGTCATCAAATTAGATGGCAAAGTATTGTGTTTAGTACGCAATGACATTACAGCTATGCTAAAAGAACAAAATATGCATTGATATCACCAGACTAAAGAGCACTCATCACAATATTCCCAACTCACAGGAAAAGCAACAGTCAGAAAAATTAAGAAATTTAAAATGGAACATCTCACAGAATTTCTTATAAAAATGAAAATGAAGGACATCAGAACCGTGGCGCAGTGAGAGACGTCCCCAATCTCTCCCCTTGAAACAATAAGCTGAACATCTAAAACTTAACAAAACATGCCCAACCTGCACACAAGCACGCATGAGTTACCCAACTATATTGCAGATAAAACAAGTATTTTGAGTATTTACTGTGGTATAAAATTAATTTTTTTCAAAAAAAAAAATAAAAATGAAAATGTGGCTGCAACCAAACAGTTTCTAAGTGGCTCACTTGTTAGCAAGGAAAGCTGTTTAGGGATGTTGAGTTAATTTAATTAGATCACATCCAATCGCAGCAACTGAAGAAAGTGTCAAAGGAAAGCTTATTAGTTTTTTTGATAGATCAGTTGCTCAATGACTTTAGACAATGGGAATAATATCAACAGTCAACTGAAATACAAGGCAAAAAATTTTGAGTGGCTTTCCTTGGCTCTCAATGCAGTGACAGATGTCTGAAAACTGCTCATACACTGTTTACTTGAGGAGCTAATGCAGAGCTTGAAGTGTCTGAAGAACTGGCATAGCCTACATAGAATAATTACAAGTAAAAATATTTTCAAAGAAATTGGGGAAACACTAATTCACAACCCCAAGTGGAATCTGCTAAGATGTGGTATTGATAGTGGCAAAAAATATGCGTGAAGCAGAAAAATTAGACAAATTTACAAAAATAGCAAAAATTCAAAATATTTAAAACCTATGGTGATTCACTGTAGTATTCATCTACTGGAAAATATCTGAATCTATCTTATATCAATGAACAGAAGTTTCAACAGTGAACTTTATTTGCTGTCATGGACTTAATCATTGTTAGGTTCCATGAATTTTTGTCAGAAATTGAAGGGGAATATTCTGACATACCCTATCACATAGCAGTTCAATGGCTAAGCAGTGGTAGTGTTTTATTGCAATTTTTCTAGCTCAAAAATGAAACAAAAATTTTTCTGCACAAGAACCACCCTCAACCACTATTATCAAATAATGAATAGCTTCAGAAATTAGCTTTCACTGCAGACTTAAAATGTTTCTTAATGAACTAAATCTAAAATTACAAGGCCTGCTACCCTGCCTTGGATAATATTTCGAAGAGAGAATGAGACCGCCCCTTGGACTGCATTCCCATTTTTGGGTCCCTAGGTAAAAAAGGCTGTCCTACCCAGGGATACACTGACTTTGGGTTCCATATAGCAAACTAAGTATTGTTCCTTGGTATTAGAGTACATGCCCCATGGATAATAATCAGAAACCTATCCTTTACTTTAGCTACCACAGCCACTGAGATGGCACAAGCTCTAGAAGATCAGCAGATCAATTTAAATGCCCTTGCATGGATTATAATGGGTAACAGACTGGTCTTGGACTACATCCTGTCTGAACATGTATGGTTGCCAACGCTTCCTGTTGTGTTGGATTAATGTTACTGGTTAGTTGAAACGATCTATACATACATGTTAAGGAAAGGAAACTAAGTGGTTATCTGAAAAAAGACCTACTAGTGCCCCTTTGGGACTTATTCACCTAGCTGAATCTGGGGTGCTTAGGTAGATAACTGAGATCAATACTGCAGAATGGCTTTGTCTTGCTAATTTAAATTCTGTTGATAATAGCTTTAATCAAGTGTTATATGAGGCAAACTGAATGGATTTCATTGAATGTCACCACATTTAATCTGAGGAATAGACTATTAAGAGTGGTAGCCTGCAATGAGCCCCAGGCATCCCCGTATGTCCTTGCTCAGTGTGAAAAACTGAAGACTTAGCTGTCCTCTGACTCCAAGCTACTCAAAGGGAAAATGATTTACTTTAGGTAGGTCAAAATGACAATGTAATTGCTCACTCTCTGGGAAAGGGGAACTGGGTACAACCTACTATATGAAATGCCATCAATTCGGCTCATCAAATTACCCTGTGGTATTTGAGGGGAGGGGAATTAGTGCTACCCTAGTAACACTCTTGGTATTTGCTGGGCTAGAGTAATAAGCTGTCTTGCTCTAATCAACTGAGTCATAATGTCTACTTTGGGCACCTATGGAGTTCTAGGACGTTGAAGTATAAAAACCACATGTGTTTCATAAAATTAATTCCCAGAATCTTCCACCCAAATTGAATTGTTGTACAGACACAGTCTCTACCTCAGGCATTCTAACCAGTTATGTATTAATCACTACCAATGCAACCACTTGGTTGGCCTCCCAGTAAGTCTATTATGATAGATGCTTGCTGAGTCTAAATAGAACAATGAGATCCAGCATTTCAGAAGTTATAACTAGTTTTTAAGTCAATGTGCAAACATTTATAAAGATATGCTACAGAGTATGACCATCTATAGGCCACATATTTGTTTTAAATAGCAATCCCTTATAAAAATAGTATTGCACTTTGATTCAGTAGTTTGACTCTAGAAAACTTAGCAAAAGTAAATAATTTTTTTTAAAAACGCAACATACAGAAGTATTCTTAACTAACCACCAACGAAGTAATTTGTTGAATTAAGAGACGCACTACAGTCTCACTATAAAACATACTGAATATTTTCACAGCAAGCTGAACACATGCAACCAGAAGACTACTTTCTAGCATCCTTGCATGAGCTATATGCGTACCAAGAGTCAGTTATTTTTCTCCCAACCTGTTTATGAAAGTTATACTTGCTGCTGAAATTGTATAATTTATTTAAAATCATAGACATCATTAAAATATGATTGTACAAAGAGACTTTATATTTCTATGAAAGCTAAATTAGATGTTTTGGGAAGTTGCTTTAAAAATGCCATTTCAGATTAAGGGTGAGAGAAATAACTATAAGAGAATGACGGGTTGGGGAATCATAAAAATCTAGAATGACTCTTTAATCAGATTATTTTATAAGGGTCTTTATGTTCTCACTCTATTTTAAATAAATATAAATTGGAAACTAAAGGTAATAGATATGATTGGTTTATGCTAGAAAGATGACATGGAATTCTAAACATGTCATTCATAAAAATGCCTTGGGGGGAGACATTAGGGAGAAAAAATAAAAAAATTAAATGTTAAAAAAATGCCTTGGCTCTACATCAAAATTACTAAATAAATGTTCATTTATTAACATTTTAAACTAAAATTTCTTATAATAACCTCTTTACTCACGATTGCTTTTGTGACTCTGTCAAATAAAGTCCTATTATCAGCGTTAGCGACCAAGATAAAAAGGCTTTATGGTATACCAAAAATTATATAGCAGTGCTATTGATTTAAAAAAAATGGAAAAATAAAGCAGATGAAATACAGAAAACACGTGAACATGATTTAAGATAGAGTGAAAAAAAGTCACAAATAATTGACAACTATGGAAAAACTGTGTGTACTGATAAAAGATTAGAGGATAATAGAAAATAAAATGGTTGCTGTGTGTTTGGTGAAATAATAAATCAGATATTTGGTATCATATTTTCTTTTATGAATTTTAAAAGTCATCTTGATATAATTTTGTTTAAAATAAAAACCTACCTTCAGGTACTTAAAATATAATTGAATATTTAAAAACAGAACACACCCACTAGTTATATGTAAGTATTTAAATTAGCATTGTTAGGACACTTTCTGCCATCCCTCTAACTGTTAGATTGGTCAATGGATCCATCATTTCTAGATTCTCAACATTAATCTTTCTTGAGCCAAAATGACAGAGGATAAATAAGAATTATCTCCAAGGCTGTATTGAAAAATAATATTTAAGATGATTATGTTACATCTTAATGAAGAAGACTGATTCAGAATCCAACAAGTGTTCTAAGCTTTGTTTCATGAACTAAAGAAGGATATATACAAATTCAAGGTACAAAGAATTGTGCTAAAAACTGTCTAGCAGGTATAAGAATTCATTGTTTAAATCTATATCCTTGGGAAAAAAGCAATTTAAGGAAGTTAATTGCATTATACTTTGTAAATAATTATGTAATTCTATGTCTTATTAATTATAAACTCTCTAAAGACAGATAAATTTATTTATATGTGCTTAGTACTTTTTTACCTGTACCTAGCGCTATCATTTAAAATATCATGCTCTTTAAAAGCATTCAAAGTAGTTGCTTCTGGAAATGGTTCAGGGGATGAGAAAAGGAGTTATTTCTTAAAAGCTGATTAGTATTATTTAACCACATAAACCATAAAGATAAGTTACTTAGACACATACACTTTTACATATGACAACCATAAGCCAAAGATAATACCTTGGAGTGAAGGAAGATGTTGTTCTTGCAGCTTCTCCTGAGAGAGGAGTCCCAAGTAGCTGAGAACAACATATTTTGTTTCATAGTGAAATCCTAGAGGCACAGTAGTAGAGGACGCCATTGAGTTGGGTGGCAGAGATCCAAAAAGGTCTACTAACAGATGTGTAAAACCTAAAAACATAAAAGTATTTTTTCAGTTTAAAGTTTATTACATCCCAGTAAATTTTCCCATTGATTCCAATTATCCAACTAAATACAAAAATAAATATTTCTCAGAATTTTCTTTTCAGTAATCTTAAAAATATAACTTGTATTTACTTACAATCGGGAATTTATTCAGAGTTAAGATCAAAAGCAAATTTCCTCTCTCTGTATAGTTTCTCTATATCCACTTACATGGCAAAAACACTAGCTATGCTCCCACCCCACCCCCACCACAGTTAGTATATGTTCTTTTTTCTTTGACTAATAAAGCTTTCCAAATTTTAGCTAGGTCCATGGCCACACAGCTGCAGATTATCATTCCAAGTCTCTTTTGTGACTAATGTGTCATGTGATTAGTCTCAGCCACAGGAATATCAGCACTTCTGCATTTGTGGGTCTCTCCTGAAAGACTTCCTCTTCCCTCTCTTTGGTTTGAGGTGGTATGACAGACACCTAGCTTTGACATGCAAACAAGCCCACAGCTTTAGGGGATGGTGAAGAAATATGACAGAAGAAACCGGGGTTCCTGAATGAGCATATGGAGCAGAGCCACCTAGCCAACCTGGACCACTAGCCTCTGAACTGTTATTTAAGTGCTTTTATTCTGAATCTCTTCATTAGGCATCCTAACTTGTTTCCTAATCAATACAACTCTCACTTCTTCACCTGGACTCAGCAGCTGTTTTACCTACCATGTACTCTTTTTCTTTTTTAAGATCTACTTTCTTAGCAACTTCCAAATATACAATACAGTATTATAACTATAGTCACCATGCTGTATATGATAGCCTCATGAATGATTTATTTTATAACTGAAAATCTGTACCTTTTGACCTCTACTATGTATCTTAACAGCTGTTTCCAACCAAAATGTCTTGTTAAGAGGTTTCCAAATAACTATTTTTTACTTAAAACAACAATATGGACTACTTTAAAATCTTGAGAAATATCCCGTAAAAGAAAAAGAGGTTCAGGTTAACTAACACTAGAGGCAATTTTGACAAAATTTAAGATCTGAAATAAACAAACTAAGAAAAATGTCAAAACTAAGTGAATGACAAAAAATGAAAAAACACATGCAAAACTTGAAATACACAAAATAAGGGTGGCTATATAGAGAAAAAAAGAGATAACATGAAAATCTGCTTTGAATGGTTAAATACCATCTTCATAAAAAATGTATTTGTGGTTGCTATTAATATCAGTATTTACTTAGACCATCAAAAGAAATATTAGTTCAACATTTAAAATTTCCTATTGTGTCTACAGCCATGCCACCCTGAACAAGCACAATCCCATCTGATCTTGGAAGCTAAGCAGAGTCAGGCCTGGATGGGAGACCACCTAGGAAGACTAGGTACTGTAGGCGTAAAAAAATAAATAAATAAAAAATAAGGGACTGTAAACTGACAACGTCCTTGCAATCTGTGAGCTCAACCATGGGCTGTCTCGTCTTTAAAAAAAAGAAAAAAGTTCCTATTGTTTCTACCTTCTGGGAGGGTAATGCAACCAAATTATATCAAAATATCCAACAAATCAAACAATAAGTTTTGGACTGCCCTGTTCATCTTTAGAAGTTCCTATAAACTTCAAAAAGCTATTTCAAAATTATTAACACATACTCCAAAGAAAGGGAAGTATTACAGCTTATGTCACAGGAATAAGAGCCACATGCTTTGTGTTCTTACTAGGTGCTTTACTCTCAAACAGCTCAAAATATTTGATCATACTTTTACACTGTTAGCATTTAATAGTGAAATGACAGCATTTCAAATTTACAAATAAAAAAAGAAATTTATAAAAGTAAAATAAATTTTCTAAGGCCTATAAACCAGGTATTAGCTAACAGCAGTGCTGTAATGAACATTGCCTTTTTTATGGCTTAAATCAAGAGAAATTTTACTGCAACATATCTAGAAGCAAAAAGTCCAAAATCAAGGTGTCAGCAGGGCTTCCTCTGAAAGCCTTCAGGGAGAATCCTTACTTGCCCCATTTAGCTTATGTTTGCTCCTGCCACTCCTTGCCTATGATATAACTCCAAAATCTTGTCTCTGTCTACACGTAGCTTTCTTCTATGTCTCGAAATTCGCCCTTTTATTTCACTTTTTGTCTGCCTGCCACCCAACTCCAATTTCCTACCTACGGAGCATCTCCAGTGTCCATCTTGGTAAAAAATAAATCTCCCACTACAAAAGCAAAAATGGCCTAGATATTTTCTCTCCTATTCTGGTCCACAGCATCTAGGGTTCAGACAGGTTTAGCCAAGTCAGGGGCTCCCACCTAGGATTTGGAATCTGGAAAGACATTTAAAAGTAATTCACAGAATAGGTGGCAGTGGTATGAGTTCACCAGAGGCAGTAGTGCAGATCCAGTAAGTCCTAACTACTCTATTCCTGTGGCCTAACCCTGGCTGAGTATGCAGCAGAGTCTCCCTTGATTCCTGCCTATTTCTCAAGCCTAATTTTCAAGCTGCCCATCCATTCTATGAGATACCCAATGCCCTTTCCATAAGTTCCTTTCTGCTTAAGTATGCTAGAATCACTTTGTGTTGTTTGCAACCAATAACTAACTGGAACCAACTTTTCTTAAAATTTCTAAGACAGTTCCCCAACAATTATAATACACTACTTTCTAGAAGATTTCTAGACTAAATTTACAGTTTAGAAAAATTCTGGAAAGTCCACATATAGACTTAGTAATTACATCTACTAAAATATAAGACAGTGCTTTCTGACAATTTTTTGTGTTCATTCAATACGCATCTTAAGATATAAGGTACTCTATAGGCATGAGGCCCAAACATGACTAAGATAAATCACCTGTCCTCAGGAGGTTTCAGTCAAGCAGAGGAAAACAAAAATACATAACCAAATAAGAACAATAAAGTTTTATGATACAAGTCAGTATCCACAGAGTGGGAGAAAGCCACCCAAAAGAAGAAACAGAGAAGTCTCTTTGGGGAAGAAAAAAAAAGCAAGTAGAAATCAGGCAAGGCTTTATAAAAACCGAGCCAATCTTGGAACATAAATAGGTAGGTATTCACTAGTTGAACTATCTGGGCAATAGGAGAGGGATGAATTTTAGATGTAAAGATCAGGAAAAGGCTCAGAAGCATTTTGAAACTGCATGGAACAATATAAAAATTAAAGAATTTGGTATGAATGGGGCTCAGTAGGAGTCAGCATTTGGCGTGCCTTATATGCTATGGGATGGTAGGAAGCTTGGTTTTATCCTATAAGCCAGAATTATTTTAACCATGTCCATAAATGAAGTGTATGCAAATTCTGTATGCATGAGCATTTGTTTTTCTGGAGAGAAAAACATCCCCTTTCATTAGATTCGCAAATTAGGTCATGATGCAAAACAGGATAAAAACTATTGTAGAACACCATTAGGAATCATTGGAGTGTTTTAAGCAAGAGAGCATATTAACAGATTATACAGTATTTTAGAAAAATCAATCTGGAGCTGGTGTGGAAGATAGAATGAAGACAGAAAACGAAGACACAAGTTGGGAGAATATTAGGTGAATCTAAACAAGACACGTATGGAGGCATGAACTACAGCAGGAACACCAGAAAGGCAAAAGTGATGGGTAGAAAAAAAAGTTTGAAGATTTGTTAACTAACTCAATGAGAGAGTAACCCAAGGAAGTTGTATGGAAAGTGGTATTATTCTTATTTCTCAAGTCAGATAACACAGGAAGAGTTGGTTTGGGGGAGAAGAAGTTCACTTTGGGGCATACTGAATTTTAGAATACCTATGGGTTGTCCAGGTGGAAATGTACAATAGTTGAATATACAAATCTTAAACTCAGAAAGAGGTCTGGACTGGAAATAAAAAATTATACTCTGCACAAATGCAAGTAAATAAAATTACCTGAGAAGAGTGACTAGAGAGCAGTGGTTTCCAATGGGAAGGGAGCTTCAAAATTTCAGGGAGTAGGAAAAAGGAGTAATATAGTTTTAAAACGCAATTTAGTAAATAGTTTCATACTTGGAAAAGGAAACATTACCTACAGTTTTCAGATTACAAAGTACACAAAATAAAGTTCAGTAAATCTTCAATCTTATTACCAATGACTCTCAGTGAGGGGCTCGGAGACAAGACTAATGCACCCTCCCGCCCCCATCCCAAGCACCCCCACCAGAAAAGGAGCCGGAGAAATACTTATCAAAAAATGATATGGTTTAAAAACTATGTTTAGAAATATCGGTTTTATCTGAAAAAGAAATACAAGAATTCAGGGCAAAACTGACATTTTAGGGGTGGCCAAAAGATGAGAAGCTGGCAGAGGAGACCTCTAAGACTGGATTAGAATAGTCAGAAAGGTTGGAAGAAACCTGGAAATGAGTGTGTTCATAGTGTCAAGGGAGACACTCCATTACAAAGACAGTGAACAAAACAAATATGCATATGTAACATATCAAAAAAAATGAAAATGTCAGGGTAATGATCCCTGACAGGACAGTTTTCTGTTTGACTTGCAGAAGGCAGGGAGTTGAAGAGTGAATGGGAAGTGAAGTAGAGAAAATGTGTTTTAAGTCTATTCTCTCAAAAAAAAAAAAAAAAAAAAGGCATGATCTGAACGGAAAAATGAATGGAGACAGAGTTTCACAGATCATTTTTGTTTTTGTATACAAAGAGACAGGCATGTTTACACTCAGTGGAGAAGGAGCCAATGCAATGCAATACAAATAAATATAAAACAAGGAGTAAATTATAAGGTAAAGTTCCAAAAGAGAGGGGCAGAACAGAGCAAATCAGTAACAAATTTTAAGCTTTAATAAGTCTCAGAACTTTTCCTTTTGTTAACAAAAAAAAGTACTCATTTTAAATAATACTTTAAATTTAAAAAATTGATTTTCTAGCATTTGTTATATTCAAATTTCTTGTATTTATCAATAATCCATACCACCAAAGACGCTTTTAATCCATACCACAAATGCCTTAGTCAAAGTATAGGTCATTGAGTTTCCAAATTTGATTTTTAACCTAGTGCTCTTCCTACAAATCCCAATTGCCTAACCATCAATGCAATCTTAATCATGAATTTCATCATTTTCCGTCTTCCACATTCACCATCTTATTTACAACAAAGTTCTCAGCTCTGGTATTTATGTTAACACCCATACATCCACATATTTGATGAATGGTTATATTACTGCCATCATTTCTCAATGATTCACACTAAGGGAGAAGATAATACAGACTTTAGTCACTTTAGTTTGTGGTTTTTAGGTTTTAAATGTATATCTGACATTCTACTTACCCATACCAGACCTAAACACACCAGACCAACAGTATAAAATATCCAAGTTCTAATTTAGCTTGAGCTTCCAGTTGTATAGCAACAAAGCAGCTCATGCAGGTCTGTGTTTAGGTGGTGGGGTAGACAGACCTCAGAAACACTATGATATATCTAATCCACCTGTGATAGAGGCATTGAGAATATGCCAAACGTAGACTCCAAAGTACAGGGACATGTTCTCTAAGGGTATTCTCAAAAGATAGGGCATCAATTTCCTTTGCAACATTCTGTAGTCACTAAGCATACTCCACAATGCGCTCTTGAATTTCAATATCATAAATAAATTACATCTGCATGAGATCTCTATTTCTGAAGCACTTTTCCCTGTGTTGTCACTAATAATCCTCTATGCTAGAAGGAAAACGTTAAAGTCTCAAATTTTATTGATGGAGAAACAAGAATAGACTATTTGCCAAAGATATACCTAGTTAACAATGCAATTTGGTTGGGTATATCTTGTTTACTTCTGAGCTGCATTTATTCAATACATAATCTAATGCAGAAATTTTTATGCATGCCAGGCAATGTACTGGGTGAGAGGAATGCAGGAAGAAATGGTAAAAAAAAAAAAAAAAACAGGTGGTTTTCCAAATATCAAACACCCAGAGAACTGAAAGAAGCAAATTTGTCCATTTCAAGAATGAGGCAGGTCAAAAAAAGTAAAGAGACATATTGGATGAAAGTAAACATGGTCTGAGACCACCACCCAGAGCTTTCCTGGAAGCAGGGGACAAGGCTCAGGTTCACCTGACTATTGTCTCAGCAAAAGAGAGTACACTTCATATCTCAGACAACTCAAGCTTCTTTTTAAATGATGGAAAAAACTTACTTTTACTCTTTAAGTTTTATCTAGTAGAATTTTTTAGAATTCAAAGTAGGTATAAGTGTTCTTGGTATCAAGAAGTAATTAAATATAAAAATGATGTTAAACATTAATATTCCCACCTTTTGCACAATTCTAACAAGCTATTAAACACATTTTGTCACCCAGATATTTCTTTCTCTGCTTTACACCTTTAGTTGGTTCCCCTGTTAAGTTATAAGTAGGTGTCAGCCAGATGGACAGCCTGAGGAAGCTTCAGGCAACTTAATTCTGTGTTTATACATTCATTTGGTGGCATCTCCAAAACCAGTCACAAATAAAACATACATGATCCTTCAGTAAGAAGTGTAATATCCACAATCTTACATAAATGATTTTTTTTTCCAGATTGCTAGGATAGATAGTATTACGGTAACTATAGGAATTAAGCACACTTTATGAACTATAACCAGAAGGTAGGCAGCAACTGTTAAATTTACTTTAAATTCTTATAAAAAGCAAAAATGCTGCAACATGAGTTTTTTGTAATTATTTCTCAAACTTGTCTGATCATAATCACCTTGGATACTTGTTTAAATTTATAGCACCCACCTCAGATATACTAATTTAGAATAAATATCTATATTATATTCCATAACCTCATCAAATCATAATAGAAACGTACTATAATTTAACATGTTTAAGTAAATTATTTCAAGAAATTCTTTGCTTTTAGACCATTTCTGTCGACTAAAACTGTAATGTAATAAGATTGTAAAATACTCCAGTAAGATGAACTAGAAATGACCTATAATCCCAGTTTATAAAGAAAAAAATTAAAATCCACAGATAACTCAGTCACAAATCAAAACTTGTAATTTTAAACATTAACAAAGCTTTTTGGTTATCAGCTCTGTAGTCTCAAGAGTCACTGGTGGTTTCGGTAGAAAATTTTTTTTTAAGTTCCACAAATTAACATGAATTAAATAATTATTTTTAAATCCATGCTTTATGAGCTCCTACAGGATTCTAAGACCGTCTCCAAAAGAAGTAAAATTAAATAATCTTAATAAAAATTTAAAAATTGCAAAAATTCACCCAATCCAGCTGAAAAATGCAACTGAGCAAGGTGTCATTTTTAAAACTCAACAAACTCTTATGTATTCTGATGTAAGCTATCCCTTTCTAAATGAAACATGCCTAATTCAAACACTCTAGTTCAATCTTGTGGTAAAGGCTGCCCAGAAATGTTTTCACTCCCAGATAATACACTTATTGAGGAATGCCTTACTCTCACTCTCTCCCCACAGACAGACATGGTCTGACTTTCACAATGAGTTAATCACGCTTCCCATGTATGTAGATAACTTTTGTAAAAGAGTGATATAAAATTCACTTAGTTACATCCGTAGGCAAATGCCAGAGAAATGAAAACACATCTATCTACACAGAAACTTGTATGTGAATGGCTGTAGCAGCATTATATATAACAGCCAAATAGTGGAAATAACTCACCATGAACTGATGAATTAAAAAATGCAGTATAATGAGACAATGGATTATGTGGCCATAAAAAGGAATAAAGTTCAGACACATGATATACATGGCTAAACCCTGAAAACATTATGCTAAGAAGCCTGTCACAAGTCTACATATTATATAATTCCATTTATATGAAAAATCCAGAATCAGCAAATCTACAAAGTAAAATGGCGGTTGCCCAGGTAGGGTAGATGGGGGAGAGTGAAAATAAAGAATGACTCCTAATGGGTACTGGGTTTCTTAGAATGACTCCTAATGGGTACTTAGTGAAAATTGTGGTGATGGTTGTGTATTCAGTGTATACACTAAAAACAATTCAGTTGTGCAATTAGTGAGTAGTATATCTTAATTATATCTCAATAAAGCTGTTAAAAAATAGCCTGTTCCTTCAACTCTGTAATATACATTAAGAACTGTTGGTGACTGTATACCTGGAATAAAGCTATGAATCAAAATCATGTTTGAAAAACAATTATGAAAAGCTGAATGGCAATACTTAGTAATTGTTTAAAAACTTCTGTTTTGCATGTCAAAAATATTTGTAAGAAATATATTTTTAAACAATGATTATTATTGTTGCAAATCGCTTGTCCTAAAAGCTTGGTGTATAAGATATTAAATATTGATTAACTGCTGTGCTAGTGATCACATCTTTACAAAACTGGTTGGACTCGACCTTACATATCCTCCAACTAAATTCAACTACTGGGATACAGTCCTCCCCAGTACTGAGTCATTTGAAAAAAAAAAAAATACTGAGAACAGTACCTGACCAATCAGAATAAAAGGATTTTCAAACTCCTTAATGGCCTATCATCAAACGAAGACTATTTCATAATGGTTTAAATATTTTCAATTTGCAAATGCAAATGAGCAATGTGATCCAACTGAGCATATTAGGTATAAACGGTTCGCTACCTATACAAACATTTGCTTACAAACATTTCTGTGAGATTTAAAAAAATAAGGTATTAGAAGGGTGTGGCAACTCATCCAAGGTCACACAACAAGTCAGAGCAGATATCAACATTCTGGTTTGCACCAAGCCTCCAGGGGAAAACGTACTGACAATTTCGCAAAAAGAGTTTTGGTTTGCTTTATATCACAAAAGACGGGGGGTGCAACTGCCAGTTCAGTTTAAACTTCTAAACAGACAGTGAGATAGCTATTTTGGATAAACACCAACGTGTGCGGGGAGTGGCCGAGAGCTAAACAAAGCTAGCAGGCAAGAGCCTCTCTGAACAACTAACTGGTCAGATCCGTCCGATTTTCAACCCTCGAGAAAGCCTCAGCTGAAAAGGCCTCGTTTTCCTTCGCAGTAGGTTATGAAGAAACTCAGGGTCTCCCTGGAATGGAGAGAGGACAAAATCATAGTAAGAAACGGCATACGGTGAACTGTATTGCCTCCAAGGGTAAGAAAGAGGGTTTTGCCGGAAGAAAATAGCATGGGTGTCGGAAGAACAGTGAAGAAAGCATAAAAAATCTCTTCCACCGTAAGAAGAAACGACCGGGACTGGCAGAACTAATCTATAACCATTCTACACGAATCCCACGGAAAGCTTTTCCTCGACCGAAAGGCAGGCCACATTTCCCAGCCGGTTCCAAAAATGGAGCCGGCTCTTCGGGGTGGAGGAGTCGGTGGGCAGAGCCGCGGCGCAGAGCCAGGGCCGAGCCCCCCGCCTCCGGCAGCGCGCACCGGCAGCCGCACCCCGCCGGGTAAACCCGGTCACAGGGAAATGGGCCCTTTCAGTTTCGAGACCCGCGGCCGGAGCAGTGCCGGGCACACACACACTCGCTCACGACAGCCACACACGCACTGACACTCACGCGTTGTCTGCACCCCCGAAGAGCCAGTGGTTCGGCGGGGTCTGGACACCTTCCCACCCGTGAAAAGCGCCTGAGGAGCTGGGGAAGCCCAGATCTGCGTGCTCGAAACCCCACTCCCCTCACCTGGCCCCGGCCCCTGCCCTAGAAGAGATGACAGAGGTGGCGGCGGCAGCGGCAGTTGCTCTGATAGGGTCTCCCAGCGGCAGTGGCTGCTTCGACCCACAGCCCTAATCTACCGCCGCCGCCATGTTGGAGGATGAGGTCACCCCCGACGTGCTTGCGTCACCGCCGGCGTAGGGGCGTAGGAGGCGTCGAGGCGCTACAGAGGGGCGGCTCTGTTTCCCCGAGCGGAAGTGCAAATCATAGAGGCCTGGCGGTCTCTTCGTGCAGACGTGACCCGGAAGAGTCCCCTCTTTCCAGTAGTCGCTCGAATCTATGGTTCCTTGGGGTGGTGGAGGTCATTGACCGCTGGAGGGAGGGGAGGCTGGATGCTAATGTGCAGGAAGAGAAGCTGGCGATCCCTGCGAGAAGGTGCATTGCTGCATCCTCAGAACATCTTCTCTCAGAACATGTATTAAGCAAACAAGTATTGAGCTTCAAGTGTGTGCAAGTAAGCATGTTAGAGAAGTGTCAAGAGAGGAGAGCTGCAGAAAGCTTCAGAGTTGGCAGCCACTTGTCAGGGAAGATGAGCCTTAAAAGTTGGAAAAGATTTGGGATGGATGGGGTGAGGTGGGAATTAGGTGGAGGGTCCTGTATGAACAGAGGCCATATGGAGAAAAGGAAATTTTTGGTAGTAACCCATTTCGTTCACAGCACTCGGCACTGGGCCTGCAACAGAATGTGTATTAATGGATATTTACTTGAACCCAAGCGACCTTTATGGGAGTCACTGAAGGTATCTAGTCAAGAGGGTATAATATCTAAACCATGCTTTAGAGAAATCAAATTTCCAATCGTATATATCAGGTAAATTAGAAGGAAAGTGTTGAAGATGAGTTAAAGGGCTGTTTCAAGGACCCAGATCAGGAGTGATAAAAGCCTGATGAGGAGTGACTGTTAGTGGGTACATGGTTTCTTTTTGGGGTGATGGCTGCACAGCTCTATGAGTATACTAGAAACCGTTCAGTTGTTCACTTTAAATAGGTGAATTGTATGGTGTCTGAGTTATAACCCAATAAAGCTGTGAAAAAAAGAACCTGAACTGATATGAGTATGTGGGCATCAAAAAGAAGGTTGGAGCTGGTGTTGTAAGAGGCTTTAAGCCTTAGTGACTGAGATGACAGTGGTGGCAGTAATAGGGATTAGCCAAGAATAGGACTAGTGGGCTAAGAAAAAGACCAATAATTCCCTCATAGTACCTAATAACCAGTCTATATTTAAATTTTCACAACTATCAAAGTAATGGCTTTTATAGTTTTTTTTGGATCATGCATTGCATTTGGTTGTCACATCTTTTATTAGTCTCCTAGTCTTATTTTTTAAAAGCATTGGCTTTTCGAAGTATATTCATACAATGGCAGTTACACACGCATAAAACTAAAATGAACCATCGATATATGTGGCAATTCAAATAAATCTCAAAAACATTGTGTTGAAGGAAAAAAGCCAGACACAAAACAGCACATGCTGTATGATTCTGTTTATATAAATTTTAGGAACAGGAAAAATTAATCCATGGTTATAGAAATCAGCACATAGTTGTCTGGGAACGGGAGATGTGGGATTGACAGGATAAAAACATTTTTCTAGGGTGATGGTGATCACAGATATATTAGAATTCATCTAATTGTAATTTTTTTAGGTCTATGTAGTTCACTGTATGTAAATTTTTCCCAAAAATGTCACATGAAATAATTTCTGTGTAATTATGTTACCAATTTGATAAATGGTTACTTTCTTTCAGATTGCTTTCAGTTTTAGGCTTTGATTTTGTTCCCTTTTTTATTTTGCTTTTTGAATGTATAACAGAAGGATTACATATAGGGCAGTGGAACAGAATAGAAAGTCCACAGTGGTCAGCTGATTTGTGACAGAGGTGTCAAGAAAATTCAGTGGGGAAAGGGATAATCTTTTCAACAAATGGTGTGAAATAATATAGACTTTTACAGAAATTATTTGAATTTAATCACAGCAGTGTATGGGTTTTGTTTTGTTTTTTGTTTGTTTGTTTTTACATATCTTTCAAGTGATAAAAAGTTCTAGCTTAGGCAGATGTAATTATAAATTCTAAACTCTAGACTCTACTGACTTAATTCATCCTCATTCATCAGTTATTTATTGAACTACTATGTACCAGGCAGTGTGCTGGATGCTGGTGAAAACAATGAGTAGGTCAGACATGGTTCCTGTTGAGAAGCTGAAATTTTCATTGGAAATAAGTCGAAAGGGTATTCATAAAAAGCTCTCTCCGAGGAGGGGATTTTTTTTTGCGGGGGGGGGGTGTTAAGTTGAGACTTAAAGAATGAAAAACAAGCTAAGCAGTAACTATAGGAAAAGAACTTTTCAGGCTAAATGCTTGGTGTTTTCCTGGAAGTGAAAAGAAACCAGGAAAGCTTTGAGGTAGAAAGCAAGGGAAGAGGAGTAATGAGATCAGACAAGTAGACAGGACCAGGTTAGGCAGTGCTCACACAGACCATGGTATGAGGTATTCAGGAGCAAATAGAAGCCACAAAAGGATTATAAATTGAGGAGTGACTAGATGACATCTAGGATTTCACTCTGCTGTGAGGAAAATTGTTGGAAAGTGGCAGAAAGTGCAGGCACCTAAGTTAGACTTTCACTACTTTCTGCTATCATTTATTTTTTTCTCTTTAAAATTAAGTCCTTGGGGATGAGAAAAAAAGTGGCTTGGATGACAGAGGCTTTATTCACCCTTTTTGCAACCAAATCAAAGTTGAGCAAACAGCCATCAAAGTTGCCTGGGATCTAGATGAACAGAAGCAATACAACTAGGGTGGAAGAGAAATAATCTACCTACAACAGTAGAAGGTAGGAGGAGGCAAAGACATGAGGCTGTCCCAAGCGGATGAGTGAGAAAGAGGCTAAGCAGTGGCAGATGCCTCTTAAAGGGACCGTGTCTGTGAGCACAGTTTCATGGTGATGGACCTGCTTGCTCTGAGCACCAGCACTGGGTCAGCTGCACCAGGGGACACTGAGTTGTCAGAGCAAAGGCTGGAAGCAAGGCTCTCTCCTGGGCAGAAGTGCAGGCGGTATCCATTGTTCCTCTGTTGAGCCCTCCCTACTCCCAGTGTTTGGACCTAGCGCCGCCATAGCTAATAACAGGCATCACTATTCCCAGAGGAGTCCCTGAAACTTCACCTTCCCCAACTCACAGCCCCAACCAAGCCACATCCAGCTGTGTCCTCAGTCGGGTGTTCCTTAAGAAGTAAAGTAAATAGTTACAAAATAAACATGGAGATATAGTGTAGCATAAGGAAAATAGTTAATAATGTAGTAAATATGTAAGGGAGAATAGGTGTAGTAGATTTAGTGGGATGATCACTGTGTGAGTCATGTAGATCTCTAATCACTATGCTGTACACCTGAAACTAATATTGTACGCCAAATATAATTGAAAAAAAAGTCATTGAATTATACAATGTAAATACAAGCAACTAATTGTCTATTATATTTCAATAAAGCCAGGGGAAAAATGAAAAAATAAAATTAATTCCTCAACATTCAAAAACAAAGATGGTTTACATTTACCTCCATTCTCTCTCTGTCCTCCCCAGCAAGCAAACTCAATAGTTTATTCTATTGACTCAATTTCTAATTAAACTATAGACTGAAGTCTCAGCTTGGGAGCAAGTAAGACAAAGAGCTAGCAAACTATCTCTTTATGACTAATCTGACAGAAATTTAGGTCAGTGACTTTGGTGAAGCCATAACTAAATAGGTTTACTTACGAGGGGGATTTTGCAATTCACCTGAAAAAACTTAAAATAATGCTTTTCCACAAGACCTACGCTAGTACAGGAGGAAATTAGATTTGGAAAACTACTAATTAGTTAATCTTTGCATGTACTAACAATAACTTTTTCACACCAGAGACAGTTTCTGTGAAGCTTACCACATTCTTATCAGATAGGATCTGGCCTGTTCCTCAGTGAATCAGCAAAACACTGCAGAAACTAGTTGTAAAGAGCATTAACATTGGGAAAGGAAAGCTGCACAAAAGTGGATTTAACTCTATCTGTAACACTTTATTTTATTTTAAAAATTAAGTCTTAAGGTGAATGTAACAAATGTTAATTGTCAATTCAGGGTGGTGGTACATAATTACATGAATGTTTGAATTATTCTTTGTACTGTCAATGTAAGAAATATCGAAACCTGTAGAGAATTTTTTTAAGTTTATTTGAGCTAAACTGACATGCTGGGAAGCAAAGTCTCAAATGCTCTGGAGAATCAATTTGGCAGCTTCTTTTATATTTTTGCGATTAAGGAGGTAATGGAAGGAAGATTACATGATGGTGGGAGAAAGCACAGTGGGGTTTGATTACAGAAAGGTTAACAAGATTATTTCCTTTAAGGTGGTTACTGTTTATTTCAAAGGTATATTAACTGAGATGCACAGAAACAATGGACAGGGGCTTGCTTAAGGAAAAGATAAGCATTTATTAAAGAAGTCATATGCCTGGGGCCGATTACCTACCATGACCTGCCTAGTTAGGAATTTATGAACCAATCACCATGTGAGGTTACTTTCCATAGGACTCCTTATTTTTCATTTTTAGTATGTTTCTATATTTTTAATATCTATATTTTAATATTTTTAATATTTTAATATAATTTTTAAAATTATAATAAATAAATCACAAAAATGACCACACCTTTTCCCAAAAAACAAAAGCACCATGATCTGGACAGTGCAATGTCTGTTCCAAATATTAATTTCATAAATAATTAGATATATGGCATTAGATTGCTACTCCCATTCTGCAACCCATTATTTTGCAGAAAATTGTAAAAATAGATGGGAGGAGGGATTGTAATCCAAATGAGTGAATATTACCTCATCTTGACCTAGGGATGCTATGGGGAGGCATAAGATTGAAACTATTTGTCAGGGATGGTGAAGAATGACATTAATGCAAAACCTAACTAGATGAGAGAAGCAAGCCTATCTTCTGGTTTAGCTCAGTTCATTAGAATACTGATCAAGATAAGGTCAATTATATAGATTTCTATTGGCCTATTAGTGACTGAATCCTCTTATGAAACATTAACATTTTTCTCAAATATATGCACCCATACACTATAAAGAACAATATACTAGTATAGCTGGAAAACAATTTGGTAGCCTTAAAAATATGTACCACTGTCTATAGCTATGCCACCCTGAACATGCCTGATCTCATCTGATTTTGGAAGCTAAGCAGGCTTGGGCCTGGTTAGTACTTGGATACACCATCTAAGAATACCAGATGCTATAGGTGTTAAAATTTTTTTTTTTAAATATGTACCATTGCCATTAAAAGGACAAACTGTCATGCACTTTCTGGCGTGATGCACTGAGGACACAATATCACATGGATAGCACTTCTGTAATTATTATAATGCATAACCTTAATCTAATTATGAGGAAACCATCAGACAAAAACAAATTGAGGGATTTTCTACAACTGCTTCTTCAGATTTCTGATGCTCTTCAAAAATGTCACTATCAGGAAAAGACAAAGTCTGAGGTGCTAACTATTCAATTTTAAAGGAGATTAGAGACAAGATAATATAATAGGTGATCTTGGATCAAAAAAAATTGCTACAAGGGATATTGTGGGATGTATGGCAAAATTTGAGCATGGGATTGTTATATTTCCTGAATTTGATCAATGTACACCCCTGTTCTTATGAAACACATGCTGAACTATTTAGTCATGAATTACACAGAGATGCTCCTCGACTTAATGATGGATTATGTCCTGATAAACCTAAGTTGAAAATATTGTGAGCTGAAAATGCATTTACTACATCTAACCTACCAAACATCATAGCTTAGCCTAGCTTACCTTAGACATGCTCAAAACACTCGCGTTAGTCTATAGTTGGGCAGTTGAGTTTTATCTCAAGAGTAATTACCATCTTCTCACCGGGGACTAGAGAAACAAATGGGCATTTTGTAGATATCATGGGATGCAAAACCACAAAACACAATATCCAAAAGTGTGCAACACAGTACACTGTATTGATTATTTACTCTTCTAATCTCATGACTGGGGGCTGTAGCTCTCTACCACTGCCCAATATCACAAGAGTATCATACTGCATATTGTATATTGCTGGCCCAGGAAAAGATCAAAATTCAAAGTAAGATTTCTACTGAATGCATCTTGCTTTTGCATTATTTTACAATAAAAATCTTTAGTCGAACCATTGTTAAGTCAGGGATTGAGCATGGAAAGTGATAAAGCAAATATAGTAAAATATTAATAATTGGTATGTCTAGGTGAGGGAGTTTATTGTACTATTCTTACAACTTAATATATTTGAAACTTCTTTAAAAAAAGGTATTATTAGGAATGTGTGAACCCTTTGATGCATAATTTTACTACTAGTAGTCTATCCTAAAAATAAAGTTTTCCAAAGTCTTTGCCTTTATAGTTGGGGAAAAATATATTGAGGCTCAAAGCAAACAAGTCTGGAAGAATTTCTGCCCTAATTTTCCAAATAATTCCCTCTAAATAGATCCTGGGAATGATGCTGAAAAATTGCAGTGACCCATTCAGAAAAGTTCCCAATAGATTTTGTAGATAACTCCACCCTAAAGGAGGTGGTACATAACTCTTCACATCTTAAGTATGAGCTGCACATAGTACTTACTTCCAAAGAGTACAATATATAAAAAGGTGGGAGGAAGTAACTACAGTGGAGACACCTAACAAACACTTCTTCAGCTGGGTGATCAAGGTCAACATCAATAGTCAAAAATGTTGACAGCATGAACCCTTGATATCACATAATGAAAACGGCACATTACCTCTGTAATCTTATTCAAAATCCATAACTCCCCATCAGTCATGAGAAAAATTCCAATAGTGTTATCCTACAACAATCCTAACCAGTACCCCTTGAAACTGGCAACGTCATCAAGTACAAGAAAAGGTTGAGAAATTGCCATAGTCAAGAAGAAACTTAGGACTGTTGTGCCCAAAGTTGCGAATCCCAGAAGACCACTAAGGAGCCAACACCGATGCAATCACGAGGGTTTTTATTGACTCGAGTCCTGACTCCCGACCGACACTGATGCAGCAGTGTTGGAAGAAAGCCCTGAACTCTGGGGAAGTGGGTATTTGTACATAACAAGTGCAGAAATTCCAGACTTGTCCCTACCTGATTGGCTGTATCTAGGGTGGTGTGAGGTTAGGTAGTGGTTTTTTTTTCCTTTCAGCAAGGGGTCACAGCAGCTGAAGGCATTTTTACCTTTCACTAAAGGAGGGTTTCTAAGTCTTGAAAAATACTAAGTCCCTTTCAGGACACATGACAATTAAATGAAATGTAGAATCCTGGATGGGATCCTGGAACAGAAAACGGGCATTGGATTTAAGAGAGGAAAGGATTCTAAAAAAATGCAAAGGAAAGGGCTTGCAGAAACGACCAACTCAGCTAAAGTCATTCCTAACCGCTCTCTAGCTAACATGTTTTTCCCCATTGCTGACTCCCCCACTTCAAGGACTTTCCAGCTGGCATCTGTTGATTCAAGGCTTGCCAACCAACTAATGTCCTTCCTTATCTCTGTAGCTGTGTAGGAATAACAAGACTGAATTAAACTGCTTGTTATGTTTCAATCAGGGCTCAGCCTTTGGATAGGAATCCACTGAGCAGGAGCTGTCATTACGTGTTGCTTCCAGCAACAAATGAACAGGACTAACAAACAGAGACTCATGGACATAGACAATGACTAGTGGTTACCAGACGGGAGGGCGAAGGAAAAAAAAAATAAAATAAAAGCTTGGGAAATAAATAAAAAGTCATTACCATACTCCCCTCACCACCAAAGAATATAAATAAGTGTTGCTTCCTACTTATAGCCTTAACGTCCCATCTCTCTGTTTAAGAATCCTATAACAGGGCTGATAACACGAAGGCTGCAAGACAAATGACCTACAAGACCAGTGGTCTCAGAATTCCTTCCCCCGTATAGCCCCTCCACGGAAAGCTCCTCCTCCCCATCCTGAATCATAAGGCACACGTGAAACCTCAAGGGAATCAAGGGCCTCTTACATAGACTCTACAGAGGCACACAAACTGTAATAAATCTAACCAAAGCGAGCTCACGTTTAGAGCTGTTAAGCCTCTCAAGCTCCTCCACCCTCATAAATTCTCCTCCCTCTAACAAAGTTGTCTGGGCGTCCAAATTCTTGTCGGGTGTTGCTTCCTGCAACAGGTTGAAACTAAGGAAATACAAATATATTATGGACACTGTTTAATACATCAATATTGGTTAATTAACTGTAACAGATGTATCACCCTCACGTTGGAGGAAACTGTGAGGGGGAGAAAGATACGTGAGCACTCTCTGCTCTGCTTAATTTTTCTGCATCCAAAACTCCTTTAAAAATCTACTGAAGAACAAAATACTGAGTTTGCGTCTATTAAGACATGAAAGAAAAGTACTAAATTCTGGCTCTGTACCAATAAAATATTGAAGCTATTTTTAAAAACTGCCGGGGCCCTACGGCTGGAGAAATCCACAAAGCTCACTAATTTCAGACGCCAGAACCGAAGAGCTTCCCGCTTCTTCACCAAAAAGAAGGCTGGAGGAGAACACTGCGCGCAAGAATCACGAGGCCGCCCGTGAACGGCGGCGGCGGGGCCGCGCGCGCAGGCGCACGAGCCCAGCCCGGAAGCGGCGGGCCGGGACGGGGCGGGACTTCCTGGGCCCTGCTCTCGCCCCATTGGCTGAGGGGACCTGCGTCTGGGCGGTGCAGTCACCCGGCAGGAACTGGAACCTGGGGTTATAAAGGGAAGGAGGCGGAACCGCCGTCCTTCTTTCTTTACCCTGTCTCCTCACCATCTGCTATCTTAAACTCAAGGCAGTCGCCCACCGGCCTAGCATCGCTTTCGCCATGGCCCTTAGCGATGCTGACGTGCAAAAGCAGGTGAGGGGCTTGGGGGGTCGCCTTGCGAGGCCGCGCCGCCTGCCCCGGGGGATGGGCTGGACCCGGCTCAGGGAGGGCGCGGGCCTTGGGCAGCCTGGGCGCCGGAGGAGGGCCCCTTCCCCGAGTCCTCGGGTCCTGGGGGTCTCGCTGCTCGGTGACTCAGGATTCGCTCTGTCGCTCATGGGACTTCTCGAGTCTTGCCGCCTCCTTGAACTCCCTGGCTCTTTGGCCCCCACATTGTCTGTCCCTGTTTTTCCTGGATGTTTGCTGTGCGTGATAGAGCGGAGCGTTGAAAACAAAGATCGAAAATAGCCTCTTCACTTGATTTTTACCCTGCGGGAAGGGTTCGCAGGAAGCGAGAGGAAAGAGTACTTAGAGGAGTCTCTTCATCTTAAACGAGTCTCTTCGCGCAAATATGTTGCGTGGTTAGTCTCCCCCTCGTCTGTACAGCAACATTGGCCAAACGCGGAGCTCTTTCCTAGGTGTATGAGCCCCAGTCCCTGACAGCTTTTGGCACAAAGTAGAGTCAAGGCTTATGGAAAAAATTTGTTAGGACAAGTGGGAACGCATATCAGTTTCGCGAGGGTAGAATAAGTCCTGGGAAATTAGTTTTTAAAAATGAACCACACCTTCATATTTGTAGGCATTGGGAATGTTATGATGCAAACATGTCTCAGGAGAATACTGTGGCGTCGAATTTCCTATGACACGGGAAAAAGTGGTTTTCATTTGTCTTGCCACTAGATACTCTGAGATCGCAGCCCTTGCATTTAGTAGTCATACTGCCACTTGATTTTTTAGAGAAGGAAGCTTAAGGCTGCAGTTTAATCTCTGCATAATATAGAGAACTAAGGCTACTTCTTTCTGAACTACCAGGAAAATTCTCCCGACTAAAGCACACTCACTGGCTTATGAATCTTCTTAGATGAGCAATACAATTTTTTTTTCTTGGATATTTCCATTTCCTTGAAAATATCGTTGCATTTTATTCTTAATGTGCACTAAGAAGAGTGGAGTGTTTCTTAAATGGTTCTTGAACTAATCACTAGGTAAAAAAAAAATAGTAACAATAGCATCAATGGAGAAATTTAAGAAATAATGCAATATTCTTACAAAACAGTGGGTTTTTTGAATATTTATCACCACTGTTTCTAATATTTACTGTAGGAAAAATTGATGCAGTGGAAAAGTACAATGCCCTCTACATACTGTAGTGTTCGGTCATTAGTACTAATTCTCTTCTTTATCTTGTTCCTTCATTTTCCCCCCTTGTTATAATATATTGAAGAATAAGGCTTCCCTAGGAAAAATATGAAGATAAAGCAGTTTATTTTCTTGGAATCTAGACCAAAACCATTTTCCTTCTGTAAAATTGAAAGAGTGAAGAAATCTTATCTGTTGTCTATACTCCTGCACACTACATCGGAAGCTCTAGGAAGGCAGTGTGTTTTGTTCCCTGTATTTTCAGCTTTGAATAGGCCAACGACCAAGCATGGAGAAGGTGCTTAATAAGCCCTAGATTCTCTGACTTCTTCCCCATTGTAATAAAATACATGTATATATTTGCATTTTTGTCTGGGGAGTATGGTCATTTATTTCATCAGCTTTTCAAAAAACTTAAATTACTGGGTTAGGAAGAGAAAAAGTATATTTTTAAGCCCAGGTTTTTCTACTGCAGGAGTGGGGTTAAGTATCGTTAAGGAGTTGACTGCTGTTGGAACTCTAAACAGAATATGATCATGTTGACTGTAAACAGGCTTCTCTGACCTGGGTTTAAATAATGCAATTTGCTCTAGGCTGTCAAAACTGGTAGCATATAATGCAGGTTTGAATTACAGTTCACCTTTAGAGGCCAAATGTGCCTTGTAGTATTTATAAACACCTGTTTTGATTACTGTGTTTAGTTAAACTACTTTTAAAATTCCAAACTGAGTTCAGTCAGGCTTCAAACTGAACTTGTGGAGACATCATTCCTTACCACGAACACACATACACAAATGTACAGGAGGCTAATCTTTTTCACAAGGTCACAGTGATTTTATGTACATGTAACTCTGGATTAGATGCTCCAAATATTTCAAGACTGGAGATTTTATACATATTGTGTTACTTATAAAATAGGCTCTGATTATCATAATTAATAAAAGAACAAAATTTACCCTATTAATCATTTTTAGGTGTACAGTTCAGTCCTGTTAATTATATTTACATTCTTGTGAAACAGATCTTAACTCACTTTGTACACTTATGTGTACCTTATGTGGTATCTTTTTGTTACTTGGAGAAGCTGGACTAAGTTTCCAGATTGTTAAACTCTAAAAAGTGTTTGGGATACTTTAGAAGGCTTGAAACTCCCAACAGATTCTCATTCATGCACAAATATTTATTTAGCACCTACTATGGTGGTTGGTCCATGTTCTGGAGTTATCGTGGTATAAAGACAAGATTGCAATACTCATTGAGCTTACCTTTAAGTGGGAGAATTAATAAAAAAAAAAAAGTGAGTTAATAATCTAGAAGTCCTACATTCATTTTTTTTAATCAGCTGCTTTTTTTTAGTTTTTTTTTTTTTTTCAGGTAGAGCTATGAAATGAAACTACCAGTGAGTTTGATTAGTTGTGTTGCTTGTATATTCACTTGGGTATATTTTACATCTCCTACTAGAGACAGTACTTCCTTTGGGTGTTGGTACTAACCTTCAAGACAGATCAAAGTGGGAGATGGGTAGAAGAGTGATTAGCAGTTCACTATTTAACATGTTAAATTTAGGTTACTACAAGGTTAGGGTATCCAAAAATGCTGTCTGGGAGGCAAAGGAAGAAAAGTATGGCCCCAAAGGAGACTGAGAAGGAGAACAAAGATGTCACGGAAGCAAAAGGAAGGGATTGTCCAAGACAGGAGGGTTGGTCAACATATCAAGAAATGTTGAAAGATTAAGTAAAATAGGCCAAGATTTAAGGGCAAGGATATTGTTGTCATTTTATGAGAGTAACTATAGTGGAGTGGAAGGATAGAAGTTAGATTGAAGTGTGTGGAAAGTAGGAGGTAAGAAAGTTGAAAGAATAAAGATAGATAGCTCATTGATATCTTTTAGTTGGAGAAGACAGTTGCTGGCTGAAAGGGTTATGAAGTAAAAGAGAATATATATTCAGTCCTTCCTTTCCCATAGACCCCCAATTCTTTGAGAGTAGGATAATGTCCTGTTTACCTGTATTATTGAACATTGCTTCTGGTTCATTTGTCAGAGCAAATTTCAGATTGTAAGTTACTCGAGGGCAGAAACTAATACATTCTTGTATACAAGGCCTGGCACATAAAATGAATTCAGTAAATGGTTGATTATTGACTGAATCAGGAAAGATATATTTTCTTCTCTTGTTACATTAAAAAAATGTTTTATTTTTCCTTATAGATTAAGCATATGATGGCTTTTATTGAACAAGAAGCCAACGAAAAAGCAGAAGAAATAGATGCAAAAGTAAGAATCCATTTTCTAGGTTTAAGAAGTCATCAAAGTTTCATGTTTTGCTTTGCTATATAGTTATTAGAAAAACTTTAGCAATACTTGCATAGTGCTAATAAGAATATCTTGTATCTTTAACAGTAAGTATAAATTTTCATTTCTAAACATTCGGATTGCCAGTAAGTGTCTTGGAATTTTATGGTAGGGAGTTGAAAATGGATGGGGGATGGAGGTTGGGAAAGAGACACATCTTCCTTAAAGGATAATTTCAAATAATTTATGGAAATAACGTCCCCCATCAAGAACTTGGAGCTTAAATCTCCTTAACCACTATCCCCACCAGAGTGTGGGCTGAACCTAGTAACCAACTTCCAAAGAATAGAATATGGAAAAGGATGTTCTTCCCATAAGCAGCCTGAGGTGACCTCTGAAAATTGTTCCCTATTCACTTGACCCAGAAAATCCCACAAAGTCATGGAAATCAAGAGGTTCAAATCTTTGTGTTCACTGCAAGAACACTTGTGAAACTGCCCAGGCCATCAAGGGTATGCAGATCCAAAAAGCCACCAAGCATCGGAAGGGTGTCACTTTACAGAAGCAATGTATACCATTCCATCATCACAATGGCAGAGTTGGTAGGTGAGCCCAGGCCCGACAGTGGGGCTGGACACAGAGGCAGTGGCCCAAAGAGAGTACTGAATTTTTGCTGCACGTGCTTAATGCAGACTCTTTGGTCATGGAGCACACACAGGGGAACAAGGCTCGCAGGATGTGGTGCAGAACGTACAGATCTCATGGGCGGATGAACCCTACATGAGCGCCCCCCTCCGCAGTGAGATAGTCCTCACTGAAACAGAGCAGAGTGTTCCTGAGCCAGAAGGGGAGCTTGCACAGAAGAAAAAGATGTCCCAAGAGAAACTGAAGAAGAAAAAACTTACAGTCTGGGAGTAAATTCATCAATAAATTTATTAATAATTCATTAATAAATTCATTAGTAAAATTCATTAATAAAAGTAAAAAAAATGGAAAAGATAAAAATACTAGCTTTACAGTGTATAAATAGAACTTAACCAAGTGCTCAAGGTTAACATCACCAGTGATGTGGATAATTCATGAGATTATCCTTAAATATGCAGGATGAGGACACTTCACCTCTGGTATTCCTCAAAACCTGTTTTACCATCCTAATTATTAAAAAACTGACAAATTAAAGGACATTCTACAGAATATCAGTATTCCTCCGAACTATCTAGGTCATGAAAAGCAAAGAAAGATTGAAGAAACTGTCAGAGTTCAGAGGAAATTTGAGGAGACACAACACCTAAATAAAATGTAACCTGGATAACATTTTGAAACAGAAAAAGATATTAGGTAGCAATAAGGGAAACAGAATAACGTATGGGTTTTTGTTAATTGTAATATATCATTGTTAATTTCTTAGTTATGACAGATTGTAAGATATTTAAAAACAGGGAAACTGGGTGGAGGTACAGTCTAATATTTTTGCAACTCTTCTGTAAGTCTAAAATTTTCCAAAATAAAATACTGAAACATATGAAAAGTAAAAATTGAAATAAAAATAGTGGATTAATTTTTTTCGTGAAATCCAGCATTCAGACATTAGCATCTATGGCTGATTGCAATAGTTGGTTAGGGGAGGGTACAGTATTTTGTTTTTTTATTAATTTGTATTTTTACAAAAAAATATAGCTTGGAAGTATATAAGGTATAAAATAAAAGCTATTGTTACAAAGATGGTAGTATTTAGAAATTGTATAGATATTTCTAGTTGCACATTGTTTATACACAGAATATCACATTGTTCTTTTGTTAACCCAGATTTTCTAAACTTCAAATTCTGTGTTCTTTTCATTAACCCTCTAGTAAGCAAATGGATTCAATTTAGAACACATAACAATTTTTTTTAGACATAGACTATTTTACCTGATTATATCCTTTGTAACTTTATTGCAGGGTACTATTATCCTGGATCAAATTTTAAGTAATCTTTGAAGATGAGTCATAATAAATTTTTTGTTTTAGATAAAGAATAAGGTGATTATAAGAATGTACCTGTGGTCAGTAGCTGCTTAAAATAAAACTTAAAATTAGATGTCATGAATTAATTAATTTCCTGGTAGGCAGAAGAAGAGTTCAACATTGAGAAAGGTCGTCTTGTGCAAACCCAGAGACTGAAAATTATGGAGTACTATGAGAAGAAAGAAAAGCAGATAGAGCAGCAGAAGAAAATGTAAGTAGGTCCTAGAATCTTTACAAAGTCAGTGGAACAAGAGGACAGCAGGTACTTTGGAGTCAAGCAAATATGGGTTCAAGTCTTAAATGCATGACTTACTTATCTGACTTTGGGCAAGTTGCTTAACTTCTCTTTCCTCATTTGTGAAAATAGAAGTCTCACAGAATTATTGAAAAATTAAATTGGAATAACTGATATGAAATTGCTTGGCACTTATTAGGCACTTAATAAATATTTCCTTGTCTTTGAAAATAGGTAGAAACTACTAAATGTATTTCAGTGGAGTTCTCTTTGTGGTATGTACAAAGAGAAGTATTTGTAGTTTTTTATGCTTACTGATACACTATTTTTTGGTACTGTTTTCAGTCAGATGTCCAATTTGATGAATCAAGCCAGGCTTAAAGTCCTCAGAGCGAGAGATGACCTTATTACAGTGAGTAATTAGCCACTATTATAAAATTATAAAATATTTGTTTATTTTCGTATTATAGAGAATTTACTAGTTAACATTAGCTAATTAAGGAGTTAATGATTTTTAGAGAGAACATCTGGTCAGCAAATCATTATGCTAATTATAAAAATTAATAAGGTATATGCTCTGTCTTCAAGGACCCTCTGATTTAACAGCTCATAGATTCTCTTGGATCTTACAGAAAATCATAGGTGGACTGTACAGTGTATAAGTGTGATTGGCGGTACAGAGGCCAGAATGGTTGGCTGGAGTTAATACAGGGGCCGTGAGTACAGACAAAAAAGATCTTCACCTGTTTTCAATAGAAAGCCAGCAAAGTTTTTGTTTTGTTTTATGGGGATTTTCATAAGTAAGGTTCATGTATGAGTGTGGGCTAAATTTAATAGAGAAGAGGTTAGACACAAAATTGGGCAGTGTTGTCATCCTAGGAAGAGGGCAGAAACCTACAGAAACATACTGTTTATTTGAGAAAGCTCAGAGGTATTTAATATTCAGGAATTAAAGAATTCCTGCTGCTTCCACTGTTGTTCATTATTGTTGCAGAGGCCTTGGATTCCTTATAAAATGGAGAAATAAGAGTTATGTAAATATTTTAAAGGAAGAAATATTACCATTTTTGGAGATATGATCATCTCAGAAAATAACATAAAAAAAATAAGAACTAGTAATTAGTTCAGAAGGTGACTGGCTACAAAGAGAACATAAAGAAATTATTTTTTTTCTATATGCCTACAATAATCAATTAGCAAATAAAGTAAAAAGATCTCTTTATAATAGCTACAAAAAATATTAAATTATTGGGAATAAATAATAAGACCTCTCTGGAAAAGCCATAAAACGTGAATAATTGGAAAGCATACCATTTTCTTATATCATTAAAGAAACACTAATATTGTAAGATGTCAGCTCTTAGATGAATCTGACATATCACAGTGTTGACACATTTTATAGGATGATTTCAGACTTTGACTACTGTTTGACTCTTCCTCTTCCAAGTTCAGTGTTAAATACTGATATCCAGACTTGCTAATGAAAATGATGGTTCCATTAACAAAAATGGGAAGATAGAAGAAAAAACTGTATTAAGAAAAATAACCAGCTCAGTTTTGGACATATTTTAAGGGGCAAACAAATCTCCAGCCAGAAATGTCTATCAGAATGTTGTGAGGGACTGACATTCAGGACACATAAAAGTGACTTATTAATATAATTCTCATAATACTTCAAATTTGAGGGCTTTTAAGTTTTAGGAATGTGGGAAAATAGGAAATCTGTTGCTGATTTACCTTGCCACATGAGAAGAGTTCATTCTCTATAAAATACAAAAAAACTAGAGCTTTTGTGGAAATGTGAATAGCTCAGGACAGCTGTTACTTAGTATCTTCATTTAGTGTTGAATTTCAGTAATCAGTAGGTGATTTCCTTCCAGGGGATTCAGATTTCTTTAGCAACTTGAATTGATTGACCTAATTTATAAGCCGCTGTTAGAATAATAATATAAGCTTAAGGAATGTAGTGTTTTTGTGGAAGAACTTGAGTTTAAGAGTTAGCTTTGAGTTTAAATTTCAACTCTGCCATGTTAATTTGAGTAAATGATTATTTTTGACTCAATTTCCTCTTTAATATATAATGATAGTTCAGAGTGTTCTTATGAGGATTAAATGAGAGAATACATTTAAATACTCTAGCTTAACACAAGCATATAGTATTTAGGGAATGTGAGCTCCTTTCCCCGCCCCATCTCCTTAGCTGGTAACTCTTCTCATAATAAGCCTGGGAGGTTAAAATAGTCTCTCAGCCTATTAGTGCCAATGCTGAGAAAGCCCTTTGACCAAAATTTGCTGCTTTCAATATTTATGCCCAGAGTCAAAAATAACTGACAGCTACTGTGTAGATGCTATTAATTATACAGTTGAAGAGTTTAGAGACATATAGCTTAAATGTCTCAGCAGCATTCCTAAATATGAGTACCAAGTATTATAACACATACTGTTAAATGTTATAAAATTGACCAATTATGCTACCTTTTTGAAGAGTAATATTAAAAATGGAAAGGGTCCTGAGAAAGATCACCTGAAACACTATAGAAACACTATAGAAACACTTTTGATGATACAGTCTCTGATGGTACACTGTCTGATAGCATACCAGTGTACCAGATGTAAATAACCCAGTGCTTTAGTAGATTTGACTTCACTTTTAATTTTTTATTTTTATTATTCTTTGATTTTATATTTTTCACCTATTTTTTAAACTATTATTTTTTATTTTAAAAAATTAAAATTTTTTTTGTTGAATATGTTTTTGGAAAATGCTTTAAATCTTTTTAAATATATAAAGAATTACTAGTTTGGCTTCAAGAAGGAAATGTTAGGTGTCATGAATAAGAAAACTTGATACCTAAAATTCAGATCAGTCATTTATTTATCCAATATTTAAATGCTTACAAAATGGCAAGTATGATTCTAAGTAGTAGGGATGTAATAAAATCAAGTCCTTGCCTTTGTGGAACTTAATATCCTAGTTGGTTGAGTATGAGTTGTGTTTTTAAAAAACAACAAAAATGTGGATTAAAAAAAAATTATGTATCATTATTTATACTACAGCACCTGGTCTTCCTAAGTGGTCTCCCATCCAAGTACCAACCAAGCCTGACCCTGCTTAGCTTCCAAAATCAAACATTGGGCTTGTTCAGGGTAGTATGGCCATTGACCATGGACTATGGCTTCACTGGGGCACGAACCCAGGACCTTCTGTGTGTAAAGCAGATGAGCTAACCACTACACTATGGAACCACATCTAATCTTTTTTTTTTCTATTTTTCTGTATTTTTGACTTTTTCAATACCTATGCTTTTCAACTTTCCCGCCCTCCAGAATATTCACACAATTGTTTTACATTTTAGTGACATCTCATCATTCACAGTGATTTTCAGATTTTTGAGGGAGAGAATATAGAAGGTGTAGTTGTATGGAATGAACATGTTTACTTTTATAATTGGAATTAATCTGATATAATATGGAGAGTGGTAGGAGATGAGGCCTGAGAGAGACATTTAGGTTCAATTAAGAGCCTTGAATACCTGCTGAAGAACAAGAAATTTATCCTTTGGCTAATTTTCAAACCTTAATGGGCATAAAAATCACCCAGAGGATGTTGTTCAAATGCAGACTCTCAGCTTCATTTGCTTCATTTCCAGAGATTTTTATGTTGCTGTCAGGAATTGGCATTTAAATATGCAGCCCTGAGCAATCTTGATGTAGGTGATCTGGAAACATACTGAGAAATACTGCTGCAGGCTTAGATTTGTATTAGAAAAGGAGAACTGATGACATCGGGGAGTAGAAACCAGGAGGTACTGGTTAACTTTCAAGTCTGTAAGTAGAAAGGCCTAAACCTCCATAGCAGCAAAAAAAAGATGATAAAATGGCAAGAGCCTCATTCCAGAGATACTAAAAAGATAGAGCTCATAGGACTTGGTGACGTACAGGTTGTGATGAGTGAATGGAAAGTAAGAGTCAAGAATGACTTAAGGGTTACAGGGTTATGCAACTGGGTAGATGTACGATAGGTTGGAAGTACAGGATGAGGAGCAGGTGAGAGATGATGATAAATCTTGGAGTTTAAATTGCTGTAGGAATGCAAGCAGAAGGTTTTGAGTGGGGCTTAGGAGGGAGGTTGGGAAATAAATGGACAGCACGTAGGTCCCAGGTGGAGCTATGGATGTGGATGAGGTTGCTCAAGTTGCGGATATGTAGAATTAGAAGAGAAGAGGGCCAAATAAACAAACTGAGGAGCATCAGATGTCACATGTAGGGGAAAAAAAACAGTCTCATTGTGGGAAAATAAGTAAAAGCCAAGGGAACAGAAAACCTGAAGAACAAAATTGTAACCTAATGTAACATCTAATGCTTCAAGGAATCAAAGTAGGAAGAACACAGTGATCTGTAGATTTGGCAGTCAGGGTGTCATTTCTGACTTTTGCCAGAGTGGTTTCAGTGAATTGATGAAGGCATGGCTTGAAAAGTGAGAAATGAGTGTGCACTAAGGAACCAACGGCAGTGTGCATGGCCTCTAAAGAAGCTGAGCTGTGTGAACTACTAGAGTTTTGAACAGATGTAAAGTCCAAGTATTCTGTAGCGTGCAATTTGAAATTAGTATTCAGCTTGAGCCTTAAATTTTCTAATGTATAATGACAGTTTTGTGAAAATAAACATTTACATAATTTTAGTTCTAAAGATACTTGTTTCTTAGCCCTTTGCATTCTAACTTCTTGCCATCTAGTAATTTACAGTTTAGCAAACCCATGGAGGGGTGATGAAACACTCTGAAATTATAGAAGAAACAGGGTTACCCATACAGAAAAGCACACATATGCTTTAAATGGATTTTGCCATTTCAAAAGATTTTATTTCCAGCTTAATCCACAGAGTAAAAAATTATGAAAGGAAGGGAAGTTGTCAAACAGGTGGATAGAAAAGGATATTGACAAAAGATAGAAGAAAGGTTAAAAATACAGAACCAGGATGAAAAGGAAAAGGAAGTAGTCAAGCTTTTTTTCTACCAAATTTGGTCTTAGTTGCAGGATTTTAGCTATTTTTCTCTATCCCTTTTCCTTGCTTGTTCAGGTGCTTGCCAGGTTTACGAGCTTTGGAATTCCTTTGAGGATTGAAATTCTGTTTCACTACTATCAGCTCTTCGGTGGGCAGATTTTTTAGCCTCGTTGAACCTTCCATGTCCTATAAATGGGAAAAAAACATATACTTGAAGTTTACTTAGAATTACATTAGATGACCCAGGGTAAAATGACTAGAGAAATGCCTAAAACAAAATAGGTGTTGGATAAGTGATAGCTTTTTATCATTTCCCTAAATCTCACAATTTATGTTTTTTTTTTTAAAGGGAAATGATAAACATTTAAATTCTAATTTATTGATCTCAAATTAGAGATTTCTAGTTTTGTGGTTTAAAGAGAGATGAAATAGAAATGTCTGACTTTTCCAACTAGACAAGACCCAGACAGATATGACCTTGATGTTGATATCATAGTTAGCTTTTGGTTTCCTGCTTTCCAGCACTAGAATCAATATTTTCAGACTCCTTAGAGGCTGTTAGCTTCATGTGGACAGAAAATGCCCTTGCAAACTTATAAAATACTGATAGGTAAGCTGACATGCCAGCTGCAATAATTTATACATGTCTCCTTGGAAAAGCTGCATGAGGAGCCGGATTATAATCAGAAAATTGTTTAAATTTAGAATCAAAGATTGTCACTGGGATTTTAGTGATTTGTAACATTACTGATCATAATTTACCTTTCAAGCTAGCATAAAGAATGTTAAAATTGTTGTTGATCCAGCCTCCCAGAAGTAAACAAGGAGTATTTGCAGATATCTCATTTATGGTACTGTGATCTTTTTCCAGACATTATCTAGTTTTTTTAAATTAAAAATGGAATCATCTTGTATAACTGTCTTAATAAGTTGCTTTTCAAATCTTTATTGTGTAAATCCATGTTAGTTGTGTAGGTTTCTGAACTGATTGATAAATCTGGGCTGTTCTACTGGTGTGCAACCTCCCTGGGAGCTATGGTGGTGCTTCCTGCTTCCTTGTATCAGTGTACTTAGCAGTATGTGATTCATCATAGATCTCAGAGACTGTGTTGAATGAAAACACAGCAATAAAATGTGAAGCAAGGGCATAAGCCAGTACTAGCTTCGCACTGGGTTCTGCGCCAACTACCCAGATGTGTAGATAACTTTTTTCTTTTCCATTCATTGTAGGACCTACTAAATGAAGCAAAACAGAGACTTGGCAAGGTGGTAAAAGATACAACCAGGTACCAAGTGCTGCTGGATGGACTGGTCCTCCAGGTACCTTTATAGGCCAGGTCTACTGTAGTCTATAGCCACAATTCTTTCAAAGTTAACAAGATAAATTAGAGGCCAGCTCTGTTTGTCCTGTTTTCTTATTTTAGTTTTTCTCCTTTTGTTCTTTTCCTCATCTAATAGGAATGTGTACTGCATGAGAAACAGTAATGTTTCTCTGATTGGTTCAGACTTCTAGGCCTCCATGTTTTCATATTGTCTTATTAATCCTTTGTAACTCAGGGGTCAGATTTGCTTACAACCTTCAGTTTTAACTTTTAAAGCTTTAAATTAGCTTCCCTATTATGATTTCACCACTAAAATACTTGCTTTAGATATTAGGGTTTAGACCAAAGGCTATATACACTTTAACTCTTTACTGCTTTGCTATGAATTTTTATTTTACTCATGCTAATTACAGTAATATTTGACTTCAACTTAATTGGTATAAGACTCCCATGCAAATTTTGTTTCTACCACCAGATCCCTGGGTATATTTATTTTGTTTGTGATGTCAAGATCTTGTTTCATGTTCTCATTGTGTATGCTGTCTTTTGGGGGAATTTATAAAGGGATATTTTTCAAAACTAGATGGAACTATCATAAAAACATTCAGTTTTGCCTTTGCTTTATTTTATAGTTAGCATTATATCTGATTGTGTCATCCAGGGTTTGTACCAGTTGTTGGAGCCCCGGATGATTGTTCGTTGCCGGAAACAGGATTTCCCTCTGGTAAAGGTAAAAGCTTAGAGAAAGAGATCTTTTTCTTCTTTTAAGATCAAAACGTTAAAAGATGAAATGTATGTTCTGATAGATGACAGCTCACCATGGGAATTAGTTGAGTTTTAACACGTTGTAGATACTCCTTTAAGTGACCTCAGCCTCTCATTTCTTTTCTTAAAGAGGTCAAATTGCCAGCTGAGCTAGTAACCTCCTCCTTTTCTAGAGACTTTGTAATGCCATAACCTTCTGAACACACACCAACAGAGGCAGCATACTGGATTGGAGCAAAGATAGGCAACACTATCTTAATGAGGCAGACTGCTCTCAGACTAGCACAGCTTGGGTCTAACCTAATACATTCCTATACCGAGAGAAAGAATGTGGGTATCAGAAAAGAGGTTGATCAGCAGTGAAACATAGCTGCAGTCCCAGGGGCAAGTATTGAGGTGCTCCTCTATGTCCTATCTAAGAAAGAAGATCCCCTGGTCTGAGGGATAACCTGCTGGCCCCATGGCAGGTATATACAGGTTGTAGTAATAGGTGGGTGCTCTGGACTAAAGGAGCTTGAGGCTGGTAAACCTTGAGTCATAGAATAGAATCCCCCAGCTCTGATTCTGTGATATCAAGTAACCTCCAGATTAAAATTTTCCATGTAGCTTCCTTTCAGGCAAGGATGTGTGTGCTTAGTCCCTTAGCAGTAACATTTCTCATAAATTAATACATTTATAATACATAATACATTTCCATTTTTATTATAATTTGTCTCCCAAAATAACTTGTCTTCTTGGGAAGACTTTGCCAGCTAGATTACGTAGACATACATTCCCTTTAGTTTCCACAACAAATTAGTAAATTGTGGTTCTTGTTTATAAACTGTGTCAGTAACGTGGATGTATGTATGTGATGACAGCCTCATTTATGAACCTATATAATATCTAGACATACAGAGAATTCACTAGAGCTATAATCCAAGCTGCCAGTTGGCCTTTTCAAGATGACATGATTGTATTGTTAGGTGTGTCGAGCAAGTTTCTTCTTGAAACTAGTACAGTGTCGGCATCCAGTAGAGAGCATGACTAGCTCTCAGAGTGCTGCTAAATTAGATTTGAGGTACAGGGAAGAGTTGAATATATGCATATAAATCTGCTCAATTAGTATTATTGTCAGAGAAAAATATGAAAGTTCTTTCAAGAAAATGTTATTTACATTTGTACTAGAGTGTGCATAATGTTGTTCAAAGGTAGGACTTCTTACTAATTATGTTTTATCACACTAATTGCTCTGTAATAGTTAAAAACTCACTTGCATCTGTCTTTTTCCCAGTGAGCTCATTTCTTTTTAAAATTGGTAAAATGTACATAACATAAATTTAACCATTTTAAATGTATTCTTGCATTTAAATGTACGTGTACATCGTTGTGCAAACCATCACCAACATCCGTTTCAAAACATTTTTATATTCCTGTTAAATGCTAATTCTCCATTAAACAGTTTCTTCATTCCCTCCATCCATAGCCCATGGCAACCACTCTTCTACTTTCTGTCTCTCTGAATTCACTATTCTTGGTACCTGATATACATGAAATCATAAATATTTTTTGTGACTTAGTTCACTTAGCATAATGTCCTCAAGGTTCATCTTGTGGAATTCCCTTCCTTTTTAAGGCTGAATAACTTTCCATTATATGTATATACCACATTGTGTTTATCCATTCATCTGTCGGGAGACTCTTAGGCTATTGTGAATAGTGCTATGAACATAGTGTACAAATGTCTGTTCACGTATCCGCTTTTACTTATTTGGATGTACCCAGATATAGAATTGTGGGATCATTTAGCAACTCTATATTTAATTTTGGAGGGGACTTGCCATAGTCTTCCATAGCGGCTGTACCATTTTACATTCCCACAAGCAATTCATATATTCTCTTACTTGAAATAAATTGGAATATCTTTGCTTTGTTGTTGTTGTTGTTGTTTTAATACTTGCTTTATAGTCTCTGCTAAAGCCTATCATTATTTTCTGCTTTTCCAGGCTGCAGTGCAAAAAGCAATCCCTATGTACAAAATCGCCACCAAAAAAGATGTTGATGTCCAAATTGATCAGGAGGCCTACCTGCCTGAGGAAATGTAAGGAGTATTTCTGATTTTAATATCTGGCTTTCTCACTAGGAGAATGGTCTTTACAGTGGGCCTTGTTTTCTCCAAGGCACTTGTCATTACATGATAGCATTATGTCTGTATTCCACTTGCAGTGCTCTGTTGCAGTCGTCCTCTGTTGGCCAGGTAGATGTACTCTAAACTTCTACCTTCTTATGGTCAGTTATTTGTGCAAAGGAGCAGCACTAATTCTGTACCCAGAACTCAAAGCTGGGTCCATATCCTGTATCACATGATACAGGGTTCCTTGGATATAGAATTGCAAACATCAATGATACTTCTGCTGATGAGAAAATGACAGATTTCTTTAGCACTCCTAGTAAACTTTGTGCAGTTGGGACTGGCAGCGGGAATTCCTAACAAGGCTAGAGTCTGGGTCGTTTCTCTGTTGCACCTGTCTGTCTGCTGCGTGCTGCCTAGGAACACCACTGACTGGCATTGCAGAGTCCTTGGAACACAGGAACTGAGTTGAAAGAGCACCAGACATGAAGCTGTAAGGCCTATTACTGGCCATAGGACCTTGAGGCTAACTTCCATCATCTGTAAAATGGGGTCCTTGATTTTGCTTTTTTGTTTCATAAAATGAGGAAAGAAATGCTTTTTAAACTAAGAAGGTTTGTAAGTAAGTGAAAAATGCTTGAGCATAACTGTTAGATTTATGTTTGGTTCTTCACTCAGCCATGTACTAACTAACAAGGTACTCTTAGACTAGTTATTTAATCTCACTTGATTTCCTCTTTTTAAATTGGGATAACAACTCCTATCTCACAGAACTCTTGGAAGCTGAGATGAAATAATATAGCACTAACACAATGCCTGGTACATGCTCAGGGCACAGTATACATAGTTCTCTTGTCAAATGATTATCTTGGCGATTAAACAGACAAGATGTAAAACACTTGGTTCATGCTCTGGTAAATAATAGGCTTTAGTCAAGACCACTGTTCCTGAAACTTTTGGGACCAGATGTTTTGAATTTCAGCGTTTAGAAAAGTTAATAAAGTACATATACCACATGTTATATAATATCTCCAACAGGGTGTGAAATAGCATCCCTGTAATCAAATATACTAATATTTCTGAATGGAAATATGAGGGATAAATATGTAAGTGTAGATTTGTTAGTCACATATTGCAAAATGACTAGATGTCAGTGCAGGTTTTGGTTTCACATGAATTAAATTTTTTGTTTTCAGAGTTTTTTTAATTTCAGGATTGCAGCTAAGGGAGTGTGGGCTTATTCCAGTACAAATTTAAAGTGGAATTTTAAATATTATTATTTTAGTCAATAAATTTGTAATTTTATTCAGCCTTTTTAAGCCTGGAAAATGGTGAGGATACCAAGACTCCCTGTAGAGTTATTGGGAAGACAGAAGTTCTGGAAAGCTGAGGGTTTTATGTGAGTCCCTGACACACAGGAGATGTTCTCCCGTGGGGTCAGGATTTCAGCAAAGAACCAACTGTGTATGCCCTTATGAACGATAAAGTCCTTTAAGGGAAACCGAAAATAGGTCAAATGAAGAATTGGTGGTAGGGAGGATGAATAAGAAAACAATATTGTCATAGTCCATTAAAATTTTGCAAAGAAAATTGGCAAAACTTTACACAGCATTTGTCTCAGCCTGCTTATTTCAAGAAATATTTGATAAAATGAAATTATGTAGCAAAAGAATTTCATTCCTGAGGCTCTGCGTAATAGAATTTTACCTGTTTTCCTAATGCCTTTAAGTGCTGAGATGAAAGTGTGAGGAAAGAAATGATATAAGTAAGGTATGGCTAGAGGCAGGACTTTGTGGGTGGGAGTTTGGCAATGGAACCTTTTATCTGGTACACAACTTTGCCTTATCAATACCCTTGGTAATTAGCAGGATTGGGCCTTGAGGAAACATTCAAATGAGGACTCTCTGATTTGCAAACCTGAATCAAACCCCCACATTTATCATTTTGTTGGGGAGGGGTGGTGGTTAGAATTAAATTAGATGCTATAACAAAAAATCAAATTGGCAGTCACTTGATAAATGACAGTTATTACCATACCTTAAATCCTCAGAAGCTTTTTGAATTAATTTCAAGCTTATTGCTTATGTTTATTGGTCCCTTGTAGTACTTAGACAGTCCACATACTAAAACAGCTTTCCTCTAAGGAATAAAGTAATTGCACCATGTGTGTCTGTCTTCTTCAGATCTATAAAAATTGTTATTTCCTCTGTTCTTTGTAGAGCTGGTGGAGTTGAGATCTATAATGGAGATCGTAAAATAAAGGTTTCCAATACCCTGGAAAGCCGGCTGGATCTCATAGCCCAACAGGTGAGTGTGGGAACACTTCTCGTTAGTTGGTCTATTACTTTGAGGTGATAAAGAGAACTCACATCCATTCACAAGTATTTGGGATTTGTTGCTCTCCTTCCACGTTTTTTGACATTTTCTTAAAAGGAATGAGGGTTAGGTATTTAGTGGTATTTACTGAGGCAATGCCATTTACATGAGGGAGGATTTGGTGTCAGAACAAGTGTTTTATTTATCTAGGATTTTAATGTATACATTTAGTACATGTGTTGCTGTCTGAAGTTCTTTTTTCAGCAAGAATGATGGGAACTAGCGTACTTATTTAAAGTATTTTAAAATAGGGCTGCTGGCTTTTCAGATGTTCCCACGTTTACACAAATAAACTCTAGGAAACAAGGCAAGAAAATTAAGTTGTTTAAAAATACTGGACATCTTCCAGTAGTGGTAGTTCACTGCTGCTACTTTGTCTTGAGCTAAAGCACTTTGTCATTGGTTATCACTTCATAATTTAACCATGTAGCTCTGGTGCTCAGTAGAGTAGACACTATCTACAAACGGATATTTCAGTTAAGTAAAGCAAAATTAAAAATTCAGTTCCTCATTCTCAAGCCACAGTTCAAATGCACAGTAACCACATGTGGCTAGTGGCTACTCTGTTAAACAGTGCAGCCTTAGAAATTTTGAGATTAAACCCTAAGAATTTTTCAGTTGCCATAACAAGTGCCTCGGCACAAACTTGCATTATAAGTTTTCCGCTTGGTACATAGTAGGCATTTAATAAATATTTGCTGAAAAAAATGTAGGTGATCAGAATATTATGAGGTAATATAAATAATCGGTTCTTCTCCCTACATCCCAATATAGCAAACCTTAGATAGTAATGGCTTTAGTTTTTTAGTTTTGTTTTTTTGTCCTCTTTGTCTCACTTAAGCAGTTGGTCTTAACCCCCAATTTGTGATTGGTTAGGTTTCCTACCAAGGATTCCACTATAGTGGTTCAGATAAGTAAAGGAGAGATTTGATGCACTTAGCTTTGTGAATTCTTTCCCAGCCATAGAGGGGTTAATGACTTGCCACCTATGGTTCAGATGTGCAGCTCTTTCCAAGTTTTCCAGTTGACAATGCTTATTTATTCAAGATCTTATTTCTTCACAGATGATGCCAGAAGTACGGGGAGCCTTGTTTGGTGCAAACGCCAACAGAAAGTTTTTGGACTAAGCCTGTGGGAGGTGGAGTTCACGTACTGCTATGATGTGGAAGTTTCTGATGTTTGAAGAAACAAGATTATCTGTGTAGCTTCCTCCTTGCTGTTCTAATATTCCGTATTTATCAGTGGATACCCTTCTGTAGCTAATGCACTTAATATAATTGTTAACAATGGGAGAAAGTTTCACTTAAAATCAGGAAACCTACGTTTAGCCTATGGAACACAGTTTTCCATTCGTTCTGCAGCATGATAAGGAAATCAGGTGGCAGTTGCATGGACTTCACCCGGTCTTCCGCTCTCCCTCTGGTTCTAGTTATTTTTTCTAGAGGGTCATGTGTATGGTATTCTCTGCCATTATGTCTCTGCTCTTTAGGCTTAAAATGCATGTGGGGCATGCATTCCTTCTAGCTATAGTAGCTTCACTTTCCTGTTTGGGCCTAGAAATGTTCCTTATCTGTAAATGTGGTTTAAAGTTTAAGCCATGATGCTCTATTTATTAAAACAAAAGTTTTACGTGAATTCCATTGTAATTTATTATGTAAGGCACTGTAAGCTTGTGGTTTGAGAGGATAAATGCTTACTACTTTAGTAAGCATTAGTCTAGAAAATATGTCATTTTCCAAATCCCTGTAGCATTTGTTGGTTGGCAGTTGTCAGTACTTGAAACCATTAACCCTCCCTGTGTCTTCTGGCACTTCCTGCTCATTTTTACCAGACCCTTACCCAGAAGTGTTCCTTCTAGCCAGTTATGGTCTTCCACACACGAGTATTCAACATTACCTGTCCTCTAGAAGTTTTAACAGCTTTATTGAGAAAATAGTTTTACTAGCTTTGGCAGAGCCAGAAAAAAAACCTAGGGTTTTTGTTTGTTTGTTTTTTTTGTTTTGTTTTGTTTTTGAATCAGGAGGGGTTACTTTCACAAATGTCCTAGATAAATAAACCCTTTCACAAATGTCCTTTTCTTCCTCCCACTCATTCTTTTTTCCTCAGATAACTTTTAAGAGCTGCCCAAGGTCTTGCAGGTAATAAGTGGAAGAGCTGGTGTTTTAACTCTGGTCCGTCTCTAGAGCCAGTACTCAAAGGCAATCCTCTTAATTAAAAAGGAGGCTAGTAAGGCGATTTTTTCATTAACATAAGTTTTATGTTAGGTGAGGACTAATGGAAATACCAACTCCTGGAGAGGTATTTCTTTTTAGGACTTGACCCAACCTGTCTGATACCGTTTCTCTTCTCTGTACACAGCGGTCTTATGGGGGAAGGACTGAGGTATATGGGAACTGTCACTGCATACTCAGTCCCTCAAGATGATGCAGTTTTGAAGTGATAGGTAGAAGCAAGACTTAAAACCCAGTGTAACTCATAAAGTAGCCACCCTGTGGCTATTCTCTTCCCTTTTTAGTAACAGTTTGAAGAGTGAATGATAGAAACCTGTAGCAGTGCTCATTTTCATGTCCTTTGGTTCTGAAGTGGACACAAAGTAGATGACAGACTATCTGCTTTTCCCACTAATTACTGGATGAGATTGTGACTAGTCAGCTTCATTTCACTGTTTCATAGACACTGGTCTCTAAGAGCCCACGTTCCAGACAGAGGATATAAGGCAGGCTGCTCAGTTTGAGTTAGCCTTACCCCTCAGCCGTCTACAATTTGAAAGGATTTGCTTGGTTTCAAATTAGGTGCTAACTTTTAGGGCTTTCATGGTCCCCTTGAACTTCTGATCTTCCTTTTTTCCAAAATGAGTGCTAGGACAAACTAAGTTATTTAATTCAAAGAATTAACAAAACAATCCTCCAGCTGACTCAAGTATACTGAGTTTGAGTGAAATGTAAACTGTAGAAGCAACTCTTCTATCTTTGCTATCTGTAAGGCCTTATAATTAATACAGCCAAAGCATTTACTGTTACTGTTTTGTTGAAAAGTTGGTGATTGGGGGCTGCTGAAAGGACAGGACTGCAGCCAGCTTGCTTATTAGAGAAAGTTTGTTTCTTCTGAGACAGGTAGTGCGACAAATTAGAGGACAAAATATAACATGATAGGTCAGCTTGCTTTCCCCCTCTGGTCTAAGGGCTAGACGGATGGCAATCAATGAAGGGACTTAAGCTCCAGCTATAGCTACTCAAAACACTTCAAGATACATTCTCCAATACCAATGAAGTAGATACCTTGGGCAATCCCAAAGAGCGGGGCTATGACGAGGGCTAGACAGCCTGCTCCCTTCACAAAGCCAGACGGTCCCTCCTGAATCCAGAGTTTCCTGGGAGAAAGAAGCAGCTTGTGATTGTACAGGAACACACTGCAAGTGGCACTCCCCAACATTGTATGTCTTCTTTGAGAGCATGTGTCACTTCCCACAGCAATAGCAGGACCCTGGGTGTCTGGGAGCTACACCTTCATTGTACATTTGTGTTTCGTTACTAAGCACTTGGGTCTTGAGTATGGAAAATTGGCTCAGTTTGCTAGACTCTGGGAGAAAGATGCCATAGGGATGCAAAGAAGAAAAAGGCTCCCAGTACATCGTGATTTTGTTGAAAGTTGAGGGAAAAGAAAAGATTTCAAAGCAATCCAGAGCCCAGCATAGTCCAGGGATAACATTGTTCTCTAGACGGGTGTGGGTGGACAGCAATGCAAAGGGAACTATCCTAGGTGCACGTCTGTAAAGGGCTCTCACCTGGTGCAGTCAGTGATCCCACTGTAGCTGTCCTCACCCAGGCCTTTCTTGAGAGTTTGGATTCAAGTTTTCAAAACTAAATCAAGCAAAAGTTAAAATAAGTAGGGAACATTTAATTTTGGTGTTCTTCAACATGAAATGGTGCTGTTTCCTTTTAGAGCCAGTATACAAAAAACAACCCTGAGGCTAGCTTTTTCACTGTGGGATTTGTAATTGAAGATCTTCCCCCCTTTAGGCCTCATAAGATGAAGGAATTAGGAACCACAAGGTTCCTCAGGTCACGCATGCTATGAAGAGGTCTAGCTGAGCTAGAGGAGCTGGCTGTCACCCTAAAAGTAGGGGAAGCATTATCTTGCGCTGTTTAGCTCCTGCCTTTAGCACTGAGTTTTAAAATACCAGCAATCATTTATAATGGATGCTCACAACTTGACTAGGGGACAAAACTAATGAAAGCACCTAGAAGGTGAGGATTTGTTAGCAATAAGAAATAGGGTGAAAAAAAAGAATGAAGGTCTCCAGTTCCACTTTGACGGGTTTCTGAGTTTTCAGGTGGGGGCTGTTTCCTCTACCATAAAAGTGCAAAATTATTATTCATCCTATAATGACTATACAGGTGCCTAATTTGTAAAGCAAGTCAGCATTTGAAACCCCTACATCTCCAGTGCACTTACCAGCCAGGGGTGGCACTGTGACTGCAGCTATGGAACCTGCAACACAGAATGGAATGAGCAAAGGAAACCTTCCCAGCAAGCTCGTTGAATCCAAGGCTGTTAAGGTTGGCGAACAGTGAGAAGTAGATGACGGAGAAGGGAATATCCCTGGAGAAGAAGAAACAGCTACGTGCTACTCTGGGGCTTCTTCCACCCAAGGTCATACAGTCAGCCCATGAACTAGAGGCCCCATCAGATGGATCAGAGCCGAGCCCAAAATTCTGTATTCCTACCTTAGCGCCTCATGATAATGTGGGGTGACAGATGACATAAGCAATAAGATCGATTTGCCTTCCCCTACCCTTCTAGCTCATTCTGTCCTCCCAGCACCTGTAGCTTCTTAATGAGGCAGATGCAAATTCAAAGACTTTTGAAGCGTCCTGTAACAGTTCCCTTATAGGCAGGCTATAAGGGAAGAGTTAATAAGCAGGGTAAGTGGCTGGTGAAGAGCTGTAAGCTAAGTTTTGAGGGGTGGGATGGACAGGAAAGTGAAGTTCATTCATCTGTTGCCCAGGTAGTAGGAGATTGTCCAGGGCCTTAGACACTTCTAATCTGCTTTAAGCATTTTGGCCAAGTAAAAGTAAAATGAAAAAGTATATGATCCACAGTTCTTGGTACACAGGGCATTCTAGCTACCGTAGAAGACCCAATACTCATGAGCTTGGCCACTGGAGAAGGCCTAAAACTAGTCTTCCAGGTACCCTGCCCAATTCTAAGAAAAATCAGAAACAGTTTGAGTATTCTAGAAAGAACACAGGCAAATTGGGAAAGCAGTCTCTCTGGCCCTCTGTTCCCACTCCCTGTTCATTGGGGCCCTTCTGTGTCCCAAGTTCAGGAAGCCTCACCTGAGGAGAGTGGCACCAAGGCCCTTGTAGAGACCAAGCAGGCCCTGAGTGTGAAGCAGCTCCCAGGCAATGAGGGCGGCAGCTGGGCACTTGTGTGTGGAAGCCTCACAAGCCAAGCCAATAGCGTAGGACCTGCAGGAGGAAGGTTCTGAGGCCGAACCCTGATGGACTGCTGAAAGGGAAGGACAGACCCCATCACAACCCAAAACATTCGCAAGAGTATGGTTCCCAGTTCCTGGGATAGCTCACACAAGGTGGACGCCCCTCCTAGAATTCTGAGGATTGCCTAATTTTAGAACATTAATTTTTTGACTCTAAGAAAACCTTTATAAGATCTGTATTGTCTAACAAGCTCTCTCCACTGAATAGGATGGTTCCCCAGGGCACAGCCATTCTTCACCCGCTCTCTTTCTCATAGGAAGCTGTAGTAGTAACCCTACTCCTAACCCTCCTCCCCAGTTCCTTATTATCTCACTAAAACCGATCTGTCTTCCATTGATAACCCGTGTCTGAACCTATTACATAGTTCCATCCTATTAGCACTTTTGGACATAGGAATCCCATTTATCTTGTCTCTGATGTGTAAAGCAGCAAATTATTTTTGTTAAAAACTACCTGTTTCAGACCTACGGAGCCTCCTTTCTCTAGTATTCCAAGATTAGGCAGACGTGCACTTTATACCCTTCACTGTTTTATAGAATTTGATTCTTGAGATGTCAACCTATTTTAGTTGAATAATTCAGAGCTCATAATATGAACTCATTAATAAATAGATTTTTTTCTCCTGAGCATATTAAATACAAGCGTGTCAAATGCGGATGAGCCCTGTTAATGACACAAAATTCAATGCACTGAAATTGTGTGAAAATCAGTTTTCTTAACTGAGGAAATTGATTTGAGAAGTGTTTGAGAAGCTTTGCCTAGATTGTCAAGTCCTGCTGAAAGGAAGCTATTTCACGTTCCAGTTTCGTTTGATATCTAGCAGGGCAGCATTTCATACTGAGAAGCTGTTATGACGCATATTTTCTTTCAGTAGTAATCTAGGCTCTGTGGGCCTCAAACAATTAGCTTTAATCAATGAATGTTATTCCTCCCGTGTCTTCTTTAGATGCACATAATTTACCCATATCCTAGCTTTCACTTTTAAATGTTTTATGAATAGTAAAACTCACCCAGGTTGAACAACAAAATGTTACAGAGCTTTTTACTCTTTGCAGATCAAAACAGTGCAGACTTTCCAGTGTCTGAGCTTCATTCTTTCTGCAGTTTTATTTGCTTCAGGCTAATCTGATCCAACTGAGAAATCTTGTGCATAGTTGGTTTGAGGAGGAGTGAGGGCACCCACGTTTACTGAGGACCTCACCAGATGCTATATTAGGCACAGCACACATTGGCTTATTAAATTCAGATGTTGCGAGTTAGCCCTGAGGAGAAGCCTTCTGTCCCACCCCACTAGGGCTGGCCTTCTACTAGACAGCCTTCACTCTCAACATATGCTTTGGAACCTATACCACTCTATATTTTTGAGAGGGTCAGGAATAAGCGAAGTGCCAAACTTCTCTTCCAGAGAAAACCAGAGAAGTAAGAATGGTTCTCTTCTCCATTTTTATGCCTTTCCACTAAAGCTCAGCTTCTACAGAGTAACATAGCTGAACAAAGCTTCTATAGACTGAAGTGTTCATGAGCAGATCATTGACATTTCTTAAGATCTTTAGGAAGTCAAGCCTAAACACCAAGACAATATGATAGAGGTGGAAGAGTGTGTGTTCTCTGTCCCTCCTAGATCAAGATTCTCATTTCTGCTCTTTGTTCTAGAGCCGGAAGTGTTGGAATCTAGAACGACAACCATAAAATAAAGATGTGTACTGGCCTAGAAAGTTAATGGAGTCACACAGTCTGGCAAATGAGTATAGATTTGGGGAAATCTATTCTGATCACAGCCAGTTATTGATTCCATGTGAAGCTGGGATAGGCCTCACCCAAACGCCCAGCATCCTGCAGCTGAATCTTGAGCATTTCCATGGGACAGGTAACTACCACCTGGCATATTCTAGCTCCACATCCAGCTATCATCTCCATCTTCAGATTCTGCTCCTGCCTGTGGGACGGGGAGTCAGGATGACCCTTCAGTCACAGGCCACCCTGTCCCACCTACTCTTCCTTAGTAGTTGGGACTTTCCAGGCATGGTATTTAGCCTCATTCCCACTGTCTGCTACTCACCCAGCTCAGTAAATAATTACTTTGCCCTCAGGCTCTCCAAGATGTGACAGTAAATTTAAAATGGGCTGCCAGGGAGGTAGCATCTGCATAGAAGTTGAAACTAGTACAGTGAAACCATCCATTACAGGAATTTGTTCCTGATCCCTTAAGTAATATCACTAAGGAAGTGGTATGCACAAAGAGAACTAGAAAGTAAATGCTGGTAAGGGTGTGGAGAGAAGGGAATCTTCATGCACTATTGGTGGGAATGTAGTATGGAGAGTCCTTCAAAGTATTAAAAATACAACTATCATATGATCCAGCAATTCCACTTCTGAGTATTTATCCGAAGGAAATGAATTCACTATATTGAACAGATATCTGCACCTCTATGTTCATTGTAGCATTATTTACAATAGCAATGACTTGAAAAAATAAAAAAGATAAGGTTTGTGGTGATAGGGTAGGGGGAATTGAGTTGTGTAAAGGTGATCAAAATTACAAACTTCCAGTTACACCATAATAAGCCCTGGGAATGCGATGTGGTTCTCATCACAAGGAAAAGAGAAAATTTTTTGTAACTCTGAGAGGATGGATGTTAACACTGTGGTAATCATTTCACGATATATGTGTGTCAAGTCACGCTGTACACCTTAAACTTATACAATGTTGTATGTCAGTTATATCTCAAAACTGAAAAACACTCATCAGCTAGTTGATGAATATATATGTATGTATACATATTCTGCCAATCGGTCTGTCTATGTAGAACTTCCAAATTACACCAGCTCATTTTCTCCCTGAACGTTTTGTCTGCCAAAACACATACTAACCCTCAGCCATTTGTGTGCACGTATTTATATACATGTAGACAGGTAAACTGAGGCAGAGTTACAGTCCTCTCCCTGTCACCTTCCAGAAAAAGTAGATGTATAGTAAAAGATTCCTGTACCCCACCCAGCACCTGGCCATACCCATCTTCCACGAGCAGCCGCCGGAAGAAGTCATTGGCTGCCAGCTTGATGGCTTTTTCTGGAGTGACCAAAGTGAGGTTCACTGCAGTCCCTGGAAGTAAACAATGAAGATGAGGAGTCAAAGCCACCTCAGATGTAACAAACACCCCGAGTCTACTGCTCACATAGACAACCTACTCTCAGCCCAGGCAATTTCTTGGAGTAAATGAGGTCTTGGGGTTGGGGAGTCAAGGAGAGTTTTTCTGCCTATTTTATTGAAACCAATTTTCTTTTATCCCCCTATTTCGACTCTCCTCCCACCACATTTTCCTTCTTATGTATATGTTTCCTTTGTGGGCTCAGAAGTGTAGTTATTAGGAAGTTATTTTTGCCCTTGCTAGTGCTATCCATCTCAGATGATAAATGAATAGTTCCCCAAATTAAGCCCCAATAATAAGGCCCTGGGGGATTATCTCAGTTACCCCGGACTGTGCTAGCCTGGGCCCTCTGGCAGCTCTATTTTTACTTTATTCTCAGGGTACTAGCATATCAGCTTCTTCTCAAACTCAGCTTTGTATCCATTTTCTAAGGCATAATCATGGTTGTACCACCCTGGATGGGGATACTGCTGGAGACAGGGATAGCAAGAGCTGTCAGGGAAGAGCCACCAAGTAACCTCCTTCCAGGAGCTCAAAACACTTTGCATTCTCTGTCCCTGTTAGCTTCTCCCTCTTGTTATTGGTTACTGGGTGCCCTGACAGCCCTGAGACAAGAGGGGAGGGACAAGAGGAATTTGGGGGCTCACTTGCTTCCAACATTGCATAGTGAGGTCCTGGTGATGCCAGGATGGAGCCCAGGGCTCTTGAGCTCCTCATTGTGTTCATCAATGCCCCACCCCCAACCTCACCATAACGACATCTACACCAAAGAACGAGAGGGCTGTGAAAAGCAATGTGGGAGCACAGGCCCCTCCCAGGAGTTCCCTGAGCAGAAAGAACACCAATCCAGTGTCCTATAAACTTCCACAGTTCAACAGCCCTGTGCCACACCCTCTGTCCTCCCTTGTCCCAAGCCAGGCCTCCCCAGGACACCTGGACAGCCCTCCTCAGTACATGCCCAGAAAGCCCTTCGCCTTCTCCATCTTCATCAGGCAATCTATCCTAGAAGCGAAAGCTGGAAAAGGAAATCAGTGGTGAACAGGAGGCTGCTCCACAGCCCCCTGCCCCCACATCTAATCTACACACTCCCTAAAGCCTGGAAGGAATGAGGCCCAATGTCCCTCCTCTGGGAGCCCCGTCTCCCTACCCACTCCCCTTGCCAATACCTACATTCCCTTGTAGATCTCTCTTCCATGCTGGTTCTGAAGTCGAGTCTTGGCCAAGTTGATGGGGAACACACAGGTCACCCTCACGAGCCCTGCCACACCTCCAATGATGAGTTTTGCCGTGACACTAGACCATGGGAAGGAGGAGACACAGAGTGAAAGAGGGAGGAGGATGGCTGCAGAGAGCTGCACACAGTGAGGACTGGATGGGGAAATGCAGAGAGAAGGGCAGGAGGGCAGGCATGGAGCAAAGCAAGGGTAGAAATGGCAGCTCTGGGGACCTCAGCCCCACAGGTGTCCAGAGACTCCTCTCCTTCGCCTCCTACCAAGCCCAGCAGCCCCTCTGGCTGACCTGGTGTGCCTCTCTCCCCAGGTCCAATGCCAGAGACAGGTTAGAGGCCAGGAGCCGGGAGGGCCTGGTGACTTCCTTCAGGGACACTGCACTCACCAGCGCTGAAGCTTTTTGCCCTAACCCTAGCGGGAAACGCTCATAAAAGCCGGGATGCTGAAAGCATTTCTGGGAAGGAGGCCAGCGTGCCAGTTATGTCCCCTGGGGCCCCACCAGGGTGCAGAATGCTCTGAGCTAGGCCTTAGAACATTCCCTTTAGAGTGCCCACCGAAGACCTGTTTTCTGTCTCGTCCCCACGCTTGGAGACTCATGTGGATAAATTTTTAAACACACTGAAATTTTATTTCGAACTTAAGGTCAGTCGGAATACTAGCTAGCTGTTAGTTAAGCAAGCTACCTCACTTCTCCGATCCTTTGTTTCCCCTCTGTAAAATTACATTAGTGCATTTGGTAAATGATAGCTATTACTAATAATAAGAGAACATACTTTTCTGACAATGATGGTTTTAGCCAGCACAAGAAAACCAGGGTCAAATTATTGAGATTATCTGGTTCTGGCCAAAAGCAAAGTCTCACTTTATATGTGAGCCCCCTCATTCTGGAGAAGGTTTTAAAGTCTGGAAATAGAAAATAAAGCTTCCCCAGACTCGTTGGCATCTAGTAAAATTTCTTATTTTTCTAGCCATAGGCAGACTGTAAGCAAAATATCTGGAGGTAGATTAGCTAGAAGCGGTAAGGTAGATAATAAACTTAAATTTTACAGTCTGAGGAGATGCAGTCCAATTACAAATGATATTTAAATACATATATGTGTGTATAAATAAATAAATGTGTGTGTGTGTGCGCGTGTGTGCATGTGTGTATATATATATATTTTGTGAACAGGAAAATGGGTCTCTCTTGCTACTTACTCTTCAGGACTCAGCTTATACTTCAGGAATCTGGAAAAGAAGCTGACCTGGCCTAGAGATAAGGGCTATTTCAGCCAGAATTTACCTCAAATCCTGTTTCGACATTCTGCAGGAGGCCAAGGACTCTAGTGGGTCCTAGGACACAGGGCTGTTTGTTTGCTGCTAAGGGCAGAAGACTGGCTGAAGCAGAAGTGGTCTTCTTATCTTTGACTCTGGCCAACAGCTGACGAATGGATAAAGTGCAGGTATCGGTGGAGAGAGGCCCAAGCCACCTTCATGGCAAGTCTCAAACTCCTTGGGTTACAGTTTCCTCCTCTAGAAAGCAGTCACAACACTCACTTCATGGTGTGAGAGCCATGTCTGTGATGAGACAGAACATTACTCATGTATTAACACTGCCAACTTGATCTGTGATCTTCCCTTCCTAGACCTTTGGGACTTTGGGGATTGAGATTAGAAGGAAGAGGATGAGAGAGAAGGATAATGGGCCAAACTAAGGCTTGGACAAAGGCGTTCTAGGGCATTTTGGAGAGAGGCCTGGGAGCAGACATGAGGGAAGCGAATGGGATCCCTAAAAAGGGATTTTAAGGAGTTGCTGTGGACTGGGAATCCTTCATGGTACCCAAGAACTAACAGTAACACACTGGAGATGTTCTGAAGTTACTCTTTTGGCTTTTAAAATGTGTTTTCTTAAACTTCTTGTAGAAAGACTGGGCTGCATTTAGTCTCTGGATTTATTCATAACTGGTGCATATGGAAAGCACCAGAGATAGCATCAGGAAGCAAATAGTTGTTACAGCTTCTAAGGGGAGTTCCCAGTTTAACCCCAGACAGGGACGGGCAGGAAAAGTTCTGATGCTCCGATGGAGGCTGGCCTGAGCTCTGGGGGGTCTCTTCTCTACAGGCTCCCTTCAGGCTGCTCCCATGCTCCTTGCTGTTCCCTGGGGCTGCCAGCAATTCTCTGCTGTCTCCAGGTATTTTGTTTTGGGGAAGAAAAGAGAGATCAGACTTTCCCTGATATATACTGATTCACTCAGAAAAAGTTATCTTGAGTCCCAGGCAAGGACTATTGCAGGTCTAGGGGTCTATCAGTGCACAAAAGGCAAACATTGTAGTTCTTAGGGGCTAAATTCTAACGGAGGAGACAGACAATAAATGAAATAAGTAAATCCTAAGGATACCAGATAGTGATAAATATTCCAGAGAAAAATATTCAGAAGGGAAGAATAGGAAGTGTCAGTGCGGTGGGGGTGATGGTGACTTGACCAAGGAAGGATCCATTGAGGTGACTTGAGGATTCAGAATTAGTAAGGGAGTGAGCCATGCAAGTGTCTAGGAGAGAAGCATTCAAGGCAGAGCAGAGGAGCTGAGAGCAGCGAGACTAGTAAACTAGAGGAACAGCAAGGTGAACATGGGCTGAGCAGTGAAGACAAAGTCACAGAGAGAATGGGTGGAGGCCTGACCAGGTATGGCTCATAGGGCCATTGCCTCTTATCCTGAATAAAAAGGGACACCCTGGGAGAGTTTTCAGCATAGAAATGACATGCTCTTGGCTGCTGTGTTAAGAGTAGACAGCAGAAGGTCAAAGGTAAAAGCAGAAAGGCCATAACTATGGGAGGTGAACACACAATGTAAATATATATATGCCTTACTATTAAAATGTTCGGCTGAAACTTACTGGATTTTGTGAACCAATGTCACCACTAAAAAATAAATAAATAAATCCTGTAAAATTCACATAGTTTTTGATGAGAAAAATTTGAGAAAGTTTAAATTCATCTGTAAATTTTTAAAATAAGAACTACCTAACTAAAGCTGCCTAACTAAAGCTATTATAGTATGAAAATCACATAGAAGGGATCTCTGCACTCAAAACAAAAATTGTTTGTAGGATATTGGGAAGTTAGAAATCCCGAGTAAAAACATCAGAGACATTCTTGGCTAATAAAGGAGTAACAGACAATTAAAAAAACAAAAAGCAGAAAGACCAGTTAAATTATTGCAGTAATCCAGGCAAGAGGCAATGGTTGCCTGTCGGGGGTGTGGTAGGGGTTGATGGTGAGAAGTGGTTTAATAATATAAGTAAGTTGAAGGTAAGACAAACAGGATTTCCTGATCAGAGAGGGAGGAGTAGTTAAGAGGACACTGAAGTTTTGGGGCTTGTAACATGATGTTTGGCCCTAGGATGTGTAAAACTTGGGTCTGTTGGAAAAACAGGAAGCCGGTCTGAAGAGAAAAGTGAAGCAAGCATATCTGCAGGAGAAACAAAGGAGGAAATATTCCTAATGTTTAAATTCCGCTTCACTGAACGCCAGTCACATTCCTGTCCTTGGATTCTGTCCTGTCAGTAAATTAGGTTGTTAATGATTAACTTGCTAGACTTGGTTTCTGATACTCCCAACCAAGAGTCTTAACTATGTGAGAATTAGCAAATAGAGTGAGACTTTGCGAATTGCAGACCCCAAAATATACGACTGGCTGAGGGAAAGAAGGGCAAAGGCTTGATGACCCCCTGACTGGGTTGGGAAGCTGGCAGGTCTTGTGCAACATCATCTGTCATCTCTTGAGACACCAACCATTTGCCTCCAAAAGGTGGAGTTTAGTAGCAAAGTGTCAAGAAATTAAAGTGTGTTGGCTATTCTTTGAGACATTTATTTAATAAGTTGTTATGAAAGGCATACTGTAATTCCACATAACGCCTTAAAAGTTGACAGGAAACAACAGGACACGTCCACCAAGTAATTTAGAATCTTACAGCCATATTCCCTGCTTTTTCTACAACTAAATTCCTATTTTATAAATTGTGGTTCACTGGCTATTGGAATAGGGGCATTTAAGGGAAGCCAGAGAAATGAGGCATATCCCGATCCCAAGCCCGCTCCCTAGCACCTCCACTAGGCAGATGTGCCTCTCAGAGCCCCAGCCTCACCACCCCAGACTGTGCCAAGCCATTGTTGAGTCCCAGACCGGGCAGTTCTCTTGAACAGATTTCGTACTCAGAGACGATGACTCGACAAGGTTTCTGGAATAGGTAAATGAATGAGTACAGAGTCAGCAAAGAGGAAACTGACAGTCAGCCGGCCAAGGTCGTAAAGACGTCGTATTACCATGAAAATCCAAAGTTTAGCAACAGGGCCCATGACTGCCCAGTCCCTAAGGCAAGCCCCAGACCGAAGTGTTAGTCATTCTACAGATATTTTTTGAGTGCCCACTGTATGCCAGTTGCAGTTCTAGGTGGCAGGGAGATAGTTGAAAACGAAAACAAGGTCCTTGCCTTCCTGAATTTAAATTGTTGGTTCCGACACTGACTGGAATAGGCTTCTAAAGTGATAGCCTACACTCCCACTGAAAGCAAGGGAAATTCTTCCAGTGAGCAGGCCATGCTGCCTGAAATTTAGTAAACGAAGGACACTCCTTAAATTATGTAGTCTTATTGCTTAGGGTATGCTTCATGCTTTAGACTATTGGGCAAGAGATAATATTTCCCTACCGTCTTTTCTAAATCAAATTTGGGAAAAAGTGTATTGTGAGCACTGGGGTAGTAAAACTAAGCTCTGGGATGCAGAATTTCGAGGAGCTACATCTGGAACTCTTTGGGACCAAAGGGGAGAAGGACTGGGTATATCTGAAAAAACAATGTTGGCAAGGATAACAGAGGGTCTGTGTCACTGCTTCCGGATACAGTATCTGGTCATGACATTGAGTTACCTCACACTGGGAAGACAGAAAAGTGCATTTACATTTTTACAGGTGCTAAATGAACCATATTAGGAGGCAGAAATTTGGAAATAGTATGTATTTGTGTGTTCTCAGGCATGAAAGGGTGGAATGTAGTAGACAACTGTTGTATCTCTTCATTACCCCATTTCCAGGGATCCCCTTTCCCTTTCAACATTGCGTCTGGTGTCTGGTTGTCGTGGGAATTACCATATACCTAAAAGGTGACGCTGTCCCCTGGGTAATGTTGATTGTCTGAATATGCGTACCTGACTTAAGCTAGGTTATGCAATCTCCACCACAGGAATTTTAAGAGAAAAATTGTGTAGCTTCTTTTGAGTTTTTCCTCCTATAATATATAAAATGTGGGCCCCAAAAAGCAGTCCTGTTTACTGTCATGTGGTTTGGGAAACAGATGGTTTAGAGAGAGTGAATACAGCAGAACCACAGAGATAAGGATAGACAAGAGAGAGTTCTGGTGGTATTTAAAACCCTGATTACAGAACCAGAGGTACTAAAGGGATATTCCACTATTCTTCTAATAAACTGACTGTCTTAAGTTCTGGTAACCAGAGTCCTTAAGTTATATACAAAAATTTTAAAAACCTTCACATTTCATTTAATAGTACTTGAGCTGCTTAGACAGTGAGGGTTTGTAGATGTGAGAGGTCAGGATAGGCTGGTTTGCAGGAGGTAGAAGCGACCTTAAAAAATAAGGGAATCTACGGCCGTGCTACCCTGAACAAGCCTGATCCTGTCTGATCTCAGAAGCTGAGCAGTGTAGGCCCGTAGTTAGTGCTTGGATGGGAGACCACCTAGGAAGACCAGGTGCTGTAGGCGTAAAAAATAAAAAAAATAAGGGATTGTAAACCGACAAGGTCCTTGCAATCTGTGAGGTCAACCAAGGGTTGCTTCACCTAAAAAAAAAAAATAAATAAAAGGTAATAATAAAAAAATGATAAAAGGGAAAGTTAATAATAAGAAGGAGAGTGCAGCCTGGATGTGAGCTCTGTATGAGCACAGGTGGGGCCAAGCAAAGGTTTGGGGGCACAGTAAGCCCCCTTGCTTACTCAGTCGAACTGAGGAAAAGCTGCTGCAGAGGCCTGGAGAAGGCCAGTGTGAACCTTGGGATTGTCAGGTATGGTACGTGCATGCCTCCCAGCACCCAAATTAAGTAACTTTTTACAAATTTTGTCTTGTAGACAGTAACAAAACACTGAATCCTTTTAAGGGAAAAACTGCCACGTTGAATGTGGCATGAAGACAATAATTCTGGAAGAAATAGGTTGAGAAAAGGAAATTTCAGGTGAGAGGCCAGTTAGGCCATTATGGTAAAGCAATGAAGGGGAGAAGGAAGGATTAGGGCAGTGGAGAGAGTGCTGAGTAAAAGGCTTAGCTGGGAGAGAACTTTTTAAAAAACAAAGGTCCTGGACTTGGTAATTGCCCAGGGCTGAAGGAGAAGGAAGAAATGGGGAACTGCTGGAGGTCTGAAACCTGAGGGGCTGAGGAATGAGAAAGGCAAGTTGAGGAGAGGAAGCTGCCTGCAGTGAGGAAGGGAACATTCCCAGGCGTTTCAGGAAGTCACTGAGAAGGCACACCTGGCAGGCAGAAGATGTCAACTGTGGGGACCATTCTGCTGCGTGGTCCAGGGCCCATCCCTCAACCCACAGGTGCCCAGTTTCCGAGAGTGTTGCTGCTGCTGGTGGGTGTGTGGGTGTCTGTGCGTGTGTGTACACAAAGGGTGTCTGGCCCTTCCCCCTTGCTACTGCCGCTCTATTTTGCAAACAAGGAGCTGGCTAAGGACAGTCCTGGACAGTCAGAAGCAGACAGGTCCCGGTGGGGCTGGGAGGAAGCCCGCGCGTCGGGGCCCAGTTACCTTACCCTCAGTCTCCTCGCACTGAGGGCAGTGTTCCAGGCGTTGCTCAGGTTCCTGGACTCAGATGGCCCCGCCCCCCTAATAACACTACTCTGTGACTCACCCTGTCCGCTACCCTAGGAAATAGCTACTGAACAGATAGATCTGAATTTGTTCTACTTCTTAAAGTACTTAAGAGTAATAGAAAAAAATTCGAAAATTCAGAAAGCACAAAAAACCTGTAAATTCCTAATGTGCTGTTTTGAACAAGCTGTGCAGAAACAAATCTATTCAGAGAAATTTCTTTGCGGCATGGTACAGGGACCAGAGCAGGCCAGGGTTCTGGCAAGCTGCTCAGATGACACCACTTTTCATTCTCCCTGTATTAAAACGTTCTATTCCCTTGAACTCTGTGACTCCTTGGGTTTTCTGCAGTGGTTTCTCAGCCCCTGTGACCGGGGCCCTTGGTCACTGGTGCTCACAGAATCCCACCAATGGGCCCTGACTCCCTCCCTTCCACACACCAATCTGGAGCAAGCCTGCCGCCTTCTGGGCTTCGGTTGTTGCCTGCTCTGCCATGCTTCCCAAGTCTGTCTAGCTCAGGATCTCTGCCCTGAGCCCCACATCATCTAACTGCCTTCTGCTCATCCCCACCTTAGTGCCCAGGCACACACATCTCCAACATTTCTCCTCTTGCTACTTGCATCCACTTATCCAGATCTGCGGCATCTCCTGGTTCCCTAGCTCTTAGAACGGCATCCAGGCCAAATCTGTGCACCATCCTTCTCGCCCTTTCCCTCTTCTGACCCCAATCAGTCATGTTCTGTCAGCTCTCAGCGGCGTGTGGCTCAGTGCCAGTCTGTACAAGTACAGAAACTGAGAATAAATGTTTAGATAATGTTATGGCAACTTGAGTAACATTATGTTTTAGACTCTATTAATGAAAATGTGGACTTATACATTTTTCAAAAAATGTTTTTCTAGTAATCTACTGTAATAGTATTTTACAAAACCACTGGCCTATAATGGACTGGGAGAAAAACAGGTCCTTCATCCTGGGTGGAAAAAACCTCTCCTAAGTCTCTCATGGCCACTAGCCACTGCTGTCATAGGGGCCTCTTCCACTGTGCGGGACACCTGGCAGCCTCCTAACTCTGCTCCCTGCTTTTAGCCTGGCTCTCCTCAAATCCGTTCTCTATAACAAGGCCAAGTGAGCAAAAGGGCACATCTGTTTCCAGCCTGCCACTTAAGCACTTTCCTGTCTAAAGAGCTTTGCAACTTTGCCCTGCTTTTAGGACAGTTTCCCAACTCCTCACCCTGACCTCGCCCCTACTTTCCTACTGGCTGCATCTCCCAAATCACTCCTCCCTTTCTCCCTACTAGCTACTCTGAACTTTCATTTCTGGGAATATGGCACAGCCTCTTACATCTGAGCCCTGTACATACTGTCCCTTTGCCTGGAATATTCCCCCTTTCTACCTGATGAATTACAAATTGTTCTTTGGCATCTAGTTTCTATGAGCCTTGTCCCTCAAATCCTGGCTAGGAGCCCTCCCCTGTGATTCCATTTAACACCCAGTTTGAGCATTTCCCACATTTGTATTACAAGTTTATTGGCCTGCATTTCCATCAAAATGATAAATCACTCGAGAGGAGTCTCAGGGCTGTGTCCTGGAGCCTGGCGCAGAGGCAGTCCATACAGATGCTTGAATGAGTGAACCATGAGGGTGGCCACTGCCTTCAACCTCACAGTCAGTCTGATAGGACAGTCTTCCACTCTTCAGCTGCCATTATTTCTTCACATCATGAGGAGCTGATCAGGGAAGAGGATCATAGCTTCCCCCGCTTCTCTAACAGGGCAAGGGCACTCCTGGGACAAGCCCTTTATGGCAGCAGTGCCAAGGAAACAACCTGCTCCTTAGACGCCACCAAGGTACCCATCGTTAGGCAGAGGCTACTTCCTCTTGCCCCCCCACCCCACTTGGTGTAGCTGAGGAGAGATTAGGCTCTTTCCCATTGGTTTCTCTGAACTCTCCCCCAACTATTTGCTAGAAGGTCTTCTCCTACCAACTGTCAGCTTGATACTGACACTTACCTGCTTTCAGTAAGAAATGTTTGCCTTTTCTGGATGCCAAGATTATGGCTGATGGGCAGGAAGGTTTGGTTTACAGTTCTTGTTTGGCCAGTGGCCTTTCTTCACGCCCACAGCAGGCCTTTACCCTCAAACAGGTTGGGTTTGAATAAAGCCCCAGAGGCCCAGTCCAACACTTCCTCCCCAGGTGGCAGCTGGTGGCAGTGACTAAGTTGCTGGTATGACTGGGACAAAGATTCAGGCTAGGAAGATTTGCTTAAGGCAGCATTGGTGGGGGAGGGGGTGTAATGGGAGACTCACCACTGAGACCTGGAGGGCAGGGAGGACAAATACTCACTTTTCTAATAGCAGGTTGCTGACTAGTGCAACTTATCTTTACTTTCAGCATCTGTGAGGCACCCTCCCTCTCTGCAGGGATGTATTCTATTCATTTTGCATGGGTTTCTCAGAGGGGTGTGTTTAGCAGTGGGAGGGGTATAGGCAGCTTTGGAGCATTCCCTGCACTTGGAATGTTATAGCTGAGACCTTAAGAGCTTAGAGATTTCGGATAGGCAGCAATCATTGATTCGGGGCTTGAAGACCAGAGGTGGAGAGATAAAATTGAAATCCAGTTTCCCTTTAGGAGCCAACTGTCTCATCTGGAGCAAAGGATAAGGCTAGGTAGGAGAATACAGCTGGCAAGCGATTTGGGGTCTGCATAGTACAGGATCTCATTGTCTGGCCAAGGATTTTTGGGAGAGAGATGTTGGCGTCAGAGACCCAGGTGTCTTTTTAGTGCTTTTACTCCACCAAGGCAATTGAGATATATACTTCATAGGATTGCTATGAGGATCACATGAAGCGGTACAGCATTGTGGCTAAGACGAGGCTTTGGAGTGAGACTGCTTTTGAGCTAGTTTGAGTTTCAGTTTGCCACTTACTAGCTGTGTAACCTTAAACAAGTTACTCCTCTGTGCCTGCTTCCCCATCTGTAAAATGAAACTCAGAAGTACAACACTTAGTCTAGAGCCTGGCACATAAAAGCTGTTCACTAAATGATAATTATTTCCTTTCTTTCCTGGTGGGCAATGGGAAGCGGATGCAGGCTGTGTGGACGGAGTAGGGGCACAGAGGGCACAGTTTAGGTGTACGGTAGCAAAGTGGTTTGGACAGGCCAGGGAGGTTACAATAACCCAGGTAACACATAAAAATGAGAACATACTCACAGGAGGGAAGAGATATCATTTCCGTGAAGAATAAATGGGGTTTGGTTGCTGATTAAATACCAGGAACAGATAGCGGAATTGAAACACAGATCAGCAAGAGAAAGCTGTTATCACCCCCATTAGGAGGAAGAGGATTGGATAGGTAAGGAGGGGAGGGAATAAGTTTGGTTGTTGACATGATTTTAAGGAGGCAGCCACAAAAGGGGACAGCAATGTGTATAAGACCGAGTGGTATTATCAAAAAGCAGAAAACAACATGTGCTAGTGGAAGAATCAGAGCTCTTGTGTACTGCTGATGGGAATGTAAATAGTACAGTGCCTGTGGAATAGTACAGCAGCGTACGGCAGGTTTTCAAAAAATTAAAAAATAGAATTACTATATGATTCAGCAATTCTACTTCTGGCTATAAACCCAGAATTGAAACCAGGGTCTCAAACAGATATTTGTACACCCCTGTTCATTTAGCCCAAAGGGGGAAACAGCCCAAATGTTTATCAACAGATTAACAAAATGTGGTATACCCAGCTGTAAAGAAGAAAATTGACACACACTACAATGTGGATGAACCTTGAGGACATTGTGCTAAGTCACAAAAGGACAAGTATCGTACAATTTCACTTACCCGAGGTACCCAGAGTAGTCGGGCTCATTGAGACAGAAAGTAAAAAAGTGATTGCCAGGGACTGGAGGGAAGTTAGTATTGATTGGGGATAGTTTTGTATGAGATAAAAAAGTTCTGGAGATGGATGGTAGTCACAATTGCAGCATGTGAACGTACTTAATGCAACTAAAGTGCACACTTACAAATGGTTGAAATAGTAAAATTTCTGTGTATTTTACTACAGTAAAAAGGAGAGGTGAGCAACAAAGCTAGTATATTACATTTAAACATAAATGTAATATATGGTGTTGGTATTAGTGTGAATTACAATTAAACCATAAAGAAAAGGTTTAAAACATAGGCAAAGTGTAGGGAATAAAGTCTGGAAATAAAATTACAAAACATCTTGGTAGCAGTGGCAAACAAAAACATGGGTGGATGTCAGTGTCCAGCAGGAATCTGGACAGGGAGACCAGAGTCTGAACCAAAGATGGAAGCGTGAGGCAACTGCACAGTGACAATCAAGGCTGCAGATAAAAATGAAATTATCTAGAGGAAGGTGCATCAAGACAGAAGAAATGGACCATGCGTCAGTAACAGCATGTCTTTGAGAAGCAACAGAGGTAGACAGGAGGACAGGATGTGGGAGACCTGGGCGAGTGTGGGTCATGGCACCAACAAGAACCAGTTCCAAGGGGGGCTGATTCAATTGCCAGAGGTTACAGAGATCTAAATGGCTGCAAAGTGGAGGTGGCTAAGGCTCTGTAGGGCAACAGCTCTACAACGGTAGGGAGAAAGCCAAATTGCAGTGGGGTTGGCAGTAGAAAAAAGAAAAAAAAAAATAGGTTCAATTGTAGAGTTTGGATGAAGATAGAGAAATAGAGGAAACTGGAGCCACATTTATAGGGAGGGGAAGAGGAGAGGCTAATCGGGATTTGGTCAGGACAAAGGAAGATGCTGGAATCCACAGTACAAGAGCAAGTCAGCTTTGCTGAGGGGACATTACAGGCAGAAGAGAAAAAACGGTGAAGATTTGGAAAAGCACATGAAAAATGGAGGACTAGGTGGAGTGGTCACCCTTCATCCAGGGAAGGATGAGCTCAAGGTCTACTCCTAGTGTTGTCCTGCAACAAGCTAGCTAAAAATGCAGAATCTGGGGACCCACTCCAGACCTAGTGAACCAGCATCTGATTTTAACAGGATTACAGAGACAATTCAGGTGCATAACGGTTTGCAAACAACTGGCTGTGGAGAGTTTACGATGTTGACTGCCCAACAAAATTACGTGGAATGAATGATTCAGAAAATCACGAGGCGCAGGCTTCATCCCAGACCAGTGAAAAACCCTGATAGAGCCAGGTTTTTAAAACCCCTCATGGGCAGCCTAGATTGGAAATCATTGGTCTAGGGCATTATAAAGCTAAACATAAACTCACTAAAATTTGTTGAATAAATCAAAATAGTAGCGGCAGATGTCACCAGGAGTAAACAGGTGATTATTCAACAGCAGGGAGGCCCTAATTATGACCGGATAGCACTGGCACAACAGTGCTCCACTGGGGTTGAGACACCCCCTAACACCCAATGTCTACAAGATGGGGCAGGAAACAAAGACGGAGATTTGTTGCAAGAAGATGAGGATTGAAGGAATGCTGGGCCAGGATGGGGCAGGGTAGAGAATTTCCTTTTTGCAACCCTTCTTACTCTGCAACCTTTCCCTTGGCTTGAAATAGAGGAACACCCAGTCTTTACTGTTAACCAGCAGCTTATTAAGGGAGTGCTATGATGTACACCTGGTTTGAATGAGATATTCAGCTTAGATTAGGTGTGCCTGCTAGGGCCGTTCCCATTGCAGTGTTCTCAAACATCAGTATGCATCAGAACCTCCAGGAGAGTTTGTCAGGTGAGCCAAACCCCACTTTCAATTAGGTCTGAGAGTGGGAAGCCAGAATGTGCCTTCCTAACCCATTCCTAGGTGATGCTGGTGCTGATTCTCCACAGGCTGCAGAGATCATGTGACCACAAGATGATCTATTACTATGGAGACACTTGGGACATGCTGTGGCCCAGGAAATGTCCCTTTAGTATTGCACTGCAGTTAATTACTGCACTGTCATTTTAGCCTAGTGAGAGTAGAACCAGGGTGATAGGGAAGAATTCCAGCTGGAACAAGGACTCGGGAAAATAGGTAGAGACTGCTGACATGAACAAACAAACTGCAGGTTCCCAACTGACAAGGTCCTAGCTTTCCGTATCTGGCTTGTGTGTCTCAATCTGTCCAAATTACACAGCTGAGAACCCATCCTCCTGCAGATTAAATTACAGGGAGGGGGAAAAAAAATCTCAATCTATTGCTTCAGCTACCAGTGTATTCTGACAGTCCAGTTTTTTTCCCCCTTTGTTATGAAGTCTGAGCAAAGGGAGCTTTTTTCCTTAGTAACTAGGCAAAGTGCTAGACACACAGTGGGCATTTAATAGACTTACTGAGTCTGACTGTGTGTTAATCAATCTTTACCTTGGGGCACACAGAAGCCAGATGTCTCTTGGATATGTCTTTGCGTTCCTGCTACATTCAATTTCTTTCCCAGAGCAAAACCTTGGATATAATCCAGGGAACTCCACTGCTTTAAAAAGAATTCTGTCCCACTCTAACTGGCTAAAATAGGGCTACTCCACTTGTCATTTGCTGTCCAGAATGAGGTTCAAGTCTAAGCTTCTAGGAACTGGTTGTGCTTTCCCAAACCTGAGGACTCCAGGGCACCTGAATTTACCTGCCATGTCACAAATGCAGAAGAGGGTGGATTTCAGTACACAACAGCCAAAACTGGGGATTTTCCAGCTGCCAGTATTTTACAGGATTATTTTGAACTGACGGTTTTTGCTACAATTAGGTGAGCCTTGGTGGCAGAAAGGGGATTACAATATACACGCAGATATTTTCCTTTTAAAAATCCGGTGTCAGGGAGGGGACAGCAGCCTGGACACAGAGGAGGAAGGTCCAATAGCAACTTTTGCCTAACAACTTAATGACATAGGCCATTCACCTCTCCGGGAAGATTTCAGGGTGAAGGCTGGCCTACAAAAGCACCAACCCTGAGTTATTTTCTCAATTCTGTGTTCACAGCACTCTCAGAATGCAGAAATTACGGCAAAACTGAGCCCCTAGACAGACTACTTGTTTATAATATTGAGATACCTTTCCTCCCAATGACAGGTACTAGAGCCTAAAGACATTAATGTTTAACATGAGAAGCACCTCTGGATGCTTCCAAATGTCAAAATGTGAAGTTTCAGAATTTTGAAACTAATATCCACTGACAACTTATGGCCTACTTCTTTTCTCTAAATATTGCCCCACTAGCTTTTTTATGCTCACTAAATAGGTAATTTTTGTGTAAGGTATGTTACCCTTGGGGCTTAACAAGTGTAAATGATCCCCAAAACAGAGCTAGATTAATACCACCTACTGCACTAAGTTTGAAGACAAGAGTTGACCAGTGGAAGATACTTTGTCTTGGTCCCAAGTAGATAAATCTGGCAAGGTACTCAGCTAAGAGCTAAATTCTTATTTTTTTAAAAAGTTAAACCCTATTTGACAAAACTGTCAAAAATTTTTAGCTTTTGATAAGAAATTCATGTCAGAGTAGGAGGGGTTCCAGTTGAGCATCCAAAAGTTAGACATCAATTTTTACATATATTCTCAGGGTGCAATACGAATATGCACAGGGAGTGGATTTGGTGCCAACCTTAGCAGTGTCACCCCTTGCCATGACAGTAAAGGAAGCCAGCCCAAAACAGTGTCCCACCCACCTTATCCCCCAGATGAAGAGACATTGAGTCAAGTGAATAAACAATCTGATGAACCATCACGTCAAATATGGGGCTTACTATTGATGTGCACTTTACAGTTGATTTTTCTCCAAAAATTTTATGGAAATGCAATTCCTAAACTAGAAAATGTGACCAACATGTTTTACAGGAAAAATGCTTTTTATGGGAGAATGAATTGTGAAGTTTTAAAGGAGCAACAGGATAAAAGCTCAAAAGCATATTAGCAAACAATAATGTATCAATGGGGATAATTTGACACCAAACAATTGGAGGTCAAGATGGAAAGATTGGTCATTGCCCTAGAAACTGATAAACCTGAGTGAACAATAGTTTTTGAAATTGTTATTGCCTGTGGCAGAATTTCTACTGAATGCATTTACTTTACAAGGTGAATTATTACGGTTAAACCAAGACCAGGACATTTGGTGTCTTAAGACCAGCTGAATGATAATAAGCTGGCTACCTTTTATCTAGTCTCTTCCTCCCCCAACAACAAAAACCCTCCCATGAACTGGAAATTAAAAAGGAATAAAATGGGCAGGTAGGAAAGTACCTATTTAAACTTGCAGCTCCCATTCTGGCCATGTTAATTCACAGATGGCTCCAGGCTAGGGCTGCCTCTTGTTCTTTACCCACCAGGTCCCCAGTCCACCACAGATTTTGGAAGGAGATCAAAATTAGTGTATTACAGATGTGTTTTGGATGGTGTACCAAGAACAGGGATGTATGGGTGGTGGAGGATGCAAGTTAAGAAGAGTTATTTTATTCCTGACATTGTGTAGAATTGTCACTCAGCTTTATTATTGTTCTGAAATTCTCTACAGAGCTCACACACTATAACCTGCATAAGTCCCTCTGCTCCCACCAAAGACCCTGACACCATCCGCCCCGGCTAATGAGGTTGTGATGGGAGTGCGCCCTGATGATAAAGGTGACACACACGCGGACAGATACAACTCACACATAACAAAGCCTTGCTATTTTAAGAATGTACTTTATACAAAATAACCAGTTCATATGGAAATAAATCTACAGACCTCTGAGGATCAAAAAGCTTTTTAAAAAGTTCTTTTAAAAAAATTATCCAACACACAATATTGAACTAACTATTGAGGTAAGTGTCGCTCTCAGTGAAACAGGGAATCAGCAGACCACGACAAAATATACAAAATATAAAAATAAATAGCATTCCCCTTTCCTGTACTGGCCAGTAAATTCACACAGCTTTTGCAGCAGGAGCAAAGAATCCCTGATCTTGTGTGTCATAGGCTGGTGGACACTGGCCTGGGCTCCCAGGTGCTGTGAGCAAGGCAGGAGGGTGAGGTACCTAAACCCCTGCTAAGGAAAAGGAGTCCACAGAGTGTCTGAATGGGGTCAGCATCAGTGACTTACTAATTATCCATACCTCTGTTTCCAACTCTACCAAACCCCACATGCAGGACAATTAGTTGGTTATCAGGCATTTCTACATAAAGGTTCCGTGAGTCTCCTGGTACAGAATGAGAGAGAAAGACTAGTCAGTTAAGCAAAGGCCTGTAAGGCAGAGAGGGCTAAACGTGCAGCCTGGAGACACAGCTTCACATGAGATGGGATACAGGAGTGTTCACTCAAGTCCTGTTTACCCAAAAGGAAATCTGGACAAAGTGCAGTGTCCTAAGGCTGGTGCTGAGTCCAATCCACTAAGAAAAAGGGGACCTGGTTCCTTCTCATAAAGCAGGCCTCAATCACAGTTCCTAAACAGTGATGTGAGCCCAGGAGTACAAGGCTCTGCAAAATTCCAAGGACCTTCACTGAAGTGTTGAACAGAGGGACACTGTATCCCTTCTAGAAAGCCTCAACTTTAACAGCCCTCGACTCACACACAGGGAACCAATTTCCACAATTGGGGGGCGGGTCCCCATGCAGAATCTGGCAGGGGGTGAACTGACTGACAGGCACAAAGCGGGTAATAATCCTAGAAAACTCTAAGCCTTTCATTTCCTTGAAAACAGCTTCTCTGAAACAATGTCAGGGTCAGGGTTCTATGCGACTGTCCCTGCCTTGGGACTACTGGCTTAATAAGACTTTCTGTGAAGTTTCAAATTAGGTCAAAAGAGCAGTGCATTATGTGTAGATTTGAATGTCCATTAAAAAACAATAAAAAAGAAAAAGAAAAAAGTTCAAACAAGTGGTACGTATGGTCTGAAAGTTGTTTCTGATATGGTATCTGTGATGACTGCCAACACTGGGGTTTTGTGTTATGGACAGCATCTGACTCCAAAACACACGGACTCCAGTAGCAATTCGCATGGATGACAATACCGCAGATGAATGCCCTGTCAGAACAAGTACCTCCAAGGCCTGAGGGCTAGAACAGGGTGAATTGACACTTAGAAAGTTGAGGTTTGACTGAATAAGGAGCACAAACAACAGGTCTTAAGGCTTCCAATAACTATAAATATGAAAATGAGCATGGAAAAGTTTGCCCTCTGACAGCAACCAGACTGGGCTCACTGAGAATCAACTGTTAAGAAGCTCATGGGCACTATTAGAAGAACTAAGCCAACCTGGTTAAGGAGAAGAGTGGCTTTTTAAAAAGTAGTATGGAAAAAATTATTTAAGAATATGCATATTTTTGTCCTTATTTATTATCCACATCATCAAACGTAATAAATTTTAGCCAATGGCTACTTTAATAATGAAGAGACTTTGTGGGGGGGAACCCCAAACCAGAAACCTTACAAGAGGTTCTCCTTTTCTTTCTGGATCTTTCATTTCTCTTGGGTCTTGGGGAAAGAGCTTCTATCTTATAAAAACTCTTAATAAAGGTTAGCCATTAATATAAAAATCAAATAGGTGTGAAACTATTTCTCATTATCCATGGAGCGTGCTGCCCCTCCCCGGGACCAATGAGCCAGCACCCTGATCAGGCTGCAGTGATCCATAGGGTGCAAGTCCTTCTAGCCTGAGAGCACTTCTCCTTTGGATCTCCTTACAAACTACTGTACATCACATGACTGTCTTTCTCTAATGGAGAAGATGGAAAATGCATCTGCTTAAGACACTTGGACAGAGAGTTCTAGAGGAAAAAGAAAAGAGAGCGAAGAGAGAGAAAAAAGAGCCTGCTAGGAGAATGAGTAAATTACCAATTTACAGCAATTCACTGTCACGTGTTCCTGCAATCTTGTAGCTCCTGACTGCTTCTGGCAGATCTGTACTTCAAGACCAGTAAAAGCTCAGGACATACTAGACAAGGGCTAAAGCACTGATACCTGTAATGCATAACCAAATCTCCACACGGGATACAACAAGGCTGACAATGTTTCTGTTGCCCTTGTTCAGTGTTATAATACAGTAGTTCAATTTATTTTCTTCCTTATTTTCTCACCTCTCTACATACCAAGGGAGATTAGGAAAGGAGAATTTACTAATTTTTTCCTATATTGTTCACAGCTTCTCTCTAACAACAGGTAATGGGGGTAAAAGGGTCGAGAGAGTGAGGAGAAAGGGTTACCTTGAGCAGTGTGTACACAGCTGCTCGAATGCCACCAGGGTGGAAGGAAAGGGTACAGGATCAGCCAACTACTACTTCTGGCCCACTCCTACCCACACCCCAGAGTGTTCAGCACAAACCAAACCATACAGCTTTAGCGCCAGGGAAGAGGCCCTCCAGTCACTGTGCTCCTAGTTCAGGAAGGAGCCCACGGCCTCACTCTAACCAGCTTTAGTGTGAAAAGAGAAAAGTTGTCAGTGGCAAAATGCTCTGTGCTAGACAAGGTCTAGCTAGGCCCCAAACTAGCTGTAAAGACCAGTAGTCTTTTCCTCCTCCCTGCGTTTGCACACATACAGAAACAGAAGTAGTAATGTTTCCATCATGCTAGCTTACACTGACTAGCTCAAAGGCTGCCTGAGATCTGTCTACAACCCTTCTCATTTGTTCTTCCTGCAGGGATAAACCAACTTAACTCTTGTAAACCTAATTATGCCCATGATAAGTTTCCAACGAGAATGAGAATCAAATGAGAACATAGCCTCAAAACTCATTCCACTTAAGAGCACACCAAATTTAAAGTGTGTCAGAGAAAAATCCGTATCACTGTGAATCGTAACTTAGAGACATCTGTGTTCTCTACCCAATTCTCAGTCTTGCCTGAGCTGTGAGGCACACTGCCAGCTCAACACTCACTCACTTGAATGGATGAATTTCCATTACACTTGGAGCTGGTAAGCCTTGGGGTCCATTTGTATAACATGATTGTTTCCAATTTGTTTCTTTTCCTACCGATAGCATGTGTTTAGCAAACTCTAAACATGACAGTTTCACATTTCATCAAGGATGCTGGAACTGGAAGGGAAGGTTCTACTGGCCTCTCACACAGTTGAATTTATAAGTAACTAGAACAGATTAATAAAATATGGTAGCTTTTCTACTATCCCAAAGGCATGCTTAAAAATATGCTATTCTTTACAAAAACCTGTAATTTTAGGGCATTTTTCTTGCTTTCTTTTCTTCTTTGTGGAATATTCATGAGTCCTAACTTTGGTGGCATCTCAGCTAAAATCAAATACAGAATGCTAAACAGGGCGAATCCATGTAATTTACTTCTAAACCTGTAAAAAAGTAATTTAATACTGTGAAATTGCTTCCTATCACATATATGACGAATGATTCCCGAGACTTGTCCTTGACAGCTATTTTAAATCACCATGACTTATTTTCCTATGATTCACTTAAAATGAATAAAAACTATGTATACCAAAATATCCCTAAATTCAAACTGTAAATCTATAGATTACATTTTCCTATTCAAAACTGTGCAATTTCTTTATTGATACTAACATATACAAACCTGAGTAGTCACTTCCACAAAATGTGATTTGTGCCAGAAAGCTGTGTGTAATGACGTCCAGATCACAGTCCTGGCAGGTCTGTGAAGAGGACGATTCATTTTACCTTCTAATAAGCGAAACACTCTAGTGATTCCAATTCCTGATACTGGTTTATAACTATCTGGTAGGGTTGGTGGCAAATCAGGAAGGGCACTGCTCTCTCAGTCCAGAATCTGGGCCCCCAGCCGAGATGGAAGTCTGTCTTCTGGGCTGAAACTTTCGAAAGGTCATGAGAACACACTCTCTGAACTGAGAAACCAAAAACCAAACGGTCAGCAGGGCAGTGTGATGGTGCTCTCTTGGGGTGACTGGAAAGAGGGACTTTAACTCTTAAAGGACAGCTGGCCACTGAGGAAACGCAGTGACCAATTATAAGAGTAAACCTTTCCTACCCTTTTCTCCAGCTCCAAGTGTTCAGTGTGACGAGACTGTAAACGATAAGGATCACTCCAGTGCTGTGTGCCCACCAGTTAGGACTTCTGCTTCTTCTAGATCCCCACTCACTCTTCCCAGTCTATGTACAATACATTCACCACCAACAACAAAAATTATTTTAAAAGGCAACATGAAAATTCTGTAAACTGGACCCAGCTCCAAACACATTAATACTACAAGTAGTCCCTTCCCCAAATATATACCTGAGTTTAGCTACTCATGAAAGTTTATAAGCACCGCCCCGTTCTTAAGTGCGCCCCTCCCCCAAGTTTTAGATGCTTTTCCCTGAACAAGGGTCTCAGGACTTAAAAAGCCATTACTAATTCCAATTCATTTGTTCTTGATTATCAGTTATGCAAGAGATCCCCAACCCAGGACCCTTGCAAGCTCTGTGTTAGTTATCTATGGAGTGTGCTTCTGGGGCTCCAGAAATGGCTCGGCTCCTGGATGGCGCAAAGCGGTGCACTTTGAAGGGGTGCGGCGAGTGACAGGGATAGAGATGGGTGAGGATCATTCACCCAAATTCTCCATGTTCCAGTCTTCATGTGCAGCTATCCGTTTCCTTGGGGGTTACTGCCTCCTTGGACTAGCTCTGAGAAAAGCAAAGCAGGGATGATTTAAATAAAATTCACATTTGTGTTAACTGTTAAAAAAAATTAAATTAGTCAAAGAGCTTATAATACGTGGTTCCTCTCATCTGGGAAAATGGCTTGATTTTGTTTAATCGGCCAGTTTCCTTCCAGAGGGTGAACTCTACAGTTCTGGACCTCCCAAGTCAAACCTCAGCCCAATCACTCAGTAGCTATAGGACTTCTTGCACATGAAGGAAGGATAATGCTGCAGCTGACAATTACTTCACGGAGGATAAGGAAAAAACTGAATAAGATACTAATAAGATAATAAGAGCATGTATCAGCTCTTTAGCATAGTGCCTGGCACAGGAACGGCATTCAAAGGAAGCTCCTATTATTTTAAAATCCTGACTATCCCAAAAATGAAATAGGTGGGAAGTATAAAAACAGACATAAGATTGTATCAAATAAATGCTGGTAGCTAGTTTGGAAAAATAAGATTTAAATAATTCCCAAACAGCCGGTTATCCTAAGAATGAGAAAAAGAAATGTGTGGTAATACTAGAGAAGCTACCTCCAGAGGCCTCGTCTCCTGAGCTTTCCCGCTGCTGCATGAGCTGGGAGCACAAGGCCCAAGGGGCCCCTTTTACCCGACTGCCTGCAGGACAGGAAGCATTTTCCAGGAAAAGTTCCTGCATAAACAGGACATCATATAGATTTTCCCAGAACAGCAATGGAGTCATATACAGTTGTGACCTGTGAGCAACGAGGTGGTCAAGGCCACCAACCCATCACGCAGTTGAAAATGCATGTGTGGCTGAAGCTGGCTCTCCGCATGCATGGACTCCTAACCATGCATACTTATTTCCTACTACCTAGAGGAACAAGAAGAGCTCTAAATTTTGGCAATTTTTACCTGATCAAGAGAAAGTGTTGGGGGCTTATGTGGTGGCAGCTCCTCCTGTGACGTTGCTGGTGCTGGGGTCTTTGGGAAAGAGGGCTGTGACTGGACTGGACGCATCTGCATTCTGTAGCCACAAGGAAGGGACAGGTAAGTATTAATGAAGACATACTAATTAGAAAGAAAAAAATATACTTCATTCATGAAAATCTCAGGCAGAAACTCCCCTCATTAGCCAGGTGATCAAACCTGGAATCATCAATATTTTGTCCCAACAAAACTGACGTTTTGCACCTCTAGGTATGATGCAGTAAGTACACGACAACACCTAATACTTAGTGTTTTTGACAAAAGTGTTTAGCTTGACCCAAACATGAAGAAACAATGAGAATTCCAGAATTTGGGAAACTACATGAGAACTGGCCTGAACTCTTTGGAAAACAAAAGAAAATAATATAATGATGGGGTGAATGTTGTAAATTAAGAGACTAAACAGAACAAGCAAATGTAATTACATGAACCATCACTGGATTCTGGATGGGGCAAAAAAAAAAAATCAAAATAAAACAAAAGAACAGTTATAAAAGACATTTTGGGGACAACTAGAGAAATTAGGACTCTGATAGATAGTACTAATATTATTTTCTTTGGATGTGATTAAGAGTTTGGAGTATGTCCTTATTCTTAGGAGATGCATGCTGTAGTATTCAGGTATAAGGGTCACAGTCTACAATTTACTTTCAAATGGTAAGGAAAAAAGGCACAGAAAACAAGTTTTACAGAGGCAGAAAACAAACATGACATAATGTTAGATGGGGGGAGGGTTTATGATTAGGCTTCATAATTTGATGAGGAATAAAACTTGAATATAATCTCCCATGCCCCCAGGGTTTGAGGGACCTATTTTACTTTGCTCAGTGTCTGACCTCAGCAGAAATGCTGAAGCCTCTGCCACCATCTAACAAATGGTGGCTATCATGTTTCCAATATCAAATGCTAATTAAAGTCATTTAAATGGCAACTTCTGTTTGCTTTGGGGAAGGCGATACTGGGGAACCCCCGCCCCCCAATGAAAGATAAAAACCAGACTCTGAGGCTAAATACATTTCTATTAAGTCTCCAATATCGATTCACAGGCTTTTCTGGTCCTAGACCCACTAAAGTTTATCTTCATTCTTGAGGACATTTTTCTTTTAAAAAGTAACATGTATTTTTTCCCCCCATGGAATAAAAGTTAATGCAATCTTACCCTGATGGTCTGTACATTTCCTGGAGAGGTCCCCTTATTCCACTTCCAGTGCCAATTTGTTCCATCATTACAGCCTGAAAATGGCCCAGGCCCTCTTCCTGGCAGCGGTAGATGGGGCCCTCCTGAGAGAGGCCGTTGGGCTGGGTAGCCACTGGATGGTGAGGTGGGTGAGCAGCCACAGGGGAAGAATACGCCCTGGGCTGGAAATGACTAACTGGCTGCTGTGGAGTATATGGAGGCCCTGTTTGTAGCATCACACCATGAGGTGGGAAAGCAGATGAACCAAACCCTACCCCTGAGTTCAGAGGTGACGAAGTTCCATAGAGATACTCGTTGGCTGACAACGAACTCTGTTGCTTGGTAGCTGCATTATGGTTGTCCAGGTCTAAAAATTCTTTGGGACTCTCCGGCCTCTCCATAGATTCATCCAGATTCTCTTCCTCTGGACCAGGATTCTGCCCATCAGCTGGGACGACCTTAGCGGCCACTGTGTCCATTCGGGTCGGGGAAGTTAAGGCAGCATGCAATGTCTCACAGCCTTGTAGATTAGCCACAGCATTCTTATCTGAGAAGAGGGGCCTTGGAGGAGTAGGCTGACCAGGTGGGGGCCCCCCTGGGCTTCCTGGGGGATGGAGATGTCTCTGCCACTCAGAAAAGCCCTGTGGGCATGTGTAGTAAGGAGTTCGCTGATAGTGATGGTAGGAAGGCTGAGGTGGTGGCTGGTAGGAATACCTCATGCCTTGGTGAGGGCGATATCGGGGAAAGACTCCAGAATGAGGGTTGTTAGAATGGAAGCTCCTAGGGGAAAAATGCTGAGGATGTGATACTGAGGGTTTACCTCCCATCACAGGACCCAAACCTTGCAGGCCGGGGTTGATGTGGTAATGTGTAGCTGAATTTGGGTATTCCAGGCCAGGCATGTACAAAGGAGAAAACTGGCTGACAGTGCCTCCCATCAAATTAGGGTCGGGACTGGGAGGTATAGCTGGGGTCTGTCCTGTACATGTCATTGTTTCCTGCAGTGTTTTGCCTCTGGGGCAGAGCAGCTTTTCTGAACCACTACCACCAAGGCCCTTCCCTTCTGATCCACAAGTGGGTGCTTCCATAATCACACCATTTTCTGGTAGAGCCCCTCTATTTGCCAGAGTGGAGAGGTCCCTCATACATCCCTGGGCTGCTGGGCTGGTGTAGCTGCTCTCCGAGGGCCAGGTATTCTTTCCCTGTAATGCCTGACAGGTGTCACCAGATGCTGAGGAGTCACTTTTGAGCTCTGTATGCTCTGCTTCCCTTTCTTGTGGTGAGCTCTGCCTGGTACAGTTGGTCTGCAGGGGAGGCGCAGGGTGAGGTAGTTGTTTGAGGTACACCCCCTCTGAAGCACCAATGCTTGGTGGCTTCTCTTCAAGCCCAGGCAAGGGATCTGCTGCAAGAAAAATGGAGAACAAAGTAACAATTTAATAGCTGAAATGACAATACTGATGGACGTGGCAATAAAAAGAACATAATGAACTGCCAGATAAGAGGAGTCAGGGTTGAGGTAGATGTGTGGTCATTTAAACCTTGGCTAGAAAATTTGAGGGTCCTTGAAAGTAGTCAAGATGTCAAGGCCCTTGTACACCCCCTTTCATAGACCAGGAGGCAAGACCTAGCACCTCTAAAGCTACTCATCGGGTTTGCCAAAGAATGGAGATATCTTTGCCTCCTTCTTCCTGTGTTATCACTTTCATTTAGTGATAGGGTGTGAAATGATTCATGGTTCATAGACTATAAGTAGATGCACGTGAAGTATGGCAGGAAGATATGGTTGTCACTAGGACTGCAGGCCAGGCTGGGAGGCTCTAAAACCTGACACAATGAGACCAGGGCATGATGGGTGTCAGGAAGGACGGATCCCTGACTTGTGCCCCATCACAACATAAGCTCCAAAGAAGCAGGGACTTTGTTTTGTCCCCCATCACACCCTCGATAGCTGCCCCAAATGGGAAACAGATATTTGTTGAATGAAAACATTCATCTTGTCTGAATGTCTTGAAAGCAAGATGCCTAGAACATAAAACTCAGAAACCATCTTTTACATATTAGAGAAATTTAATAAACCCAATGAAATTAAATTACTAGACTCAAATGCTTAATTATAACCTCAGTCTTATTATGTTCTTTCTAGTAAGACAGAGTTATTTTCCAGGTGTAGTCAAAGTATAATTCTGGAAAGATCTTAAGGACAAGATTAAGAATTCACAGTGACTTTTAAAGATCTACTCTACTAGGATCCCAGGCTACTGATAAACTATAGTTGGCTATAAAGATCAAAGGTGCAAGTTAATAATAAAAATTAAAATCTGCACATTTTATTATTCATTCAACATAAAACACGGCAACTAACAAATTGCCTTTTCCAAGGTGTCATCAACTCCACTGCTAGAGCCTATGCTCAAAAAGTAGGTCTTTCCTCAAAAGATTAACATTAAAAAGTCAGTTTGAGTTCTAGGCATTCTGCCAACTTTATATGAAACCTTCATCCTATTTTATAAAAGTCCAGTCTCTTTTCTTTAGTCACGAGCTGAAGGAAATTACATGGAATACATGCCAGTCATCTATCCTAGAAATAAGCACTAATTACACATAGACTCTTCTTCTCATCTTTTTTTTCCAGATTCAGGTTTACTCTCTTGAATGGCAATTCTAAGAAATTCCTTCAAGATTTGCTAGATCTCACTGTTCTCCATTCTTAGTGGATACTGATGTATCCAAGAAATAAAAGGATAGAAACGATCAGACTTCAGGTGAAATACTCCAAACTTTTATAACTTTCAAGGTAGGAAATTTTAAAGGCAGTTTGATAATATAGTGGTTAAGAAAATGGATGCTGGATCCAGTATGTCTGGGTTCAAGCCTCAATTCCATCATTTACTACGTAGATAAGGGCAAATAATCTAATATTTTTGTGTCTTGCATTTTCCATTTGTAAAAACAAGGCTAATAATAGTAGCTACCTGAAAGGCTTGTTCCAAGAATTAAATGAGTTAATACATGTAAGAGTCTCAAATAAGAGTGCCTGGCACAGTTTTACATCTGTGTGGCAATTACTGCCACCAAAAATCCTTCTGGATCTTTGGACCAAAACATCACCATGCTTGGCCCACCCCTGAGTAGTTCAAGAAAGAGGCTAGAAACCAGTTTACATTTGGCTTGTGTAAAAAGATTATTCATCAATGAACAGCTTCAAGGGCCAGAAGTCACATAAAAGTAACAGTATAAATTACCTCGGTCATTCTCAGGCTCTTGTGTTTCACTGTTATCCTGTGTCCTCCCAGGGTTCCCCAAGGCAGGTTTGGGAGCTGGTATACTTGCTGATGCCGAGTGAGCTACCTGCGGAAAAGGGCCAGGTAAATGGGGTGGAGTAGGCTGTTGGGGGTGGTAAGGCACACCTGGTGGGCAAACACGGGAGGAGAGCTGTTGCATGGCGATCATCTCTGGGCTGTCCATCATGGAATCCCCTCCTTGCACCCCTCGCAGAACCTGGGAGGGTGCTCCAAATAGAGGACTTGGTGCTAGAGGTGGCTGTAACCGATGTCCACCAGATTTACAGGGTGTTCGCATATACCCTGAAGAAGGAACTCCATGAGGTAGAAAGCTTGACTGTTCAGTCCACTGGTTTGGAGGAAGAGGTGGTCTCATCACTCGGGAATCCATCATGTGACCAAGAGTACGAGTCTGAGAAGGCCCTGGCCCCATGGGGGGCTTCTCATCTGGCCCTAAGGGTCCTGGGTTTGCAGCACCATGGTTTCCATTCCAAACAGCAGGGTATACTCGATTCAGGTATTTGTATGATCGGTACATGTGGCTGGGAGGAATTTCTGAGCTTCCAGGGAAGTCTGGGGACTGGGCCGGAACCCCTCTGTGCCTGGGAGGAATAAATCCTGGTTGGAATTGAGTTGGTGAATACATATTTCCATCCTGACCGGGGCCACTTATCTGCCCAAGAGGCAAGGATCCAGGATGTGAGCCCATGTTAGAAAAGTGCATCAGCCCCCCACGCACTTGCTTCTCTTCAGGTGTGCCTAGCCTGGGTCCTCGGTGGTTGTTAATTCCAGATGGAGGCTGGCAACAAGAAAAGACAGCAGCATTCATTAAAGCCAAAGAATAAGGTTTACCTTGTTATGTCTTTCATCTAAGCAAGAGACTATAGAACAGGAGAAGATGAATAACATTTAACCTGGGAAGAGACTGTACTGCTGAAATTTACTTGTGCAACCCTCTATTCCTGCACATTCTGAACAGCCTGTTTACCTGCATGGAAAAAGGCTGATGCTGCTGTACCGGATCTCTGGGGTGTGGTTCTGGGACTCTAGAGGAGACATATAAGTTGGCAGGATCTGATCCTCGAAGGGGGCCAAAAGTTCCTGGTACTGTCGGCCTCTGTAGGGCATTGAGTAAAGACAAGGAGGGAAAAAAAAAGACAGAATGAAAATGAGGACTTTCTTGAAGATGAACATAACAGACCACTAACAGCACAGAGTGCCAAGAAAAGGAAGACTACTAGCACAGGGGCTCACCTAGGTCAGGACTGACTTCAGAGCCCAACGCAACTTCCCTCTCCAGGAGAGACAAACTGGTGTTTATCTCTCATTATTGCTCCCTTCCCACCAAGAGCCTTTTTAGCCAATTTTTTCCCTTCATTAACTCCCACTATGAAAATTTAATACCACACATATGTTGTATATCTTACAAGTATCCTAGGTACTTCTGTGCTTTATACATAAAAGACTTGAGATTTCTTTAATCCCTATTTTTGCCCACATTCAGAATGTATGGTTCAAATGACTATGAGAAAGGAGGATTTAAAATAAAGTAAGGATAAAAGGACAGATAAAGGGAGAAAAAAAAATCATCTACACACAGAGAAATTATTATAGAAGAGGAACCAATTGAAGGCTTTACTTTCCTTTGAATTCACCAACTAAGGGAAACCTCAGCAGAATTTCAGCTATCCCTTACCATCTGGTTTAAAAGGGGTGCCTGGTTGGGCATCCCACCATAATGCAGGGGACGAGGGAGGCCTTGGCCATTTGAGGAGCCCACCTCCCGAGGGAGTTGCATGGAGCTGCTGCTCTGATCATCACCAGAAGAGGAAGTTCGGCGTGCAGGTGGCAATGACTTTCCTCCATTCTCCACGGGCTGCTGTTTCCTGCTGGGTCCTTCAGAGTCCCTAGACCGGGTCCAAACATGGCTTCCACCACTTCGCCCAGCCCGGCTCCGTCTTTTCTCCCGCTTTTCATCCTCTCTGATCCAAAATTCTTCATCGGTGTCTCCATCTTCACCAGGAAAATGCTTCATCATTGCCCGATGGAAACACCTCTCTAAATTATCTGACATCTTGGTATACTCTATAGGAAGATACAAGGATTAACCTCCATGTACAGCTTTTATAGACATCAAAAGACAATTATACTACTAAACGAAAGATCCTATCAGGGTAAACTCTTGAGCTTAATTCAACTTGAGTGCATATTATGTTGCAGAGCTATGTACACAAGATGCAGACATGGTTTCTTCCTAAAAGGTTTCCAGGCTGTATGGCTGGGACAGTAACTCTAGGACCACTACCCTAAATCAGTAAAAATTTAATTAAATTTCAAAATATTAAACATAATCAATGAATCTGCTTAGGTTTTAAACCAAGGCATTCAGAGCTCACAAGCAAATAGCTATAAGTTTCTCTATCTGGAGCCACATATACTTTGTTATAGAGAGCTGCTCTGGTATATACTTCTCAAGATGATTTAAGAATCAGCTCCATCTAGATTTAGTCTCACCTGTGGTTAACTGTCTGTATTAAGGAGGCACAGTACAAACTGGACCCAGACTGGTCTGTAGGATGAGAAATAAACTGAGCAGTTTGCCATAAGCTGCCCTTTTCTGTTGTGTGGGATATAGGAGAGTCCTGGCACATACTGTATAAGTGGTTAGAATGGCCAATCCCATGGCTTTTAATACACATTATGTTTTTTGTCCTAAAGAAAAATCTGAATCAGTAGAGTGTATATTTCTAAAACAGAAGGCATTTTACTCTTGGTTCTAATGGTACAGCTCATGTGCACGCACAACTACCCCTTCCCACGTACCACTACTTTCTCCATTATATTTTCGACAATTCCTGAACATAGTCTTCATGTCATTTACGAATTCCTCCTTGGTACAGTATAAACCTCCATTCAGTTTCTTCTCCATGCTTGAAATATCCATGGGAACCTAAAACAGGATTCACTGAATCACAATATGCTAGAGCAAATGTCTTGTAGTCCTTATGAGGCAAAAGGAATCATGTTGTTATGAGCTGCTCAAAAGCCTGGCATATAACCAGAAATTCTGACTCTCAAGGAACAATGGATGAACTTAAAACAAAAAACAACAACAAAAGGCAAGATAACTGCATAGTAGGTATAACTACCTTAATAATCTGGTAATAGTTTGGGGCATACGATTCATCCACGGGTTCCAAAAAAGGCCAGGAATCCTTGTGAGCCTTTACCACATCTAGAACTGAGAGCCAAAGGGGAGAGCTTAACACACTTGCATAGAAGTATTTTTACCAGAAACATGACAGTTGAGAATGGGAACTGACCTTTATACATGGCAGTGAAATCATCATCCAACTCAAAGCTGTAAATAATAACATAAGAAATTAATAATAACTTTGACCACCTTTCTCCTTAGCTCTCTTTATTCAAACATAGACACAGCTGGTTACACCCAGTTTTAGAACAGTCCCAATAATTTTTTAAAGGATACATCTATAACACTGATAACACTTCAGAAAATTATGAAAATGAGGGTTAGCACATTTTAGCCAAAAAGGGAATACCACTTTTCTCATCTATAAAATGATGGTGGAAGCTTAGATGATCCAGAACTTAATTTATGGCCCTATAACGGTTATTTAATATATAATATATAATATTTGATATTATATATTTAACATATAATAAATGCATTCTTTTCCAGGTTTCATTTTACTCCAATAATTATTTTTGTGATATAAAGAATAACAATCCCCAAAAAGCATAGCGTAGAACAAGCAGCTCATGAACACTATTATCTACCATATAGGGTTGTTTTAAGAATTAAATGAGGAAAGTACTATTAGCACAATGCCTGAATACTTAATAAATGTTACAGGTTGCTACTGTATTATTAAATACTCACAGGTCTTTAGTCTTTTTTTCTTCCCTCATGGGGGAATTAGGGTCCAGATGGGAAAGTTCTGGGGGGAGCTCCTTCCCTTGAGCCAGCAGCCATGCCCTTTCTTCCCTGAGCTTTCTCCTCTTGGCTCGATCTACAATTAACACAAAGGATTACAGTACAAGTGAGTTAAGTACTCTCTACTTAATTAGACACTGAGTAAAGGTTCTTAGTAATTGTGAGAGAAGAGGAGAAAAATAAAAGTAGTATCATGAAATTACTTGTGCTTCTTTTGCCTGCCTCTTTTCTGGTAATTACGATAATTTTACAGATGAATGTTTTATGAAAAATAAAAACAAGTGGGGCTGTTTCCTCTTAGTCATATCAAGTTCAAGTTAGAGGATGAAGGCGGTAGGGCAGGCATTAGAATCGGGGAAAGGAAAGAGCAAGGCTGAAAAAATAAATGGAATTAGAAGAAATAAGAAAAAATATAAGATTAAATGAGGATTATCCTTTTTGAGTACTGGAGGTCTTTCTTCCTTCTCTTTCAAAAAGCAGCACACATTTTTTAGGACCAGCCTCTCAATCTAAACATACAGAACTTTACACGAACATCCAAGCTCTCAAGGTTCTGGATTTATAAAGGCATCCATGCATATCAATTGTCTTTGCTCTCCATCCCACCCCCACACTGGCAGCTGGCCCCTACCAAGCCAGTGGCAGTAATAAGTCTGGCTGGGAACAAGGGAAAGACGCCAGCTGGAACTGGCATGGAGCTGGAAGGCAGGGATGATTGTTTTTCTGGCTCACAGCCATACCCATCACACACACTTGCCATTCGACTACTATCCTGATGGGGCACTCATTGCCAGTAGGGAACAGGAAGTTCAGGAGTAAAGATGAAAGGCAGAGTGATGAAGAACAGGTAAGACAAAAAGAAGGGAGAAGCTAGGAGAGATCTTGCTTTCCTCTCCTAAAGGATAGGTCCTGTGTTTTCCGCTGCTATGAGCATATGATTTTGTAATGTTTTCCCTGTCAAGATCTATTTGACTTCTTTATGTTCCTAGATTATTTTCATTTATAAACTTGGAGTAATCTATATTTATTTTAATTAATCAAAGGCACTTAGCTATAAACTTTATAAATTTTTTTTAAAAGAGAACTATTAGCTTAAAGAAAACTATGACTAAACCAATATTGTGTATCTACCAAACTGTCAAAGCTTAACATTTCCACCTTAACTTTAATACGATAAAGTCTTTGCTTTTTTTTTTTTTTTGCATTTTGTAAACATGATAATAACCATTCTTTTAACATGTCATCTTGTGCATATATGTGAAAGCTCTCTAAAATACAAACCCAGCAGTGGAACCGCCAGATAGAGTATATATGTTAACTTAATTGGGCATCGTCAATGTGATTTCCAAAGCGTTATAGCTATGCTTTCAACAGTGATGAGTTACCTCACCCTCACTCGGTATGATCAAATGTTAGCATTCTGCAAAACTGATAGGTATGACATAGAATTCTGATGGTTTCATTTTCCTGATTGTTCATTGTGTTTCTGCCACGTTTTCCAACAATTAATGTAGTAATGTAGTAAAATATATCAATCTTTCTCCTCATAGTTTCAACTCTTTGTACTTAAAATTTTTTAAGTTTCAGTATCTTGAAGATAGTCACCTGTATTTTCTTCAAAAAAGTTTTGGCCTTTAGTCTATCTAGAACTTATTATCTGAGAAGAGATCTCATTTTTTTTTTACCCCTATCAGTAAACAGTTGTACTGGCACCATTACTGAAGAACTCGCATTCTCCCCCAAGGTCTGTTTCTATTCTATATTCTATTTAACTGCTCTCATCATCTACCTCCATGCCAATACCATGCTCTCATTCTCTGTAACTTTTATTTTGTTATTGTTAGAATGAGCGTTCCCACTATATTGTTTTTGGAAATTATCTTAGCTATCCTTGGCCCTCTGCTTTTCTGTATAAATTTTAAGAACATAAAATGACTATCAAATATTGACTCAGGGTCCAATTTCTCACATTCAATAATTTTTTTAGAAATTGGTTTATTCAAAACAAATCCAGAAAGGTTCATACGCTGGCATGTGGTTGACATGTTTCTTAAATATAGTTGAATTTCTAACAGTGCCCCACCCCCCATCCAATTTATTTGCTGAGAAACATCATTTTGTCTTTATAGAATTTCCCACATTATGGATTTAGCTGATGGTATCCTTACTGTGGTGGTAATGTATTCCTTGAATTTCCTGTAAAACTGGCAGTTGTATCTAGAGGCTCTGATCAGACAAACAGGTTTGATTATTTGGGCGGGGGACAGTATTATTTCACAGATGAAGCTGTATACTTCCTTTTTCATTACATCAGGAGACATAATTATCTGGTTATCTTCTTGTGATGTTAAATTTCATGTGTTAACCTGATCCTTCCCTAAACCTAGTCTTTAACCTAAAGATTAACAGAATTCCAAGACAGTAAGCTGCAGAGAACATCATCTTTTGCGTGACTGTTTTCTCAATAATTTCAATGTATATATCTAGTACCTCTAAGGATGCATAGGAGAGAAGTTAATTCATTGCATGCAACAGATGCCTTAGGGCAGGGGTTTACAAAACAGCCAAATACAGAATGTAACGCAACTAGCTGTTTTAATAATAAAGTTTTTTGAGAGTACAACCCTGTATGGCCTCCAAGCCTAAAATATTTACTATCTGGCCCTTTACAGAAGTTAGCAGATATCTACTTAATGGAATTAAGGCTTAATAGTCCCCAGAAACATTGGTGGAAAACAGCTTTGCTTAGACCCACTTTTTAATCACTTGTTATTCTATTTTTCCTGCTACATTCATTAAACAAATCCTTATTTTTCTTGGCAATTTTTTGCACATTCTGAAATACTATCTGTAAAGAAACAAAACTGCTTCTTTCCTTCTATTTTATCAATTTTTAAAATATCAAGTTGTCCCGTTTAACTAAAATGATTGCTGATTAAAAAAAAATACTAACATTATGAACTCATAAATTTATTTGATATTTTAAAAATCTATTAAGGTTTTGTTTTTTCAACACTCAAAATGTCTCATTTTGGCAAGTGAAGAGTCCCTTACAGTTGGCTTCTGTGTTTTTAAATACAACTTCCAGTAGCTGATACTTCCATGTTTTCTGTTTAAGGGTCTGAGTTCATCTTACATTTTTACTGCTAAAGTACTGGAATCAGTCATTTCTCCAGAGTCTTGGTTTCTTCTGGGGGAGAATTATGTTTAGAGACTACCGACTGAATGTTACAAATTCTCCTTGCTATTAGGTTGTGCTATCTTTTTAATAAAATACATCTATACACATACATCTTTTTCCTTTCTAGAGAAGAAATCCTTGCAGAATACAATGCGGAACACAGAAGGAAGGATAGAGGAAATCTTTGCTTTCTTCTGGACTTTGAAAGGGAATAGTTCTTCTGTCTCCCCATTAGATAGATAGAATATCTACTTAGATTTTTCTTATAGATACTGGTTAAGGAAATCCCCTTCTCAATTTTTAGAAATTACCACAATCCAAGGAATGCCAGGAATCATAAGAAGCTGGAAGAAGGAAGGATTCTGCCTGAGAGCCTGCAGAGAGAGTGCGACCTTGTCAACATCTGGATTTCAAGTTTCTAGTCTCCAGAACTCTCAGTGAATAAATTTTGCTGTTTTAAAACACCTACTTATGGTCATTTGCTATGGTAGCCCAAGGAAACTAATAAAGAATCCAATCATATTTTCTCCAGAATCCTATTGTTGCTTCTGACAAGTCTGCTACCCTCTCAGGAAATGTCTTTTCCAAACTGGTTATTTTAAATACCTGTGGCCATATGTCCTAAAATCCAGTACACCATGTATCTACACGTAACTTATGTCTAGTTTACATCTCGTTTTCTAAATCTGAGGATTTGTTTTTCATATAATCAAGAAAATTCTGAACCATTATATCTGGTTATTTTTTCTGCCCCACTTTTTTGATTCTTTCATTTTAGAACTTATAGTAGACCCATATTGGATCAATCAAGCTATACACCATCTGAGTCCATTATTAAGCTATTTCCATCAGCTTAAAATCCATCATTTCTCCATTCTCTGCCAGCTCTACACAGTCTGTCGAAGTAGGTACTAGAGGGAGAGTGGGAGGCCAGATAAGAGCAGAAGGGATTTCTTTTTTGTTCACTTGCTATTGCTGTTTAGTCACATGCCAGCAATAAATACTAGTTCTCATCTGAGAACACACTGTTGACCCTGATAACCAGGTTCTTTTTTTGTAAGTCCCAGAACCAGGCTTGATGCCTGCCTTCGGAGCTACCAGCAATGACCCATCTTCTGATGTCTGAGGTCCAACTCTGCAGAACCTCTCCTGAACTTCTAGGTTCTGATGACCCAATCCCCTTCCCTTTGTTCTCCTCGCTTTGGGGGTGTTAACTCCCTTTCAGCACTTTTCTCTAACTCCTTTTAACCAAAGACTTTAGTTTTGTTTTCATGACTGGACACTGAATGATTAAACAAAAGTAACTTCTTTCATCACATTTATCTTTACCTCAGAGCTGGATTTTATGTAGTTCCCAGATATATCTTCCAGTTTGCTGATTCTCTCTGATGTGTATTTAAGCTGTTTAATACAGTTATTGAGTTGTTATTCCAATAACCATACTTTACATTTCTAGGAATGTTGTGTGTTTCTCTTGAATCTGCCTGTTATTTTCAAAGTTACTTTTTATGTTGACAATTCCTTTTAATATCTGATAATGCTAAATATATTTATTTTTTATCCAGTATATGTACCAACTACTGTTCACAGTAGTGCTTCCTTGTCTGCTTTTAAAGTCTAATTTTCTATTAATCTTTTTGCAGAGATTTATGTATGGTTATCATTCCTGGGGAGAGGTAGAGAATCCCTAGATTGACCGCAATTTAGCCTAATAGTCTGCCCACTAACTTACTGCTGTTCTTAGTCTCCCTAAAAATAGAATAGTTCCTGACAAATTTCCTTCCTTGGTTAAGATTTTAGATGTGTTCTTAAAACGAGTATTTACACAATATTAGATAAAATATTATAACATATAATGTATTACAAAAAAAAAACCATGTATTTGATTCAAGAAGTTTTAGATTATGTATTAACCATATTGAGAGAACAAGAAAGTCTCAATAATGCCTATTTCCATATTGACTTAGCATGAATATTTGTTATAATCCAGTCTTGTGACATCCTTTTTATACAAAGATAATACTAATAAATAGCAGTACATCTGGCCTTTCCTTTTAAAAAATACATAATGCTTTTAAACTATTTTAAGTGTACAATTAAGTGGCATTGGGTACATTCAAAATATTGTGCAATTATTATCACCATTTTCTATTTCCAGAATCGTTTTTATCATCCCAAATAGAAATTGTGTATGCATTTCTTATTTCTCTCTCCCCTTGGCTTTTAGTATGTGTCAGAATTTCATTCCTTTTTAAGGCTAAATAACCATCCATTTGAGGCTAAATAAAAATGTGGTACATACCACATTTTGTGTGGCAAACATGATAACCACTACACTTTTGGAAATGTGGTACCATTCATTGTATGTTTATCCATTTGTCTACTGACAGACATCTGAGTTGTTTCCAACCCTGTGCTTCTTTCTACCTTTCTTAATTCACTTCCCTCCTTTCAAATTTCTTTAAACAAATGAAAAGCTATAAGCCCTCCCCTTTGAAATATGTGTTTATATGTCATGACATTAGTTTTGCTAGCCATTGCACAGAAGCATATAACCAAATATTATTAGCTCATAAGCTGTTTGCTCCCTTTATAGAGAGCAAACATCAACATGAAAAATGTTCTGATTCACAAATATTAGTCGTTATGGTAAAAAGACCCACATAATGAAATCCTCTTAGAATTTAATGTCTCAAAAAGTTTGTTTCTCTGTTAGCTGTTTTAAACATTAAAATTCTCCTATCGATACATAAACTATTATTTCCCTTTACTAAAACTTAGCTGCCAAGCTGTCAGGTAAGTTTACTGTCATCACCATTTTATACCTTGTAAAAATTCCCTCCACACTTCCTCCATGGAAACTATCATTTGTGAGCTTGCTGTGTGCCAGAGACAATCCTTTTTTCATTTAATAATCCTTCTAACAAGGCCTGCACAGCACTATACAATATGACCCCTGGCTTACCCCTATGAACTCATTTACTGCCAGTCTTCTACATGCTTTGCTCACTTTGATCCAGGCATAGTGGCCTTCTTGCTGCATATTTCCAACCTCAGTGCATTGCACTTGTTATTCCCTCTGCCTACAATGCTGTTCCCTATCAGATATTCATGTAGCACCCTCATTCATTTCATTATTAAATGTCACATTTTCAGAGAGAGCTCTCTTGACAATCTTACTTAAATGCCACTCTTTATCTCTAAAGTAGTTTTATTCTTCTAATCACTTACCAGTATCTATGACTTATTTACTCTCTGTCTTCTCACTATTAGAAAGTAAACTAGATGAAAGAAATAACTTATTTTATTCAATACTATATTCCTACAGTAGTGCCTGGCACAGAATGGGTGCTCAAAAACGATTTTTTGATTTGAAGAACAATCTATAACATAGGTATTATTAATCTTACAGGTATAGAAACTGAGCCACAAAAAATAAGTTTTGGACCTATCTGTATAAATTAAAGGTCAAACTGACAACAGTGTACCCAATAATAACTCCACTGAAAATTACAGAATCCCACTGAAAAATATAAATGAATAAGAGCCATAATTACTACACTGAGGAATTTAAATCTAACGCTGGAAATAAAACACAAGCAAAATTTTACAAGTTGGTATGTTATATAATGTGGTACAGACTAAATCTGCACATTAAATGTGCTAAGAATTTTAGAATGAAGAAATGATCAAAGCAGGAACAGTGTTAACCTATTAAGAGACAGAAGTCACAGCTCAGGAATGGAAGTAAAAATGCACACAATGAGACCAGAGTCCTTTAAATTTTATAGCTAAAATTTACTTAAATTTTTCATTGAAACACTGCATAATAGTCAAATTCACATTATGCTATTTTACTGAAAAAAATTAAAAGTTCAATATGCTTATTTTAAAAAAAATAAATATTGGTTGATTGCAACCAAGCCAAATAATCTGTTATCACAGGACATATTAGGTTCAGCTTATAAATGTAACTGCTACCTAAGAACCAGAGATAGTTATCCTTTGCAATAACTACAAATGAAAGAAAAATCCCATTACACAAAGACTAGGACTTGGATGGACCTAAACCTGAGAAAACTACTTGCCCTCTTAATATTATTTATAATATTCTAGATTTAATTGTATCATATTTGAAAAACATTTCTAAGATTTTCTTAAGGAAATTTCATTTGTGTTTAAAATTATTTGTGAAATTAGTAGTCATTAATAAGACCTTAATTTCTACCCCCATTCTATGTAAGAGACATAGCAGAGATAAGAATAGCAAGCAAGAGACTGAAAGACCCAAAATGACAAATAAAGGTGCTGAAGTAGGAATGCAGTGGCAATGAGATTGGATCCAGATGAATAAACAAGACAGAATACAATTTACGAGAGAAATTGCCAGAAAAAGCTTAGATAATGACAGAATCCAGTTCTATGTAGCTTTGGCTATAGGAGGGCTATTCCCATGCCACATGCACCTTTCCAAACTATGTAGGGAAGCCCACATACCTTCCACTGCCTTGACTTTTTCCTCCAACTCTCGTTTCCTTTCTTCCTTTAGCATCTGCTCTTGCTCCTTCTTCTGTACCGCTAGAAGAATTTGACGTTCTTCTTCCTCTTCTTTGCGCTTCTGTTTTTCTATTCTGGTAAGCACAGGCATCTCCTGTGAGGAGCCAATAAGTGTATAGAGTCAATATACAACACTGTAAGATCAGTTCTCTCTGAGTTAAGATTCAATTTTTACTGAATTCAATCTATTTGATATTAGATAACTAAGAAATTTATATCATAACTGTAAGTTCATTTTATCATCTAAGGAATACATGTATGAATATAAATGTAAACAATAACATTAAAACACAGTGAAGACTGAAAACATAGTAAAATTTCAGACCCAATGATTTACACCATTTGTAGTCTTTGGGAGATCATCCTATGAATATATTTAACCAGAGCAACTGAGGCATTTGGAGACACGGTTGTTTTAGATTTAATATTTGCAATAAGTGAATTAAAAAGTACTGCCATTTAAGTAAACTTAAATGATTAAAGACAGCTGCTAGACAGAACACAGGCTCACAATTTCAACAATGTGCATCATTTTGAAACCCTTAACTTTTATACTTTTCTTTACTAATAAAGTAATGAATAAATTGGGGGTTTGGTAGAAAGGGCTACCATCTGCCTTAAATACATTGGGAATTTGCCTAAGAAATCTAAGAAAAAGTAAACAAAAGAAAACAGGACTATTATAATTTATGAAAGTTTTACTCTATATATTTTCCAGTATAACTAATTCTGAGCCATTCTGTAACCAGAACACTGAAGATATAAACTGCAAATTATTTATTTTCAATTTCTGCCCTTGATTTTTGTGATGTAAAAGCTAAAACTTTTTATTTTTTTAAATTGTTACTGAAGAAGTAATAACTATTGCCTACAAAAGAATGTATAGAAGTTGAAACTCAATCAGGAATGTGAAGCTTTTCTTACAGGATCTTTTCAATAGGAAGACCTAAGAATCTTTAAGTTAGATAAATTTATAAAAGTTTCATACTGGGAGAATTGCTCAAGTGGTTTGTGGGGAGAAAAAGGTGAATGCAGACTGCCATTTACACAAGTCATTAAATACCAAACGGCTCTGATGAAAATTTTATATTATTTTCTTTATAATCTTTAAAACCAATTCAGACTCTCTTGCGACTCAAATTTTAGAAGTTGTCTTGCCTAGATAGTAAACCTTTTCAAAGTCCTTTTTAATTATTCTAAGTCTATAAGCCTGATTAAATAATTTGCTACCTAGACAGTAAAATGTGGAACAAAAGAGATAAAAATGAAACAAATAAAAAGAACCATTACTACTGTATACATTACTGTACTCAATCAAAGGAGTTTCAATAGCCCAAGCAAAACTAAAGTCCCCTAAAATCTGTATCCTATAATCAGAGCAGGCAGTTAGCTATGTTAGATGTTTCTGAAATGGGAATGCTCCTGGCATTAAAGCAAGGACAATTCTTCTGAAGAATATACCTTTAGTTATGGCCTCTTAAATGCCAGTTAAGCACCTCTGCAATTTATGTGTACTACTTCTTCTATCCGCCCCCACCTCCAGGTCCTTACTTATTCCAACTTTTTGGCAACATCTTACTCAGCTGATAAGTTATGATGGAACTACAGTTAACAAACCAAACACTATGCCTTTGTTCCTTGCAGCTGTATACTGAGTCCAAGCAGATAGCTTTAATAAATCGATTCATAGGGTAGGGGAAAAGGAGGAGATAGAGGAAAACTAAGCCTTGTCAAAAGAATGATTGCATTCAAAGAAAACTGCAGTACTTTCTATAGGTTAGACACAGTGAAAAAAGAGAAAAAGTAGATGTGTATATATAACAACCAAAAGTTATTTACATATACATAATGATGGTGTGTGTGTGTGTTCTGCCTTTCTATGACAAAGGATAGCAGGTGAAAACATGAAATAGTCTTCCTTCATTCAACCAGTAGAAGGGGTATTAAATAGCATCAGCATTTTAATGAAGATTAAAGAAATGAAGGCAATGATTCATGAACAGAAATATTAAGTCATCCAACAGTCATCTGGAAAACAAACATGGAGAGACGTTACTCAAGAAGTCAATGCAAGGAGAGAAAAAAAAACAATTACATAAATCTTTAAAATATAAAAAAATATATTTTTAACAAATATAATTGTTCTTAGTATGTAAAGATGTCTTACAAATCAATTAAAAGTAGCCTCCCACACAAAACAAATGATACGAATAGAAAGTTCATAGTAGATAAAACATATCAGTAATCAAAAGCAGGATTAAAAAAAGCCTTTCACTTTACAGATTGTTAGAGATGATAAAAAGTGATACATTTGTGAAGAAGTGGTAAAATAAATGCTATTAATCTGCTGCGATACAAGTCTTCTGGTAGACAATTTGGATATATGTATTAGGAATCCTGAACAGAGTAATTACACTTCTGTGACTTTATCATAAAAGTGAGATAAACAGGCAAAATTTTTTCTACAAGTTAACATTATTTAAAATAGCAATAAGCTGTAAATATCCTAAATGTTTAATAATAGGTAAAATCACATAATCATCAATATGTGGTCAATAAATATTTGAGGACTATTTAATGAAATATGGAAATTCTCAATATTAGATGAAAAGCACAGGTCACAAGTTAATATTCAATGATTCCAGTTTTAAAATAAATCCATAAAGGTCCTTAACCAAATACATAAAAATGAAAATAGTGTTGAGTCCTGAATTGTGAGATTACTATGTATTTATAGTTTTCTACATGTAGTCTCCCAAGTTTTCTACAAGAACATGTAAATTCTTTTGGACTCATAAAAGCTCCTTCCCAAACTGTGACAATGAACTGGTTCTAATTACACATTCTAGTAAGATCTAATTTTTATTAACTTTTTACTTCCTCCACTATGTGATCCCTATTAAAAGTCTAAAGTTAAATCACATTGAATATCAAAAGGTTAGAATTTGCAGATTTTTAAGATGATGTATTAAAAATGGACCATAAACATTTTAAGATATATTGGTAACAATGAAACAGGACTTTTTAAACTTAGAAAAATTATATAGGTAAATGATTACTGTGAAACGAGAGGCTCTACATCATTGTTTTTCTTTTTTACTGAAGTGAAATTCACATAAAATTTTTAATGTGTACAATTCAGTGGCATTTAGTATATTCACAATGTCATATAACCACCAGCTGTGTTTAGTTGCAAACAAATTTAGCATACCAAGAGTAAACCCTGTACCCATTAGGTGGCCACTTTCCATTCTGCCTTCTGCCAGCCTGGCAGCTGCCAATCTGCTCTGTCTTTATGGATCTACTCACTCTGGATATTTCACATACAGAAATCACACAATATGTCTACTTAGTTTGTTTAACTACACTAATATTTATGCTAAGTACATAAGATGTACTAATTGAGTGACCTGAATTTACAGCATCTTAAAAAAACAACATACAATTCAACAGGAGAAAAACTGAATTAGAAAATGGGCAGGAGATCTGAATAGACATTTTTCCAAAGACATACAAATGGCCAACAGGTATAAGAAAAGGTACTCAACATCACTAATCATTAGAGAAATGCAAATCGAAGTCAAAATAAAGTATTATTACCTCACACCTGATAGAATGGCTATTATCAAAAAGACATGATGTACATGCTGGCGAGAATGTGGTTGGAATATAAACTGGTGCAGCCACTACAGAAAACAATATGGAGGTTCCTCAAAAATTAAAAATACAACGACCATATAATCCAGCAATTCCACTTCTGGGTATTTACTTGAAGTAGTGAAAACACTCATCAAAAAGATATCAGCATCCCCATTATTCAATGCAGTATTATTTACCATAGTCAAGATATAGAAGCAACCTAAGTGTCCTTGAATAGATAAATGAATAAAGAGAATGGTATACATATAAATATTGTTTAGACATAAAAAAGGAAATTCTGCCATTTGCAACACATGGACCTTATTTATGCTAAGCGAAATAAGTCAGAGAAAGACAAATACTGTATAACCTCTTGTATGAGGAAGCTTACACACACACACACACACCCCAAAACAAACCCAAACTTATAAATAAGTCATGGAGATGTAATGCACATAATGCTGACTAACACTAGTGAGTAACACCATATAGTACATTTGAAAGTTTTTAAGAGAGACCTTAGAAGTTCCCATCACAAGGAAAAAAAACTTGCAACAGCAGTGGTGATGTTAGATTTATTCTGGTGAGCATTTACACACACACACACACACGTATAAAAATATATATACACAAATATATAGACAAATACAATGTCATTATGTTATATATATCCGAAACTATTAATTATATTGCCCCCCCCAAATTTAAGATTTGAAGAATAAGAAAAACCCAAAACAAGAACAAAAAAAAAACAATTTTAAGGTCCCAGAATGCTCAGTAAGAAAAAAGGTCAAGAACCTAAACTGGCATTGGTTTGATAGCTTTTGCCCACTGTGACCCTTTCTTCTGGTGTTTTGATCCCTACCTTCTATTTTTTATTCCACCTATTTACCGGTCACTTTCAACAGTCTCTCCCCCGCCTCAGTATTGCCCCATCACTTGAAAACAAGTCTGCTTAGTTGGGTACCTCTTTTTCTCACATCTCTCAAGCCCCTTCCTCTTTCATCATGTATAATAATTCAGCAGTTGCCACTTGATGAATTCCCAACAATATTGCTTTAAATAAAATGTATTAGTCTATGGCCATGCCACCCTGAAAATGCCTGATCTCATCTGATCTCGGAAGCTAAGCAGGGATGGGCCTGGTTAGTATGTGGATGGGAGACCACCTAGGAAGACTGGGTGCGGTAGGCATCAAAAAAAAAATGTACATATCTGAAAAAAACCATCTATGTTGTGCATCAAGAGTGTTTTAAAATTCCTATGCTAATTTTCAGCAGTACACCACCCCAAGGTAAAGTAAGTGCTAATGAAAATATCACTAAAGGACAGGACTGAACTCAACCACCTGAAGACATTTTTGGTAGTGCTTTATACTTTAAAAGAAAGTCTAATAGTTTGAACTTTAATATAAAGAACAAGTACAATCAATGAACAACTCCCACCCAAAAACTGAACGTTAAAAAAAATCTGTTCTGTATTGTAATTTTTCTTTAAAAAGGGTCAGTTGCAAATGGGGCAGGGGTCGTTGTTTAAATGCTTTATAGATAAAAAAAGAGGCCTGCTAGAATCAAGGAGAAAGTTTAATGAGAAGCCAATTAGAAACACTGCTTTATAATCCTCTGAAAGATTATAAATAGAACCTCTGGGTGAAGTAATACCCAGGACTCCCTTTCCGAGTTTCCACCTCCCAAAGGCAGCTTACCCGACTCCCTGGAACTCTTGCCAACTTCAGCAGCACACTTGCCATGATGCCACCACAAAGAGCTCCCTAGCAGTGACAATGTCTAGAGTTTCCTAACAAAAATAACCACTGCAGCCCTAATCCGAGAGTTCAGACAGTTTCCCTTCACTAACATTTACCCCAGGAATCACAATTAAAATACTTTTTGAGGAAATAAGATTGAGCTCTCACCAACATAGGTCATAAACCCTGCCTGTAAGGCTTTAAAGACCTGAACGTCTTCTGCTGTTTAAACAAAAACACAAACTAATACCACAATTAAGGTTTTTTCCCCAGTAGGTTTGGTACCATAACAGATATTCAGAATCTCTATAATACCATGGTTATCTGTACTAAAACTAAAAGGCAGAATTAAAAAACAAAACAACCCACTGCCAAGAAAACTTCAAAGAAATTTTAGTGTTAGAACCTAAGGTTTTGCTTGCAGCAATGAAGCCTTTATATCTGTAGTACGACTACCATGCAATCTGAAATGTAAATAAAGGTATTTGGAACTCAGCCCAGGACACTCAAGAGAAAATGAGAAAGAGCTTTTAAGAAGGTGTTAACTTCAAGGTAATAAAGATAGTGAAGACTCCGCAAGGCAAGATGAACTAGAAAGCCACTTGATAACTATGGCTAGATACCAATTACCACAGGCCATTCCAAAACTAATGAATGCTAGGGGAAAGAAGAGACGGGGGAGATCAGAAGTCAGTCATTATAGAATTGGTGTTTCAAAGGTAATCAAATGTTAGGTAATTAACTCTTGGCCAGAACACATCCAAGAGCTGAAAAAAAAAAAGAGGTAAAGGATAAATACAAATACACTGAAGTAAATAAAAGGTTATAAACCACTTTTTCCTTTCCATGGCTCACGGTAGAATATATTTAATAACAAGATCTCTATAATGTACTAATCTCGTTGTCACTTCAATTTAAGAGTCATGAAAACATTGCTGCAAGGCAGTAAGACGGCACCATACCCTAACAGGCCAGTCAATGACAGGGTCTGAAGTAAAATGCACTGTCTCCTAAGGTACGACTTTCTATAACCAATAAATTGTTTAAATATTCAATGAAATATAAAGCAGGTAAATGGTTAAAAAGTGGACAGAATATGAGAACTGACCATCACTTAGGCTTGAGAGTTAGATTAGCAGACAATGGTGAAAAACCTCTAGTAAAAGAAACGAGTGAGATGAGAGTCTTAGAGTTAAATGCCAGCCACAAGCAAAGGGGACCTTCACAGAATGAGAAGATGGAGAAATTGGCTTTCTGGACACTTGCACTGCGCATCTTCCTTATTCGTGGTTTCCTCCTTCCTTCCACTTTTCTATTTGACTTCCATCATCAAATACATCTTTATCAGTGATCCAGGTTCCTTAGGCCTCATTCCACTCTCAACTCCACAATGTTTAAATTAGTAAACAGAAACATCAATTTTGTCCCTTCCTACAAGTGTGATGCCAGAGTTATTTAGCTACTCTAAACTATGTTACATAATGAAAATACCCAAACATGTTGGCTCCTGAATGCTGCTTGAAAAACTCTTTTATTAATACACAGTTGTTGCCCCAAACATTCTCTTAAACATTCCATCTCAAATTGCGCCGAATACTTATCTGTCTTCAGAGGACAGAGGTAACATTCAACACGAACTCCTAACATTTTCCTGCACCCTCGAAAGCTTAACTTAGCATAAGCGGGAGCAACTCTACTCCATGGCAGAGGCCTGCCTCAGACGCACTTCATCTTCCCAGAGTCAGCAACATCCATTCTCCTTCTCATTCATGACAATCCTTCATGTCCATGCTGTATCTTCAATTTAAAAATCACACGGGATCCTGCACCACGCTCTCCTCAACTGCTTCCTCTTTACTTTTCATTTCTTTCATTATTACACTTTTCAAAACCACAAATAACAGAACTCACAAGAACTCATCTTTTATTCACTACTCAAACTCTTGCAAGTTGACCCTCAGATGTATTTCTAATGAACCCTCTCACAAACATTTTTCATCTTCTCTCCCATTCTAGACCTACATTTCCAATAGCTGGGATTCTACTGCTATTTCTTGATAGAACTGATGCTCATTGATTTATTACCTTCCAGTTCTTCCTAACAAAGTTATTTATCATGGTGTGACCAGAGAGGTATCTTTCTAAAACAAAGATCGAATGACATAATGTACCTTCCCACAGCCTACCTGTAAGAGATATAGTAAGAATAATCATCACGGGACTCCAAAATCTGATTATTTCAGTATTTTCTTCCACTGTATATTACGACATATCTTATATGCCAGCTACATCCAAATACACACTGTTCTTTGACCATATTACGTACTATTCTGGCTCTGTATTTTTTAAAAATATGACTCCACCAGCCCCACTGTCTGCCATCAAAATATTAGCCAAACTAAAAGTTTCAGGTGAAAGATAGTTCTCTCTGCCCCAATTCTCCCTTTGCTCAGCACTAATTCTTTCCATCTTTCATTTGTAAACTTCTATTACATACACACACACACACACACACGCATGTATAAAATATTTATTATTCTCATCTGCATTAAATATGGATATCATGGGAGACTGTTAAGACCCAAGAGTTTGAACTCATGTCCTATTTTTATACTTCCTTCTCTTTCTAGAAATGCATCTTGTGTAAGAATATTCCATAAGGAATATTCCATTTTTAAAATTTTTAAAAATGACATAAAGGTTAATAAAGATAGAAAAGAGTAAACAAAATGAGATGGAACAATCCTATTGAACGCTTAAAATTCCTTCCCTCTATTCTCATACACTCACCTCTCTCTTGATGGATTTGATGGACAGGTGGTCAGATATCCACCTAGGTTGCAACTCTGCCTTTGTGCACTGTGGATGCTTTCCCTATGGTTAGAAGTGAGGAAAATAAAGGAAAAGACAGATTAGAGTGTTCTCAGCTACTGCTACTGCTGCCAGTAGAAGAATGGCCTTTAAGGCACACAAGTGATGGTTTTACTAAGATGAGGATCAAAGGTACCCTTAGGATAGTAAAAACAATCACTGAGTTCCACAAGGTACCAAGCCAATTTATTCTTAAAACAACAACAACAACAAAACCAAAAAGAAAAAAACCAAAACCAAAACCAAAACCAAAACAAAAAAAAACAAAAAAAACCTTACAGACACCAAGTGTCTACTTTGTTACTGGCAAGAAACTTCTTTAAGTGTTTAAACATTTGAAAAAATGTAAATTTCAAATTTATTAAAGGAAATCCACGTTTTATCACCTTTAGGTGACAAGAATGGCTCTGAAAGAGGGCATTATGAGCAGCTGGAGGCAGACCTCCTATTAAAGGCAATTCAGTGGCAGCAGTGAGAAGAGTAGCTTGGAACCAAAGGAGTAAGACAGTATGGGGAAGACTCATGGCCCAGGAATCAGAGAGCTTGCTGGAGAAGATTAGAGCTCTGAGAAAATTTAAGAGGCTTGAAAGTGATTGTTATAGGAGATTTCAAAGGAGGAGTTTAGACAACTCTGAAACTAGGTAAATATTCTGAAGGCCAAGATAAAATTTAGAACTTTTATGGAATGAGCTGCATATTCTCACTGTTAGACTAGTAAGGGGGTAAAAGCCCAAGCCTCACATCTAACTAAGATGAATAACTTCTGTGGCTTCAGTATCAGTATCAATATCATCCAGGTTTGTTTTTGGCACCACTTAATGGAAAATCCTGAGACCTGAAGGCATCAAAAAGGTAAAGGAACAAAGGGTTTAATAAAATCAATGACAATACAGTTTAAACATGCTGTAGTGGTGGTCGATTTAATGAGATGAAAGCTTTAGAAAGCTTTTCTGAGAAAGACCAGGCCTCAGTACAATGCAATCCCAACTGTCAAAGGGTGTCATGATCCTCTTTTCCACAGAAACTACTCAGCAGTTTCCTCGAGTAAGCCTATGAACAACTCCTTTACATGCTTCAAGACCCCAGAAGGAAGAGCTCTTGAACTTTAAATATAGGTAAAAACTTACAATGGAACTCTCAAAGGAATTGTGGCAGTTTATCTGCTAGTAGCTATAAAGGTTAATAACAGTTTGACTCCAGATCTGCTAAATTAGATAAAAGTTACTAATGAGGAAAGTGGTATTCTTGATACAGGTGAACGTATTTCCCTACATCATTTGCTATCATCTTTTGCATGCATTATCTGTACCCTTAGTCAAACTGTTTGTTAAAAACCTAACGTTTATAAGCCATCAAAAATCACTGTTTGCAACACCAGCAAAAATACTTTTATAGTCTGCATTTAAAACCATAAAAGTTTAACTTTTATATGATCAAAGCAGGCTTTACCTTCTGATATATTTCAAAGTTTACAAGGCTACTATCCTCCCAGTTTTATCCGGTCTGCCTTACCTCTCTTATGACTTGCAATTATTTTAAGAAATGTGGATTTCGTTTTCTACCCAAATTACCCATCAGTTATCCACCATCATAAACAATAAAAAAGACCAAGTGCCTACTAATTGCTTAGTACTATTGTAGCAACAGTGATATGGGTCCTTTTGTTTAATTTCCACAAAAGCTTATATGAAGTTATAGCATTTCAATTTACTAATAAGAAATCTGAAATTCAGAGATACTAAGTAACTTATCCAAAAGGAAAGCTAGATGGTGGCAGCAGCATAATTCAAAGAAGTTCAAAGAAAGGCTTATGCCATCGCTCTAACGCCTAATCTTTTGTCACTGTCCCAGTTGTTCCATGTCTCCTTTACGTACTATATTCTAACACTGAATGGTGTCTATTTGTAAGTAACACTTTCTGTTTACCAATGTATATTTCAATTTCACATTTGAATCAAAGGCTTAAATTATTAGAATAAACCCCTTTAGGCCAATACAATTAGGATGCATAGTGGTAGTTTAACACAGTTAAGCAAAGCAAGAATTTAAAAACATATATACTTCAAGCACTTATTTTAATGTATAAATATATTGCCATTCACCAATCATTTGATATAGGGCCCCACTAAAAGAGGTTTCCTATGATTTATTCATATAAATCACCCTCTTAAAACTTCCAGTTCCTCTTCCAGTTTTTTTTTTTTTAAGTTAAAGTAGCATGTTAAGGACAGCTGCAATCCAAATACATAAAAACTTAAGCTAATTTTACACTCACCTTTTTAGAAGCAATTCATCTTGAATGATTTTAATAAAACCTTTTAATAGATATTTTATTGGTTTCATAATATTTAATTGCATAAATTCAGTAAAAAGTAAAATAAATATAAACTAGTTTGTAAAAATATTACAACTAACCAGTGATGAACATATAACTGAACGGCTGAATGCTAAAATTGAGCAAAGGTTGTGAAAAGATGATATATCTATATAGCCCTGAGCAAATCATTTATGACAGCTTGGTTATTAAGTGAAGGCCCCTTGAGAATGCTTCTAATGTGCTGATTTAAGTGATAATACACAGTAGGGCAAGGCATAACACTGTTCCTGCCTTCCAATATTTACATTAACCTGTTATTTTAATAGCATATTTTGACTATGCTGGAATTTGGCCGGGGTTTTAATAAATTTCAATTTATCTTGGTGAATGCTGGCATGTACACTTACTCTTCCCTTCAGAAACAAAAAAGTCTTAACAGATTTACAAGTGACTTTAAAAATATGTATCCTTAACTATGAATCATTTTGTAGCTTTTTCTTATTGACTATGTACAGTTCTAATTAAGGCCACACCAAAATGTTTTATTGCTGCAATAAATGGGCTTATTTTCAGTGGTTTTTAAACTTTAGAATGCACAAAGAATCACCTGAAGAGCTTCTACAACTGCAGAATACGTTATCACCTCCAATGGTTCTGATGGGGATCAGGAATGGTACATGGGCAGGAATCTGCACTTTTAATAAGCATGCCAGGTGATTTTGACGCAGAAAGTCTAGTTACCCAGCACTATCACTAAATTCTAATTAACAGACTTTATAAGCAGATTTATATTCCTCCAGGCAAAACAGTAAAAAAATCTTCCTCTTCTTTTTATATTACCTATACAAAACCTATAAGACAATAATGAGTGTCAGAGAATTTAGGCTTAACTGATAGATTAAGAGGTATTATTTTTGGTGAAGAGATAGTTTGTACTTGTTAGTATTAAGGATTTAATATTTATATTACTGAACAAAGATAGTGTATTTAAGATATTTGCAGCTGAACAAACACGGTACCTAATCAATCCATTTCTTTCTTCACTTTTGAAATGTTTGGAAACTTATCTTTTATTGAAGGTTTAGAAAATTGCACCTATGACTAAATCCAAATGATTCTGGAGCTTTTGACGGGATCCTTTTGTGAAAACATCTTTCTTAATTACATGGTCTGCTAAGGTTTTCTACTGAACAGTTTAGATGTTCTTATTTTTGTGATCGACAACCTATTTTACTGAAGTTTGAAAATTTAGAACTTTTTATGTCTTTGGAAATATCAAATTATTATTTTTTCTTTTGGTTCCTAATTTCATGGTTCTTCTTAAAAATACTTATTTTAATTTTTTTTCTTGTAAGGAATCAACTCTTGACAATTTCTGTATCAAAACCATCAATTTTATGCTTGTATTTTTTTAGTTCCTCTGACCCCCAAAATCTTAGGTTGAACATTGTAGTAAAAATGAATTATAAAAGCTAATTAGATATGACTTATGATTTAATGTACCACTATTAGTCATATCAATAGTCACATATAAGGTCATATAAGGTTATAAAACCATCATTGCATTATAGCTATTTTCAGAAAATTGCATTATGTATTATAAATTCCTGGATAAATTGTCAGTGAGTTCCACATGACAAAAACTAAATGTAATTATAGCGAGGAATTAAGCGTATCAGTAGGGAAATGCAGATTCCTTTGATCATCCATGAAAATGTTATTCCTGAGAAATTCTAAATTCCTGTTATTAGCCAAAGGTGACTTACTAGAATTTTCCCTAGAGCATCAACCTGCTTAAAGGTTAGAAACATCATTAAGTTCACAACAAATTAAGTAATTTATTTGTAATTTTGTACCTCCCTGGAGATACTATAGAAATAATTTATAAATATTTTCTCTTCAGATTTCATTGGCAGGTAGTCAGATTTTTCTGTCTTCTTAACATGTATTGGATTTATGGAAATGAAATAAGCAAACTAATTACTGAGCATCCACCACAGAAAAGGCATTACATTAGGTGCTATGGAAGTTAAAACGATGAGTAAGACAGGTCCTTTATCTAAAAAGCTTAAACAACTTACAATGGAAAGAAGGGATGAAGAAACATGTTAGAGAAGATAAGATAATCCTGAGACTGGGAGAAATAAGGGACAGCTCATGGAGATAATGACTTCTAGGTAGGGCTTTTGAGAAAGTAATGTTTTAACAGGTAGGGAAGTAGAGGAATAAAGATGTTTGAAGAAGTCATGAATTAGAAAGTATATACTTGTAAACACAGGATGTGAAACTACCAGTTGTCCTGAAGTTGGAGTAAAGGGCAAACTGAGCTCAGGTGGGAAAAGAGCTGGCACTAGAGCTAAAAAGACAAATACTATTCAGAGCTAGCTGCTTAATTGAATAAGAGACAGACAGTAAGATGATGATAAAAATATCTGTGTCGGGAGGGGGCAGGGGAGAGAGAGCTAAGGGAAGAGGCAGGCACAGATTGATGAGAGACATAACTTGGGGGCTCAGGGAACATTTTGTGAGCATTATTATGGGAGAAGGAAAGCTAGTAGCAGACTATGAAGAGCCACTGGAAGTATTGGGGTTTGGGGAGCCCTGAGAACTTCTTGGGTAAGAAGAAGTCAATTATGTGGCCTGTAGTGAAGCAGAATGAGTGGGATGAGATCTCATTTTAATACTCTAGATGAGAGAGGATGAAGGCTGTACCACTTCCAGGAGACAATAAATGTATTCAAAACTAATGAATAATCCTTAAATAATACAGCTTTACACCCTAATACAGAGGGGAGGAATCTTCCTTCTGGGCATACCTTCTGGGCAATCATGTTGCAGATCTCAGGCAGGAAGTCCTCACTGAGTAGCTTATAGAGCTGCCGTTCTCGAAGGGAGGTCCTCTCCCGAAAACTCTCAGTGACCTGTCTCCATTCTTCCTCTGTTTGACACAGGAGCCACCAAGTACCTTGACCTGGCCCCTGGGACCCTGGAAAAGGAACAGTTTCATTAAACAGATTTAAGACCTTTTCCCCAATTTTCTTCATTTTTACCCTGGGTCATGACCAAAACCAGGGATCAGGAAAAAAAGATCTATTACTTTTAAGGTTGACAATGCATACTTCTGATTATCCTGTTACTATCACTATTTACAACTAATAGTGAACACTGACTAAAGGTTACACAAATAGAACTATTATGATTTTCATAAGACAGATGTGAATATCCTAAAAATAGTTAAATGTATTTTATTTTTATTTATTTATATTTTAGGCGAGGCAACTCTTGGTTGACTTCGCAGACTGCAAAAACCTTATCAGTTTACAATCCCTTATTTTTTAATTTTTTACGCCTGCAGCACCTGGTCTTAGGTAGTCTCCCATCCAAGTACTAACCAGGCCTGACCCTGCTTAGCTTCTGAGATCAGACGGGATCGGGCTTACTCAGGGTGGCATGGCTATAGAAAGGTTAAATGTATTCACTTTTCTATGCAAACAGTTTTCATCTGAGTTTTTGAAGTCTTCCTCATTTCACTATGAACCGATATCTGCCACCCCTCAAATTATGTAACTGAGATTACAAAATTAAAATCTAGATAGAAAATCAATATACTCCTTTATGTAGTAAAGCATTTTACATTGACTAGATAGCTCTCTGAGAAGTTGCTATCATCCAAATGTTTGGGTATCTATTATACTATGGCCAGGTAATAGATCTCTAGTGAAAAGACCTACTCCTGATCTCAAGTTATCAGGTCAGAAAAAGAGATAGGCCCAGGATAAAGTGCAAGGAAGAGATAACTGAAGAAGGGCAAGGAGGCTCGTTAGACTGTCACTGCAATAATCTTAACTGTTGTATAACTGAAAAATGACAGTCATTATCTTGATATAAATCAATCACATTTACATAATCCTTTCCAAAAACTCCAGCAGAGGTCATTACCATTTCTTGTCTGTAGCTCAGATGCCAAGGAATTTTCTTCCTGCTTTTCACTGAAACACAGGAAAAGGAGATAACAAGGTCATGTCCAAAATTGTCTTCTGTTTCCCCCATAAGGGACATCCAACTACTTAATAATACAAGAAGTGTGTGTATGGAGAAGGCAATGTTAGAAGGGTTGACTCTATTGAAAAAAAGGAACTCTAGGATGCAAGTGTGTTGGTATAGAGGGAAAACTGATACATGAAAATCCATTGTTATGTTAACATCACCAATCTTTGGAAAATATTAACTTGTAAAACATGTTTTTTAAATCAGAGGAGTTAAGTGTTAACAGTTAAATGCCAAGAAAAAAAGGACGGTAGAGATTCCAAAGTCCTCATCCCTGATTCAGGGCTATGCTGAAGATAGGTGTATTTAATGTAACCTCATAGAATGTACAGGTTAAGAACACAAGAACAAGACTTGCTACTTACCTTATGACCTCAGGAAAGTTAATTAACAGTCCCATAAAATGGAACTATTAATGATGCTTACACCACAGATATGTTGGGGAATAAATTATAAAATACAGACATGCTCAGCATAATAGTATTAAGGATCACTGTCATTTGTATTCCTGAATCATTCTTGACATTCTCTGTAATCAATTACTTAAAGCAGTATTGTTCCAAAGAACTTTCTGTGAGAATAAAAAAATGTGCTACGTTGTTGCTATCTAATATGGTAGCCACAAGCCACATGCTGCTACTGAGCACTTGAAATATGGCTGGTGTGACTGAGAAACTGGATTTTAAATTTTATTTAATTTAACAATATTTAAATACTGTATTGAATACAGAGCTCTAAAGAATAAAATCACCAGTAGAGGGTAGCACAAGTCCATGTATGCTTGTTAAAATGATTCTATATTCCCAACACAACAGTACTTTAATTTCACTTACAGGGAAATGAAGATAGGTATAAAATAGCTTTTTGAACATATAAGGAGGTACAGATTGCTAACAAAATCTAGAAACACATGTTGTATGTATAGACATGATTTTAAGATATTTCTCACAAACACTGGTTAAAAGACCGCTACGATCTGTAGTCAATTTTCTGGAAAGTGGAATGCTGATTCTTAAGCATAAAAAAAAATCAAATTCTGATTATAGAGAGAAGCAGCAGTTTGGCCTCTGTTATGAGAATTTTTAAGAATGACCTAACTTCCATAGGTGTACAATGACAGATCTGATCCTTAAGTAAAAGTTTATTTATATAGTATAGGTCAGATTCTGAAAACTCTTCTATTAAGATTCACATGATGAAATTTCATAAAAGGTAATGGCATATAAAATCTCTCAAATGAAACAATCTTTTTCTCTACTAAAATTAAATATAAAGACTTTAAAAATGTTTAAGATCTTGGCTTTTCTTTAGGAAATTGTATTCTAAACAAAATATGTTTGCTACTGAAATTTCGCTAACGGCAAAGAATTAACTCTTAAACTCATCTATGATATATAATTCGTTTAAAATGCTGATAATTAGTCAGCAATCACAGAATAAACTTGCTCCATGATCCTATGAAAAAATACGTGGCATAACAAATTTTGAAAGTTAATACACAGTGAGTGAGTACATGCATGGTTTTCAGTCTATTATACTGTCACATTCACTATCTTGTTCAATTTAATCATCATTACTATTAGTATCTCCACTGTCCAATAAAAAAACAGGTATTTGCTAGAGGTTATGCAGCTAGGGCTTCCTGATTCCCTAGTGCACACTTGGTAATTTCATTAGCTTTCTAATCTGGGTCTCCATATAAGTCCCATGCCCATGAGTGAAAATCAAGGATGATGGAGCAAGTGAAATTAAAGTCCCCTCTTTCAGCAAAGAGGGTCTATGACTGTCACAGAGTAACAACATTTTTTACCTTACTATAATCTCCTCCTGTAGTTTCTTCCGTTTTGGGGGTCTTCCTCTTCTTTTTCCTGTTTTCCCAGGAACACTTGAGATATTTTTTTGTCCTTCACTTTCCCTAAGAAACAGTATATTAAATATAAGTGTTCTGTCATAGGATTGACATATATAAGCAGTTTATCTGGCCATGGGGATACTAAAAAGGATTAAATGCAGCAGTCACAGAGAAAGAGCAGGGTGACTTCCTGTCTTTCATTATTAGAGTACAGAACCAAGAAAAACTGACATTTGATGATATTAAAATGAGTAAGACCTAACACTTTCCTAAGAGTACTGCTCCCAGCAATAAAATCTACATAAAACAAAATAGTGGGCTGCTATGAAAAGGAGGACTCTTCCTCATTTAGGGAGAGTTTAGGAAGGCTTATGTTTCAGACACTCTTTAAGTTCCTTCTTGTCTTATGTTGATGGAGATGATCAACTCTAGTAGAAAAAAGTTCTCAAGTATTGAGTATGAAAGAGGAAAACTGGCAGTGAAATGACCACACTGCTAAGAGTCTAAACTAAGAGGAGCGGTGCTCCTTAGGAACCTCACAGCAAAACAGAACATCTACCTGTTTTGCTAGCAGAGGCTATAGTTTAATTTTTTTTTATTTTTGTATGAAATAACTCCTTGGCATTCTTTACAATTATAGCTAATTCCTTCATAAAGAAAAAATAATTTGTGCTGTAGAATTCTGACGAATTTTGTTTTACTTACATTTTTTGTACAGTAGCTATTATAGTCCTGACCTTTAAGTATGTACCTGCTCAGAGAGAGTTCTCTGTTGGATTTTCCTTGTACCGGATCCTCTTTGTACATTCGAGTTCCATAGAAATACCAATACAGTGCCCCAGAATTGTCTTCACCTAATGGCTCCACGCGGAGACTGTCAGCATCCAGACCCTAGGGTCCAAGAACAGGGAAAAAGAGGTTTGGGGGAAATGGGGAACAAAACAAGAGAAGACTAAAATGAAGGTTCATAATTTACACTTAGATATACCTCATATTTAAAGATGCCTAAGCATCACATGTAATTTTCAATCAGGACATATGAAACACAGAATAAGAAACAGTGCCTCCTTTGACGAATAAATAGGATACAGACATATTTCAAATACTTCCCATCCCTATCACAGTCCCCATTTCACCAAGGAAAGAGAAACCAAAGGGAATTTTGATGAACACATTATATATTTGGTTTGAATTTATTGTTATTTTATGTGTGCACCCATAAAAGGAAGGACAATTACAACACAGTGGAATGTGCTGTTATGAAAGCTTTGTCCCAGGTGATCCTCTATTGTAGCTTCATCATAACTGATAGCAACCTCTTATTTCAGCTGAGATCGAGCAATATAGCTCCCAATTTACCCCAGCGTCTGACCTGGTTTGGCCTTCTCACTGCTATTAAAGTCCTTGAGTTCTCAGCAAAGACTGTGCTAAATTGCACGATTTTTATACCATGTCCATGAGTAGGGCTGAACTGAGAAGTCATCACACATTTAATCATTTCTGACTGAACAGGATTAGAAACTGACCTCCCTATGAGTCAAAAGCAATAGCTCAAACCCTTCCTCTGAGATAGACTTCCAAAATAGATAACAACTCCTTCCTTCTCTGGCACATTTTTTGTAACGTGTATGTTTAGGTATAGTAGAAATGAACTTCACTGGCATATATAGGTTAAAGTCCTTGGAGTTTTCAATAAATATTTAAATTATGGAAAATCAAATTTCAGACCTTGGGAAACAAATTCAGTGGTTAATTTAGTTGCAATCTGGTCGATGACAGGAAGACTATATAGGTGACTCTGATTGTTCTCCTTTATCAGCTGGGACTCAGCACATGTTAAGAAAGACTAAACCAAAATAACATACAGTTGTATAAATGAATGGCTTGGATTCTCTTGGCTACAGAGGTTTTGTTTATATACATTGTTACTGTAGATCAAGAGTCCCAACACACTAGTAACACAAGACAAACTCTGGCTTCTCTTAATAGCTTCAGATTTTACAACCTGGATTGCTGGTCTTTTTTGCTCTAAGAAAACAGCTTGCCATTTAAGCACCTTGAGGAGATCAAAGACATCATCCGCATCTAGCCGATAATCACAGAGGCGGTGCAGGATTTCTACACGGGTACGAAGAGGCAGGTCTTGGAAACTGGATTCTCTTAGAGGGTTGGGTTTCCCTTCTTCCAGCTCCCAGCGGTAGTTTATGATGTCCTCTAGGTAGCTGTGGAATGTCTGAGGCCTAACCAAAGGCCCCCAAACACAAAAATACATTAATATAAAGCGTACAGGATGGGTGGGATAGGAGGAGAAAAAACTGATGGTTTGACAGCTGACAAATTTTAGAATGCAAAAAATAAAAAAACAATAATAGGAAGGATCTGATGAAAGCCCCTTACTGAAGCTTCATTGTTATTATACTATCTACTTGGGCCTTATATTTTCAGTTCCCTAAGAAGATAAATATATAGAATAGATTGTTTTACTTTAAATTACAAACAACACATTCTGGTGAAATAGGTAAAAGTTTTACTAATCAGTGGAATAGATTATGAAATTGAGGCAATAAGTCTTACCTTTGCTCACACAGTTAAAAAGAGACTACATAGTTCAGGTGGATAGTCACTTCAAAAGTAAACCCATGACTTAGAAGGCAAACAAAAAAGAAATTCAATGTCTGCCTAGCCTAATTAATTTATGTTTCAGGTTAAGATGCAAGGAAAAAATTCCTCCAGAACAAGTGTCCATTCCAATGAGCAACTATACTTTTACATTGTTTTGCATAAACTTTAGGGCAGATTACAAAACACCACAGTCTAAATTTTGAAGATAGATTTTCTATAGGAAACATTTAAGACAATTTGATGGTAACTTAAATTTTTTTTGGTTAGTCTGACAAGTCTACAACTGCATTTGATTAGTACCTAAATGTGCCTTGTATATAATAATAAAATTTTAATTGTTTAATGGTTGTTCTATATGTCTCAATTATTAAAGAACTTAGATATAATTTCACCTAATACTTGATTTAAAAATTTTTTTCTCATTAAGCAAACAGGTCTTACAGGAGTTATATGTCAATATGATTTTTAAAAAAGCATTCTACTATGTTGATTTATAATCTATGGTAGTTGTATTGATAGAAAAAGTGAGAGGAAATTTTTATGGAAAAAGATCAAAAGAGCCTTAGGCAAACAAGATGTTAAACAGTGTCCTTTTTCAAAGAGAGTAGAAATTTTATTTCCTTAATATTGATACCTCATTTGGGGAAAATGTGGATGTATTTGCTTATCAAAATACAGCATAATACCTCTAAATATCAAGGCTCTCACAAATCTGATTTGATTGCAGCATTCACATTCAAAGCATGAGCACTGGTATATGAATACCTGCTTGGACCTTAGTGGGTTTGGACTGGCTTCCTCTCTCCATTGCCTGTGAAGCTGGTGCTTCCCCTTCAGGAGGGAGGAGCTGGGCAAAGAGCAGATCAAACTGGTGGTAAAAAGCAGATAGTGTGGCAATGGTGAATTTGAAAATAAAATGGAGTGTTTTTTTCAAACTTATCTTTTACTAGTGAGGAGCATGAAGATGACAATCTCTTTGGTAATAAATCCCCTGACCTGCCACATACTTTCTAGAATTTCTAATGTACACCAAGTACCCCAAATTATGAGGCATGTTTTTCCTGCAGAAAAATAAAATATGGAATTTATGACACTGAGGTCATTATTTAACCAGAAAATGATCCACCTTTACTGAAGGATGCGGCAGGAGACAGGCTGGGCCAGCTTAGGGAGAACTTTCTTATTCTAATGTGAGGAGAAGGAAGCACAAGCATACCAACCCAGCAAACACTGTATGTGTACAGGGTTATTTTGTTTGTGCCTACAATACGCCTGAAAGCCCCTACTTCTCTCAGAATTGCATGTTTGAGATTCCTTTCCAATTGCCCCTATTATCCTACTCAGTTTCAATTACGTCACTTTTGCTAAGTTTTCTTGAGGCATCTCCATACCACCTTACCAAGGGGATACTTGAGAACTTAAATTTCAAGATAACTCATTTTCCTTGTATATTAACTTCTCATATAAATCTATATTCCTTGCTTTAAAGAACATCTAAAATTCAAGGGGGGAAAATATTTTTAAGGCAATCTGACCAAGGGTATTTGAAACAGACTTCAGGAAAGCAAAAATCAAGCTAATGCTTTCTACTTAGTGGTTCTCCACCTTCTGTAAGACATAAAGCTCTTTAAGAATCTAATAAGATGATATATTCTCTTAGAAAAGTAAGCACACACACACAATTTTGTGTGAACTTTCATGATTTTACTACTTAAAGGAAGAAGAACATAGTGATACTATGCTGCTAAGTACTGAAAAATGTCTTAAATTTCACAGGCTGCAGTTCTAGAGTTTAAATCGCCTGGAATATTCACTGATCGATCCACTTACCTCTGCAATTTTCTCTTAATGATTTAAAACACTTATCTTTCTGAAATTACTCAGAAGTACAATGAAACATTTAAATAGAATATGCTAACAAAAAGAACTAACTAGAAGTTCTGAGCTCAACCAGGTCTCCTTTGTCTAAATGAGCAGCTCTTAATTATCCCCTTCTTTTCCTTAGAGTAGTTCATGGGGGCTGGGGGGGTGGCAGCGGCGGCAGCTAGAAAATGAATGAGAATGAATCAGCCTTCCACTCTCAGAATTAGCCATTTCTTAGAACCCCTCCAGAAAATTCCCCTGTGTGCCTCAGAACATGCACTGGGAAGACCAATGCTGACAGAATGGCATGACCAGAGTAGAGTATGTTAACACAAGACTCAGCAGGCTGGAGCTGGCAGAACTCTTGACTATTCAGGGCAACAAACTTTAATATCTGCAAACTGTTTTAGAAGATCATAGATTTAAAAAAAAGGCTTTTGAGTTCTCTGAGGCATGTATTATATTAGTTCTGAAACATGGAAGGGCATCTATCCAAAGTCTACTTACAGGGGAGCAATTAAGGCATGGTATCATGGGCAGCACAATGGAGACCAAATGGAAGAACAACACTCTCCTATTTGCTATAGCTATTTGTGAAGCAAATGATACACGTATGCACAGTTAAGCTATATTTAACGTGAGCACTAAACTGAGATAAAGATTTCTATTCCAAGTGAAGCAACAAGCAAAAGGCTCTAGAAGGACATTCAATAAAGTGTTTGTTGTTAACAACTGCAAAAGATGACGGCCAAAATAATTTAAATAATATCTCTTGTCTAAGGTTGTACAGTGGCTGCCATGTCTAGCATATAATAAAGTCAATATGATAGCCAGGAAAAGTTAAAAATTACAACTTCAAAGCTGTCAACTAAGATACAAAACAAGACTAATTAGGAAGACTAATGAATGTAATAAAGGTTTTACTTGTGCTTATGAATGTTTATGTAGGGTAACAAAGAAAAGTATTTTAAGTCAAGTGGAAATCAACATGTACTAATCTTTAAAAAGACAAAGGACTCTTTTTAAGAGAAGCCAGATGGGGCCCTAAATACTATTTGTATGAAATGGAAGCCTGAAGTGTCATGTGTTAAGGTTTGAGCAGGTACAGTAGAAATTATCTGAATAGCTTCTGGATTTAAGGATGTATACTGCTAATCCTAGAACCTCTAAAACACACACACAAAGCCAACAGGAAATAGAGTGAAATGCTTAACAAAAATAACCCAAAACAAAGCAATAAAGAAACAACAGATAAAAATCAGAAAGGAGCACATGGAAAGGTGCTTAACATGTTAATTGGGAAATGCAAACCATTACCACAGTAAGGTATCACTTCACACACACCAAGGATAGCTAAAAACAAAATATACAATAAATGCTGAACCGGAAGTGGAGAAACCAGAACTAGTATAAATTGATGGTGGAAATGTAAAATGGTGCAGCCACTATGGAAAAGTTTAGTCAAGTTGCTCAAAAAGTGAAACACAGAATTACTGCGTGATGCAATCATTCCATTTCTATGTACAGACCCAAGAGAAATGAATACATCCACACAAGACTACACAAATATTCATACATAGCAGCATAATTAATAAAAGTTGAAACACTCTACAACTTTCCATTTATAAGAGGTACACCCAGAATAGTCAAAACTACAGAAATAGTAAGCTCATTATTAGTTGCCCGGGATTGGAGACTGGAAGTATGAGTCCCAAGCCTCGCTGGTCCCAGGTTTGACTGTGATCCAGGCTCACGGCTAGGAGTAGGACCCCAGATTTAGAATGTCACATTAGTATAGTAGGGCGCCTCCGCCTAAAATATGTAAACATACTTCATCTCACTGTATCACACGTGTGGCTGAATGCCACCAATGTGCTCTGATTATGTGTGGAGCCCATATGGTCCCCTGGGGAGCAGAAGGGGAGCAAAAGAAAGGAGCAAAAGAGAAGCAGAAGCGTGCTCCCCGCATTAAAGTTGGTGCATGCCGTTTCATTCTCATGTTGGCCCCTTGTGCATTCTTCCAACTGGGTGTCTCACCATCAAAACCTTCCCTTCTCGATCAGCTTGGCACTGACAAGAGGAAATAAGGAGTGACGACTGATGAGTCTGTGTCTTTTGGGGCGATAAAAATGTTGTAGAATTAGATAGTGGTGATGGCTTCACAATTTTGTGAATATAGTAAAAAACAATGGGCCGTATACCTAAAAACAACCTCAGAAGAGCAAGTGGAAAGCCAATCATATTAATAACTGCAATACATGTAAAGGAACTAGACATCCCAACTGAAAGGCAGAAACTGTCAAGCTCAGTGAAAAAAAAAAGCAAGAACCCAACTATATCATCTTATATATAAATATATAAGAAGACACAATTTAAACACAAAATTTAAAGTACAATTTAAATATAAAAATACAAACAGTAAAAGGATAGAAAATGACAGACCAGGCAGAATGAGCATAAGAAAACTAAATGGCTTTATTTAATACCAAAGCAGGCCTGAAGACAAAGAGCTAATTCACCAGAAATATATAACAATGTGTGTATCTAATATTAAAACACCAAACTCATATAACAAAAACTAATAAAACTAAAAGGAGAAGCAGACACACCCAAAAGCATAGCCAGAGATTTTTAACATCTTTGTCATTAATTAATATACCAACTACACAAAAGAGTCAAGAGGATACAGTTCTCAAAAATACTACCAACCTGACATAATTGATATTTACAGAATACTATAAGCAAATACTGCAGAACACACATATTTTACAAACACATTTTAAGTGCATATGATACATTCCTTAAGATAAATCATATGCTGGGACATAAAATGAGTCTCAATAAATCTCAAAACATTGAAATTTCATGAAGTATCTTATTAGAATGAAGGAATTAAATTAGAAATCACTAATGCTATAAGATATCCAGAAATTACATAACCTACTTTTAATAACCCATGAATTATAGAAGAAATACAATAAATGAGAACATGTTTTGAATGATACAGTATCTACAATATATCAAAATTTGTGGGATGCAGCTAAGCTCTGCTTAGAAGGAAATGTATAGCTTTATATGCCTATATTGAAAAGAAAAAAGGCTCAACAGTACTATGACTTACAAAGAAAGAAGAGTAAACTAAAACCAAAGTAAACAATAAGGATGAGAAATCAATAAAATAGAAGAAAGCAGTAAAACAGAACAGGCAAACAGTAGGTAAGGTTAAAAGTTAGTTCTTTAGTAAACATTTGAAAAAGTTGATGAACCTGTATAGAAAGAATGAAGGAGATAAAACAAATTACAATACCAGGGATGAGAGATATTAGTGTAGATCACACAGATATTAAAAGGATAAAAATATGATGAATAGCATTATGGAAATAAATTCAAAAATTAAGTAAAATAGACAAATTCCTTGAAAAATACCAAAAATGACTTACCAAAAATGACTTAAGAAATAGAACACAAAAACAACCTTTATCTATTAAAGAAAGTAAATCAATAATAATCAATCAAAAACTTGCAAAGAAAACTATAAACCCAAAGGATTTCAGTGGTGAGTTTTTCCAAATATTAAAGAAAAGGTCTGAAAGAAATTACACAGATTCTTTCAGTCAACAGGAGGGAACAATTCTCAACCTCTGTACAAAAACAGGACAAAGATTTATAAAGAAATAAAATTAGAAACAATATTCCTCATAAACATATATACAAAAATCCTTAACAAAATATCAGCAAAACCAATTCAGCTACATACAAAAGGGACAACAACATTTCATCACACTTAATGATGAAAGACTGAGTACTTTTCTTCTAAGATCAGGAAAAATATATATATTGAGTCTCAGGAGTAGTATAAGGAATACGGAATCAAATGAAGAAGCAAAGCTGTTTTTAATTACGGAATGCATAAAAAAATCCTCAAGAATCTGTAATAAACCAGTAAATTCAAGAAGACTATAGGAACATGGTCAATATACGAAAATCAATTCTCTTTTATGTATACTAACAATGAATAGCTGGAAAATAAAAAAATTTTAAATAATACCATTTATGATATCAAAAAATATGATACCTAGGAATAAATAGAAAGATATCCAATATCTTTACAATGAAAACTACAAAATACTGCTAAAATTAAAGATGATAAAAAAATGAAGAGATACATATCGTGTTCAAGGACTGAAAAATTCAATCAATATTGCTCATGTCATTCTCTTAGCAGGCTTTTTATTTTTTAGAGAAATTCTGGAGGAAAAAGAGCTGACTGAGAAATTTATATGAAAATGCAAAGAACTTACGAGTAGTCAGAACAACAACAGCAAAAAAAAAGCAGTGGTGAACTTACACCATTCAATTTCAAGACAATTTTGTACTTGCATAAATATGACACATATAGGTCAATGGAAGAAGGCAGAAGAATCCAGAAATAAACTGAACAAAAATGTTATTTGTAAGGAAGAAAATGAACACGGCTCTTCGACTGCACACCATATACAAATACTAACATCATAATGCCAACTGCAAAAACCTAAATCTATAAAACTACAAAAAAATCTAGATGAAAATCTTGGCATTAAGGAAGGTCCTGATTTCTTAAATAGAAAATAAAAAGTAGAAACATAATAGAAAAAAGTGATTAACTGGTACTACAACGAAATTAAAACTTATCATTCTTTAAAATACACCATGGAACAGAAAGACAAGCTACACGTCAGGAGAAAATATTAATAACTCATTATATATTTAGTCATCATGGAAATGTAATTTAAATGCAAATTAAAATCATAATGAGTTACCATGTTATACATAATAGAAATGAGCAAAATTTAAAACTGGGTAAAATTAAGAACAACACATACTGGCATGATGTAGAACTGGACTGTTCATATGTTGCTAGTATAAGATAAATGTTGCAACTGCTTAGAAAAGAGTTTGGTAGTTTCTTAAAGTTAAACATACTCTTAACATATGACCTAGCAATTCCCAAGAGAAATGAAAACATATGTCTACAAAAACATTTGTATGCAAATGTTCATAGCTGCTTTATCTGTTAACAGCCCGAAAATGGAAGATAAATTATGACATTTTAAAAAATATTGTAATACAGTTTAGGTCCCCTTCCCCCCAAAAGAACAAACTACTGACACAAATAGCAGTATCACTGAATATCATACAAATATTATGCTGATTTAAAGAAGTTGGCTACAAGAGTACATACTTTATACTCCCAATCATATGAAATTGTAGAATAAGGTAAAATATCTGTAGTAATAAAAGTCAGGTCAGAGATTGCCTGGGGTGCTATTTTGGGGGGGGTGGTAAACTTATTGCAGGTCGGTCCTGCCCACATTTCCAGGGAAGGGGGTCGCACAAAGGCACAGAGGACCCAACAGGATCATGGTGCCTCCTCAGAGTGCAACTGCTATACCCATTAAGACTTCACTTTCTTGGTAACAAAATGAACATATTCTTGAAAAAGTTCTGAACTGAGATTTTATTCTAATTGCCTCTCAGCCACAACAAGTTTCTAAACAAAATAAGTGAAACTAAGCCAAACCTAGTATTTGCCATTGAATCCAACTGCATTACTCAGAAAATTGTAGACATATGTGAGATCGAGCATTATGACAGAGTACAATGGAACATGGATGGAAATGGGAATCAGATGACCTGGGTACTTATACTAGCTTTGCTGCTTAGTTTCCTCATGGGTTAAAAAAAAAAAAAAAAAAAAAAAAAGCATTAGATATTTTCGTATTGCATTAGAGAGATTGTAGTTTCAAATAACATTTACAATCATCAATACATGAAGATTAAGATAGTAATCTTGAGAAATTAGGCTCTCTGCTAGTGCACGTCATTTAATGAGTTAATCAAGAAGCAGCACACTATCAGAATTTTATTTCTTTAATATTTCACTAATTATATTTCAGTATAATTGGGTTCTGTTGTAATACATTCTGTGATTGCAAACCATATTCTTAGGTGGGGTCCACAGACTGCATTATGCTGTCAAAGATGTACACAGTACAAACACAAAACTCATTTTAGAGGAAAACCTTTTTAACATTTCTCTTTAAATTTATTTACAGCAGGGGGCTATGGTTAAGGGAAGAAAGTCTAGGGTTAGACTGCTAGGGGCCAAGTTTGTCCTGTATCAATTACCAGCTGTGTGACCTTGGGCAAGTTATTTAACCCTTTGTACCTCAAATGCCTTATCTTTTGTAGATGGGTAAGACAACACTTTATATATTAGAGTTGTTATATGGATTAAATGAGAGTCCCTGAATGCATTTAGAGCATTGCCTAGGACAGTAAGGACACAGTTGACTATTATTTTTCCACAAGCAAACACAGTATTATGTTGTCCTATAAGGGCACACAAATCTGTTTGGAGAATACAATTTAAAAAATGTGGATTTCACATGTCAGTTTAAAAGTTAGACTGAATTAGTAGAACCAGAATAGCAACTTACTTAATTTTCTAAAAACGGGGCTGACAAACTATGGCCCATAGGCGAAATACAGCCTGAATGTGTACCTTTTTTTACAGTTAGAATGTAAAATCCATTCTTCCTCTTTTTTTTTTTTTTTTTAAATGGTAGTGGTGGTGGTGGTGGGGGACACTATTTCATGACATGTGAAAGTGATTTAAAATTCAAATTTTAATGTCCATAAATTTCTAAGAAAACATAGTCATTGGCAGTCATTTAAGTATTGCCCATGGCTGCTTTTGCACTACGATGACAGAGTTGAATAGCTATAATAGATCGTGTAACCCACACAAAGTCTAACATATTTATTCTCTAGCTCCTTACAGAAAAAGTTTGCTCACCCCAGTTCTGAAACGTATAAACCATTGTAGCAAAGACATGAAGTTTCTTGAGTCAATGTGTACTTTCTACTCAGAATGTAGAAATGACATACACCGATTTAATAAACTGGTATTTATTAAAAGCTCAACTATTCTAAGACTTTTCATAAATTATTTCATTTAACCCTCATAATAATTTAATAGGTATTGTTATTGTTCCCATTATACAGAGGTGGCAAGCAATGCACAAAGACATTCATCAAGTAACTTTTTTGGCTCGACAGAATAGGTAAGTCTTAGAACCAGAGAAGATAAAGTACTCATTTATCCAAATTAATTTCTTTAGGATGGGATGAAAGTAAAACTTCAGAGAATAATGAGCATGTATTCACTCTAAATGCATGTCAACACCAATGGTGGGAACAAAATATCACTTTCGGCAATCCCTTTCAATGGAAAAAGTAAAATCCACTATTTATTGGTTTCTTGTCTGGGTGCTCATTACACAGGTATAATCAGATTGTAAAAATTCATTGAGCTGTATAATTAAGAAACATGCACTTTTCTCTGTGTATATTATACATCAACAATGAGTTTTTAAAAGGGTAAATAAAGCCTGAACCTCACCCCAAACCAATTAATTAAAAATGTTGGTGCTACTAGTTCCCAAACTCATTTGATCATTCAGAAATATTTTGTTCCCCATGTGCTTAACATTTTTTTAACAAGTAAAAATTACTTGTTAAAGTTTGAGAAATGCTGGAATAATCATTTACCTCTCTGCCCCAGAACCAAAGAACAGGTTCTGTCTTTTATGGAAGAACTCTTCATCACTAGTGGCAGAACCTATGCTGCCATACCACACACCCCATACCCCACACAAAAGGATAACAGAGAGCACTGGGCTTCACATTTTCCTTCAATCGCAGAAAAGTCAAAGGAACAAATCATTTAGGAGTTAAGTGACACAGTGCTGTGATAAGGGGAAAACTGGTATTTATAAGAGCTGTTATAAATTCAGCACAGTGGAAGGGAAGCCAGCAATCTCTGCAACCTCTCCCAAATATGGGTCCTCCGAGCAGTCTACAAATGCAGAAGTTGTGGAAAGGACAGAGAAAAAAAAATGACAGAATGAAACAGGACATCTGCATGTAATTGATGAGCCAACATAGTTTTGATGAGATTGATACATTCTGAAATATCTATTTTTATCTCTAGATAGACATAAACCTATGAAAAAAAGAAACCCAGGCAGAACATATATCTCATTCTGTGTCCCATCTTCAAGGAAGAAATGGGAATTTCTGCTCTATACCATAATAGGTGATATTTAAAATTTTCTTTTTATCCTGACAAAACACATTAATGTTAAGAAGATAGAACCTGAGAGTGTCTGAGTTATAGGACTAAAATTCAGATTCTATGACCCTTTTTCTTTCAATTCTTCATATTATCTTGCCTTAAGGGCATCATGATGTGGGTATTGTTCATCTTCTAACTGGCTATATGACCTGATAAATTTTTGGATGTGTTTCGTTCCCTATCAAATTGGGACCTTATTAATCTATGAGATGACTGCCTGTGTCATCTCTATCACCTCAAAAAATGAAAAAATGAAATGAATCCGAGTAAAAATATAATGAATGATGGAAAAAAGTTCCAACTAAAAATATTCTGTAGAGGTAGAACATCATTTTCAAATTAATTGTTTTTATAGAAAATGTTACCAAAGTATATACTTTTTCTATAATTTACAGTAGAGACTAATGATAAATATGGGAGGAATAAAATTATACTAAGTACAACTTAGTTATAGCCATTTACTTAAATAAAGGGGCAAACCAAAACCTCTTGCTGATAATTCCATCCACATATAATTATCCAAAAATGAACTGGTTCTTGTCCAAAGCCTATCAACATATGCAGAATTTGTAACATATTGTTAATAACTAGTGAATGTGATTAGACACAAGCTTAAAACTTAACCATATTATTTAGCTCTGTATTGGAAGATACGGTCATTCTAATAAAAGTATGTACAGCATGCAGCTTTGAAGAGACCCCCAAAATGATTTCTGCCTCCTGGTATTCGTTCCCTTGTTCAATTCCTGCTCCTGTTTGAGGCAGAACTTGCCTGTGGCTTACTTTTAGTCAACAGACTATGTCAAATGGATGTCACTCCCATGATTATGCATGTCACATAAGACTATCCTGGGAGACTGGAGGTTCTTCCTGCTAGCTGTGAAGACACAATAGACATGTTGTGAGAGGGCCATGTGGTATGACTTCAGCTCTTTAGGCATAACTTTAGATCTTTATCAAACTGCCTACTTCCACTCTCACCATCACACACAAAAGACTCTAAGTTCCATAAGGGATAGGAGACACTTTTGTCCTGCCAGTACACCTAGGGCAATGCAGAGCTGCAGAGAGTAGAGGAACATTCTCATCCAAGAGTAAAACAGAATCACCTTTGAGGAGGGAAGCCTGGCGAATTTTAAATGGCCATTTCTTTTGTCTGTCTTCAACCGACACACCAATATGAGAAACGATACAAGTATATAATGAAAAATTTAAGTATACAAAAATTACAAATATGTGCAATAAACCTAAGAGTGTTGAACGTGAAGAATGATCAACAAAACAGCTTTTTACCTATCATATTTGTCAAGGTGAGAGGCACCAGGTCCAGGCAATTATACCTTCTTAATATAGTCAGTCCTTCGCTCCGTCCAATTCTCTCCTCTCCCATCCGATTAATTCATTAGCTCCTACCTGATGTTGTTTCCTCTTTTGCTCCCAAATGCTTGTTTAAAAACACAAATATCACCACTCCCCTGTTCTTGTGTTTAGGATTATACTCCCAAATCCTTAACCAAGTGTACAAGGCTGGTTAGGCTCCAGTTTCTATCGTGCTATGACTATATTGAACTCTTGAACTGAAACGTGTGCAGGAGACAAACAGGTGAAGAAAATAAGTGAAGTTGGCCCAAGTGAACAACTAGCCTCAGCATGGGAGAGTAATAAGGAAAACTGGAAACTGAGGTAGACCAGAGCACACCGTCTATTAGTGTCAGACCACTAGATGGTTTCTAAAAAATACAAATTGGGATTTTAAATAGGAAATCTCATTTTAGATGCTAGCAACAAATCAAAATAACATTCAAGAAGTCAAGACTGTACAGCTCAAACAAATCATGTTTCTGAACCGCATGAGATCTATGACTCTATAACCTCTAGGCCCTGTTCTAGGGTATCAAACCCTAGACAATCACTCTTACTATCTGCAATTCTTTGGCTGGTTCGTTCATTCATTCATTCACTTATTTATTAGGTTTTATAATATAAAGACAGTGGCCTAAGAAAGCTTGTATGTGAGGCTCAGTTCACATTATCATCTTCTCACACCACGGTATATGCTCTGTTGACTTCAGAGCCCTTATCATGGTGACTGAACAATTTGCAATGATAGTAGTAATTACTATGATTATTACAGCATAGGACTGTAAATTCTGTAAAGGCTCTGAGAGTGTCTGTTCTACTAGTTCCTGCTGGCCAGCATATACTGGACAAGATTTAGGCAAACAGATACCCTCGTGCACTGATGGTAAAATGGAGCAACCTCTGTAGTGGGCAGCCTGGCAATTTATCTAAAAAATATTAAATAGGCATTTCTTTTGACTGAGTGACTACATTTCCAGAAATTTAAACTAAGGAGATAATTCACTAGGTGTACAAGCTTTTATGTCCAAGGCTATGAATTTTAACATGTTTATATAAGAGTTAAAAGCTAGACAAAAATATCTACCAAACTGAATTTTTTGACAATCACATTTAAAGAAGATGGTTATAAGAAAAATAATCATTATAATAAAAAAATGCAAGACATGAAAATGTGAAATTATATAAACAATATAACTACAATTGTGCTTAAAACCACCTAAGTCCCCAAGTTACATCATTATCATGTTATGTATGAGTGGTAAGACGATAGATGACTTTCTCTTTTTATTTCTACTTGCTTAGAACCACCTGGGTATTCTGGGGAAAAGGAGGATCATTATGTTAACTGTGAGTCCATCTCACTTACAGAATAGAAATGTCCACCCTGAAAAAAAGAGGCATTTTGGCAATTTCTAACTAACTTTGTAATTATAAGTTTACTTTATCCAACCTAGTTTCCCAGCCCTAACAGACACCTAAGAGTGGATTCAAAAGAATGGAAGTATTTCAGATGCCATATTTAACTCTGAAAAATATAAAACCATAGCATACCAAAGCCTTGCATAAATTGGAAGGCCAGAGCCTGGGAAACCCACTGTGTCTCAGCTTTTTCAAAGTGGCCCTCTAGTTCTGTTCTGTGTCAAAATGTAGTAGCAAAGAAAACGTGTACCAAGATAGGGTCAAAACAAGGAAGAAGGCCATATCGGAAAGATCATTTATTTGTCTATGTTGGTAAAACTTTGCTCCAAATTTCTACACATCTCAAATGTACTGGAGAGCTGTTTACTTGCCAGCTGTGGCATGAGGGAGTCTAGAAGCTTCATGTTAAGAATTATACTACTGTTTATGAGAACAACAGAAGATACTTGAGAGGCAGAAATATAGTGAAATCTAGGTTTATTGCTAGGCAACATTTTACAAATACTATAAATAAAATCAGAAAGAAAGGCATATGCTGTGAAGAAATTCTACATTTGAATTACAGCTGGTGGATCCAAGACTAAGACAGATGTGTAAGAGTAAAGTCAAGTCAAAGAGTATAATAAAATTAAAACTCAATTGCAGAAAAAGCCAAACACAGGGCTTGGAAATCCATTTGTAAATACTTGTTCTACACTATTATGTAGAATTGGCTAATGATTAGTTTTGGTTATAGGAGACATGAAACACCACTGGTTGACTGGTCTTCTCTGTATGAAACTTAGTAAGATCAGAACTACTCACGTGATATCCCTTCGCTGATAGCAGCCCTGAAGCAAGCAGGCAATTAGGTCACTGATAAACTCTACATCATCTCGGTGAAGAGCAGCTTCCAACTCCTGAAAAGGAGAGAAAGAGATTGAAAGATCAAACATATAAAGATTTTAAAACACCCATCTCCTCCTCTCCCTTCTATCTTACCCCCTACCTCCCCGACCCCCACAACCTGCCCACAACTGAATGATCAGTGTAAAAGTGTTTGTCAGGGGTCAACTCTGCCCATCCTTCCCCACAATTACTGCTAGAAGAGCAACTAGAGTTCAACTTTTTGCTTTTCCTGGGGTTTATTTCTTGCATTGCTCCTTACACCAAGTTCCATTCCTTTTATCTACATACTACAAGAACTACACATATACTTCTTCTTACAAACCAATGCTAGCATAATCATCAGAGTTTAACTTGCATAAATATATTGCAATATCTTATATTTTAATGGCAAGAGAATAAGGAAATTAGGAAGTATTCTTCATTTACTTAACAGTTTCAACAGGTAAACCATCTGCAATAGTTTTAAAGAATCACTATGTTTTGAAAAAAGCATTGGTAGTAAGCCATTTGGCAGTTTTTAATTTTTAAAGACGCTATACCTACATGACTGGTGATTGCTAGAACTGAGATTAATCTTACATCATCTAGAGAGAAGTGAGGTAATGTCTATGTTAATGGTCTATCGTATATGAGATGTATTTGCTTTTCCTGGAGTTCAGCTAGAGAAGGCCAAAACTTGTAGCATAGTATTCTAAACAAAGATTAGCTGAAAGGAGTTACAGGGTCAAAAAGTGATGGTGCAGAATTTTAGGAGATTCTATTTCTCTTTCCAATCTCCCATAATAAACCATTATTTCCTGTGTTGATGGAATATGTTCTAAGTCATCAACTCTTGCAATGCAAAAGTCTGCCTGCTTTCTTTCAACCAAGATGTTATCTTAGGCATGCAAACAATTTTACAAGGGCCCACTACACTTATGGTTTGACCAACTGATAACCAGATCTTTATCCAGATCTGTACACCAAACTTTCAAGAATCTTATCCATGGTTCTGAAAGCACTAAATGTGCAATTTCTGATCTTAACATTAACTGCATGGCAGTGTATACTAAAGAGGATAATCTGCTTCCACTATAAAAACAGTAAATTTCTTTTACAAACTATTTTAATTGTTCCATGTATTATTTTTTTAAAATTCCTAAGTTTGTAAATACTCATTCTAAAAACTTCACAAGACAAAAAATTGTTAAGCACACTAACTGATACAAATAAACAAAATACAAAACACCCTGAGGGAGTTCAGCTGAAAAGGTATCCTATACTGCCCTGAAAGCCTAGGAGCATGAAACTCAAATTCAAAGGTAAGGCTCAAGAAATACACATTTGGGAATTACACATCTATAGCAATGGTTCTTATTCTTATATTATTAGCTTATTAATTCTTCTGGGCAGAGTTCTTTTCTACATTCTAGTTAGTGATTATTCAGAAAAATAAGAAACACTGCCAATCAGATAACAAGAATCTGATCTATAATCCATCAGGATTCATCCATTTAACAAATATTTACTGGACATCTGCCCTATGTAAGATAACAGGGTACTCCCTAAGCACCCAGAAGTTAATTTAGTTAAGAGAGGTAAGGCAGTACAAAAAAGGACAAAGTAACAGCACTATTAGGTACAGAAAAGGCACTACAGGTGCTAGGGGAGTTCAGAAAAGGGTTACTTCTGGCTGTGGGAAGTCTGAGAGATTTCATGGAGACAGTGGCACCCGAGATGGGAAAACTGTGACCGTGTTTGACAGTGAGAGAGAGGGAGGGCATAACCAGGTGCAGGGAACAACAGGAGCAAAGGCACCAAGAGGATATTAGGTTCAGTTTACCTATTCTATAGATTATGTGAGGGGAGTAACGTGAGCTAAGATTGATAGCTGATACCAAGCCTGGCCTTTCTTTGGAAGACAATGGAGATCCACTACAGTTATTTTTATAGAAAAGGCACAGTGAGATTAATCTAGCTATTGTGTATAAGATAAATTCCAGGGAATAGGGTGTGAGGTAAGGCAATGTTAAGCACAGCAACAGCGCAGGAGAAAGATTCTGAAGGACTTAACAAATGAGATCGAGCAGGAAAGGAGAAACATGAATTCAAGATCTGACTGAAGTAAATGAGAAGGAAAAGGAAAAGGAAAAGGAAGATTTGAATGGCTCTTATATTAAGTCTGGTCACCGGGCAGGACTCAAGTAAACTGCAATTATAAAACTGCAATTTTATTTTTTATTTTTTTAGGCTATGCAACCCTTGGTTGTCCTGACAGATTGCAAGGACCTTGTCAGCTTACAATCCCTTATTTTTAAAATTTTTATGACTACAGTACCTGGTCTTCCTAGGTGGTCTCCCATCCAAGTACTAACCAGGCCAGACCCTGCTTAGCTTCTAAGATAAAACTTCAATTTTAACAGATGCTGAAGCCTAAAGCAAAAAGTCCCAGGCCATCTCATCTGATAGATAAGCCAAAATTACTAAATCCAAGAGCTGGAAGGTAAATCAGATCATATTATTTCAACTCTCTCAATTTAAAGACAAAGAAACTACATCTAGAAAGGTTAACTGACTTCTCCAATTACAATCAGCAAATCACTGCCAAGTGAAACCAGGGTCACCCAGTCCAGATCTCTTCCCACTGGCTTATGCTCTCTATTCTAGAAAGGCCTGATGGTTATTACTAAGAATTATTGGAAAAAAAAATGAAAAATTAGTGGGGGTGACATTGATTAACAAAATCAAATAAGTTCGATTCAATAGTAAGTTGTGTATATATATATGTGTGTGTGTGTGTATATATATATACATATATGTATATATATGGTATTGTTTTGTATGTTCACCACCGAAAGTTAGATTTCTGAGGCCTGATGGTTTAAAAAGCTACAATAACCACCCCATCACTCCTTTCTCCAAGTGCTCACATGTACCCTTCTCACTATAAAAAAAGAAATCCCTCTCCCTTCTGTCAAGGCATTCTATAGTCCTTTACATGAAAAACTATTACCTACAAAATCTTCCTGAGTTCCACTTTGACGGTTCCTCCAGCAACTCCTTCATCACTGTATAAGTTTAGATATTGTTACACATTTCTATTGGTGTTCTTTCCTTTTTCCCCATCAGTGTAAATCAAGAGAACAATGTGATTCTTGATTAAAGTGCCATAGTCTGTACTAACTCATGCTTCTTTAGTATTTTTAAGGAACAGAAGTACCAAATTAAACTATGATAAAGGCCACATTTGAAGACATAAAAACTGTAACAGCTTTACCGAGGAGGGGATAGCAAGAAGTTTGCCACAGATCAGTGAGTGTGGAGGTGTGCCAGGATTCCTAGAAGTCACAAGATACATGTGGGATCACTTCTATTACGTAGTAAATAATTTAAAATGTTAATTTAATAAAACGATCATACTACAGAACATAATGCAAAATCTACATTAATATTTTTAGCTACGATTCCTTTAAAAAAGAAAAAGGCACTCCTGTAGGAACAAGTCCAAACTGTAACACTAATTCTCTTTTCCATCTCCTGCTTCCCACCAACCGACATTCGCTTCCAGCTTAGGAGTGAACTCTTGACAAGGACATTTCCCTTCTTATTTCAGTACCACTTTCCCCAGAGGCAAGTTCTAGTTGCTCTGTTTCTACCTATTATATATATTATCCTCTGAGGCAGCAAAAATAAAAATAAAAGTGTCACTGAATGCCCTTCCTTTATGTTCCTTAAAAATAAGACATCAGTGTTACTTTCATTCACCTTCTCTTCCATAAACTGCCTATGGAAAATGAACATTCCTGTTTTCTTCTCTGGGGCCCTACCTGTAACATAATCAAAGAGGTTAGCTAATAGGTGGTAAAATTAACCCCCCCACACACACACAAAATTTCTTCTACTATATGCCAGATAATAGATACACAAAGGCAAATAAGAAAATCCCAGTAAGTTTGTGGACGGATGAGAGGAAGGAAGGAAACGAGGATGAATTCGAACGCAAGCCATATGGGATGTTTTACTTTTTACTGAGTTCACTGCTATATTTCCAGCAGCTAGAACAGTGCCTGATGCAGAGTAGGTGTTCAAATATTTTCTTGACTTGATAGCAAAGAATTATGAGACAAAGTAATAAATGCTACATTAAAATTGAGAGAGTGATATGGGGAAAATGAGAAAAACTAGAGAAACTGAGGATTGTGAAATAAGACTTTGTCAAGCAGGTAGGATCTGCATAGGGCTTTGGCAGGGAAACTTACTGGGCAGATGTGCAGTGAGGAAGAGTATGTGAAAGTTTATGGCATGTGTTAAGAATTACCAATTGCTCTACCAAAAGTGGAGATGGTGGTTAGGGAATGATAGACAGGAAAGGCCTATTCCTTTAGGACCTTCTCTGAAAACCACACAAACAAGTGTAGATTTTATTTCCATACACAATCAAGTCTGAAGAAGCAGAGTAAAAAGATCAGATCTCTGACTCAGAAAAATAGTTTTGAGGATAGTATGTAGAATGACTGTGAGTGGTAATACAGGTGAGGACCACAGTGGCAGCTTCAGCATCACCTGAAGTTTGCTGGGATCACAGCACCTCAGGCCTCACAATGGATTTACAGAAACCAGCATCTGCATTTTAATGAGTTCCAAAATTTGTATGCATATAGTATGGAGGTGCTCCTCTAGAAGATACAAGATAAAAAATAAAGCAACATCTGTGGAAACAAAGAAGAGAAGGACTTGAGAACATGTGGAAGATGAATAAATGATGGTATAATGAATGGAAGACATAGTTACCCACAGAAATGAAATGATGATATAGACCTAAAATAGTTTAAAACGTGAGAACTCTCAAAAATAAACTTCATTTCTGATATAAGGACTCTGAATTAAGTCTTTACATTGTAACCACAAACTGAAATGATGATCTCAAGAACAGTCAAAGCCCCTTATTTATCTCTAAACACTAGCATTAATGTATGATTATAACAGAATCATGCAATTGAAGTTTGGTTATCACTATCACTGAAATTTACAGTTCCTGCCTCTAGATATAAAACTTGTTGAAATGTACCGAGGAATTAACTGTAATCCAAATATACAAGTAAACCACTAAACAATCTAAATGTAAAATTAGTTGTCACTGGTGAGAAGAGTGGGTCATTTGCTTATAGAAGAATGTCATTTCTACCAATAAATTTATTTAAAAATCAGTAAGAACTTAAAAACATCATGAAATTTCTGGTTCAAGTGTTCTCTAACAGTATCAATTGCCATTATCTTTTTATTATTGTTCCCAAATAGTCATCACGTAGAATTACAGATAATTGGAGTGAAGTAAGACTGTCAATGACAAAATAGAAGCTAAGACCTGCAAAGGTTAAGAGTGACATGGCCAAAGATAAAATGTCATTAAATCCACATTTCACTTATGAATTTTAAGCTTGAAATTACGAACATTTTGTTAACCTTTGGCAGCTGACAGAAATCAAAATTAGTAAACCAACTGTATATAAACAGATTCTTTCAAAGTCTAAGAGCTATTATCTTAAAACACATGCCTAATAACTGAATTATTAAGTTGTATGGTAAATCTATATTCTCTTCAATAAATCTAAGGTAGCTTTTTACTCAATTATTTGGATTTTTTTTTTCCCCAAAATTCCCAATGGTGCTGAGAGGCAGATTGATACTATTTAGTTCTGTTTGGATGCTACTTTCACAGATGGTGGTATTATTTACAAATGAAGGAATAAAGTGAAACATACATAGACCAATGATAAAAATGTGTTGTGAACCAAGAATTAAGACTAATAAGATCTGTGGATCTGAGGTTTGAAAAAGACAGAAAAAGTTGTTGCTCTACATTTTATTCCTGCCTCAGTACCGAGGCTTCATTGGCAATTCAACCATAGTTGTCCTTAAAGTATAAGCAGAAACTAGGGATTAACATCCCCACCTTAATTTGAAAACAACAAAAAAATTATTAATGATCATGTTTTACCCAACTGTTGGGACAAGATAAGTGGGATTGTAAAAATTTCTACCAGTTGAACCTGGCCTGGGCTTACTTTTTCTAGCACAACTGTGATCTAGTGCATTAGCAGCTAGGGAAGGCTGTTACATAGAAGGGATGTTGGATCAGCTCTTCCAAGGAGAACTAGCAGGCTTCATTCAACTGTCTCTCAAAAGACACAAGTACTGAGAGGAAGTCCGTATCTTTGATAAACATAATTCAACCATTTTACCGATGGAATACAGAAACTCCTGTATCACAAGTAGACAGGTCTCAAAATCTAAACTGCTTTTAAAATGTATTTCTACAATATTATGCTTCATAAATCAAAAGCTACCGAGACCCCACCAAAAAAATATGCAGGCCCATGGTAACTTGTGAGGTGACAAAGTTACCAGTGAACTTTTCCCCTTTAGCTCAGCAGAACACAAAATGCAGAATCTATAAAGATTAGATGAAGAATAGGTACTGAACTGCCTAGAGAGCAAAAGCCTTTTCTCTCTCCCCTTAGTAACTGCGAACCCTAGGAGGCTGTATGGAATGGATAAACCAAGGCACTCTATCACTGGTCTCAGTTTTCACCAAGGTATAGATTAAGAATGTTACAGAAAGAGGGCAAAGAAGAATAGAATGGGAAAACAATTTTAGTCCTGCTGAAAAAAAAAAAATTGGCTTATCAGTTTAAAATTTTTCGCTTTGACGGGTACAGACTAAGATTTACAAAATAGAAAATTTCTGGAGCTGTTTCACTACACTGTAATATACTTAACACTATTGAACAGTGCATTTAAAAATAGTTAAGACAGCAAATTTATGTTGTACTTTCTACCACAATTTAAGGTGGGAGGAACTTACATGATTAGCATCTACCGCCGAATGTTGTTTTAATGATTAAATGAGGCAATGCTTTATGAAAGCCACCCAAATCTGGCAAACAGTAAATGCTCTATAACACATTAATATTACAATGATTTCATCTTCCTCCTCACAATCATAGTGTATGAGGAAAAAAAACAATGAATGAAGAGAGAGAAAGTGGTCTTTTTAAAACTCAGATGTTTCTAAATAGAAATTCATATTCTTTTAATACATGGCCTACCGTGTTCATGAGTCAATAAAACTATCTCCAAAGAACTATTTGGAAATCCACATTATTCAAAGCCTTACTACTTACACCGTATATCCAGAGCTTAAGTCTTAGACTAAGGCCATAAGGAATACCCTTCTAAAGATCCTCACCCCTACCTGGCCCCCCTCACTTTCTCTCCTCCCCTTTTGTATTTCCTTTTCACTGTGAGCATTGAGCTGAGAGCACAGAAATTTGAACTTTGCCAAGAAGCTCTGGGGTGGGGGTAGGGTGGCCCATGTTGCAGAGAAATCAGCAAATCAGCACCGAGAAGGGAGATGCGCTCCTACCACTGCTCTGCAGCTTGAGAGAGTAGGTGGAGGGAGTGAGAGGATTTGCCCTAGTTGCAGCTGGCGACACAGCTCATTAGGGACAAGTCTGTTTAACATCGGCCCACCTCCTCCACCCTCGAGAACAAGCAGTGGCTGCTGGGAAAAGAACTCAGGCTGAGCAAGGGGAAAAAACTCCAAACTGACAGGCGATGGGAGGGGAAGAATGCAACCCTTAGCATATGTCTTGAAAAAACATTTACAATTCTTCACTTTAAAAATTCCCATCTGCCTATTAAACAAAGATAATTTCTGGACTGGAGACAAATGATACAAACAGATTATAAAGTTCTTGAATGTACGACAACCATCCACTTTAACACCTTTTCTTAAATAACATAACAGAAACTTATCGTTTAACACATTCCTAATCCCTGCAGAAATTTTCTTTATCTTTTGCTAAAGATGATGGAGAGAAATTTTCTTCAACTTCCAAGTAAGAATAAAGATCACAGAATTGCACTACCGACATTCAAGCATAATAATTCCTTTGAGTTAAAGAGAGAGAAAAAAGGGCATATATGCTGTATTTGATTGATTTTGGAAGGTTACAAATCTTAATTTATATGAAGACAAACTGCCATGTAGCGAGTGTCTCAGTCAAAGCTGTGGGCTCGTGTGTAGGACCCAGAACCTCGCTTACACAAAGGAGATGCAAAGCAGGCCCTCTTGAAGGACATCCCAGCTGTTATCCAAGAGCGAATGCCTGGAGTGTGGCTAAGAATACATGAAGAAATAAGAAAGAAATAAGCACAGTTGCCTCCAGAAGGCACCCCTGACTTTGGCAGCTGATGCTTTTTCTAACTTGGTAGAAATTAATTTAATCCCAAAGGCCTGCCCCAAGCCAATTTAGACTGTAAAGTATAAATCAGCTCGAGTGGGTATAATGGTGAGAGACTTTCAGTTGGCCAAGCCACTTGTCCCAGTTAGTCCCCAAAGGCCAGCGGCTCTGTACTGCTGCCCTGCTGCAACCAGTCCACTCCTTTCAACCTGGATCCATCCATGAAACGGCTCTGTCATTGGCTAAAGTGATGAGTAAGAACAGAAAGGAAATCAAAATAGCTCTTCCTTTCAAGTATGACTGCTACCCTAAAAATATCAGGTTTATTGGAAAATACTAATTATACCAATACATGTGTAAACCCAGAAAAATTACGATTTTCTAAAAAGGTATCAAGGTATCAATTACCAAAACTCACTCTAGAATAAACATCTCAGAAGTTTCATAAATCTCCTTAAAGAAAATGCCCACATGTTAGCAGTTCCTAGTACTGAAAAAGTTGGAAAACAACTCAGCATGTTCTATGACGCTAGTACTGGACACGCATGGACATGCAGAGAAGAAATCTGGAAAAGCAGGTTCTTGGCAAACCATATGGTCTCAGATACCAGGTCCAACGGTCTAGATTTCATCACTCAGACCAGGGCTTTCCAATAAGGGTATGTGTGATCCCCAGGCTCTACAGCGTCTGGCCAGAATTTTAGAAACCACAAAGTAAAAATGGCACATCTTAGAGTGTTTGTTTTACTTTGATCTTTTGTTGTCATTGTTGTTGCTTGTGAAGTATTTTTAACTTAAAATTTGTGTGGATTTAAAAACTGAAACAGACTTCATCAATACCTTCAGACCCTCACTCTAGATCTGAGGTGTTATGCAGTCTTCACTCTGTCATCAGGAACTCATTACTGAATTAGTTGGGAATTATTTAGGTACTTAGCGAACCCCTAAAGAGCAAGAAATGCTTTTGAATGGAGAAAAGAAAGAATAATCAAACCTGGATATGATTTGCAGGACGCACTGTTAGGGAGAGAGACAAGAGGGTGAAAAGATCTCTGATCTAGTCCAAGGACGAAGTAATAGGGCCAAGACTAGAATGATGACAGTGGAAAAGGGAAGGATGAGATAAAAGGAGAGAATTTCAGAAGCAGAGTCAACAATATTTTTCATTTATGTGTTGAAAAAAAGGACAAGGAAATTTTAGGTAAGAAGTTTAATTCTCCCCTCCCCCCACACCCCCAAAAGATTATAGTATCTTTAATTGATAAAGAGAAATTAAGGATAACAAAAGTTGAATGGAGGAACATGAAGGGGTGAAGGGGGTGGGGAGATAGAGACAATAAAGACTCGATGCTTTTAAATAAAGTCCTAGAAGTTTAAAGTGAAAAATAATTTTGCAAAATCCCAAATCCTGTGTTCATATCTGATTGTGTCCCAGTCTCCTGAATGAGAAAAACAAAAATGTATACACAGAAAATCCCTTATATCGCTCGGATGTGCAATCCTGGCATCTGAAGACATACTATGTGCCAGGCTCTGTGTTAATTAAGTACTGGGGTTGCAAAGAGAATGACATCCTTACCCTCAAGTAGCATAAGATGTAGAAGGGGGTTCAGGCAAAAACAAACAAACAATTTTAACTCAATGTGATGATTAGCACAGGGTGAAAGATGAGCAGAATGATAAAACCTTTGTAAAATGCAGGTTACCTACAAGAATGAAATGTTAAAAAATAACAACTTAATGACCTATGCCAAAAATCCCTGGTAATGCCCAGCGCCTCTACAGAGGAGTCATAGAATATACACAGAAAAAAAAAAAAAAGAAAGAAAAGAAAAGAAATTAGCCATTGGGAATGAATTTAACAAGGGAATGAATGTGTGATTCGAGATTTTCAGAAATGCCATAAGTACAAACAAGAAAAGACATCTGGAAAGGCAGGACAAACTAGGAATGACCAAGGTGTGATTATAACTAAGAAAACAAAACAGTATCACTCATTGAAAATAAAATGTTATAACCAAAAAGAGATAACTGATATGTTATCTATTACGGGGGCGGGGGGGGGGGGGGGGAAGATGCCCCAAGGTAAAGAATTTGGCAGTGTTTATTTATCCTGCCCTATCTTGAGGGAGAGACTCTTGATGATACTCTGCTGTGGGGTAGAAACATTTCTACCTGGGAGAAATTATTCCCTCAAGACTAATTCATTCTCTTCTGATTCACAGCTCCTTGATCAGAAAGTGGGTCTTGATTTTAGGAAGGTGGTATGTGGAAGGGCAGATGTGAATATGACCATAAAAGGTTACCCACTCAATTTTAAATAAATAAAAACTCATTCTGAGACTCTGGGGCTAAAGACATTAAGTTTTTTGAACTTATAAAGCTGAGGACAAGAACTGTTCATATGGAAGCACTCACAATAGAACATGAAGCAGGTTTACAGGAATGAGTGTGCATGATCAGTGTAATACGGAAATACCTTAGAAGTCCAATTGGCAAACAAACAGGTATGGGGTTTTGTTGAGCTAAACTAAAGATTTTTCAGCAAATTCTCACAAAACAGTTACTCAAATGTAAATACTTCCTCTATTAAAAGATATTCATCCATTTGTTTTATTTTTAGGTAACAAAAATTAGGGAAGAGACCACAGTCTGAAATGTATTCAATCAATGCCAGTTTTATATGCTTACAGATGTCATATAAATCCTTCACAAGGAGGCAAAACAAAAATGAAACCCCACTATAGTGATTCATTAACTGCTTTGTTGTATAACATGATGACATTCAACATATAATTAATAAAAATCACTCTAAATAAAAATATGTGTTTATGTTGTATTGATCATGAATATGACACCTATGGCGCAACTGAAAAACGCAACTATTCTAATAAATGAATCGGTACTTGTGACTTGTGATAAATTTTCAGAAAACACATCAAAAGCAGATTCAAAACTTAAGATAGAAGTGAAGTTGAAGTATTCTAGAAAAATGTACTTGAATTGTTCAAAAGTGGTTCCAGTGATGATGAAGAAAATATTTCTAGAAATAAAGACAGGAAAAAAAACCCCAATTATTTCTAAATTTAAAAATTCAGATGTTTATGTAAAAGCTCTTAAATAAAATTTCCAAATAGAAAAGTGAATGTTTCATCTCTCATTAAAAGTTTATACATACTCTGATATAGGTCAATATTCCTGAAAAGTTTAATTGAATTATCTCATTGAGAATATGGAGTATTACCTAAATTTAAGTATAAGAGGTAATCTAAATATATTATTACTACTAGAAAAGTAACTTTTATGGTAGTAGTAACATGTAAAAGTTTTTAACTCATGCTCCTTCCACTCACCAAAAGGAATCACACCTCATAAAGGAAGAGACCATAAAAGTCTGGAAAGAGGAAAAGGTATAGAGAATAATATTTTACAATGATCCCACCATTTCTTCTAAAATGTAGTAGCCTAACTGGGTTCATTATATCCAACTTCCAAAGTAGTAAGAATCACTACCTACACCACATCCTTTTACCCATTACCATCCAATATCCCATTTACTATCCTAGTTATTAATACACATATATCCTTCCGGTTCACTGGGCCTCAATCTAGAAGACATCTTTATAATCACCAGATCTCTCCTATTTCTCTCCCCTTCATCCTCCTTCAACATAAAAATTGTTTTGTTGTTTTTTTTTTTATCAAGTTGACTAGTAAAAAAAATAATCCAGTATTTTCACATTAGGTTTTATTATCATCTGTAGTAGGAGTGTCAATTTCATAGCAGGAGGGAGTTGAAAGAAAAAAAAAAAGAAAACAGGTGAGGGTCCTTCTATATTTGAGGTAGAGGATTTTGGATTTGAGTAAAGAATCTGATGTAAACAACTTGGAGGATAGAATAATAATATAAATAGATGATAAGGCAGATTATTGATATTAGAAGAAAATCAAGAAACAAGGCTACGAGGCATTAAAACAAAAATATTATACTTTGTAGAATACTACAATATTCTGATGACATTGCAGAAGAGATCGATATCTCTAGGACAAGCCAGACATTAAAAAACTTATTGGAAAACACTGTTTCATCCATCCATATTAAGACTTTTATTTCTTAAAAGTATAATGAGCATAAAATAAATGCCAAAATCAACTGAAATTGAGCAAGGTAAAAAGGAACTGTAGATCAATGATCTCTCTTTAAGTACACGTAGCAGAGTTATCAACTGAAATATATAATCATTTCTCTAAGAACTTAAATTAAAAAAGAAATTACATGAAATGCTGGTACTAAAAGCAGCATTTAAATAAGTTGATTATTTCAGCCATTTTAAAACTCTTTTCTTGACTTCAGAACATTGGCCTCACTGGTATTTCTTTTCAATCTTCTTTGCTGCTTTTCCCCATCTCTCTAATTCTCAATGTTGAGAGAACAGCTCTGGGGCTCAGGCTCTGAACTCCCTCTATACACTGCCTTTTTGGGTCTATACCCCTTGCCTTGAATCAAGAACTCTCCCCTCATATGTACCTCCATACCTCTCCTCAGAATTCCAAAGTCAGCTTAACCAACTGGGTACTGAGTGCTAAATAGGAATAACAAATTTAATATTAATCCAAACTGAATTTTTGATTTTACTGCCTTAAACCTGCTTCCACTCAGACCTTCCCAATCTCAGTAAATGGCGTCTTCTTCCAGTTGCTCCAGCACAATTTTAATCATTCTTGACTCAGATTCTCTTTTTAACCTCATTTCACATCCAATCCATTAACCCATCTTGTTATTTCTACCTTCGAACCAGAGACAGAAACCAACCTCTCTTCTCACTACTTTCTCTACTACCCACTGTTTACTGTCAAAGCATAAACTATTTAATAGCCTCCTAACCGAACTCCCTGCTTCTGTCCTTGCCTGTTCATATTAACACCTAGTGAACCTTCTAAACTTTTGTCAAAGCCTTCTACAGGATAAAATCCAGTTTACACTATGGTCTTTAAGATCTTACCTTGTAGAGCCTCCTGTTGACATTCTATATCATTTCTTACGACCCTCATTCTTGCTTACTCCGCTGATCACACCAGCCTCTTGCCTGCATCTCAAAATATCCTCACTCAGGCGTTTGCACTTGCTCTTCCTATCTATAGGACTCCTACACCTAGTACCCGCATGGCTTTCCCTCTCACTTCCTGTACGTCCCTATTATTCTCTAGTCCATTTATTGTGCTTTATTTTTCTAATTAACTTATCACCTATCTATCATATGCTTTTATTTTCTTTCTTTCACTGTTACTATGTAAACCCCTTGAGGGGTTTTGTTTACTGCTGTTGCCCCATAATTATATCTGCCCACAGTAGTGAGTAAACATTTTTTATTATATTATTATTATTATTAATATTATTATTATTTATGCCTACAGCACCTGGTCTTCCTAGGTGGTCTCCCATCCACGTACTAACTAGGCCTGACCCTGCTTAGCTTCTGAGATCAGACATCGGGCTTGTTCAGGGTGGCATGGCTGTAGACCATGGACTGTGGCTCCAGTGGGGCGCAAACCCAGGACCTTCTGCATAAAAAGCAGATGTGCTAACCACTACATTATGGAAACACGTCCTAGTAAACAGTTTTTGAAAGAAGTCAGCCAGCACCCGTAAGCCACGATTCTAAATTTAAGTCTATATCCCAGTAAGGAAAACCTAAATTCCATCCATTATAAGGGATAATTACTAAAAATATGAATACTGAGAAGTGCATTATGAAAATAAAGGAAATGTTTTATGATTACTCTGACATTTGGTATAAAATCATTTAACCATTCCCTAGATCTGTGAAAATAATTTTCTCAAAAATTAAATTTAAAAATATTCACAGGTTTTGCTCTGAGGGAAAATTACGCTTGCCTAAGGATTTCAGATAGAAGCTGTAGAGAAATATTTCTTTGCGTCTAAACAATGCTGAAGGGTACTGGATGATGAATAAGAGTCCCACACCACTACTCTGATATGGAACATGCCTCATCCAGACTTCCTAACTGGTCTCCCACTTCCAACACATACTAAAATTTACTCAAATTCGATTATTGTCACGTCACTTGTTTAAAAGCCTCCAGACTCTACACAGCTCACCAAACTAAGGATGCAAATTCCTAAGCTCACCATTCAAAGCCCTTCTTAAATGACCTCAGCTTATTTTTTCAATACTCTCTCCCACTGAGAGATCTTGGAGAACTAACCAGTTCTATTTTCCTAAAACAGCTACTTCCCAACCCTTATTCCTGTCATTTTTCTGTTAGAATAAAAATCCTTTCACTTATATCTAATCTAATCACAGAAGACAAAAGTAGCAAACATCTGGAAGGAAGACTGATTTCTCTGCATATTCTTGTATGCAGAGGATTGCCTATGAGAAAGGCCAGACTGAGTCATAAGTCTGTATGAGTCAACAGATTTTAACAGATTTCTGGTAACTGGAGATTGCTGTTTTCATCTGGACAAATTGGTCTATTTACAATGAAAGGCTCCAAACTCTTGTACCCAGGAGATTCAAAAGAAAGGATGGGTCTCTTGAATGACAGTAAATTAAAATGAGAGCCCTAACCCCAAACAGAAGTATGGAAGTGAGTGAGGAGTATAGGGAGTATGCTATATTTATTTTTCTGCCTGAGGCACCCATCAGTTAATTAGGAGTGCTTGAAAAGGAAAAGAAGCTTGAAAAATATTGTCTCAACATACAATATTTAAAAGAGGGTCAGGAAATGATTTTTAAAAAAACTCATTGTTTTTAGGATTAGTGGGAATCAAAACTAATGTCAATAAGTTGTCCAGCAAAATAAGTTGCTCTAGAGGAAAAGAATAAACTCTGAACCAACAAAGAGAAGAAAAGCTTTCCTCATGTAGGGTTAACTAATACCTTCTGCATAAACACAATTTTCTGCTTCTGCAGACAAATAACAGTATTGTAACCAGCAGGGGAAATCCATCGTGGTAGCGGGTGTTTCCTTAATGTTAGGAATTGAGAAAGAAACAATACTGAAGACTTTCAAAAAGGCTGGAGGATGCACATCAGACTTCAATCATGAAGAAGTTTAAAGTTTGAAAAGATGCCATAAAGAGGAAATGATCATTATTTTGATCTTATGTGCCGTCTGTTTTTTCTCCTTTCTACCCTTCCTTTTTCTTGTATTTTTGGTAATGAGAAATTGCATATTTGTTCTGAATCTTTTCCTAAACTATAAACCTTAGGGTGACCCTGGGGGAGTCTTAGGGGTCTTGTGTCATACCGCTCTGATGGATTTTACCATAGCTGGCAGTATCCAATAGAAAACTTAAATCATAAAATCTTTAAGTCTAGTTAGCAATCTTGATCAGTCCCCTGTAATACTTCTGTGAAACTCACTAACTGGGAGAGGTAAATGTGCTTAGGGTGAGAGAGAATGGTTCTTTTTTTCAAGTTTAAGTTGGTTTCTTTTAAAACTGATGCAAATGGTAATGTGGAGTTAATGACATTTTCATAAAGCTACAGGTCACTGCTATTCAAATTGCTAGCCTCCTCCAACTTTTTAAAACTCCTTAAGTGAGATTTTTTTTGTTTGTTCCTTTGAAAGCTGTTTTAAAACTAAGTACCTAAAGTTGGGTTAGGCAAATAAAGAACAATATAAACCGTAACCTAAATCAATCTGTTCCTTAATAACAAAACATATGGAAACTATTACATCCTTTAATCACTGCTTTCAAAGAATATTTTTGTAATAATAAACCTGTAGCTTTAATTCTTCTGTACATTATCGGGATGTGCCTAAACTTCATTTTTAAAGCTTTTTATTTTGAAATAATTACAAGTTTATAAAAAGTTGCAAAAAACTACAGAGGGGAGGTCCTGTATCCTCTTCATCTAAGTTCCTCTCCATGGTAACACCTTACAAACTATAATATCAAAATTAGGAAACTGCCATTGGTATAACCATATCACTCACCATTAGAAGCCTCCAGACTCCACACAGCTCACCAATGGTGTCAATTTTACACGTGCTCATTTGGACACATATACACAGCTCGCTCCTTTTTACTGCTGAGTAGTATTCCAGTGTATTACTGGCTATATCACAGTTTCATTAACCATTCACCAAGTGAAGGACATCTGGGTTATTTACAGTTTGGGGACTGGAAGAAAACTGCTATGTATGTTATGCTTTTCTCTAGGCTAAATGCCCAAGAGTGCTATTACTGGGTGATATGGTATATGCTTATATTGATTCTGTTGTTTAAACAAATGTTTATTGAGCACTTACATGCCAAGTACTGTACTAAGTGCTGAGGAAACAATGAATGAAATCGCTCAAAATCCCTGACCTCATGAAATTTATGCTTCAATGAATATGTCCTGGTAAGAAAAATGTAACATATTAAGAAAGAAAAATTTTTTTTTTACTATAAAACCACAGAATTTTACAAATGAAAGGGGCTTATGAATTATTCAGATATCACATGTAAGGAAATGAAACTGAACTAGATTCCAAGACCCTATTAGACAGAGCTACACAAAGTAAACAAGATAAACTTTTTAAAAAGTTCCAATTAAATAATTTGACTAGATAGAAAGCAAATTATTAATGAGGATTAAGTATGCATTACAGGAACTGTTATATTACTTTAATTCCAGAGAGTATTAGAATGGTTTTAGCTTATTTCTGATTTTTTTTTTTTAATCTGAAGAGTGCTACTTACAATGTTTTCTATATGGTGGTAAAAGCATGGCCCTCAGATGTAGAAGAGTAAAGGTTATCTATATCATGACGATGTTTCTGTTAAGAGTATTTATTCTGAAAGAAATTTCATTCAGTTCCTATCCAATTGCTGCTATAATAAATGAAGGCAATTTTGCCCAAGGCTAAGACAGAGAAAGTTATCTTTAGCTGAAAACAGTGTTTGAAAAGGTTGCTACTTTGTTTTTAACACGGGGCATTTCAGAATATTTCCTAAGGAAAACAGAAAGTTCTCGATTATACTTTTTGATACACAACAACTGCCATATTTTCTGAAATTATAAGAGAAATTTGTAGTTTTTATTGCAGAACCACTTATTCAAATGGTTAATTTTAAGGGTTCCTTGCAGATCAAAACTCTAAATCTACATTGTTTTAAGCTATAAATGACAAAATAATAGGGAATTAAAAAAACTGAACACTTTGACAAAAAGCAACATTTATTCAAACAAATTTAATGTTATATATTGCCATGTTTCACCTCTTAGGAGAATGTCTGAGTGAAATTTGAAAAAGAATAAGAGGGACTAATGTGGCCAGATAGTAAAGCATATTATAAAACCACAATAAATGTGTCATTGGCATTAGATAAAATGGAAAAGAATAATCCAAAAGCAAACTCCAAAATAATCCAAAAGCTTTACATAAAAAATTTAAAATAAAGGTAGTATTTTTATCCATGGTAAACAGTAGGCTATTCAATATGCTGCAATAATTGGACAAAAAATTAGAATGGAGGTTGATTTCTACTCTATATCACAGGGAGTAAAGAGTTAAATATTTAAACTAGAAGGAAATAGGGGTATCACATATATCATAAGAGAATGAAGAGAAATGCAATATAAGATTGCTGAGTGATAGTAATAGCTCACCTGAATTAGTGGTGATAAATTAAGACCAGTTAAGTGCGGCTGTGTATTTCTGTCAGTCACATTCAGTTTGCAGCAGGTGCACACATATATAGAGTAGGAAAAACTGGATTTAACCACGGCTGGGTAGGAGTATCAGAGAGAGGGACAAAGGAGGCAGAAAAACTTCAAAATCCCCCCATTTCCTCCAAGTGACCCTGCTTCTTAGTACTCAAGCTCTGTGTAATCGCCTCTCCCTTCCATGTGAGTTGGACATGTGACTTGCTTCTGACCAGTACACCCCAGGTTACAAGATGACACTTCGGTGATTACGTTCCCATTTCAATGTCTGTCTTGCTGAGAGACTCTCTCCCTAGCTAGCTTTGATAAGGCAAACAGCCACAATGGGAGGCTCAAGAGGTGAGGAACTGAGGGGCAGCCTCTTGCCAAGTAAAGCTCTGAGGCCTTAAATCCTCAACACAACCAGGTGAACTTGGTTCCTTCCTCAGCTGAACCCTGACATGAGACCAAAGCCCTAGCTAATTAACACCTTGATTGCAGTTCAGTCGTACATGACTCCTGGCCCATTTAAACTGTTAAGTGATGAATATGTGTTTTTTCTTAAGGTGCCAACTTTACATCCAACATGCGTCATTATGCATCAGATCATGACAGACCATGCTTAAGGGAGGAGTTATAATGACTAACCATGAAGTCACAAATTAGTAAGGAAGGTAGGAAAGACAGGAATTTATGGACAGAGAGAAGGTGAAGAATCTAATCTATGTAAACCCTGGGGAGGTGAAGATTGCCAGAGCCAAGGTTCCAGCAGTAAGCTGGTAATAGTCAGAGTGGAATACTGAAATTGAAAGTTTTAGAGGTTTTGTAGTTATTGGTAAATGACAAGGTCTATACTTTTTCTCATTGTGTCACACACAGAAGATACTAAAATGTACTTGTACAGCCTTCTCAGGGACTACAGACCTGTTTTTTCCTGCCAACTCAAGCCAGCCCAGCTGTGGGAGTTGCGGGGGGAGGGAGGGATGGAGGATCAATTTCTCAGCCCACCTGTTCATTCATGACATCCCACCTGGCAAGCTCTGGTCTGGAATATGAACATGTGAATGAGTGGCTAAAAAAGGAAAAAAGAAACAAGTTCAATGGAAGAGAGGAGGGCAACAAACTGAGGCTAGAGTGTGTTGGAATGGAGTATTGCAGATATTGACATAACTAAGGAGTATGATAGTGAATATTCAAGTAATAAAGAGGAGTTACAGAAAGGCATATAAATAACTATAATAAGGAAAAAATGCAGTGATCATGAATTCAAAATGTGAAGTGGGGGAGGTTATGGACTAACAAAGTAGAGAGGTCTGGAAGAGGGCGATAATGCAGAGTGGTATAAGGAAGCAGAGTCTTCATGAGAAAACTAGTTTTAGAATGAAAAGTGTAGGAAACATTAAAGAGATACTGACATTATAGGGAGTCCTGCTTATGACTGATAGTGAATTACAGAGGACACAATGGATATTTCAAGGATTCAGGAAGAATGTAAATCAATGTACTATTCCTTCCATCAGAAAATTATTTTGGAAAAAAGTCAGCTGAACTAACAGTTATACTTAGTGACCTAAATGGTTTATGTTCTGGTGAAAACTCCTTATCTGCATATATGTAGACAGGGAACCAGGCTTTGATAGCACTGATCTACGAGACAAGGGATGGTCTAGGAATCTTAAAGTGATTGACATAAATAAGAATAAAGAGTCTAAAAGAATTGTTCACTCAAAAAGACTAAATGAACAGATAGTAAGTTGAGTTTTTTGGGGAAAGACGGGTGTAGGTTTAGTCCTGGAACATGGTTTTGTGAACCCTTTCTTCCTTCCCAATGTACTATGGAAGCAGTAAAAGGTGTGTGTGTGTCCGTCCCTGACTCTCCAAATGCCAGTAGCACTCTTCAATTACTGTTAAAATCAAAACAATGTTCCCCAAGAGTAGCAGTGACACATGCTGATGAGAATCACTACCCTAGACCCCAAAAGTGTGGGTTGATGTTTTTCTGCACTTATCGTTCTCGAATTTCTCCAAAAAATTGTCAAGGAAGGAACACTTCCAAACTCATTCTACAAGGCCAGCATTACCCTGTTACCAAAACCAGACCAAACGAAAAAAAAAAAGGAAAAAAATAGATACAAAGATCCTAAACAAAACATTAACAAACCAAATTTGACAATACATTAGAAAGATCATACACTATGTATGAACAAGTAGGATTTATTCTAGGGATAAAAGTTTCAGTATTTGCAAGTCAATCATAGTAATACACATTAAACAAAGAATAAAAATCTGATGATCATGTCAAAAGATACAGATAAGGCATTTGACAAAATATAACATCCATTTAAGGACAAAAAACTCAACAAAGTGAGGACAGAGGGAACATACCTCAACATAATAAAGGCCCACATATGACAAACCCACAGCTAATATCATACTAAATGATGAAAAGCTTTCTCCTAAAATCAGGAACTAGACGAGGATGCCCTCTCACCACTTTTATTCAATGTCCTAACCACAGCAATCAGACAAGAAAAAGAAATGAAAATAATCTAAATTGGAAAGTAAAAACTGTCGCTATTTTCAGATGATGTATTACATACAGAAAACCTTAAAGAATCCATCAAATAAAACATTACAACTAATAAATTCAGTAAAGTTGCAGGATACAAAATTAGTATACAGAAATCAGTGGTGTTTCTATACACTAATAAATGCAGTTTGAAATCAGAAAGTGTGATGCCTCCAGCTTTGTTTCTTCTTTAGCACTGGTTATTTGGGGTCTTCTGTGGTTCTAAGCAAACTTTACGACTGCTCTATTTCCGTAAAAAATGTCTGGAATTCTGGGATTTTGATAAGAACTGCACTGAATCTGTAGATCACTTTGTGTAGTGTGGACATGTGAACAATATTAATTCTTCCAATTCATGGGCATAGAATATCTTTCTTTGTGTCTTCTTCAATTTCTTTCATCAATGTATTACAGTTTTCAGTACACAGAAATTTCACATCCTTGGTTAAATTCATTCCTATTTTATTCTTTTTGATGCAATTGTAAATGGGGTTGTTTTATTAAATTATTAAATTAAATTAAAAGTACAGCACAGAGAATATAGTCAAGAATACTACAATAACTATGTATGGTATCGGTTGCTTACTACACTTAACAGGGTGATTACTTCCTAAGTTATGTAAATGTCTAACCATTATGCACACACCTGAAACTAATAAAATACTGTATGTTAACTGTAATTGAAAAATTAAAGTTTTTTTTTTTTTTAGTGTTAGTAGTAAGAACTGTTTACCAATTAAATGTGTGGGACTATGGAAAATGCAAGAACTAAGAAAAACTTCTAAAATTCTGTCTTAACTAGATGGATGGTAGTGCCATTTAACAAGGGACAAGGGAGATAGGTGAAACAGTAGGTTTGAGGGTTAGGGAAAATGAATTCACTGTAGTATGCTGAGTCTGAAATGTATGATAAACAGGCCAGACCATCAGTAAAAGAGTGTAGAGCACAGGAGGTGGAGTTCACATTCTAGCAATTGTCTTTTGCTACCGTTTCAGAGATTTTACCACCCTGGACAGAAAAGAGAATACTGACATTTAAATGTTGGGTGAAAGAGAAGGAACTTAAAATGGAGAAAAGGAAGACTGATAGTGGTGGTAAGAGCAGGGCATCTGGGAAGCCAGGAGAGAGAATTAAAGTGCTAATGGAGCTCAAAATGAAAAGCAACTGATTTGGCATTAAGAGTCAATAGCCATAAAAGGCAGCTGACTCAAGCTGGAGAAAGAAAGATAGCAATGGATGGGGGTGAGGATCAAGAATAGAACTATTTAGTCCCAAAGTGTGAAGATATTGTTAATGTTAGCTGTCTCTTACTAAAACACTGCTTGGTACAGGCAATGTTTTGAAGAGCTTTACATACACTGTTTCATTTAATTCTCAGCAAATTATGAGATATGTAATATTACTGACTACAAAAATAGAGATTTGAAAGGAAAAACTAAAGGTCAACAAAGCCAGTTAAATGTAAGAAAAGACTGCTATTTGATGAAGTTACCTTTTATTATACTATTTCCTTCAATGCATCAAACAATTGTATTAATTACTTATAAAAATCTAAATGATACAAAAATTACAACAAAGCTGGACATTACGTCGACTAATCTAACTTGATTTTTCATATCAGTGCTTTTAATTACTTGCCTAAAGTAGTCATTTATGACCAGCTTTTTAAGAGTCATGGCCATGTACTGTCTCACTTTTTTGTCTTATGACCTGATTACATATAGCAAAAGTATAACAAATTGGTTTGATGTGAAAAGAGAGTTTCAACCTAAATATAGATGCTTTTGCACATAAAATATAGGTGCTTTTACTCATCTCCCAGTCTTTGAATGTCTGCCTGTACGTTCCCCCAGGAAACAATTTATAAGAATAGTATAAATCAATTCCCTAAAATTAAAACTAAAAATTACATTATCCAGAAAGCTCTCAAAGTCTTAAGACAGAACTTTATGATGATAGATCTCTATCTGTTCTCTATTTGCACTGGCCAGGACAGCAGCTACTAGCCACGTGTGGCTATTAAACACTGTGACCAATTTTAAATTTTTATTTGGTATGAAGCAATGTAAATTTAAACAGCCACACATGGCTAGGGGCTATTATATTCAACAGTGTAGCCCTGGAACAATGGTTCTCAACTTTAGCTGCCCAATAAAACCACCTAGCAGAATTTTTAAAATCATAATGCCTACACCCAAGCCTATTAAAAACAAAAAAGTCTCTAGAAATGGGACCTATGCATAATATATTTTTAAAGGCAGGTGATTTTCAAATGTAGCCAAAGTAGAAAACAACTGTTCTAGAAAAGTGCTTCTAAAACTTAGCATGCATATAAATCACCATGAGAGCTTAAAATGCATATTTAATTCATCTAAGTCTGGAGTAAGGCATCTACAACAACAAACTCCCAGGTGATGCTAATGCTGTTGATACAAGCTCCAGAACTAATTTAACTGCTACTAATCTAATACTTCTGTTGAAATTAAAATCTCTAGATCTTAGGCCATAAGGTATAATGCTTCCCTAATATACAACATAAAAAACTTGTAACTTAATATTAAGTATATGAATAATCTAATAAATCCAAGTAGTTAATATGTAGAATTCAAAAGCATTTCAAAAGGTTAAAGTAGTAAGAGAAAAATAAAATTTTACCTATTTGAAAAATTAAAGGTCAAACCAATTTTTCAACAAGAAATCGTGATATATACTGTTTTTCATTTTAAATAAGAATAATTCGTGGGTTTTTAAAAAATATTCTTTTTAGAGCACCTATTAGATTATCATCTGCATCATCTTCCTAGGAATGTATTTCTATCTTGACATTAATACAATGAATTCAGGTGCCCTCTTACTGAGAGTTTTCACAACTCTAATTTTGCATAGATGAAATAGCATCTCTTATTGGTTAAACTCCTTCAAAGTATAGTTCTAGGCAGAATTTAGAAGACACTATTATTTTTCATTTTATATAACTTCCATGGGAAATCTTATGATAATGATGTGGTAGTAGTTCAAAATTACTCCTTACCAGCCTGAATACCTGAAAGAGTTGTTTATTTCAGGTGTAACCCAGTGCTTTAGATGCCAGCTGAGGAGTTAACACTATCTCTATTAACCAGTAACAATATCACTGCTTGCATTCAACTATGGAAGTAAACTGAGGAAAAACCACCACCAAGGCCTGAAGGAAAGAGTGATAAGAAAGAGTGAAAAGAAAGAACTCAGCTCTATGGGAGACGAGCTATAGAGGCAGGAATGCACCACTAGTCCATGTAAGGGCACCAGCAAAGCATATGTGTGTGTGCTTACACATGCAACCACCCAGGAGATGATTTTGAAGCCTATAAAAGGTTTAATCAGTCTTTTAGGTAGATCAAAAGAGAAGCAGATGAATTACCCAAACAACCTTGCTTTTCATCATCAAATTTTTCTTCTTCACAGTATGGCTATACCATTTTTGTTCTCTCTTGTCCCACATTTCAAAATGTTATCCTAACTTGAATTTTTGTGCCTCTATTGACTTTTTATAATTTGCTCCTATGCTTAGCTTGTCAGCTAAGAACCTCCCATTTTATGACTTACACACCTAAATGACTCCAGGGGTCAGAGTGGGACCCTAAACCAAGAAGGAGACAGGGAAGAGAGGGGAGTCAGTCACCCAGAGTCTCTAAAGAAAACAGAGTTGCACAGAATTGCTAGGAAGGTGCTTAATTCTGAAAACTTAAGTTGCTGAAAAGTCTCTTCAGCTATGACATTTTCTTCTTCTGGGTCAAAATCAGAAATGAATAAACACTTGGAATAGAATCTTTTATCTTCCCTATTGGTGCCTTTCTATCATCAAGCCCTAGGCTCCCAAGCAGTCTTTAAAAGATTCTTGTTCCTTAAAGAGACTTTACCTTCTTCCTTTCTGAACCTCTGAAGATTAATTTCGAAGATAATAAACCATTTAAAATAAAATTACAACTTACAGCCAAGCAGACCTTTAATGGGGAAATTACCCTGTGGAACACTACCAGGTAGTAAAATTAAACATATAAAACTAACCTAAAAGCATGCCAGTTGTACCTGAAAGTCCAACTTTCTATCTACTTTGTTTTGTATGTTTACAGATATAAGGGTTTGTAGAATAGCTGTTTGAATTTTGTTTGGTTTTTAAGAAAGCAAGCCAGAAGAGCGCAGAGGCATGGCACAAAGATATATACCACGAAGCAAGATTGGACAGCAATTAAATGGATCCCAATTAAAGAATGGAAAAGAGGTTCTTTAAGAAAAAAGGAATTTTTTCATGATAAAATTTAATGGGGGGAGAAAAAAAACCTTAAAGAATATCAGCAAAATCCCATAACAATTATGATTCATTCTGTTGAGCAAAAATTTTAGTGGAATCATATGAATTAGTTATTATCTAGTAATGTCTTAAAAAACACCATAACTTGTATAAAGAGATTCAAACATGAAAACATGACTATACCATGCAATACCAAATAAATGTCACAATTCTAAAATCTCCTTTCAAGTTATAATTTAATCAGTGTAGTGTTGGCCTAAGAATATGCATAATTCAACGGGATCGACAAATATGTACCTCATGATGGCATTTCAAATCAGTAGAAAAAAGATTAATCAATAAATGGTTCTGGTATAACTGGCTAATTATCTCAAAATGTTTTAAGATTTCTATTTCATACCATACACCAGAACAAAATTCCTATGGATTAAAGAAATTCATTAAAATCATAAAAACACACTGCAATGAGAAGTCTTTCTAACCATTTTAATCCAAAGAAGAAATCTTGAAAGGCCTGCCACAAGTAAAATGTAAAGACAAATAACTAATGAGTAAACCACTGCAACATAGGACAAATGGCTGTCTGGTATATAAGAAGTTCTTTAAATCCATATCCTAATACCCAATAATAAAATGCAAAGTAAATAATAATAAAATGCTGTGAAAAAAATTGCTGCCATTCATCGCAAGTATTAAAGTGCCTATTATAATGGAAAAATAGCTCATTTTATTGATATTTCCCCTCACATTTTTGAAATAATAAAAAGTTACTTTTATGAACAAAACTTATTAAAATGAATGAGATGGATTTTATTAATATCAAGAGAGTTGGGTTAGCTCAAAGTACTGCAGTGACTGCTTTTGTGACTTTAATCCATTTTTGCCTCTAGTTGATAAACCTGTTATTGTCCAAGGCCACATTATTTAATTGATCACTCTCCTTTTCAGAATGCTCATGTGACATAAAGACATTAATTTATAAGTTAAGCAATGTTTTAGAGAAACATTTGTAATATGTGGTCTGTGAATCTGAATCATCACATGGGGTGCTAATTAAAAATGCAAATAGAGGAATCTCCTACTGATCAAAATATCTTAGATAAGGCCCAGTGATCTGCACTTTCAACAAACTTCCCTCACCATATAGTTCACATGAACATCAACATACAAAGTGTTAAAGGGGGATCAAATTGTGAAATTTTATAGAACTCTTCCAGGTATATACAACATACTGTTTCAAGGTTCTTTTTCTAGCTGCCCTTCCCTTCTGTATCTTCAGAATTCAATTAACTGCATACACGTGTATAATTTTAAAGAGGTAACAGTTTGAGTACAGGTAGATGATATTCACTGAAAATAAGGTCAACAGGCCTGCCATCCTCTTTCTGCAGAGAAATAGATTTAGAGCACTAGTCCCCAACCTTTCTGGCACCAGGGACCGGTGCTCCTATGAGACTGATCCCCGATGATCTAAGGTGATGCTGGCTCTGGGAGCAGCTGCAAATATAGATGAAGTTTCACCTGCTCACCCACCGCTCACCTCCTGCTGTGTGGCTGGGTTCCTAACAAGCCAGACTGGTACCACCAGCCCGTGGACCGGGGGTTGGAGAACCCTGGTTTAGAGGATCTAAATTTTTTCCTTTCTTTTTGATAGACAAACTAACATGTTTGGTCACAACACATGGCCTGGCATAATATCCTTTTGGAACTTTTATACTTAAATATATTCTAGAGTTATATCACCTCTGTAAAGTTTTCTTTCATAAAGCACTTTAACAATTATTTATCATCTATCCTAATTTTGTTTCCATGTGCAATTCTCTCAACCTAGAAACATATAATCTTATTAATACCAAAAAAATAAACCATTCATAGATCTGGGACTGAGGAATCCATCTAACTTCTCTGGCAATATCATCAAAAACAAAAACATTAAAAAAAAAAAAGTGGGGATCACAGAATAAGATACAGAGAAACCATTAAGCCCTTGATGAATCTCCCCAGGCAACTCTTTAAAAGAAAGCTTTCATTGGGTTTAAATAAATGATGTATTATTCTACACAAAAAGTGGCAATTGGTTGAAATAGCAATACTGCAGCACAAAAATGATTGAACTGAAATTCAGTGGCTTTGTGAATTAAGATTACCTTCGAAATATACTACCATACTTGTGCCTTCCACCATGTTCCTCATTTTCTACCAACAGGAGAAGTCTAAGGCATCCAGCATCAACCCAGACGCCAATAATCAGTACTTACTACCTTGATACATACCATTTTCATGTGTTAATATAACCTGATAACCCTCTGAATTACTATGGATCTAGAGTCATAATCATCATCAATGACATAATTTCTTGGATATTAGGTTACCAAATAAGTGACAGAAAATACAAGGTAAACCTCCAATGACAATATGATTGTCCTGCTGAGTAGCTTTGTTTTTTCAAAGCTTATCCAACATGCAAACATAGTGGACAGTGGCCAAAGAAGATTAGAAGTGCATAAAAACCTACCTACTAAATCTTCTAGCCCTGGAAATTAATGTTTAGTGAATAATAGAGGCTGTTGCCAGCCTTGACTTCTCGGTCTCAGACTGAGAGAGGAGTAGAGGGGGTGGTTGTGACAGGGTGGTGTTATTCCATTCTTAATAACTCTGTTGAGAGACAAGTGAAATAAATATGTTCTTTTTCTCTGTAACATTCTTTTTTGTTTCTTCCAAAGCAAGCCATAATCTGTTATATGATCAGGTACTAGATCAACAATCAAGAGAAGCACGAAAGAGTCAAGAGATAAAGATTAAAACATGGTATATAACATAGAGTATAAAGACAGACCTAAATTAAATTCAAATGTTGGTTCCATCAGTTACTAGTTGTATGACAAGAGTCATTATTTCTCTAGGGTGTTTCCAGTCTTTGAGTAAAGTTTTTGAACCTATTCCTCAAAAGAACAAAACAAAAACAAAACACAAGAAGACTTCAATTTTTCAGCCAACAGGGCAAATGGGACAAGATGAGGGTCTCTTATAACATCAAGTTTGAGAGCTACTAAGCCCTTTGACAAATCACTAGAGTTGTAAAGCTTGAGTGACGGTGTTCATTTTTCCTTTCAAAGAACTGTTAACAAATATATACATTCATACATATACACAGTTTACAAAAATTCAAAAGGCAATTATACTATTCATTCTGAGGGCTTTAAGTATATAACATTTTTACTCTTTTCTTTACCTCCTACATCAGTAACTGATATATCCATGTTAAAAATCAAGTACGTATATGTACTATTTTATTTTTCTTGATACCCATAAAATCACAGGCATGGTTCATACATACATGCTTGGATATATACACATAAACATATGAGGGTTGGCCTTAATAGATTAGCATTACCCATACTTCTCTGCATATTGCTTCTCTCCTTATTTTGTGTAAACTCCTCCATGTCAAGGGGTATAGCTCCAATTCATTCTTTGAAAGGCTACCTAATAATATTCCATGGTATGGAGATAACATATCTATTCATCCACTTCCACACTGATGGGCTTTCATTTTGTTTTCCATTTTTGCCACTTAGAACCAGGTTGCAATGAACTTCCTTGTGCATATGCCCTTGTTGTTCTGTGTTTATGGAACCCCAGGAGGGTAAAAGACTGAATGTTTTTTAGCTAAGATCAGAAACAAAGCAAGGGTGCTCACTTTCACCATTTCCACTGAACACAGTACAGGAAATTCTAACTGGAAGGGAGGGGAAAGAAAAGGCAAAGGCAAAGAAAAAGGAAGTAGAGAAGGCAATCCAAATTGGCAAGGAAGAAGTAAAATTAGCTCTTTCACAGATGATATATTCTTATATGTAGAAAATCATAAAAGCTGAATTTAATAACTATTATAATAAATCTAGCGAAGTAGCATGATACAACACAAAATCATGCGCACTGCCTTGCATGAACAATTGAAGTTACAATGATAATTTCATTTACAACAGCATTAAAAATAAAATACTTAGGAACTAACCAAGGAGGTGAAAGACTGGCACAATAAAAGCTACAAAACTCTGCTAAAAGAAATTAAAGACATCAACTGAAACATCCACATTCATGATTTTAAAGACAATATTGTTAAAATGGCAATAATGCCCAAAGTGACCTACATTCATTAAATACAATCCCTATAAAAATTGCAATGATTTTTTTTGCAGAAACAGAAACATCCATCCTAAAATTCATAAGGAATCTTATGATACCCTGAATAGCCAAGACAATCTGAAAAAGAATAAAGCTGGAAGATGGGCACTTATTTCAAAACTTACTACAAAGCTACAGTAATGAAACCAGTGTGGTACCGGCAGAAAGACAGAACAATGGAAGAGATTATAGAACCCAGAAACATACCTTTGCATACAAAGGCAAATGATTTGACAGGTGTGCCAAGACCATACAATGGAAAAAGAACAGTCTTTTCACCAAATGGTACTGAAAAAACTGAATATCATATGTAAAAATAATGAACTTATACAAAATAAAAATGCATTAAAGACCAAAATGTAATAACTAAAATTATAAAACTCTTAAAAGAAAACATAGGTCAAATCTTCACAACTTTAGATTTGGCAATAACTTCTTGGATATGACACCAAAGGCACAGGTAACAACAAAAGACTGGATTTTTAAAAAATTTACACATCAAAATTATCAAAAGAGTAAAATGGCAATTCACAAATGAGAAAATATTTGTAAATCATGTATCTGATAAGAAATAAATATCCAGAATATACGGAGAACTCTTAAAACTTAACAAAAAACCCAATGACCCAAATATAAAATGGGCAAAGGACCTGAATAGACCTGAATTTTTCCAAAGAATACAAATGGCCATTAAGCACATGAAAAAATACTCAATATCACTAATCATTGGGGAAATGCAAATCACAAGTACAGTGGGATATCACCTCATACCCATTAGAATGACTACTATCCAGACCAACCCAGAAATAAAGTATTGGTGAGGATGTGGAGAAATGAGAACCCTTGTACACTGTGTAAAATGGAAGAGCCACTGTGGAAAATAGTATGGCAGGCTCTCGAAAATTTCAAAAAAAGAATTAATTACCATATGATCCAGCACTCCAGTGGGTATATATCCAAAGAATTGAAAGTGGGGTCTTAAAGAGATATTTGCACACCTATATTCACAGCAGCATTATTTACAGTAACTAAAATGTGGAAGCAATCCAAGTGTCCACCAATGCATGAAAAGATAGGCAAAATGTGGTATATACAAACAGCAGAGTATTATTCAGCCTTAAAAAGGACATTCTGAAATATGCTACAACTGTTTGAACAGAGGAATTATGATAGGTGAAATAAGCCAGTCACAGAAGGGTCGACAGTACGATTCCACTTATACCAGCTACTTAGAGTGGTCAAAAGCATAGAGACAAAGAAGTATGGCAGTCACCCGAGATGGGGAGACTGGATGAAGGGGACGGGGGAGACTAGAGTTATTATTTAACAGACATAGTTTCAATTTTACATAATGAAAAGAGTTCTGGGGATAGATGGATGGCGATGCCTGCACAATATTATGAATGTATTTAATACCATTGAACTGTACACTTAAAACGGTTAATATGATGTTCTATTATGTGTATTTACAATTTTAAAATAAAACTAAATAAAACCACAATGGAATATCATACCTCCTCCCTCACCAAATCCCAGGAGTTGCATTTCTGGGACAAAGAAAATATATACACTTATGTAGTTTTAGTTTTAACAGATGTCAGATTACTTTTCAAGAAGGTAGCATCAATTTTATTTTCTATTAGGAATGCATAAGAGTACCTTTTGTCTTCCAATAGATATCTCCACCATTATAACCTGTGCTGGTCAGAGGAGCATCTTTTAAGATATTTATTGTCCATTTAGATTTGTTCTATGACCTGCCTCTTCATATCTTTTGCCCATTGAGTACTGACTCTTTGTCATCGCTTTCCTGATACTTTTTTTCTAAAACTCTTGTCTATAACTCAGTGGTATTTTTTTTATACAAATGTTTTTTAAAACTGTTAATGTCCTACTGTTTGTCTTTCTTTCACAGCTCAGAACAGAGGCCAGGAAACTATGGTCTGGTATTTGTTGCTATAAATAAAGCTTTATTGACCCCCAGACTTGCCCAAACATTTACATAGCTAAGCTCAGGATCGGCAAGAGAAATTTTCTGGCCCTTTACAGAAAAACTCACCAACCCTTGCCGAAGAATGTCAAGAAAACTGTGTAACTGTTTTGTCTGCCCCCATAGAATTTAAGCTCCAAGAGAGTGTTTGCATGTTTTGTCCATTCCTGTACTCAAACTGCCTAAAATAGTACCCAGCAAATAATACATAATAAATTTTCAGAATTAATGAAGGTCTGTTTGCTTTCCTATTCTTAATTTGAAATATAGCTATTAATGAAATTGAAATAATACTAATATCCTTGTTATTGACAATGTACAATCTTAAGTTTTATTGTGAAACTCAGTAAGAAACAACACACTACGGTTTTACAGCTGACAAATATCCCTAAAATAAGAATATATCTTAGGGAAAAACATTTTGAACTCACTTTGATGTTAAAAGTCACAACACTCCAAAATAATTTAGTGCTCACTATAAACTTTTTCAGTTGACAGTCTGATCAAAGTGACCATTCCTAACCTAAAATTTCTGATGAGAAGGGAGAACATTTTTCCCCACTAAACTTGATTAGCAACAATACTGAAGTTTAGAGTCTGGGCTCAGCTTGTCTACAAGGTTCATTTAAGAATTCAGACTGTTTTTAGCACATATCACCTGAGGTCTTTTTTTCTCATTATTTTGCGTCCAAGTGTAACTTTACAAAGCATTATGAGATTACTGTGTGTTCTATTCAGCTTGACAAAGACAAAAAAAAAAATGTTTAAGCCCAATATAACATTTAATGTTTTTAACCTTTCTGTTCACATGTAAGTTTTCATAATAATATGTTGGGGGGAAATATTCCAGGATCGCAGAAAAAAATTCTCATAACCCTCACTGCATTATAATCAGATTTCTATTACCACACAAAACAACCACTGTCCTTCTAAACCATTAAATTATAGTAAGCAATATCCATCTTTCAAAGTCGCGGTCAGGGAACACTGGTTAACATTCATGCTATGTCCTTAAATCTAAGCACATTTTCCTTTTACTTGTTAAAATACTTTAGATAACTTACATAACTTAAGCAATAATATTCATCTTTAACTGAAGTTTGACAAACTTTAAAATATATATATATACATATATATATGTATATATATTTCTCCTATCTTATTTATATATTCCCATTCAGTGGGAAGTATGACATCAGAAAAATGACACCTGGATAACCTAAAACATATCCAAAATATGTCTTATAAAAGAAGGAATTTCCACTTACTAAATCAATCCATAATGATCCACCACTAGGACAGAGATGGGGTAGTAATGAAGGAAGAACAGAAAATGGACAAGTAATAACCAAGAGAATAAAAATCTATTTCCAGATCTTTAATGACTAAACCAGGGGTAAAAAAGTAAAAAGAAAAAACAAACAAAAACCTTTCGAGATTACATACATATCTAGAAATGCATGTGTTTGAATACAGGGTGATTACAGTTACAATAAGCTGGAATTTTAAAATAAAAGATTGAAGTAGCAGTGCAAGTAGATGAAAGGGGGCCCCTTTAACATTTGCTCCTGTAGTCCAGCAACTCCCAGCAGTTGGCTGGAGACTAAGCTGGATGATCCTGTGGAGCTCCAACAAAGGGACGAAACAAACTCAGGTCCCCAGGGCCCCCCTCCCAACAACGCGTGAAACAACTTGATAAATGATTGCTCTGTCAGGGGATGAAGAGATGGAGACGTCTGGGAGCAGAGGGGAGAATGTATCTAATTTAGAAGGCAAGGGGGCGGCGGGGGGAGACAGAATAGCAGACAAGAACAAGCCACCTTATAACAACCAAAGAACCTAGAAGCAAACATCACAAAGCCCAACAGAATCTCTAAAAACTGAAGTCAGTCACTAGGGTATATAACAAGAGATCTCTCAGTCTAGTTCCTCCCAAGTCACTAGGATCTGGGTCGGGGGGAGGGGTTCATTTTCCATAACCCATTTTCTAGCCTCAAGTCCAAGCCTAAAAAAACACTGCTCTCATGTTACCTCATTCATTTGGGGATGATGACATGAAATACAAAGTCCACTCCCCCCACTCCCCAGCCCATTGCTTAAAAGTACTGATTCAGACGTGAAAGCCAAAAGCATAAGAGCCCCAAGTTTAGTTCAAAACAAGGAAACATTAATTACCCTGAAACAAAAACAGAAGACGAGTTCACATCTGGGGCCCAACACTTAAATTCTCCTTTTCCCCTTCCTCCAGAGTGTGTGCACAGCTATTTATACAAACTCTTCTTGACCGAGGACTAATGTTGGTCCCATAGGACTTCTGTTTAGGGAAAACTCGGTGGTGACAAACTCAGTCAACACCGAGAGTAGGCAGACAAAGCAACTCAACTTGAGAAAAGGGTTTTAGAATTAGCGGTAAAAATATAGGTTTTTCAAAATCAGTTACCCAAAGAGTAATTAATTAATTAAAAAGAGACATTAGTTATTCAAAAGGGACATTAGTTATTTGAAAAAACATAGCTTAAGCATCTGATGAAAAATCATTAAGCGAATTTACTAAAATACATGTCAGAGGCAGGAACGACCAAGCAGTATGTAAAGAATTCTTAACTGACACAAGTCTTTCTTAAACCACTCCAATTTTTTATGTGATGAACTAGAAACAGGTAATATATAATTACTGTACATTCTATTATTGTATATAAAACTGTACCTAAAAAGGCCAAATCTGGCTTTGACTATAAGTAAACATAATTAAAATTAACAGCAAACTATTCCAAGAAAGTTAAGAAGTTAGAGAATTTACCTTTTCTGATGCCCAGTACCTAATCCTTTGAGGATTACTGATAATTCATATTTTATGTCTCAAATTTGTTATTGTATTTCAGAACATGTGACATACTAATTAATGACAAGGAGACATCATATTATTGTATTTAAGAGGACAGGATAACCATGATAAAATAACCATGTAAGTGGACTAAGGGAGAGGGTCCTGCTCCCATGAAGTTTCATTTTTTTTTTGAGGGGTGGGTGGGGTATGAAATAAGGAGATCCAGTGAGTCTATTCTAGGCTAAATATTTTTATGGTATATCCAAAACTTTTCACTGGAATTAAACAAAAATAGATGGTCTATGATCAATCTCACTTGTTAATTCCCAGAAATCTGCCTTATTAGGCTACACAGCTCTAAAGGGGTCCTAGGGCTTCCTAAATTTAGAACTGAGAGGAGACACCGAACCATGAATCTCACTTTGAGACAATTCACAAAATATCACCTTGCAATTATACAACACTCTCTCTAAATTCTACCTTGCCATATAATCTTGCTGCCAAGGTCTGGGTCTTAGAAATAAGTAAATTCCCATTTGTGGGCTGTCTGTTTTAATCACATTACTTGAAAGATTTAATGGGTTGACTAGTCAAAGTTTTATCTGATACAAAAGAGACTGCCCACTAGTGGCCTACAGAAATACTTGTTTTGGTCTGTAGTTTTGTTTTTATTGTTTTAAACTGGTTGTTTGGTTTATTTTAATCTGAGAGAGTTTACATAAAAATCTGGACATCTCACTTCTTTTGAAAAATCAAGAGATGTGATTCTGATTCAGACCCACCCTCTCATTAAATTACCCTGTAAGTACTGGAGTTCTGACATTCAGCTCTACAACTTCAACGAGTGCTGATTTAGGCTGTGCTTGGACAATACCCAGTATGTGTTCTTTTCCAAGTTAAACGTTCATTTTTTTTTAAATCAGTCTCAGATAATGCTAGCCTCTCTTCTCTTCAAGTTCCCCTTGACTACACTACCCATTCACCTGTAGCATCCAGGATTTAACACAATATTCTCTGATGAGTTGAGAGGACAGGATAACATTGCCTTTATTTTGAACAGCAGCAGGTAAAGGATCTATCGCCCTTAATGGCTGCTAAAGAAAATATATACAAACAACATAATCAAACCAGGAAGGCAAAAAACAGTGACAGCTTGGCTGGGGTTAAAAAAATGAAGGGAGAGGGGTTCTAATACATGGTTGGGAGTATTTATTTCTAGGCTACTGGAAAAGGGACAAAAGGCAATAGCCTAGTGGGTTAATGTCCACAAAGCAAGGTCAGACTAGTGTTTGACCCTGAAAAATTATTACTGCCTCCATTTAACAGAACATTTCCCAAAACAAAGTTCTTAGACTACTTGCATCAGAATCTCCAGAACTCAAACCCAAATCATATTATCTGGGATTGTTTCAGAAGCGGGATTTTAAACAAGCAATTTAGTGGTTCTAAAATATACTGAGGCTTGAAAAATAACTAAAATCTATTGCAGCTGCCTAGAAAGGTGGGTCAAGACTTAGAACTTACACACAGTATTCCTTCTGGACCCTTCCCTGTTTCTCCCAAGCTGCCTTATATGGCCCTTCCTCTGTTCTTCCCCACTCACCTTGAATATACCTCAACTGAGTCAATAATCACTCCATGTTGAACTATATGTAAGACCTCTCCCAAGTGTGTATAAATGATCACAGTTATGATCAATACTCAAAGATCATAAATACTGTTATGTTCACCAGGATTCTCTGTGAGATGTGACCACTTAATCATGCAATATAAGCCACAAACTATGGAAACAAAGCATTTACAAACAGAGGTCACTATACTGGTCAAATTAACAGTTAACAGCATATATTTAATGTGCATTATCATTATTTTGCTAATTAAATACAAAGTGGGAAGTGATTGTTTATAACTATTATAACTTACATGGGCAAAGTAATTATTTCCAGGGTCATGAGACCCAAGTAGTGAGCTGTTTTTAAAACCACAGGCATAGCCCATGGGAATGATGCAAGCTTGCACTTCTCTTCCCCAGTGGATGTTTTCAAAGAAGGCCAGGCTGGACGTTGAGAAACAAGTCAGACTGCGCAAAGTACAACTAAGGCTCAAAGTGGAACACTTCTTTCCCCAGCATTAAAATCTGACAGACAAGCATGCATGCCTGGCCTAGAGAAAAAGCTGGTAAGAAAGGAAAGGAAATCAATCACAGCCTGAGACAGAAGTGGTGGGGTGTTTGTTAGGGGCATAGGAGGGAGAGGGTTAGAGATAATTGAGTGTGATGAACTACAAAGGCTTATGGAGGATAAATTGGCTGATATAACATCTTGGAGAATTAGGGGGCAAAATAAGAGTGACAGATGGAATGATGGCCAAGGGACATGTGGGAAGAGAGGCAGGCATAGGATGCAGAAAGGTAGGACCTGAGCACACATTATGTACATTTATCGTATATCACCATACTGGGAAGTCTGACCAGTTATATAGGACCAGCCTATGAAAAATATAATGCAGATAAAATGACAATAAAACATAGCAGATCTCAGTGGTTGTCTGACATGAAGTGAACCAGAAACTCTCTTTTAAAAAGCTAGCACTAGAAAATACCCCCAAACTTAAGTGTGGGGCTAATAAAGTGAGGAGCAAAGACATACACAGCTCAAAAGAAATGAAATTAACTGTGCTACAGTGCAGTACAGACATAGGATGGACAATTAACTGGGACTATCTAAAAGATCCCATATACTATATTAGGCTGGGAAGGACATAAAATACATATTATATGATTCTATTTATTTTCAAAGACAGGCAACTCTAATCTGTAGTGACAGAAATCAGATCAGCAACTACATGGAACAGAGTATAACTACACGGGACAGAGTATATACTTGTTGGGAGGCAGATATGACTTTCTGGGAGAATCAAAACAGTCTGTATATTGTTTGGGGAAGTGGTTACGGGAAGTGGTTCGAAGGTGTATAAAGTTGATGAAATTCAACTGTATATTTAAAATCTGTGCACTTGTGTGAATTACACTTCAATAAAGTTGATTTTTTAAAAACAGCTGAGAAGTAAGATACATTCTCCATCAAGATTTCTTCTCAAAATTGGTAAATTAAAAGTTTAAACTATCAAGTGGTAAACAGCGGTAAACTCTGCAATATCAGGAATCTCGGCTACTTAGAAGCTCTGCTTCCAATGAAATGCCAGAGCCATAATTTTACCTTTCACCCTAAGCAGAAATTGTAGCAATAACACTTTGCATCCTAACATTTTTTCCTTACTTTTTGTAAAACTTAACCAGCAATTTCACCAATAATAGTACTTTTACTAACTATATCTTAAGTTGCTGTATATCTTCTTCCATTGAATTAAAATTAATTATTGCCTAAGAATCAAGTACAGCATAGAAAATTTCCCATTTTATAAGGCAAAACAGAATAATCAAGAGGTGACCCTCAGAGAAAACATAATGCCAGTCAATTGCTCTTGCTAGGCATATATTTAAATTTATCTAAACACTATTTCTACTAAAATTCATACAACAGAAACTTGTTAAATAAATGTAATAAAGCCCATCAAAAATCAAGTCTCTCAAGAATTAGCAAGAGTAAAACACTCAAGAAACTTCTATGTAATAAAGCTATTTTAAATTCTTAAAAGATAATGTTCTTGTGACAGAATACATCTGACGACAATGTCAATGTGACATGTATCAAGAAACTTTCAAAAGATTTGTTAACTTCGCCACTTCTAAGAATTTGTCATATGGAAAGAAACATAAATGTGCACTTGCTATCCACTGGTAGGTACTTTATTAATACAAAAGAAAAAGCAAAGCACTAAAACAATTGAAGGGTACAAATAGGACGAAAAATTAGATAAATCATAATACATTCAAAGCATGAGCAAGACTTGAATCCAGGCAGCTTAGATTTAGAACCTAAACTCTTTAACATACTATATTGACTTTACTCATTTTGTTATTCAGAGAACAAAAAAGGAAGAAGGAATTGGCCAGTATTTGACAGCCAAGGAAACAAAAAAATGGTAAGGGACAATAAAGGTCTGGAAAAGAGAACGATTTTAAAAAATGATATAGTAATTCATCTTCTTGACCCACAAAATTAAAAAAAATTTAACTCAATACCAGTAATCATTTATAATAATTATTTAAAAATCATTTAAAATGTTTCTCTAGCTTAATTACCCTTTAACTCTACACATACACTTAGCTGCCAAGTTCACATACTTCACAAAAATTTAGTCACTATTAAGGGAACTGTATTCAAAGGTATTTCAGTAAACAGGGCATGCAACTCCCTTGGCAATAACTTATGGCTTCATAGTTTCATCATTTCAACCCTCTCCAACACAGAATGGAAAAGGTCTAGAAACATTAAAAGCAATCCTAAAAACAATTTCTTCCCAGAAATCAATATACTGGGAAACCTGGGCCTCCGGAAGTAGTGAAATCTCCAGTGAAAAAAATTAAATCAAAGTCTCTTCCCAGTGGATGCTACAGATGGATAATTGATCAACAGATTTCTTTAAAATACCTTCAAATTATTTGTAGAATACAACAAGGAATATTTACATGAACCAAAATTGCTAAGACCAACATTTTCAAACTCCAAATTCTCACCCACTTGGTAAACACAAGCCTTCCATCTCATGAAGATATGCTACCAGGAAGGCCTAAAGCAAAAATGAGAATAACTGTTAATCCACCATAGTCCAGACTGAAATTTTCAGATTGTTTTACACAACTTTAAGATGTCTCCTCATTTTATACTACATATGGTATACATTTCACCTGTTGAAAGATACAGTAATTTAAACAAACTATAATAGAACTGTAAACTTAGATACTGCTCTTTTGAAAATACAGTTGACTAAACTCATACTAACACCCACAGATATAGAGGTATGAATTCTTCAGTTGTGCAGAAACGACTTGTAAAAGAATTTATTGATAGGATTAAGGTAGAAGCTGTGCTGCATACTAACGGACTATAGAAACAGAAGGAGAAAACAATCTAATACATCTAAAGAGCAAATTCCTTTAACTATGAAAAGCAAATAAACTTTAGATACATAAATTAATATCAGGCAATGCAGATGACCTATACTGAATATCTGAATGCTCTCACGTGTCTGTTTTTACCTTGTCTGAGTTATTTATTAGTGCTATTTTCTGGTGGTATCACTAAGGTTAACCCACACCACCTTTGCTTTTGGCTTGAGGTAAATTAGATAGGAAATTAAAAGTAGAAAAATTCTGAGATAATCACAACTGAATACGGTATCTGACTTCTAAACTGCATTACATAAAATGGCAAATATATCAAGAATGGTAAGGTATACTCTCCCATTGAGTTATGATGTACCACAATATGTAAATGTTAGCAAGCCGAACAGTTCTAATAGATGCACTCTACCAATCTACCAACAAACTATATTACAGTAAAAATCTTTGTATGCCTTGTGGATTTTCTGGAAAACAAAATGCTGGATTTTCATATTTATACTATACTTGGATGTAATACAGGTCATAGTGTTTCTAAGAGTTCAAGTATATTCGGCCACTATTTCATTTCAACTGCTGCCCAAGATATTTCACACATGGCACTAAATGACACTACTACTGTACACTAGCACATCTAGGAGAGAAGACAAGAAAATCTAACTCATCTTATATAATGTACAAAGCTTTCACTTTCCCTTCTCGCTAGTTCATGGCAAAAGGAGCAACTTCAGATATGGTATAGTAAGTACTTCAGTGTTGTGCCTTGAATCCTTTTTAAAAAAATCATTTCTTAAGGTGAATTAAAATTTTATCTTGAATGCCTTAAGTTTCGCAACACCACCAAATAAATGGAGAAATCTGTAATTCTGTAAAACTGGGGTTTGTACGTTACTATCTTAGAATCGTTCAAAAAATGCTGTTCGTCTATGGGTATTTTTCTGGGGGAACATATAAAACTACAGGCCAAATCACACTGCCAGTGCTCTAATGAATTATACCCAAAATACCAGCCATATACCAATTTACATCTGAATTAGTGTAAAATTCTTTAATTCAAATATATACTAGAAAGCAGTTCATCTAATATCCATACTTCAGTAGCACAGTGAATGAAAAAACTGGGCCAAAAAGGCAGGTCACAACACTGAATCAGGAAGGGAAGAAAATGATACTAAAATCAATTACTTGGACTAAAAAAGCCAAAAGTCTGTTAATGGGTAAGGTTCCATAGTGAAAACAATTATTATTCATTCATTCATTCATTCATTCATTCATTCAAATACTAAGGAACACACACTAAGCCCTGTAGGCACCAATACAAATGGTTTCTAAGTGAATTAAGTCACCACCTTACACACATATCTACCCTCCATATAAGAGAAAATTTAATAAAATATTTTAACATTCTGTATAGCCAATTCTCACTTTATAACCTACACCTCAGGAATTAATCACTGGTTGCAAATAGATAATGTCTTAAACATGCAAGCATGCCCCAATAGGCATATCACTAAGAACGGATAAAGGTAAATTACATACAGACTTTAGCCTGTCCTAGTTATAATCCATTCCAACTCCTTGCCCCAACAATTTGCTCCCATCCTAAAGGGCATGTGAAAACATGAGTTACAATATTACAAGAATCTTGCATTTGCTCAAAATGTTTTAGGTCTATCACTTGCACACTAAGAAAATTCACAATCAGTAACAAAGTACTTGCAATACACTTTAAAACTTTGTCATTATCAAGAATCTGTCTTCCAAGATCTAGAGTGATTCTAGAAACCATCTTCCAAACACACATGAAATTTGGACTAGCTTTAAACCACATATCTAGCTTAGCTTATAGAATCATTTGGAGAGAAGAGCATAAGAGCATATCTAAAATGTCATGATGCCTACTAAATGAAAAACTGGACTTAAGGTCCTGTGAACAATATGACACCAAACAATTTGTTTTCCCTCCTACTCAGATCCACAGATCTGAACAATTCGAAGCAAGCTTAGCAGCTGTAGTGACAGTGAGCTTGACTGATTAAATGAAGGCAATCACAGCCTAGACAGACCAGTGTTAAGGGCATGCTTAAGAACAATTCTAAGCAACAGAAGAAAAAAATAGACCTCAAAAGTGTAACTCTAGATCTTAAGGGTATTCGCCTGGAAACAAAACTTGCAAAGGAGTAAGTCACACACACTGCTTGAATACACAAATTATACCTTCTCCCTTCACATTCTAGCTTCCAAGGTCAGAACTATATATAAACTTACTCTGTCCTCCCCACAGGAATAATTTTCTGATTCCTATCCCTTTATAGGAGGTCCACAGTCATCACAGATATATCCTTCATCTAAAACTAGTCTCTTAACTACTTACAGGCACTGCAAAAGATCTAAGGCTCTGCAAAAAAGTATAATTCCGACAAGGTCAAAGAAAGGTCTGCATGCCCTCAAGAGGAGGTTGAGGTCAGACACTCCACCTCAGAGAAATTTTAAAGAAGGGTGTCAGGCATTTCCTGAAGAAAACTGTAAAAATGGCTAATCAAAAGTCAGACTGCAGCCTATCTGCAAAAAGAACGCCCTCCTCAAAAGACATAATGTAGATGTACAGACAGACTGCTATCTCCAGAATGCCATGAGAAAGGAAGGCAGCGCTAGATGTCTCCTGAGAAGGCAGCTAGGTTCCATCCTCCCCTTCCCCAAGGAAGTCCACCAGCTGTCTCCATAAAATGGCACGCTACACTACTAATAGGGACTCAAACCATGTTTAAGCTTCACAAATGACTTCAAAGAGCCTTTATAGCTATACTGAGGGACTTCCACACACCATTTCCCCAGAGGCTCTGGGAAAGGTTCACTACCTTTTCTCTGACTCAACAGCAATACTCTTCTATCAATTATGTTGGTTGAAAACAGAAGAGTCAAAATGGCAGTCATAACCCTCCCCCAATGTGAAAATTAGCAAATTCTACAGAATTGTAAACTGGAAGCCAAAGGCTTCTTTAGCCCTAAGAATAGAAGCTAAGACAAACCCAGGCCTGCTTCAGGCAGACTCACAAAAAATGAAAGCAGCTAGAGTATGGGAGGTAGGCCAGGGAATTAAAATGGAAAGGAAAGCTAGAAACAGAATATGAAGTGTAGCTACAAGAAAATAATAGGAAGACTTTACTAATTAGATTTAATCACATTAAAACTCAATGGTAATACTATCTATTACCTTATTTTGCAGAACCAGACTGAATAAATAGAAATTACCCTTTCCCAATCATTTCTAGTTACAAGAGATAAGACCACCAGAACTGCAGCCACAACTATGAATCATCATTTATTTGACATACAAACTGAATGAGGCAAGTTATTAGATCATAAGCCATGACAATCAAAAATATCACTTTAAAAAACTGGTACAAAACTCCGAGCACAGAAATTCACTGTGAAGTCATTTATCCTAATTTTACCCTAGGGAAAGAGTCATGTACACATATATACAAAGATACGTCTTAGCTCTGTTAGTTCATGTAAGACTGGGAAAAATCTAGATGTCTAACAATAGGGGAGTGGTTAAAAAAACAATGGCATAGCCATATCTGATTATAATGATAGCATAGATCTGCATATTAACTGAAAAATGTTCATTATATATTACTTTTAAAGGGACTTAAAACATATAATGTTATAACACTTATTTCAAAATTGTGCCTGCACATATATAAACAGACTTGTATAGGCTCAAAATAACTAATTTTAAATAACCATTTTATTTTCTTCATCTCAATTTTCTTAAGATAGGACAATCGATTTTCTTTTGAGAGAAAAAGTATTGTTTTAAAATTTAACATTTACTTGTTTTCTTTTAAACAAACAAAACATGAACCAAGGTGCCAAAACAGTCTGAATTTTACTAAACGGAAAGAGAAGTCATATGTTAGAACCTACCTAAACCAAGTCTTCAGTTCTTTGTATCTTGTTCCTAACATTTCCAAGCCTACCCAACCTGACAATTATTTTCAGTAAAACACAGCTTTTACATCCTACATCCGTTACATTACATTCTTGTATTCAGGGGAGGCCCAGATGGATCTTTTACACTGGATTGGACAGAAGGAACTGATGGACTTGTTCCAAAGTGCTAGGCCACCATCTGAGGCCTTCTGTTATTCTTCTCCATTTCATCTGTCCCATTCCCAATTCTTTTTATATACCCATTGCACAAGTAATCACAATTTGCCCTCCAGATGTCTTTTCCCATAAAGAAGGTAGAAATGAAATATTAAATCAATTCTCAAATAAAGCAAGACCTTCTCATTTTCTTAATCCAAAAATACACTCTGTAGCTAAAACCTGTGTAAGGTACTAAAAAAGTATAAAACATGGTCCCGGATTAAAAATCCAATCGATAAACAGAACTCAAATGTGAAACAATGAAAAAATGATTAAGTCTTTGCCTATTAACTGACAGGCTTGGCTCTCTTGGTTATAATCCCAGTTGAACCCACTACTTCATTGTATGACCTTGGGCGATCTCATCTGTAAAACTGAGTTAAATCTAAATTATCTCAAACATTCTATCCAGCTCTAGTTCTAGAAACAGCAAATCAGACAAAGGAAAGATAAATGTGGGCTTCAAATGTGTATTACAAATTACCTATGAGAGGGTAACAAGGAAGATTAAAAACCAAGTGAATCTGATAAAAGAAAAAAATCACCAATCATTAAGAAGCCTGTTATTATAAAAGAAAGGGGATCAGAAACTAAATAATAGAACACTTGTCTCCCTTATGCTATGCGTGTATGGTAGGACAGAGCAATAAACAAGAGATAACTGCAGAAAAAGAAAATCGGAAAGAGTAATATGACAGTGAGAAGGTTGGGAAGAGAGGCAGGGTACCACTTTAAACTGGGGGATCATGAACAAGAGAGAATGTTAACAACTGTTGAAGCTAGGAGATGGGAATTGATTGTATTATTCTCTATAATTTTTAAAATTTCTAAAACAAGCCATAGATAAGATAATCATGGAAGGTTTCACTGAGATGACATCTGAGCTGAGATTTGACAAGTAGTAACAGGGTTTGTTCCCTTATGCCTTCCAAAGAGAGGAAAAAGCTGATACAAAGGACCCTAAGAAGCTCAAAGATTTTATGGGGGAGGTGGGAAGCTGATGTGGCTAAAGCATGAGCCAGGAAGCAAATGATTTACAACAAGGCATAAAAGCAGAGAGATTCTGTAAAGACCCTACTACACAGTGGTAAGGAATTCACAATTTATTCTAAATGTAAGAAGCCACTGGAAGATTTTAGGCAGAAATGCGAATATAGGAATATACCTGGTTTGGGTTTTTTAAATTATTATTATAAAGCAATACAAATTAAATGCTAGATTAGGTAAGCCAAAATGTGTTTATTTTTAATAATGGGATGAAGTTATACTTTGGAGTCATCTTTACCTCTCTAATCACTTTCAGTTGAAACTAAAATTAGTTTCTAATTCCAAACACATCAAGCCACGGACATTTAATTCAGTATTTTGAAAGGTGGCTCAAAAGAAGCATCCTGAGAAAGAAATTAGTGTAGGTTTTAAATTCTGTTACAGATATCCAACAAAAATTCTAAGCAAACAAAATGTGGGCTGGAATTTCATACTTTAAAGAACTCATTTAAAAAAGAAAGGTATTCTGGCTACTGTATCATATAAATAAAGAGGGAACTGAGGTTTAGGACAAATGAATAACTTACCCAATCACAGAGATAATAAATAAGAGAAATTACAAGGCAACTGGGATGTGAAGTCTACTCTCCAGACTTACCATGCAATGCAATGTTCCTTCCAAAGCATCACAAAAAAGGAAAAGAAAAATAATTTAGAACTCACGGAGACAGAAAATAGACTAGTTGATTACCAGAGACTGAGAACAGAGTGAAATGGAGAGTGACTGTTTAATGGGTATAAAGTTTCCTTTTGGGTTGATAAAAATGTCTTGTAACTAGATAGAGATAATAGCTGTACAACATATTGAATTTACTACACACAAATTGTACACCTTTAAATGGTTAATTTTAAATTATGTAAATTTCACTTAAGTTTTAATTTATTTTACGTAAATCTTGCCTATTTTAAAAAATGAACTTGAAAATTATTAAAAATAATAGTTTAGAGGTGATTACCAACGGCTGATGACAAGATTATCTAAGTCATTGAAGTACAGAGTTTTTATGATTCTACTCAAAATTCAAGATAAGTTGGATTTAGACCAGGATATCTTGACAGTAATGACATTTTGAGCCAGGTGACTGTTTTGTTCTGAGGAGCTGTCCTATGCATGGTAGATATATTTAACAACATTCCTGACCTCTATCCACTGGATACTAGTAGTCCCATGACCCAAACTGTGGCAACCAAAAATGTCTCCTGATAGTGTCATAGTCTTCTGAGAGGTAAATCACCCTTGTTGAAAAACACTGTTAAACAAATGTCTACCTTTTCTATATCTTAATTTCCTCAATCACACTTTGCCCAACTATAAAATGAGGCTGAAATTTCCAATTCTGAAATTCTAGTCCATATTTTTTGCTCATCTATTAGTTATAATCAATCTGTGTGGCCTTCTCTTTCACCAACTTCACTGCCTCACCAGGCTGCTGCAAGAAAATGATGAAATGACCAAAGACAGTAAAATTGGCTATGAAAATGTATCATCTCAAATTCCTATTCAAAAGAAGTGTTGGTATAAAAGCTTTTACATTAATACCCTAAGAACAATGTTAATAAATACTCAAGTTGTCTGAGAATTAGCTTCCAAACCTGTTTTTGTTTTATTTGTACTTTGTTTCTTAAATAAGGTATTTTCTTGAAATCTCTGCTTATTTCACCAGTTTACATGGATTTTTAGGTTTCTCCATTTTCCCACAAGAATACCTAGTAAAGGGTTAATTTAATTAGTTCTGTGTATGCTCAAAGACTTATAAGCAACTTCATTTAATTATTAAGTAGCCAATCAGGTGATCTCTGTGGCTGATTAGTGCATTAATGAAATAATGTCTTCCAGTTCAAAGCTGTCATTCAAATCAGGAGACTGCTCTTCAGCTAAAAAAAAAGACCTGGCAGGATTTCCAAGGACTCAAGCTATGATCTTGGAGAAAGGGAAAAGAACCTATTTTATATTATAACCCTTTTGTATTAAATATAAAGTTTCTGAATTAACATTTATATAACACCCCAGCAACAGTAACAGCAGCACAATACACATTCTTTTCAAGTGCACAGAGACCATTTAGCAAGAGAAGCCATTTTCTGGGCCAAAAAACAAGTCTCAATAAACTGAAAAGTATGCAAGACATATAAAATATCTTATTTGACCTATATTAAATTAAATTTAAAATAACAGAAAGCTCCCTGAAAAATTCCCAAATATTTGGAACTAAATAACATACTTCTAAAGAAATCTAAAGGAAAATGGTTTTCCCTAAGATAAGGAACAAGATAAGGATGTCTGCTCTGAATACTTCTATTTGACATTTTATGGGAAGTTCTAGACAGTGCAATAAGGCCAGAAAAAAAAAGGCATCCTATATCAGAAAGAAAAAAGCAAAATTGTCTTAATCACGGATAGTATCATGATCTATGTAGAAAATCCAATGGAATCCACAGAAAAGTTGCTTAAAAAAAGTGCATTTAGGAAGGTTACAGGATATAAGATCGATATACAAAATTCAATGGTATTTCTATATACTAGCAGACAAAACTTGGAATTTTCAAAAATGTGCAATAGCATTTAAACAGTATGAAATGCTTCAGGATAATTCTAACGAAAAAACAGGAGAGACCTAAACAGTGAAAAAAATATTAAGTTTTCTGTAAGAAATTAAAGAAAACCTAAACAAATAGAGAGAGATGCCATTTTCATGGATTGGAAGACTAATTACCATTAATATGTCAGTTTTCTACAAATTAATCTATATATTCAACATAATCCCAATCAAAATCCCAGGAAGTTTTTTTCTGGTAGAAACTAATAAACTAACTCTAAAATTCACATGAAAATGCAATGGATATAAAATAGCCAAAACAACTGATAATGAACAATAGAGTGAACATCACTAACATTACTTAATTTTAAGACTTACTATAAAGCTACAGTAATTAAGACAGTCTGGTACTGGCCTAAAAGCAAACTGAATAATGAAGTAGAATAAACAGTGCAGAAATGAGCCCACACATACAGAAGCAGCTGATTTTTGACAAAAGTATAAAGAACTCAGTGGATAAAGAATAGCTTTTTCAACAAATAGTGCAAGAACACAAGCAAACACAAAACTTTAAAAAAACTTTAATCAGTATCTCACACTTATGCAAAAATCAACCAAAATGGATCACAGACCTAAATATAAACTCTAAAGCAAAAAATGTCTAAAAGAAAATATAACAAAATCTTTAAATTAGAATTCATCAAAATTTTACATTTCTGAAAAGACAACCCAAAGACTGAGAAAACATTACATAAAAATCATATTTCTTTTTTAGAATTGTTTTTATGGTGACGTTAGTTAACGAAATCCTTAAGTTTTAGTTGTACACTATAACAGTAAAGCATATATATGTTTACACTGTGTGTTCACCTCCCATAGTTAAAATTTCTCTCTGTCACAACATATTTGACCCTTTTTACCCCATATACTTCCCTCCTCTCCCTTTCCCCCGCCTCTGGTAACCACGAGTCTCTTGTCCATGTCCATGAGAGTGTTTGTCCTGTTCATTTGTTGCTTTTAGGAAAAATCATATTTCTGATGAGACTTGTATCTAGAATATATAAATGACTTAAAACCCAATTTTTTAAATGGGTGGAATATCTTAATAGAAATTTTATTGAAGATATGTGAACTGCTAATAAAAAAATGAAAAGGTACCAAACATCCTTAGCATTAGCAAGCTACAAGTCAAAACCATATTCAATAACACTTCATAGCCACTAGGATATCTATAACTAAAAAGACAGAAAATAACAAGTATTGATGATGATGTGGAGAAACCAGGACTGAGACACTGCCATATATACTGGTGCAGCCACTTCAGTAAACAAGTGTGGCAGTTTATTAACTAGTTAAACACAATCCCACTCCCATTCCTAGGTATCTACCCAAGAGAAAAGACAACACATGTACACATAAACACCTATAAGCAAATACACACAGCCATTATTCCTAAGAGCCAAAAAGTGAAAGCAATCCAAATGCCCACCATCTGATAAATGGACAAACAAAAAGGAAGATACCCATAAAGTGGAAAACTATTCATTCAGAAAATATTTCAAAAAGAAAAAATGAGGATATGTCAAAAGGACACAGGAGCCCTAAAAGAACTCCCAATGGTCAAACATTGTATTAGATTAAAACCTACAGAATAAAATGAATACCCAGTAGTCTATATGATGACAATAAAAGACTAAGGAAACATGGTTAACTAAATGTAATGTGGTATGCAGGATTAAAACCTGAAACAAAATGACACTGAGAGAAAACTGTTGGTATTCATATAAAGTTTGGATAATAGTACCGTACCAAAGTTAACATTTAGTTTTAACAAATGTACCACGGCTGTTTAAGATTAAACATTAGGGAAACTGGTAGACAGCCAAGATCAGAAGACTACAGCTCATAGACCAAATCCAACCTATCATTTCTTTTCATAAAATTTTATTTAAAACCTTATTAAAAGCTTTTATATACCCATTCATTTACTTGTCATCTATGGCTGCTTCTGCCCTACATGACAGCGTTGAGTAGTTCCAAGAAAAACCACCTGGTCCACAAAGCTTAAATTATTTACTAACTGACCCTTTGCAGGGAAAGTTTGCCAACCCCCAAAACATGTAAACTTTCTGTACTGTCATTCTAATTTTTCTGTAAATCTAAAATGATTCTAAAGGTTTTTTTTCAAAGTTAAATTTTCACTTACCATATTATCTAGCTATTCTACTTCTAGGTATTTACTCAAAGAAATGAAAAAATATATCCAAAGGATAATACACGATGCTTGTCAATAGATGAACTAGATAAACTGTGGTATATCCAGAAAGTGGAACAGTACTCAGCAATAAAAATAAATGAACTACTGACACATGCTTCAACATGGATGAATCTCAAACTAACGCTGAGTGAACAAAGTGCAACAGAAAAAAGAGTATGTACTGTATGCTTCCATTCATATAAAATTCTGGGGAATTCAAACTAAAACACAGTGGCAGAAATTAGTTCTGCACATTGCCTGGGAAAAGAGGGGTATGGAGCAACAGGAGGTAAGCATTACAATGGGCACAAGGAAACTCTTGGCAGTCATGGATATGTTCACTATTTTGAATGTGCAGATAATGAATAGTGTATACATGTCAAAACATCAAATTATACATATATGTACATATATACGCAGTTTACTGTATGTCCATTATACCTGTATAAAGATATTTTTAAAAATAAAACTGCTAAAAAATATTCTCTGGTCTTCCAATAAATAGCAAGCAGTGGTATGGAGAAAGACTAATCCATCAACAAATCCTCATTCGCTGTCAATTTCTGCCATCCACCTCTTCCCTCCTCCAAAGAAATGTTTTTTCTTTGAAGAAGAGGAGGGTTCTAAATCATTGCCATGCTTGTTCTCGAAGTCTAGAAACAATCTCTCAATGACAAGACTCTCCTGAGCTCCTGGCCAACAAACTCTACAAAGGCTGATGAGATTACAATTACCCAGAAAAGCAGCGAGTAAATTACTTACAGAACAAGCCTCCCCTTTTGATCCCCCGTAAGAACCACCCACAAATCCTCTTCTAATTCTGGTCTTCCCAGACTTGCTGTCTTTCTTTATGCTCTAATGCCTGAGAGAAAAGAAAATGAGAGCCAGCACAGGAGGACTTCAAAAATGAAATGACCTTCAAGAAATAGGATATTCCCAAAAGGTCTCTTATAGGATAAAAAGAAAGCGTTGGGAGATGGTTGTCTCTATATTCTTTAACCTTATTCAGCTCCCAACAAGCACCTTCGCCATTAAGTTACTTTCCACCTTGCTATCCATCTGACATCACCAGTACTCACCTATTCCACCACATCCCAATGGCTACCTGGCACGAATTTCTTCACATTACCTTTCTCTTCTTTACAATACAAACCCAACTCTTCCTCCATCACTTGACTTGAATTTAGCATAAAAACTGAGTGTAATCCTAAAGATTACTTTGAAACTACATTCAAGGGGGGAAAGTTCTGCATTTTTCATTTTCAAATAAGCTAATATGTATTTTGTGCAAAATCAAAATGTTTATTTTAGATATCCTACCCGTATGTACAAATAACAGACACTGTCAACGCCCTCAGGACATTTAAAAGAAAATGGAGAAACTCAGACAACAAATGTGAAAGCCAAATCTTAATTTTAGAATTTTTTAAAGTAATACTGTTTTAGGTCTTAATACAAAACATATCCAAGATGACACGTTGAGAATTACGATAAGCCTAGTAATAATTTAAAAATTAACATATGAGCATTAGGCATGCCAGCATAAAATGTGTGTCTCAAAATTTGAAGACATGCTGAAAGAATTTCCTCACTTTGAAGATTTCTGGGCAAATTTCTCCTTAAATTCAAACATTGAAAATTCAGAAAGAATAAAATTATATTAAAATACATTTATTTTAATAAGTTTTATTAAATTTTACACTCATGGTATACTCATTCCTAAGTTTTATGCTTATCCTCCTCCTACCCAAAATCACCACTTACCTCTCTTTCCTCCATCATCCAAATCCTAAGCATTCTCAGAAGCACATTCCCAGTATTAGACATGGGACTTAGAGCTAAAAGACAACCTCACCTCAGACGAGAAAACTGAAGTCCAGATACCTGCCAAGTCCCGAAATCTGCTTTTTGCTATACCATTTATTGAGGCCTCCATGTTTTCTACTCCCCTGCTGAACTCGACCAGCTTGGATTTCTGAACTTAGTGCTTCTCAGATTTAACATGCACAGAAATCACCTGGAAACTTTTTTAATGCAGAGTTTGGTTCAGCAGATCTAGGGTGAGGCTTGAGATTCCACATTTCTAACTAATAAACTCCCACGTGATGCTGGAAATGTTGATCTGAGGATCACAATGGGATACAAAAGTCTGATTGTATTCGATTCAATCCTATCTAATTTAGGCTTATTGCTTACTATATATTACTTATGACCCCCAAATCTTTACTAAATCTCCTTAAGCCTGTTTCCTCATAAAAATATTGTTTTTAAGGACCAAATGAGAGAATTCACATATTAATTCATAATTCTTGGCACTAAATAATTGGTGAATATCAATGGTTAATTTGACTAGAACTTTTAAGTTGTCACTCTGCCGATATTTTACGTATTTTAAGGCATTTAATTCTCACATTAACACAATGGGTAGATAGTGTTATCCTATTTTTAAAGATGAGAAAACTGGGTATAAGAGCAGTTAAGCAACTTGTAAAATGTCATATAGGTACTGAGCATGGCCAATAGAAATAAATCTAGTCTGGTTCTATAATCTGTATACTTAACTACCTCACTCAAAAAATGTTAGCCATTCTCAGTAAATGTTACCTGTGATTTTTCCTCAGTCAAGAACTCACTACTAAACTCCAAATCCTCATTTACAATACTTTAATGTCTCATATAAACCTCAAACTTAACATACCCTACTAATCACCTTGACTTCAGACTCAATCTTCTTTCAATTTTCCCCATCCAGGTAGTCACCAAGCCAGAATCCTGGGACTCGCTAGACAAGTGATTCTTCAACTTTGTCAGACCCAATGTTTCCTTCTTTAAAACACAAATTTTGTTAACACCCTTCCTTTACTATCCTGATGTGAAATTTGTAGATAATAAAACCATCCCATGTCCATAATCAAAATATTCTGACTGTAATCAAAAGGACACACAAAATACAGTATATAATAAATTTAAAAATGTAAATGCTTAAAAGTAAACTCACTAGAAGACACAACAGGCAGTTGCTTGTTCTTAAACATAGAACCTAAAGGCTCAAATGCAGACTGACACAGTGCTGTACTACAAGCAACTGAAATATAACCAGTGATGAAGATATGATATAGGATTTTCCTGTGATTCACAAAGTCACATCTCTAAAATTTTTAATATATGTTGACACTCCAAAAATCACTGTATTCATATATAAAACTGAAGTTTAGATCAGGTTCAAATACAAAATTATTTCACCTATATTAAAGTTCTTAGGATATTAGTGAATTCTTCCTTGTTGGGAATATCCTGAGCACCGTAAACAAACATCTAGCATGCCTGCTGTCATCCACTAAATGCCAGTACTGTCTTCCAGTCTCTAAGACCAAAAATTCCTCCACAAATTCCTAGAGCACTCCTTGGGGATGTTGCAGCCCTGCAGATGTTAGACTATTCTAACTGTGCTAGACTATTCTTCCCAAACAAGTTCTATCCAACCATGTCCAGTTAAATTCCATCTCCTATTCTCATATCTAGCCTCTCAGTCAATCCTTTCTGTAGTTCAGGTCCTGTCATCTCTCACCTAGGATACTACTCCAATAGCCTTGTAACTTGTTTTTCTGGTTCCTGTTCACTCATTCTATACTAACAGTGAACTTTCTACTCTATAAAATGTATTTATCCATCCAATCAACAAATATTCACTGCACACTGATTATCTACCAGGCCTTTTCTAAATACTAAATAATATCATTCTACCCTGCTCAAATTTTAACAGCTTGCCATATAAACAGTGCTTCACTTTTATATGTTTTATACACTGAGTTTCCACATAAGTTTTTCTTTTTAACAAAGCAATTCACAGCTTTAAAAGAAGTCAGAAAACTCTGATCTTCAAGATAAAATCCAAATTAATCTAACAGTCATCATCTCACTATTCATGTTGCCTCATATTCTTGACACTCTTATCAACCTTGCAAGTATGCTCCTGCCATACCTGGTATTCCCTATCTCTCTGGCACACAGGCTGTTACATCCATCAAGTCATTTACCATCCCCCCTCTCCCTACCTGTTTATTTGTACCCAGGCTTCCAGGCTCTGTTTGAGCTGTGACTCTTTTCCCAATCGCCGGAAACAGGCTTAGCTATTATTTCCACTGTAGTTTGCACACTTCCATTAAAACAAATATTGTACTACAATAGTGTTTGAACACCTATCTCTGTAATTTTTTCATTTATCTCTTAAATTTTATGGGCAGTGACCATGACTATGTCTTTTTACCTCATTTTCTGGCACCCATCAATGTACACTAGTCCCTCCTCATCCACAGGGGATACATTTCAAGACATCTCCCTCCAGCAGATGCCTAAAACTTCAGACAGTACCAAATTCTATAGATAGAATACCTTCGAATAATGTCATTTCATTATAATGCTGATGAGATGCCTGCAGTAGGACTTAACTCTTGTTTCTCTCAATAGCCTATAATAAAATTGGTCTTGTCATACATCATTTTGCTTAAGGTCAGAGAACCTACTGACAACATTGAGTACTTACTCTATACTAAACTTTTTCCTATACATCCATAACTATGATAAAGTTTAATTTATAAATTAGGCACAGTAAGAAATTAACAATAACAGTAAAATAGAACAATTACAATAGACTGATAAATGTTCCGTGAATGTGGTCACTCATTTCAGGGGATCCCTTGCTGAAAGTGTTCATATAAGCTCAATGCTCCCTGGCACAACACATTGCTGTCAATTTAAACATGTTTTCCATTTAGGTCTTCCACCCACAAATTTAAAGCCCGTTCCACTTAATCATGCATTGTAGCCGTAACCTGAAGTTTGAGGTGAGACAGCAAAACTAACACAAAGTTCTTTCTCCTTCTTTACAGTTTCAGAGAGAAGATTCATTCTTACCATATACCTTAGCAAAAACCTCAGCATCCAATTTTTTTTCTCTCCTTATTGAGTAGAAAATTTTCACCTTTTCACTTAAAGAAAGTACTTTTCATCTCCTATTTGGCATATACGAATTGCCAGCATCACTACTCTGGCACTTTGAGGCCATTAAGTATAATCAAGGTTACCTGAACACAAACACTGTGATACTGCGACAGTCACTATGATAACCTAGATGGCTACTAAGTTGGGTTGGGCAGGGGATACGTATACAGCGTGGATACACTGGACTAAGAGATGTTTCACATCCTGGAGAGGGACAGAACAAGATTTCACCATGCTACTCAGAACAGTATGTGATTTAAAATTCACAAATTATTTATTTCTGGAATTTTCCATTTCATATTTTTGGACTGCAGTTGAACACAGGTTAACAAAAATCACAGAAAGCAAAACTACAGATAGGGAGACTACTACACAGAGCTATCATCTCAGGGTTATTTGATTAAAAAGAAATCTATTAATATTCAATCGAAAAGATAAACTTCTTAACTAAGTGATCAAAAGATTCACTAAGAGTAAACAAACTTATGAAGCTTCCAATGTTAAACAGTAAGTACCCAACACCACCTATGAAGTAGTCTTACCAAAAATGTTTAACTTGAACCTCATCTTGAGGAAACAGACAAAAAAAGCCAGAACATGAATACTGGCCCAGACTCTTCAAAGAATTACAAAAAGCAAAAGTTAAGGAGACTACGCTATATAAAAAGAAATTAAATAATATCCAAATGTAAAGCACTGGAACCTTAATTAGATTTCTGACCAATAACAATGAAGATATTTTTGTGACAGAGGCTCTGAATATTAGATATTATGAAATATTATCAGGTAATATTATGAAACTCATATGGGATAATATTGTGGAACTGTTTTATTAGATAATATGAAATTTTACAATTTTACTTAGAAGTATTAATGGTATCATGGTGGTACAGAAGAATGTTCTTATTTTTATATTGTTCTTAAGCAATACTTAAGTATTTACTTAAGTATTTAAGAATGAAATATGTGCACATGACAAAAAAGTGATTATTTGTGTTTATATACAAACGTATGAACACATGTACACACATATACACAGATAGACAATATAAATGAGGTAAAATGGTAACTATTGAATCTAAGAGTATGTGGATGTTCACTGTATTATTCTTTCAAATTTTCTGTAGGTTGTGAACTTTCAAAATAAAAAATAAGTAAAGAAATAAATTCATATAATCAAATGATTAATCTGTATAACATCAAAACTAATTCATTAGTTACTCTTCGCCACTGAACTGAATTTTTTATATAATTCAGATGCATTCTGCTCTAAATAGCCTGAGCTATACATTGAAAAAACCCACAATCACAATGAAGTACAGGCGAGGCACTGTGAGTCCAGGTAAGTCCAAAGACTGCTCTGTAACTAGCACTCTCAAGGCTGCAAGGCCTATGCTTCAGGTTTCTGCTTCTCTTTTCTATCTTGGTTATGTATTACTGTTCATATGGATACAAAAAGGCAGAGCATAAACAAACTGGACAGTAAGAACTAGTCGTTTCATCTAATTCTGCCATTAACTAGCCAAGTAACCCTGGGCAATTTATTCAATTCAAATTTTCTAGTCTGCATCACTCACTTAAGGTTTGGTCCCAAAGTACCTTCTAGCTCTGAAATCTTTTGAGTTTATGAATTGTCTTACTTTCCTAATTGAACAGTTTATAAACGGAAATTTTCATTAACTGTAGATTCATATGCAGTTCTAAAGAACAATACAGAGATATTTGTACACTTTGTTCAGTTTCCCCAATGGTAACACATTTTGCAGAACTACATTATTACATCCAGGATATTCACATTGATATCAACCATTGACCTTCCTCAGATTTCCCTACTTTTACGTGTACTTACTTGCATTGTGTGCTATTCATAACTTTTTATCCCATTAGTCCATAAGGAAAGCCATTAAGTACTTGAGGAATCAAATGTAAAACAGACAAAAAAGTTGTGTTTGTATTTTAAATTATCCTGTACCAACTATTTCAGTAATCTGCTCTTCATTTTCGCCATCAAATTTCAGTTGGGATCCCAAAGCAAAAAGATGTAAAACTAACACATTAATGTTGATGCTTCTGCAGCACCACTGCAACCAACAACTTTTGAGGAAAATCCTCTTCAATCAACCTAAAAGAAAAATTTTGTCTTTTCCAAAATGTAGAATGATTCTCTGTGCTCCAGAATTGGGCTGGAAAAAGTCAAAACTTTCTCTCTAATGGTTAGGCCACTAAATTATCCCAGACAAAAGACTGTAACATATACTTCTTAGAGATTAAAAGAAGAGCACTAAAAATATTTTCTACACACCATCAATAAAAAACATTTAAAAAGCAACTATAAAACTTCTGGAAGAAATCATAGAAGAAATCTTTGCAATCTTACATCAGGCAAAGATTTCTTAAGATATAAAAAACATGATTCAAAACAGAAAAACTAGAAAAACTGGACTTTTCAAATTTTAAAATTTCTTCTCTTCAAGAGACACTGTTAAGGGAATGAAAAGACAAACTGCAGACTGGGAGAAAATATTTGCTGAGTATATATCTGATAAAGAACTTATACTGCAACTACATGAAGAACTCTCAAAAATCAGTAGTAAGAAAACCCAATTTTAGAATGGGCAAAAGATTTTAAAAGACACTATACCAAAGCATATAAATAGCCAATAAGTATATGAAATGATACGTCAGTATAATTAGGTAAATGTAAATTTAAGTCACAATGAGATACTAGAATACAACTATTAGCATAATTTTTTAAAGTAGACAGAGACACTGACAGTAACAAACAAATGAAACTCATACAATGCTGGTGGGAATACCAGAAACAACAAAACTGTTTTCCAAAGTTAAACACACGTTTACCATATGACTCAACAATCTTAAGTATTCACACAAACATCTGGAAGTAAATGATTAAAGCAACTTTATTCATGATCACCAAAACTAGAAACAACTCTCAAACATTCTTCCACTAGTGAATGTCTAGAAAAACTGGTTTGTCCCAACAATGGAATATCATTTGGCAGAAAAAGGAATGAAATGCTGATATATGCAACAACATGGATGAATCGCAAATACATTATGCCAAGTAAATGGATCAACTCCAAAGGTTACATACTATATGATTGCATTTATGTGGCATAGCCAAAATTGTAGAGATAGATAACAATTAAGCAGTTGCCAAGGGATGTAGGAAAGGTTAACTGCAAAGAGTAACGAGGAAAATTTCTTGGGTGATGAACCTAATCTATACCTTGATTGCAGTACTGATTATACAAGTCATAGAAATGTATATTAAAAATAGGGGTGAGGAGGATTAATATGTATAAATGATTAAAATAATTTAAAAAACAATTTGTTTGGAAAACAATTTGGTGGTTTCTGGTAAGTTAAACATACACTTACATATGACCCAATAATTCTTCTGCTAGTTATTTACTCAAAAGGATTTAAAACATATGCCTACCAGTTACCCCATTTCTGGGAGTTTATCTAAAAAGCCCAAAACACTACTTTGAAGGGACTTGTGAATCCATATGTTCATTACAGTATTATTTACAGTAGCCAAGACATGGAAGCATCCTGGATGTCTTATCAATAGATGAATAGATAAAGGAGAGATGATGTATATATGCAATGGAATATCACTCAGTCATAATAAAGAATGAAATCCTGCCATCTGCAACAACATGGGTATTGTGAGTACTATGGATCCAGAGAGCATTTTGATGGTTGTCAGATTGGTGGGTGATGGGATGCATGAAGGGAGAATGGGATTAAGAGGTACAAATTGGCTGTTACAAAATAGTCATGGGGATGTACAGTATAGCATAGGGAATATAGCCAGTAGTACTGTAATAACTATGTATGGTGTCAGGTGGGTGGGTACTGGATTTATTGGTGAGATCACTTCATAAGTTATATAAATGTTAATCATTGTGTTGTACACCTGAAATGTATATGTCAACTATAATTGAAAAAAAAATTGAAACACACACAAACATTATGTCCACATAAAGACCTATATGTTAATATACTCAGTTCTTTTATTCATAACCTCCAAAACTGGGAAACAACTCAAATGTCCTTCAATAGAAAAAATGGAAAACCTGTGAAATAGTCACAGAATGAAAAACTAGCAGTTTAGAAAATGAATCACTGAGACACACAATATAGCTGCATCTTAAAATCATGACTGAAGAGCCAGATACACAGAACTGAGAAGAATATTTAGTCTGTCTTTTCTGGAATTTCATATAATCTACAGTGATGAAGATGATCACTGATTGCTTAAGACCAGAGCAGGGTAGGGGTCCACTGACAAGGGACACAAGACAAAATCTGATGATAAAATGTTTTATATATTGACTGAAGTAGTAGTATAGTAGTTACAACGATGCATGCAAACTACACACTTAAAAAGGGTGTACTTTATTGTATTTCAGTTCAATAAAATTGACTTAACAATTTGTCAATGAAAGGAAATAATTTCATTCACAATAGCAACACTGAAGTGGAGTTTCCTGGGTTCAGGTCTGGGATCTGCCACCTGCTGGCTCTGTGACCTTGAGCAAATCACTTTACCTCTGTCCCTAGTTTCCTCATTTACAGAGTGGGATAAAAGTAATGCCTATCTCATGAAGTTACTTTTTTTAATCTGATTTAAAAATGAACATAAAATCTGAATAGATATTTTTCCAAAGATGACATACACACAGCCAACAGGTAAATGAAAAGGTGCTCAACATCACTAATCACAAGAGAAAGAAAATCAAAGCCACAATGAGATACCACCTCACACCTGTTAGAATGGCTATTATCAAAAAGACAAGAAATAACTAGTGTTGGTTAGGCTGTGGAGAAAAGGAAACCTTTGTATATTGTTGAGCATGTCAACTGGTACAGCTACCTTGGAAAATAGTATGAAGGTTTCTCAAAAAAATTAAAATATCTAACTATGGGAGGTGACCACACAGTGTAAATATGCCTTACTGTTAAAGTGTACAGCTGAAACTTACTGAATTTCGTTAACCAATGTCACCATAAAAAAATAATTAATTAAAAATAGAACCACTACTGGGTATTTAGCCAAAGGAAATTAACAGTATCTCGAAAAAAATATCTGCGCACTCATGTTCAATGCAACATTTACGATAGCCAAGACATGGAAGCAAACTATGTGTCCACTAACAGATAAACGGATAAAGAAAATGTGATATATACGTACAATGAAATATCATTCAATCATAAAAAAGGAAATCTTTCCATTGGCGACAATATGGATGGACCTTAAGGGCATTATGCTAAGTGAAAAAGTCAAACAGAGAAGGACAAATACTGAATGATCTCACTTGAATGTGAAGTATTTTTTTAAAAATTACTGAACTCAGACACAGAAAACAAATTGGAGGTTGTCAGAGGTGGAGATTGGGCAAAATGAATGAAGGGCATCAAAGGCTGCAAACATCCTATTATAAAATAAATAAGTCCTCGGGATGTAATGTACAGCATGGTGTCTATAATATGTAATATCGTCTTGTATATATTAAAGTTGCTAACAAAACAGACCTTAAAAAGTTCTCATCACAAGAAAAAATTTGTGTAGTGATGGATGACATCAAATATATACAAATATCAAATCATTACATTGTACACCTGAAACTAACGTTATATGTCAATTATTTCTCAATAAAAGAGTACAGAACAGATAAGTTGGTGCATGAGAAACATTTGAAAGCACTGCCTGGAGCACCCACCACAGGCATCAAATTCAAGTTAGCTTTTATCATGAAAGACAAGATAAAAAATAACTATAACTTAAGACTTAAAATATAGAAAGCTAACCATTAAAAATACTAATCCTATCTGGGGGGAAAAATCTTTCTATTCATGGTTGTTATGATAGTAAACAACTAAAAATAACCTTAACGCTCCATAGAGGATTGTTTAAACATACCAGCTATTCTGCAGCTATTATAAGTCATAATATATATTCTGAAATGGCATTCTATATGTCATGTAAGATTGTTAACTGAATAAAACTGGATTCAGAAGAGTGTGAAATATCCTACATTTACAAAATATTTTAATATGTGCACACAGAGAAAAGGAAGGAAGTATTAGGTGGGGGGTGGGAAGGAATGCAAGCTCTCTCAGATGCTGGGGGTTCCTTTAGGATATACACCAATGGACTGGAGCTGGAGTCTTCCTGTGAATGCTGGGTCTCTCTGTTTCTGCTCCCTCATCTTTAAGATTTAGGCTTGCATTGTGGCTTCTCACTGTGCTTTGCCACACTAACTCAGATAATCCTAGCATTATACTCCACAAAATGGGCATTTGATTAACCCATTTCATCTTTCCTTGCAAAATGAGTTAGATTACTAGCCAGGATATAAAATTTACTTGATCTGGGTGGAGGAAAAAGGGAATAAGGAACCAGTCAAGCTGTCAAATAACCTCCGAAATATTTTGTAGAGCAAGTGTAAAACAAACAAAAACCACCTTTTGATTGAGGTATAAACCTTCCTGGGAATTGGGAACCTGCAATTAGACAGAAAACTAACATTAATACTTATCCTACTTGTACGTAAATTCCCATTACAAAAGGATAAGAATCTCATTAAGTCTTACAGATCATTAAATACTTAACAGAGATTAAAAACTGAAGTTATTTCAAACAATCAATAAGCAAGAGTAAATCTAAAATTCTAATGATAAAAAGGGTACACTTCTCTGTCTGGATGTTCACTTTACTAAACAGGACACTACAATACTGAGTAACTGACAATCTTAAGGAGGGGTAACCACCACACCACTCCCAACAAAGGGGGATGGGAGAAGAGAATTTCTAGTACAAAGCACAAAGCAGAATTTAGAAACAGAAAAAAAGAGTGGGGTGGGAGTGTCCTACAAGTGACCTCTCCAGTACAACACTAAAATGTGAATGTAGGAACTAGGATTTCTTTCTGTAATATTTACATTACTATTCATAAAAAACTGTTTTAAGTTCTTTATTTCCCACCATTCTCATAAGCTTCCTTGAGAGTTCTTTTTCTCTCTCACTCCAGGAGAATGCAGTTTTAGCCTCTCCCTCTTTCAAACTGCTTTCTCTGAAGTCTCCTTGACCTCTTCGAATCACCAACTCAATGGCTGTTTTAAATTGTGATATTCCTGTATTTCTCTCTCAGCAATGCAGACCTCGGAGCTGCAGAATCCACCCTCTGACATTTAACATTGGTACCACTGCCTGAGAGCTTACCAATAACTGTCACAGAGCCCCGTATCTTCCAGGAAGCAGCTCCTTTCAGATTACATGGTACACAAGAGGCCACAATACTTTTTAAATTGCTGTTACTATGGCATTCTCTTACTTGCAGCCAAAAACATCCTTAACTGATACAATCTTCTTTATACACTTCAGTATTGTTGGTCATCTTCTCCTGCCTAGTCTTCAGTAATACTAGTGGCTAACCGTCCTTTCCTATGACCACTACCTTCAGCATTTCACACCCATTCCACTCCAACAATTAAACTAGTCTTTATTTCTCCATGGTTTCTAACCCAGCTACCAATACCAGATTTAACCTAAAAAATTTGGTACACAGGACATTCTTAGTCTAAAATTTATCACTCTTGTCTTCAACGCCTGACTGAAAATGATAAACACTAGAGCCTGGCATGCTGTGATGTCCCACCTATCTCTCATTCTTTTTTCATTAGCCCTCTAGAAGAAGAGAAGCTGACCTAGCCAGCTACACTGACTTATTCAAAACAAACCTCTACGTACTCCCTTCCCCAGGAAGCATTCCACTCATGACCGCTGTCCTCCTACGGCATTCAGATTCTCTTATTACTTGTTTGCAAAAACAGGTTTTACACCAGCACTGACACCGACTCACTCTTTTTTTTAAAAAAGCTAATACTTCAGGTATATGGGAGAACAGCAACCTCATCACATATCTCTTCAATCTTAATATCAATAAGTATGACAATAACAGAGAAAAAAGACTGATTGGGGTTTGAGATTTTCCCTTTCATTTAAATTCCACTATCTCTTTAAAGAGTTGCATATTACAGAAATTCAAGCACAGTTAATGGTAATGAAGACGGGATCCATCACTGAAAGTGATAAAAACCTAGTGTTCTGAGAGCATGGCTATCCTCAACATCAATTATAATATTCCCCTCCCATCCCCGACATCCTGTAAAGCAGGCAGAGCAGCTCTTTAAACACAATAAAAAAATAAGAAAATTCAGAAACAATGTAAAAAAATTAATAAGTCTGTGTAGACTACTAACCTACACAGTAGAAAAGTGGGGGGTGGGGCGGGGGGAAACAAAATTAAATCCCTTTAATTATGGCAACAGGTGAAGTTTTTCTTTAAATCACCCTTTCCCACCCCATCCAAGTCACAAATTCAGAACCTCTTTCGGCGCTGTTGTTCACAAGCAGCAAGCAGGCCTCAGCCCACACTGTGGACTTCCTAATATCTCTAAAAGTCCACAAACTCCAAACAAGTGTTGGCTGGCCAGTATGCCCCGCACCTCTTACCAAGCAGCAGTCTCCAGCTGGGCACTTGGAACAGATGGCCTTGGTTCACAACATAGCATCTCCTAGGAGCCTTCCAGCACAGGCAGCTACCAACTACAGGTTACTCTGTAGCTCCCTATCAGGTGGCCCAGGACTAGGCACAGGCAACAGCTGACCTGGACTCTCCCAAGAGGCCTCAGAACCAACACACCCAGTGGCTCACTTCAGACCACAAGAGCACCACCAAATTATCTCTACAAAGGACACCTTTACCTAAAAAGTGGACTCAGCAGGCACCACAGCTTGTTACAGTGTATCCATCTCCATGGGGTCAGCCCCAACACAACAGCTCCTCCTCTGTAGTCAGAGGTACCCTCCCAGCCAGTCAGACTGAGGGTCAATCCTCCCCCTTCCCCGAACCCTGGAACACCAGCTCAGGTGAACAAGGAGACTGCACCACTGGGCCACACAGGGCACTTACTACACAAAGGCCACCATGCCAAGACTAGCAGACAAAGGACATAAACACAGGGAGGCAGCCAAAATATGACGACAAAGAAGCATGTCCCAACTGCAAAATCAGGATAAGACTCCGGGTGGGGGGGCGGAGTGGGGGTGGGGGAACCCACAGACACTAAACAAAACAAAGGCAATCTACTAGATACAGAGTTCAAAATACTGGTTATAAGATGCTTAATGATCTTAGTAAGAACTTCAACAAAGAGATAGGAAACATAAAAATGGAGGGGAAAAAATGGAGATAGAAAACATAAAAATCAACCAGTCAGAAATAAAGAATGCAATAATGAAAATGAAGAAAACATTAGATGGGATCAACAGATTGGATGAAGCAGAGAATCACATTACCAATTCGAAAGATAAGGTAGAGAAATGACGACTGAATGACTGAAAACTTCCCTAATCTGGTGAAGGAAATAGATACACAAGTCCAGGAAATAGTCCCAAACAAGATGAACCCAAAAAGGCCCACACTCAGACACATCATAATTAAAATGCCAAAGGTTAAAGACAGAGAGAATCTTAACAGCAGCAAGAGAATAGCAGTTAGTTACCTATACAAGAGAGCTCCTATAAGATTGTCAGCTGACTTCTCAAAAGAAACTTTGCAGACCAGAAGGGATTGGCATGAAATATTCAGTAATGAAAAGCAAGATTCTACAGCCAAGATTACACTACCCAGCAAGGCTGTCATTTAGAATAGAAGGAGATATAGTTTCCCAGACAAGAAAAAGCTAAAGGAGTTCATCCCCACCAAACTAATATTACAAGAAATGTTAAATGGATTTCTTTAAAAAGATCAAAAATACAAATAAAATGGCAGCAACCTACCAATAATTACTTTAAATGTAAATGGATTAAATGCTCCAATCTGAAGAATGGATAAGAAAACAAGACCCAGCTCCACCTCAGATCATCAGGTATTAGATTCTCATAGGAGTAGAGTACAGGTCCCTGGTGCCAAAAAAGGTTAGGGACCACTGCTGTAAGAGACCCACTTTAGAATAAAAGACATACAAACTGAAAGTTAAAGCATAGAAAAAGATATTTCATGAAAATGGAAACGAAGAAATCTGGGCTAGCAACACTTATACCAGACATAATATACTTTAAAATAAAGGCTATAACAATACAAAAAAGGACTTTTCATATATAATGGCCAAAATATGGAAGCAACCTAAGCATCCATTGACAGACCACTGGATAAAGAAGATATGGTACATGTATACAATGGAATATTACTTGGCCAAAAAAAATATCTTACAATGAGCAACATGTACCTAAAGGATATCACGCTAACTGAAATAAGATAAAGACAAATACCATATGATTTCACTTACATGTGGAATCTAAAGTGCAGAAACAAATTCATAAAGAGAAATAGTGGTTGCCAGATGGGGGGGCCACAGGGGCTGGGTGAGAAAGCTGACGGGATTACAAAGGGCAGATTGGCAGTTACAAAACAGTCATGAGGATGTAAAGTACGGCATTGGGAATATGGTCAATACTACTGTGGTGACTATGTGTGATGCAGGTGGGTACTGTAGTAGACTTACCAGGAGGATCACTTCTTAAGTTGTATAAATGTCTAACCATTGTGTTGTATGCCTGAAACTAATACTGAATGTCAACTGTGAAAAAGAAAAAAAAACACAATCTAGCAAGTTTAAATAAAGAAATAAATCACCCTCTCCCCATAAAAGTGTTCCCTGAACGAAGAACTCCAGGACACTGATTATAAAAACTGTCTCCCACACCTAAAAGAATGTGCAAACACCTTTCAGGGAGACAGAAAAGACACAGAAAAGACACAAGAATGGAGGAGAGAAAAGATATGCTAAATTAGATCTGTTAATTTAACATATTTTTGTCAAGCAAATCAACTGTCCTTAGTGCCACTGTTCCTAAAACAATGAACACTCAAGGAACGGGTGGGTGTTCATTAAAAGCAACTGGTCAGGAGGGGAAAAAAAAAAAACAACAAAAAACACTCTTGGAGTCAACCAGACTGCATAACAGCATTTTCAATTCTAAGAACTTATTCTAGTCTCAGGAATTATTAATGGGAGGTGATTTAAAGGTTAACATTAAAAGCATGAAGTGGTTAATGTGATCATGACCCTATCACTTCATTTATTTTCACTTATTTTTGGAGGTTATGGGTTAGGGGAGGGTCACAGAAGGAAGCACACAGTCTGTTTTGACAACCATTCACACATTTAATTCAGGTGGCCCCATGCCTCAGTGACATATTGCCAAGCCAGGCAATTACTACAGCAAACCCATTCTAGGGAAAAAGTAGACCCATAGAACTCCTAAAGAGTCTGGGCTGTAGAATCAAAAAAAAAACTGACCATTACAGTGTGAAAGCTATAAGAACATGGCATCACAACCAGCCAAATACCCAAGGTAAGGGGCATTAAAAAGGAGAATGAAACACTATCTTCCATATATTTTACATAAACCACACTACATTTTTAATGGGTGTGTGGATAATGAAGTACAAAACAGAGTACATAAATGAATATTCTGAGGGGTCATTTGCCCTCCAAAACTACTTTGGCTGTAGAAATGACCGATTTCACACCAACTTATTATATAAATTTGGAGATGTATCCCCTAGCAGGACAGAAAAATAAGTGTGGCCATGCCTTACTTCACAGCTAAAAAAGATAAATAACAAAAAATAAGGCACTGGACCCCTGTGAGGACTAGATCCCCCTACATGGAAAAGATCTACTTTGAGATGAACATTTTCTGTAAGACACTTTCAAAAGCTACAGATAAATGGTTACACCTCCTTGAAGTTATACAATATCTTAGAATAAAGATTCAAAGCCCTTCACAATGCACTATTCCTACTTAAGACATCATCACAATACAATTTTTTTCTCAAAACCAAAATTAAAAATCTATTGAAATCCATAAAAGATTTTGCCATACATACATACTTGACTAAGAGGAAAATCCAATGGGAGAAATTCTGAAAAAATATTTAGAGCTATATCAAAAACGATTCTGTGGCTGGTGTGTTCCAAACTGAAAATTCTAATGAAATAATCTTTATATAACTCGATATATACATATGTCACAAATGCCCATGCAAGGACAGGGACAGACACATACACACACACTTCTTCTGCTTCTGAACTTTTGACCTGGTCATGACTAACCCCTCTCCACACAGTTCATCACTGTGCAATGCTCAAGAGATTTGTCAAGAAGAGCCTGCATCCTGACAGGCAATGGCCGCAGCCGAAGCCAGCCTGAGGCTGCTTTGCAACACCCCTTCTTCCACAACAGCTCTAGGCAGCCAGGCCCTGACTGAAGTAGGACTTTCTTTACAGGACCCAAGTCGGCTTCACAACTCCCTCTCCACTACCTCCAAACCATTCCTCTTCCCTTAAATGACTCCACAGAAAGAAAAAATTTCATGTTTCCCAGACTTCTGACACGTCCAATTGCTAATGACATGCACATCTGGGAACAACTTTAACTCCTTTCAATTTCTGTAAACAAACATTAAAGGTTTGCATTTAGGGGAAAAGTTACTCTCAAAGGGAAAACTCATCTACCTCACAGTGTACCTTCTATACAATGACCAATTCTTAAGTTTTGCTCTTATATCTTAAAAGAACGATTATCAAGCAGGTCAATTTTGGTCCCCCAAGAGAAATCTGACAATATCTTGAGATATTTTTATTTGTCATGACTGGGGTTGTTACTGGCACCTAGAGATTAGAGGCCAGGGATCCTGCTAAACATCTTAAATGCATATAACAGCTTCCCACAACAAAGCTTACCTGGCCCAAAATATCTGTAGTGCTGAGGCTGAGAAACTCTGAGGACTAAAGAAACCCACAGAATCCTGAGCTCAATATTACCATCTAACAATTCCTTCCTCAATCATAAGAACCACTTAAAAAACGACTTTCTCAAATTTTCCGATATCAATTATTATTTGTTAAGAGAATAATATAAAGATACAATGAAAGCACCAAAGGAACAGCATCCAGTGAAATATGAAAATACAGGGGAAGGGCAACCAACACAGCTCTCTGAAGAGGGTACAGTACTGAATTAAAGGCAAGCCACTGCCAGAAGCTGCAATTGGATTTCATTCAAAGTTCTAAGTGTAAATCACTTGTTTCAAGTGTAAAAACAAGAAACAAAAGTGAAGGGAACATAATTCAAGATCTTCATCCTCCAGAATTCTGCATAATCTCAAAATCCTTAGCTCAGACCTTTGAGATAGTGAAGCCTTAATTAAAAGCTATTTTCAAAGCAGCATATCTATAGACAAGATTTCCACAAAAAGACAAATAAATCCATATAAACCACAAACATCAAATATGGATTTCCAACTTTCATTTGGCACAAAGTTAATTTGTAAGACACAAAGATCCTAACATAGCTTGTAAGCTTCATCCTAACCAGTGAGGTCAGTGATTTTCTCAATCAGTTAATAGTGCTATGCATGCTGAGAAACATTCCTAGAACTACAGAATTTTAGTCCCAGGAAAAACCTAGGAAACATATAGTCTAAAATTTCCATTTTATAAATGGGGCATCTGAAACCAAAAGAGATCTGCCTAAGATTAAGTTAATGACAGGTGGGCCCACAATCCAGGTCTCTGTTTGACCCCTTTTCAAAAGTGATCACATCACATCAACCAGATCTAGACCATATAGTTAGAAGCCATGCAGTTCTGTGGCCTACATCTACACTGAATTTCTATGTAAGCCTTTGCACTGGTGTTTTCCAGCATTCTGCCAATGCTCTTCATTCTTAACCCTGTAACACACAAGAATCCAGCACTGTGTCTCTCCTAATCAAAGGGCAAATGGTTGGTTGTGCATAATGCTGCCAAGTTGTATTTCAGGCTATCCTGTGTTCCAGAAAATTAAGCAAGACAAACTGAACTTCCATCATAAAGCAAGCCAGATGCTAATATAGGCTGTCCTTCAGAGATGAAAGGGTACTTGCCCTTTATACAACTGAAGAAGCTTCCAATTACCCCTCTGAAGCTTCACGTTTAAAAAAGACATCCATTTCAATATGTTGGTATAAACAGAAAGGGATCTAGTATTCTGGAGAGTTACACTCTGACAGAACAATCTCCCCCTTCAGAATTTCAAACTGCATAAAAATTTGCCCCTCTATAATTCAATCTGTTCTTGGGCTTTCCTCCTCAGAGAAAACAGATCCTGAATCATTAGAAGACATTTATCATCTGGTATCTTGGATTAAATAGAGTTGAGCGCCAAACTACTAATTTTTAAAGCACTTATCTCTAGGCCTGTTCAAATACCATCTTCTCAGTGAGGTAATACCTAGTCACCCTCTTTTAAATTACAACAACCCATCCTCTTCAACTTGGCCCTTGTCACTCTCTGACATACCATAATTACCAGTGTTTACTCTCTCCTTCCACTAAAAACAAGGCAGGTATTTCTGTGCTATGTTCACATCTGTATCTCCAGCGCCTAGTACACTGCCCCTAACACATAGTAGTTGCTCAATAAATACTTGCTGAAAGAAACAAATGAAATAACGAACTTGTCCATTCAGCAAAAGTTTTAAAATTATCTTCTGTACCCCACATTATTAAGAATCAAAGAACTCTAGATTTGCACTGTGCAATCTCGACCATTACTTAGGTCTAGCCCTTCATTTTACAGATAATGAAAACTGAAGTAGAAACAATGTGAGGTAGTAGCAACAGCTTAAACTTGGTATTAGAGAATCTCAGATCCAGGTGAAAGTCTGTGTACAAGCAACTTAGCCTCTCTAAACCTCCAATCTTGTCCGTAAAATGATAACTCTTACCTCAAGGTGATGGTTCAGGATGGCTAAAGAGAAAATGAGATAACATTGGGAAAATACACAAAGTGCTATACAAATGTCATTTATCACTAGGTTATTTTGACATGCCCCAGGATCACAAGACCTAGTTAAACAATTACTATAAGAGTTCCAAGTTTCCTCACTCCTAGTTCAATGCATCTTGTGTCATGAAACTAGGCTTCTGGTTTCCCTATTCAGGGCCAACTTATTCTTTCATCTATTTCAGGGCCTTTAACCTTTGTATAGTTGAGAACTTCTTTCAGAATCTGATGAAAGCAAAAGGCCTTCTCCTCAAGCAAAATGCATATATGTACTCCAACACAAAGTCTCCTATAGCTCATCCATTTGACCCAGGCTTAGGAATCACTGAAATGATTGGTAAATTATCCTCAGCAATTTTTATTACTTTTTTCCATGCTTAATAATTCATGCGTTGGTGCTCTTAAGAGGCTGGAACCAAGAAAACAGCAAGAGTAGAATTCATGCTACCCTTAGATCATCATGTTGATTAGGTGAGGACTTCAATCACATTCGACCACAACCAGCAAGGCAATGCAAAGAAGGTCAAGGATTCAGTACTCAAAGGCAGGAAGCTCAGGAAAAAAAAAGATAGGACCATTAGATTACTTTCATCATGATGCTATAGAAAACAAACCATTCAGATAACTCTACATGACCATTTTCAAATAGCCACCTACAGGAACTAAGGTCTTGTCTCTAGAGAAAATGTTTGTGATAGCATTTCTGCTCCCAACCCCACACCTATCATGATTAACTCCAGACTAGATTATTAAAAATTATTCTATTCTCCCTTACCTTACTTTGGTCAAATAAAACACTATACTGAGTGATGGTTTCAGCAGCACATATACTAAAAAGTACTATATCGACTATAAAGAGAATCAGACAAGGAAAAACAATCAGTACTAAATCTTTGGGGAGATCAATTCAGCTTGCTTCACTTCTCAAATCAGGACACACAAAACTAGCCTAAACCCAGCAGAATGTTAAACAATTATAAAATCCTTTACCCTAAAAGAACTGATTCTGAAATATTAACAGATAATCTTCTGAGGCAAAAGAAGTCATGGGCTTCTATGGTAATCTCCCAGTTCCACGTTAAGTACCAACTAATAGGTGCTTAATAATACCAACTCCTGAATACTGAATACAGTGTCATTAATCCACTGGTGTCCAGCTATACTTCCACCTCCCAATCTTTGGTGTGAATACATTGTAAGAATATTTGGGACTGAATTTTTTAACAATAGCTTTTTATCTCTGAGCAATGGGATACAATGTTTACAACAGTTAACAACAGCTTTTATCTCTGAATGGTGGAATTATGGGATGACTTTAATTCTATTATCTCTATTTTGCTATAATTTTCAAGTTTTATATAATGGTTATGTATTATTTTTAAAAGCAGATATTTTTGAACAATTTGAAGCATTATCTATACAGTCATAGTCTGGTCTGATGATTACAGAAGTCCAATTTGGAGAGTGGGCAGCAGCATACTAGTCCTTAAACATATCCCTAAAACAAGAATCAAGTATACTGACTCTTCTAAAGAAATCCTGTATATTCAAGATTGGTTAGCAAGAACACGAAGTTTTTTTTGCATGCAAAAATAAAAAACATTCATGTTTTGGAGACCAGTTCTCTAAGTGGGAGGCCTTGACCTCTTGCAGAATTGCAGCATGAATCCTCCCAGCCCTTCACCTATCTAAGAGAATTGCTTCACTTTAGATGAATAGAAGCCAAGTCCTTGAGGATTCTACTTCCTAAATTTTCTATAAATTCATAGGTTCAGCTTGGTGGTCAAGAGTAAAATAAGATCTTCCCCACAGGTGAAAACTGGCTTCCTAAAAAAGCTGATATCCAACTTCTACCACTTGGTATTATTCATCATTTCTATCTTTTAAGTTTGCTGTAAAATTTTTTTTATCAATTATTTTATGGTGACATTGGTTAACGAAATTGTTTCAGCTATACATTTTAACAATAAGGCTTATATTTACATTGTGTGTTCACCTCCCAAAGTTAGTTTTCTGTAACCACATATTGGACCCCTTTTACTCCATCTACCTCCCCTAAAGGTTGCTATAAATTAAGATTGTAATTGTAGTGCCTTTCCAGTTGGCGCAAGAGGTACAATGACTCATTAGAAACGTTTCTTCTGTTTTGTTTTTTAAGGGTCTTCCGTTGCATCATAATCTCTAACCAAGAGATTGTTTCTCAAACTGTCAGGACAACAAACTATTAGATTAAAAAGTCACCAAGGCAAAATAAATTTATACTTAAAGAATACAAACTGATGTTTTCAGTGAGTTCTGCACTGTACTGAGTCAAATTTGTCAGAAGCCTAAATACAAACTTAAAAATTTTAATTTCTAATACCTACTAAAATTTTTAAGTTACTATTTACACTGACCATTTCAAAACACACCTTACATGAGAAATGAGGATTACATAAGAACTTCGAGTAAAAGGTCATTATCATTTGTTATCTATCTACTGAACGTCTCCAAATTAAAACGGGTATGGACAATTATGAAACTGGATTCCAAATATTCATTCCTATTGCATTTATTTCAAATAGCATACATATTAACAAAAAAGTGTCACTTCGAAGAAACACTAGTCTCCAACAGTCCTGAATTCTTTGCCTGTGATTTTTCCTTTGCTCTTTTCGATCAGCTTACATTTCATTTAGAACAGCAGCTAACACTTAAAAATCACAAGTTTATTTCTTAGAACATAAGATAAGTTCTTTATAAATTACTCTAGAGATCTGTAACAATTTAAGACAAAATTAGTTATCCCTATTTTTCCATCAACAAAATGGGGCTATACAGATTTTGAAACATGAGTTTTCCACAGTAATTTTTGAATGAGTCCTTGGACTCTAAGCCTGTAATTCAGATCACCTCACTTTCATTATCTTGCGAAGAAAATGGGCTTAGGGGCAAGTTTACCAGCACCCAAGATGGCACTGTCGCAGGTTAACACCTCCCACAACAGCCACCATTTTGAGCACCAATATATACACTATTTACGACTTTAGACCGACTAAAAGAAAACACGGGATTACAAGAATAACTGTTAAACCTCTCGAATTTTAGCATCCCCAAATCTCCTATTTCTGTGGCCCCGTTTCTCTTCTTCAGTCGACATAAACGGTTGTCCCACTAAAATTTTTAGTAAAAAGCCTAACTGTTGACCACAGTCAAATTTTGAACACAAACACTATGGCATTACCTAAATGCCCCCGTTATTACATCCTCCTAAAAACAGAAGCGGCCTGTGATTTAATCACATTGTTTTAATCAGCTTAAGGAACTAAGAATCGCAAAAGCGAGTGAGTGGTCCTAGTTTATCAACCTACAATCCCTCTTCATTCTCCTACCCTGCACGCCTTTTGATCTTTTTATTTTCCTGATTTCATTAACTCTGCGGCAAGAGCAGGTTCCCACATTTCACTCCTGTGAGAAGTAAATATTTCCGCAAACCACACCAAGTCTAAAAAGAAAAGCGAGGAAAAAACCTGAAAGAGTGAACGAATTAAAAATCCGAAAATGGCAGAGATAGGTGGGGGGTGGGGTGGCGACGACGACGATTTCCTTCTCCGAAAGAGTGATTCTTATCTTGATGACTCCGTCTGCGAACTCAACGGCAGGACGGAGGAGGAGAACCGACCCCTCGTTTCCATTTACCTTTGTCCAAAGTCAAAAAAGTGCTAAGTCGCCGCGCACGTTGCCATAGGCGAGCCGGCGATGCGACCTGCCAACCAAGCAAACGCGCAACCCCCCTCCCCAAAATAAAAGAAAGGATGCTGGCGGGCCGGCTGCCCGTCGCGGCGGCCGTGCGCACGCCGCTCCTGCGCCTCCCGCCCCCAGCCCCGCGCGAGGACCCTCGGGTGGGGTCCGGGGATCACAAAGCCCGGGCCGTGCCGGCAGCTCCGGCCTGGCCAGAAGGCCACCACCCTGTGCCCCACGCTCGCCCGGAAGGATAATGGTGGCGAAGTCGCCTCCCAGGGGCTGCCGAGGCTCCCGCAGAAAGGGGGCCGTCCGCTCCGAGGGGGAAGCGCGCTGGAGCATAACGGAGTCCTCCCCAAACTTTTCCTCCGCGGCCCCGGAGTGCCGCGCCCGCAGCCTCGGGGGGCCCGGCGGTCCCCGCGCCCCGGCCCGCGCGGCGCCGCTGGGGGAGCGGCCCGGGGGGGGGCGGCCGTCGCGCTCCCACAAAGCGCCCCCCCCCGCCCGCGTCCCGAGCCGGACGCCCGCGCCCGCCGCGCCCGCGAGGTCCGCGGCGCCGCTCACCTCGATCTCGAAGTCGGGCAGGCGGAAGGCGGTGCGGAAGAGCGAGCAGAAGTGCGCGATGGCCGGCACTTCCCACCAGGAGCGCAGCTCGCCCAGCCCGGCCGCGCCGCCCTCCTCCGGGCTCATCTCCCGGCGGCGGCGGCGGCGGCGGCGGCGGCCCCGCGCTGCACGCGCGCCTCGCGGCCCCACGCTGCCCGCACGGCCGCCCGGACGCCCGGACTCCGCCGCGGCGCGGCGCCTCAGCTGCTCCTCGGGCGGCGGCGGCGGCGGCGGCGGCTCGGCCAGGGCATGAGCCGGGGGCGGCGGCGGCGCGGGCCCGTCAGCGAGGCGGCTGCTGCTCCCGCGGCCCGCCGGCTCCGCGCGCGCGCCCCATCCCGCGGCGGCGGCTGCAGCCGCCCCCAGCCCCGTACAATGTAATCATCTCCCCGCCGGGGCCAACAGATGGGGCTGGGGGAGGGGCCGCCACGAGGAGGGGGCGGGGCCGCGCCCGCCACCACAACAACCCCGCCCCCACCCCGGCCCGGACAGCTGCACGGGGGGGCCGGGGGGGCGGACAGGGGCCCGCGCACCCCGAGGCAGGGGCGGCGTGCGGCTCCAAGCGAGAAAGGCGCACCCCGTGGACGGTCCTGAGACCTGCTCCACTTCCCACGTGTGCGGGACTGAGGAGTTCAGTGGCTCTGACGGGCGAGGACAATAAGGACCTCCTCCACCCCCTACGCGCCCTCAGTGGTCGCGTCCTTTTAAAGGGCCCGCTGGGTGGTGCTTCCCGTAGGGGCTAGATCCAGAAAGGCGCACGTGTGGGAGTTCGGTCATTATAGGTGCTGAGGGGAGTCCAGGACGGCCGGGGGGCTGTGCACCCCGGAAATCCGAGGCCTGCAAACATTAACTGCTTTCCACCTGTTCTTTAACACTTTTATTCCACTCCAGAAGCTCTAAAATAGCTCTTTGCCCCGAGGAAAGGTGGCGGGGCTGGTTAAGCTGGAACCGAGGAGGATGGAGGCTGGAGCGCGGCGGGAAGGGTGGGGTGGGAAAGGCACCAATCAGTAGCAGCCTGCGGGAGGAGCGATTTCCCCCACCCCACCCCCGGGAGTGGACACGTGTGACCGCCCTAGAGAAGACAGGCTAGGAGCCCTGCAACTGCCCTGGCTGCAGAGAAGCAGCCTAGAAGAGTGCGCACAATGTAGTGAGAAGGCTGGGGGATGGGAAAGGGAGCTAGTCTGAGGAGCGAGGAGCGCGTTCTGGTGGGGCTGGAGATCTGCACGCCCAGGCGAAAAGAATGCTCTAGGAGAAGGGTATTGAGGCGTGTGCTTTAGAAATTAGGAATTCTGTAAAATTCTGCTAAGCTTCGAGGAAAAAAATATCACCTCCAAAACAGACTAGAAGTTTGGAAAAATTACGTCGAATGCCCAGATATTTGTATTGGTCACTACAATTACATGTTTAGTACTACAGTCTTCTCAAGTCTCAGGGCTTTAGCGGGATTCTGTAGTCCACCTTTCAGACAGGAAACACTGTCCCTGAAGCTTCACCAAAATTAATCAAGCGTTTATTCAGTGACAGGTACAGTCACAAAGTGTGCGGTGGTTAAATCAAAGATCATCTACCTTTGAGCAGAGTGAAAGTGGGAGAGAATGGCAAACGTGATGAACGAATTTATGTGAGATTTTGGGAGTAGGCAATCTGGGTACTTCTTCCCCACCTCATCCTCACTTTTTTCTGGTAGTTTTAATAAACTTTTGTCTTTTTTATTAGGCAGCATTTTTTTTTAAATCCAACTTTTTAAAGCAAATGTATATTTAGGTGTATCTTTTATGAATCAGCGAATCTCAAAATTCTTCATCTAACTCTTGTCTTCCTCCTCACCCCCCATTCCCACCCCATCATAGAACTATTTATTTAATGATTTAAAATTCATCCTCAAATTCTACCATATACTTTAATCTTTGACAGAAGGGAACATATGTCTAAAGAGCAAAGACTACATTTTGGTATGTTTAAAAAGCACAGCTATTCTGTAGATACTCTAGTAATAGAGGAGTTGTAAAAAGGGTGACAAGCCACTGTGGAATTAATCACATAACCTGAATTAGATGTTTTCTGAACCTCCCTGTCTTTCTTCATTTCCTCGCAGATCAGTTTGACTTTCCACACTTTTCTCTCTTTTATTAAAGTGTTACTGCTTTCCTTCACATTTGTTGATAACCCATTACATCCTGAGTGTTCTTTCCCCACCTTCTTTATCCTGGTTCTCCATCTGTCTTCTCTTTTTTGTCTTTATCTTTTATCATTGTTTAACCTTTTTCACCTGGCCTCTCAATTGTCCATTACTAGCCAGCTTAGTAATAACAGTGCCTAGAAAGTTAACCATACCGAGGCAGAAGAATGAGACGTTTTGGTCACTCTAGTATGTTTGAATGCCAGTTACAATCTCCCCACCCCCCCCCAACCTAATTCGCAGGCTACTCTATTGTCCTTTTCCCTCTTCCACACCACTCCCCAATCCTGTAAGTCAACAAAGCTGTCCTGGAACTGGAGGTGCCCCCTGGTTGTGGTCAGAGACTTGTCTCCCTGTCTCTTCCTCAGCACATTTGTCTTCTGAGCTACTTTTCCTCCAAGGGTCCCTTCCCGGTGTTCATATGGATTGGCACATCAGCTTTAGACCTTCTCGTCTCTAATTCTGATTCAGTCTCTGTGATTTTTTTGCTTGGTTCTTCCCCTCACTGTGCTCTCCACTCACCCCAGATTTTACCCACTGTCTGTAACCAGTCCTGGTCTCAAGAGCTAATGAGTCTTATGTGTCTTGGGTCTGAGTTTGGGCTCCAACCAGAGCCTCACATTTGGACCCCTGCCTCAGCCTTTAGTATAATTGATACCCTGAGTCTCTGACCCTACTTCAAATATTTGTTCCACCTCTCCCCTGAAACTTAACTGCCTCAGATCTACTTTCTGGATGAACTTCTGGCCTAGACTCCTGGAATCTAGATTCAGACTGACCCTTGTCCCTATATGATGGACACTCATCCCTCTTCCTTTCTCTCTTTGATTCCAAATGGTGTCTCCTTGTTTTTTCCAGCCTGGCCAATTCTTTCACCCTCTAAACATTAGTTGTATCATCTTCCTTAAAAACATACACAGCTCTTACTTTCTTCCCTTTCTCTCTCCTGCCTCTTTTCTGTTTGTGAGCTACTGCCATTAACCTCAGATGAACTTAAAAGTGCCAAGAAGTAATTCTCTTTCATATTTACAACCTTCAGTTTCATATTCTCTTCTAATTAAATGGCTTCTATTTAAAAAACACAATAATTAGTTCGACTAATCTGTTTTGCTTATTAATTAATGTTACAAAAAGTTGACCCTTGAACAACAGGGGTTGGAACTGTGCAGGCCCACTTACATGTTGATTTTTTAAAATAAATACAGTACTATAAATGTTCTGTTTCTCATGATTTTCTTAATTACATTTTCTTTAGCTTACTTTATTATAGGAATATAGTATATAATACATATAACGTAGAACATATGTGTTGACTGTTAATGTCATTGGTAAGGCTTTGGTAAATAGTAGGCTATCAATAGTTAAGTTTTGGAGGAGTCAAAAGTTAATATGCAGATTTTAGACTGCTCAGGGGATTATAGGTATTGGAGCCTCTAACCCCACTGTAATTCAAGGGCCAAATGTATTTCTCTTTGCAAGATATGCAGTAATTTCAGCTATGGTGGGATTTATGTAGGTTTTTGGAGAATAATCTGAGAAGCTAACCTTTTTATAATACTTTTTATTTGGATAATATATTGTGAGTTCCAAATGATCAGCTAAAAGCATTGATGACCTGATTTATTTGAACCTTGGATGAGACGAGACACATAAAAGTGTGACTTCTTCCATAACCATTACTAACTAGGACTATAGTCCAACTCTAATCATTTGTCCAGTTTTCTGTCTATTGGATTATGCTGCTTCTCTTCTAGTTAAATTGTCCTTTCTCTATCTTTGCCTACCAGCCTGATCTAGATACTCCTCGTCTCAGTCCCAGAATCAATTAGGAGCTGGAGTAGAATATAACCATTGTTTTCTCACTTTAGTTGCCTGTGTATAACTGAAGTCCAGGTACCTCACAAATTCTTGACACACTCACACAAAATCTTCCTTTCTCATTAGGGAGCTGCATTCCATAAGATACTTATTCCCAAAAAGAGGTATGAGCCAGGCTAATTTAAAATTTTAGAAGTTGTAGAAAATGAATTCGATTAGTAGTCAGGAAGTTTGGATTTTCTTAGAATAAGCTCTTTCTCTTTGTACCTCATCTGTGAAAAGAAGGGCTTGAACTAAGTGGTCCCTGAGTTCTATGACTTTTGCCTTTAAAATAGAGCCAGATTAATGTTCTTGAATTTTAAATTCAACTGTCATTCACCTGCTCACAATTCAATGGCTCTGTCATGAGCTTGAAAGAAAGTCCCAATTTTGGTAGATTCTTATTCAAGACCTGCCTTTTCAGCCTTATCTGCTATCCCCACCCCCACCACACCCGACCAACGACTCCTTTCCTTCTAGAGAACTGGTTCACTCACAGGCCTGGATCTCCTTGCCTCCTCCCTTTTGATCATGACCTTTCAATTGCCTGGAAAGACAAGTCAACCTTTCAGATCATGACCCACTCGAAACTCACTTCTTTCATAAAGTTTTCCTGAAACACCCTACCTTGAGGGTGTCTCTTCAGGTTCCCTTACACAAGAAATTACAGTTTGTATGATTCACTTATCAAGCACTTCCATGAGTTATCTTCTATTATTTACTTGGAAGTGCTATTTAAATCTTTTACTGTAATTAGGGTTGTCTTTTCTCCTCAATCAGATTAGACTTGGGGTGGGGTGGGGGAGCTTTCGTAATATGCAGCAATTAAATAATTAATTTGATTATATGATGTAAATGATGGCATAAAACCAGTATAGTTGGATTTATCTTCCTAAAGCTGTACATCCGTTTTAAGAAGATGAATTTAATTTTCTTAAACTAGTATATCTAACCTATTATGATTTTAACATGTACTCAATACAAAAATATTCATGAGTATTTTACATTCTTATTTTCATACCAAGTCTTTGAAATCTGGTATTTTTCACTTACACATATCTCAGGACAAGCCACGTTTTAGTGTTCTATCTGCTAGTAGTTGTATTGTTGTGGGAGCTAGTGCTATATTTGGCAGTACAGGTCTATCTACAGTAACCAAAATGATCAGCACTCACTCTGCGCCTCTAAGTCATTGGTTTTTCCTCTCCTCACAGTCTCCAGACGGGCTTCCCTGACCACTCTGGTCTACCACAGCATCTCTCAACTTACCTTTTCATGAATGCTTGATTTCACTGAGTAAATCTCAGCTCTTTCACAGAGAACAACCTTTATTTCTGTCCTTTCTCTGCTTCCTTAGAGCAGTCTACAAATAGTTGATCATAAATGTTTGTGAAATAAATGTATTGTGTACTACCAACACATTCACAGAAAACACTAGTTAATCTCTCTATATATTTTTTCATAATCATAAAGATCTGTGTTAAAACACAGATTATAATTTTAAAGTGCCAAGGTGCTTGCTATCACTGCGTAATCTAGTTAACCACCTAATTTTTTTAATAAATAATTTTTTATTTTTCAGTTATAGCTGGCATATAATACTGTATTAGTTGCAGGTGTACAACATAGTGATTAGACATCTATATAACTCACAAAGTGATCACCCCAGGAAATCTAGTGCCCCTCTAACACCATACATACTTATTACAATTTTATTGGCTATATTCCTTATGCTATACTTTCTATCTCCATGACTATTTGTAACTACCAATTTGTACTTCTTAATCCCCTCTCCCCTTTTCACCAATCCCCTCAACCACTCTCTGATCTGATAACCCTCAAAATAGTCTCTGTATTTTGAGTTTGTTTATTTTGTTCTTTAGATTCCACCTGTACATGCAATCATATGGCATTTGTCTTCCTCTACCTGACTTACTACACTCAACACACTATCTTCTAGGTCCATAATGCAATATCTTTTCTCATCCCCTTATTTTTAGTCTGTGGGTATCTTTTAATCTGAAGTGAGTCTCTAGTGGGCAGCATATGTTAAGGTCTTGTTTTCTTCTCCATTCAGCTACGCTCTCTATTGATTGGAGCACTTAATTATTATTTGAAGTATTTGTTAATAGATATGTAGTTATTGCCATTCCTTATTCATATTTTTAATACACACTTTTTCTTCTTAAAGAAGTTCCTCCAACATTTTCTGTAATGATGGCTTGGTAATGATGAACTTCTTTAGCTTTTTCTTCTCTGGAAAACTCTTTATCTGGCCTTCGACTCAATCAATGATAGCTTTGCTGGATAAAGTAATCTTGGTTGTAGATCCTGGATTTTCATCACTTTGACTATTCTGTGTCAAGCCTGTCTGTCCTGCAGAGTTTCTCTTGAGAAATCAGCCACCAGCCTTATGGGAGCTCCCTTGTAGATAACTAACTGCTTTTCTCTTGCTGCCTTTGTGATTCTTTCTTTGTCTTTAACCACTGGCATTTTAATTATGATATATCTTGGTGTATGCCTCTTTGGGTTCATCTTTTTTGGGACTCTCTGCGTTTCCTGGAGTTGTATGTCTATTTCCTACACCAGGTTAGGGAAGTTTTTCATCATTATTTCTTCAAATAGGTTCTCAACTTCTTGCTCCTCTTCTTCTGGTGCTTCTATAATGCGAGTATTACATTTGATGTTGTGCCATAGGCTCTTTATATTATCTTCATTATTTTGGATTTTTTCTTCTCATTGCCATTCTTATTGAGTGTCCTTTGCTACCCCATCCTCTATATCAATGATTCGATCCTCCGCTTCCTCCACTCTGTTTTTTCCCTCTAATATACTCTTCATCTCAGATGTCGTATTCTTCATTTCTGATTGGTTCCCTTTTACAATTTCCATCTCCACTTTTATGATTTTTATCTCTTTGTTAAAGTTTTTGCTGAGTTCATCTACTCTTCCCCTAATTCTTTGAGCATCCTTATAAGCAGTGTTTTGAACTCTGCATCTGGTATATTGCTTGTCTCTATTTTGGTGAATTCTTTTTCTGAAGCTTTGTTCTGTTCTTTCAAGTGGGACATGTTTCTTTGTCTCTCTGGTTGCCTCCCTGTGTCTATTTCTATGTATTAGGTAGGGGTTTTCCTAAGTCACCCAGTCTTAGTAGAGTGACTTTATGTAGTAGGTGTGCTGTGGGGCCCCTTGGCACAGATCTGAGAGGGGTCCAGCTGCAGGCCATGTTCAGCCACAGCCTGCGCACCTCCAGGACCAACTGGTAAGAGTCACCATGCAATCCACATATGCCTGCCACCTGTGCTGGACTTATAGGTTCCTCAAGGGGTCAAGTCCAAAACTGAGGCAGGTTGCCACTAGTGCAGGGCCAGGGGCACTCAGCAAGAGATACAGGGCCCGCTGAAGCCTGATGCTGCTGCTTTGGGTTGTGTGAGCCTTTGAGAGATTTTATGAAAGCTCATGGCAGGAGCCAAGACAGCCCGTTTTTATGGAACAAATCACTGAAGTGGCTTGAGTGGGCCCACAAGTTAGGAGAGGCAGAGTCTCAGGGAATCCACTGGGCAGAGTCACCTGTGTTATTCTTGTGTCTGTAGGCTGGGATGGGGGAGACCTCAACAGAGGAACGATGGCGTCTGCCTGCACCTCTGTCTGGGAGTCAGCCACCCCTCTGGGCTTCACCCTGAAGCCCAACAGCTCAGTGCCTTCCATATGTCCCTGGTGCCCCTCGAGCAGCTGCTCTAGCGCTAGAGCTCAGAGCCAGTGAGTCCATCAGTGAGTAAGTCCAGGTGTGGGTCCTTTAAGAGGAAGGTCTCTGCTTCCTGCAGCCCTCTTTTCACTCAGTGGCAACCTCCACTGGTTTTCACAGCCAGAGGTTGTGGGGACTTCTTGAGCTGAGGAATCCAGTGTGCAGCTGGGATCTCCCACTTCTCAGGTTGGGGAGGGGACTCTGCAGCTAAGATAGCGGCCCGACTCTCGACTGCCACACGCAGATGTGGGACCCGGCTGTTTCACGTCTCCACCCCACCTATCGTTTTGAGGTGATCAGTTATTTAAGGTGACCTAGCTGTAGGGCTTGTGTTTAGCCAGACCTTTGGTGACTCTGTGTGCTGATTGCTCTGTAGTTTTATCATTTTGGTGTGGTCAGTAGAGGAAGAGTGTACAGCCTTCACCTTCTGTGCCATCTTCAACCTCTCTCAACCACTTAACTTTTAAGATGACTTTCATACCTTTCATATAAACTTGATTTTCTATTTCTCCTTCATTTTGCTACGTTATGGTAATTTCTGCAATACTTTTTTGCTATTGTTTTCCCCAGTCCCAATTTTTCCCTTTCATTGTATCAAGCTTTTGGTTTCTGATTATTTTCATATTATTAGGTTCATTTCACATGACACCATGCTAAGTACTGTACAAAAGAAATCATGCAGGTGTATGTTATCATTTTCAGTTTAAAGCTGGCAGCACCTCTTTGGGATACAGAGCACACATGGGCAGTAAATAAACAAAAAGTAAGTTGTAAAAGGATTAGATAAAATGTCCTTTTCTTGTGTCACTTATGCTCTCATTGCTTATCTTTATGTTTCCTTGCTCTCTTAACAGCCTTTCAGCTTCTGACCCAACTCTCCTCAGCAGCCTGGAACCTGTGGTTCACATTTTGTTACTTTCACTTGCCATTGGGAAGCTTGTCAATTTTGCATATTCTACAAAGCAAGTTTCAGAAATGACGCATGGGGGAATCCAAAAGGATGAAAAAGCCACTGGTTGAGGGAAAAGATGACAGACACAACAGGAGATAATTTATTGAGAGAGAAAGTGTCAGAAAGTTTACATTCTTTTAAAAAGTGTGCTGGGATAAGTAGCCAAAGTCACCATAGGGATTCACCATAGGGCAGCAATTCTTTGGCTAACTGTATTGTGCTCTGTAAATGTACCCCCATTTCCAGAGATTTCTCTAAACATTTCTCCAGTTACTTACCCTTCCCAAAGGCCAGATCGAAATAGAAACATGCTCAAAACAACATGGTTCTTTCTGCCTGTTCACGCCTTTCCTTAGCTCCTTGGAATGGGGTCTCTCATTTTTGTGAACTGTGGTGCTTGTGAGCCCGTGAACAACCAGGTTCTTCCACAGAGCTAACAATGGCTGAAAGGCTGCCTGAGACCAGGGCTATGTGGACAGCTCTTTATTTTTCACCTTAAGGCTGACAATTTGTTATTGCCATTAAACCAAAGTATTAGCCTTGAAACCCTCTTGACCCCGGTTGAGAAAGGCTCCTGGTGCTCTGAGAGGTTCCACCCTGAGAAGGAAGGCTTTCTGCTCTCCACAGTGTTACTGCTGTCTGCTCCGGCTTAAACCAGCTTGGCCCAGAGCTGGGGTGGCATCCTAACAAATACCGTTTCACGCCATATGTGGCATAAAGGAGATTATCGCGCATGTTAACACTCAAGGGTGAGAATAAAAAGGGGCTGAGTCTTTTCTACATCGAAGAACTCTTTTTAAATTCTTTTCTAGAAACTATCTAAGAATCAACTCTAATGCTGTCTCTGGGTTGCTTAGTCCATGTTTATGCTGTTCTGTTCCAAAATTCCTCTTCAAATTCCTAGGGTGTCCATCTATGGTCTATCTTATTGTGGCATCTCTCCTTGTTCTTGACACCAGGTCAAATAGCTTTGTAGCATCTCAATTCTCAGTGCCATTGAAAAGCTGGTGAATCTTAATGAGTTCTCCCCTTAATCTCTTTTCAAAGGGACTACAATCCTTAATTTCTTTAACTTTCTTTTTAATTATTTTAGCTCCTTGTGTCATTCCTTTGGCCTCAAACTGTCCCTACTCAGTTTAAAGGTCACATTACTTTGGTTGACAAAGTGCTCAGGGCTGTATACATCTGGTCATCTGGTCAGACTCCTCAGCTGGGCTGGAATTGTCTCTCCATTTGATTCATGCAGCATAGAAATATACATTTAGTTAGAAACTTCAGTCTCTGGCCTCAAGGAGTTTCTAATGCAATTGATAAGATTGTTCATGTAGTATAGCATATAAGTATATTATATACTTAGAAGTAATTTAATCCACTTGGCTCCTCTTAAAGAAGAGATCAGAGAAGAAAATATTTTGTTTGAGCTGGACTGTTTTAGGGATGCTCCATGAGGAGAGGAGTCATGAATTGGTGAGAAACCCAGTTGACTATCTTTATTCAGAGCCTAAAATCTTAAATAAAATTTTATTGAACTCACAACCTACTGAGTTAGAATAATTTTTAAACTTATAGTGATATTTAGTAGAGAAAGCATTCTAGTATAAAGGCAAGAGCAATATTTTAGGATTCAAAAGACCTGGGATTCTAGTTATAATTTTATACCTAGCAACTGTGATTTTGGTGTTACATTGCATTTTCTCAAATATGAAATGATAATAATAACACATTCCCACTCCATTTACATCCATGATTGATATGTTAAGGATCTGGTGTTGAGTATAACCATTGTGAGAAATGGTTATACTCAACCAAGAGAATTATTTAAGCTATACACTGCCATTTTGTATAAAGAATTATTAATTCCAGTATTTTTAAACCTCCTCAACTCAAGAGTGATATATTTCTTTAAAAACATGAACTTTCCCATTCTTATGAACAGATTTCAAATGAGTTATTATTTTATTATTATTATTTTTTTTAGTGACTTATAGTCCTTCCCCACCTATTTAAGATACAGGTGGGAAAGACTAGAAAAAGTATGTATTATATTTGAACAAATAGAATCTATTTGAGGACAGGAGCTATGTCTTTTCCCGGATCTCTCATTAAGTACCAAGTATCCTCTTTTTTTTTTTTATTATTGACTTGATTGTTCAAAAACAATTAAGGCCTAAAAGTTGAGCATCAAAAATTAAATAAGCTGAGAAATAATAGCAGCAAAATCTCTTGCTGGGAACAAGGAAAACTGTGGGAGCAACTTCTGATAACTATCATTATCGATGTATAGATTTAGAAAAGATTAAACTGTTAGGTTTAATCATGCCAAAGAACAAGTCCTTTCCGGTAAAACATAGTCCAAAGTTGGCTATGGTTCCGTCCTAAACACCTAAACATTAGTTAATACGATGGTCTCAAAAAATACTCTGATCTAATGGCACATCCCTGCCAGACTAAACAACAGGAGTTAGAAAGGTTCTTAATTAATGTAGAAGAGACAAATCTCCAGATAACAATTTCTACTGCTAAGGCTAGGAACTCTGAAAATCTCTCTAACAGTTCTGGGGCCCAAATTAGTCTCCTGGCCTTTAGAGGACGTGCAATGTGCCCACTGGAAACCTAACTTCCAGCTAAGCTTTCTAGCTAAAGGCCGGATGGTGAATATTGAGAAATAAATTGATATCAATCCATTTTCAGGAACACAAATATGTCTGTCCCTCAAACCCCATAACACATGGCGTAGAGTAGAACTTCTTGTTGGCACTTCTAAGGCCAAAATGGGGGTAATGAAATCATCCGAGGCTAACTGTGGGGGAAGGGGACTTGTAGAATCGTTACTGATTGGTCACCAGAATGAAAGATGGTATATGAACAGAAGAGCCTTATTATCACTCTAAGTTAGGACTGAAGCCCAGTGGTTGGGCATGTGAAAAAGGCCCACAGAACTACTAAGCATTCCTTGTCCTCTTGTGTGGAAGAGGACTTAATATCTCCATTTTGTTTTCTTCACATACAAGAGTTATTTTATTCTAGCAAACGGAAAACCTCTGTGTCACATGATTGTTGGTGTGATGTTGCACCTGATATCTGGGGCATTGGTGTAAGTGAACCTCAGGTTATAGTTACTTAGGCATTAAATGGGCAACTTCTTCCTGTTGTGCTTCCTTTAGGTAGCTATAGGAACTAGGATACTAGATTAATTCTTTCCTCATTGGCTTTCTAATTCAGTTGACTATTTGAGATAAAAGATGATTCCCAACTGCTGGCAACTCTGTTGACCCAATTGGGTGATCAGATGTCCAGCTGTGTTCTTTTCAGCTTTCATTGACATCATCTGAAATAAAGACCTGCCTGGATTGTTAGTGATGAGCCAAGGAGAATAGAATCAGGTAAGATGGGAAGGGGTGTAAGGAATATAAATGAGTTTCTAGATATGCTTATGCATAATAGGGACAGGTTATGAAATAAAAGTCAAAAAAAATAGTATACATTAAATCATTGAAGTTGTTAATGAAATGACTACCACTGTGCCAAGGTGGTTATTAAGATGGACCAATGAAAGGAATGGAAGTTAAAAGTGCATCATGATTTCATGGTCTAGAGACGCCTTAAAGGTCCTCTAGGTCAACCTCCTACCTCAGAGGAAGGCAGCCAGACTTTACTTGATCATTGTCCTTTTATGGGGATGGGGAGTCAACACATCCTAAACAGACTCTTATAGTTTTGATCAATTCTTATTATTCAAAGAAGCAAAATCTACCTCTCTGTAAGTTTTACTCAGTGATTCTTTTTCGTTTTTGTTTTTGTTTTTTGTTTTTGGTGCCAAAACCTGGGATCGAACCAGGTAATTCTTAATTTAAGAGCAACACAAAAATGTATTACTTTCTCTTAACAACCTGTTGAAGTCTCAAGTCATTGGCCCTCTAAGATTTCTCTTTTCTCCAAGTAAATACTCCCAATTCATTTAGTTGATAAGTATTCATTTATTTATTTAGAGCAGGACCCAGGTCTGGATTGTTTATTGTATTCTTAGGACCTAGAACATTGCTCCAGTGTAGTAAGTAGAACCAATACAAATGAAAATGAAAATCATTTACTGAAGACCTTTTTTATGCTATGCATAGTATCCAGCTGTATATTTAGATTTATGAAGTTTGATAAGCCAAAATCTGTGCACTTCAATTAAAGTCTAGAGAGAAAGGCAAAGAAATAAACCAAGGATTACAGTTTTAAGTGTAGGCACAATGTGGTATGGGGCATATCCCAACTAAAGTAGGACAACAGAGTTCTTCGTGGCTGAGGAAATGCTTCAGTGCAGCTCGAAGGATATAGAGCCAGCTGGTTAGAGAAGGAAGAAGCAAAGGCACAGTGGCATAAAACAGCCAAGCAGTTTAGAGTGGCTGCGGTGAAGCGTTTGATGGTTTATGGTAGAAGAAGGAGTCTAGAGACATAACCTGTAGCCAGATCATGAATAGCTGTTAGTGTGAAGTTTGAAGTTGAAGCTTTATGCTAAAGTACTTGAAGAATCCACTGAGGAATTGTAAGTAAAAGAAGGGTATAAAGTAATTTTTAGTTTTAGAAAATTGGCTGGATTATGGAGAATGGCTTGAAGGAAGCAAAGGGAGCAAATAGACCAAAGTGAGAAAGACTAGTTAGAGAACAGACTGAAGTCACAAATGTTGAATTCGGTTATTCAGGCTGGGAGCAATGAGACCCTAACCTAGGGCAATAGAAGAAAGAATGCAGAGCAGGAAAAATGATGACAACATTGCAGAACTGGAATCCATATGCTTTGGTAACTGACATGTGTGGTGCTTGAGAAATAGATATCCCAGATAACTTGAATGGCTGGGCAAGTGATATCACTATTTGATGAGAAATATCATTTTTGAGAGAAAGTTAGTGCAAGCAGGTTTATACATAGTAACCTTGAGGCACGGTGGGCATTCAAGGGTGGACATCCAGCAGGTAATTGAATGCACAAGACTCCCAGAGAGGTCTTGGTAGAGATATAGCTGAGGGAACCATTCGCTTGTATACATGACTTCAGTGTGGCTCCCCCAGGGAGGGCATATAAAGGGAAAAAGGCTGAGGGCTAAGGACAGAACTGTGGTCCTTTCTTACTTCCTGCTCACATAAATATGGATTTAAGACTTAAATTCCTGTTGAAGCTCTTTCCAAGGTTCTTCTTGGGATTGTACTTTAAAAAACAAAGAAAAACAGAAGTGATTTGCACTGTGATGCACAGTGCAATAGTGGCACTTCCCTTGATCAGATAAAGCATGTTTATATGACAACCAAGTTAACCTTAGCTTTTTGGCAGCTCATCACACAGTTGGTTCATATTGTATTAATAAACAACTGAAACTTCTAAATTTTAAAATAAATCGTCAGGCCAATGGTTCCGCCAACTATTCTTCTATAATTGACTTCTAGATCTTGATTATACAATTTTACATTTACATACTAGAAGATGACCCTCTCAACCTGCATTAAACAGGCTTTTACTGCTGGCATCATAAAGCTGCCACATGTTAGTTTCATGTAGAGAATGTAAAGAAGTTTCAGAAAAGCATTTTAAAATAGGACATAGAGGAGGAAGCTAATGAGATTATATTGCATTGTTGTTGCTGGAGAAAAAAGTCATGTTAAGTGTGCTAATTGGCTCTGCCAAAATCAATTATAATTTTTAAGTTTCATTTGGTCTTGATAATGCTTAGAATCCTTCCCTGGGTCCCTAGTCAACACTCTTTCCTGTGCCCATCGCAGTGTTCTAACCTGTCCCCACTCACCCTAAGACCCTATCCAATCTCTGATCGGTCTTCTCTCACTCTCAGCAGATGCCTTCACCTACTGCTGAGAAGAGAGGCATCATTGATCACCTCCCTGACTTCTCTTACCCTGACCTTGAATTTTGTTCATATCTTTCTCTAGTCTTCCATCCCCACTCCTACATTAGGCCCCACTGTGCTTTGGAGTCTATCCTCACTGTCTTTGAGAAAAGGATGTGATCCTCTCCCTTCCTCTAAGGCTTCAGAAAGGAGATCTCAATTACCGTAGATAACACTCACAGGGGAGAAGTATCTCAAAATGTTAACAGTGTTTTTTTTCCCCCTGAGAACTGAAGTGCTTTGTGATTTTTAAATAAACAAATGTAATTTTCTTTTTTTATTTTAAAAGTCCTATATGCTGATTTGAACACTATATCTTAATAAAGCTATTTTTTTTAAAGTAACACATGGTCCCAGCTTCACCATTCACAATTTTTCTCCTCTTCGACTAATTTCTTAATCTCTCTACACCTCAAGCTTTGTGGTGAGGATTAAATGAGTGAAGTATTCCTGATACATGGTAAATGTTTTTTAAAAAGTATAATTAATATAATAAAAATATTGTTTCTCTTTGGGTTGTATAACAACTGATGCCCACCCCAGCCTTGTTTCTACTTTTATGCATTTCCCAAATATTCTGTTTTGACGATGTGTGACCTTTATAAGAAAAAAGACAATAATCTTGAATTTTAATTTTAAAAAAGTATACAAACTGTGGAGAATTAGTAATAACCTAAACAAAACATAAACCAAAATTGCCCATAATCCTGTTAGCGGAAATAAATCCTATTAACATGTTGATATAGTTCCTTTCAGCTGTTTCTATGTAAATATTTTTAATAAAAATAAGATCATATATATAATTTTGTATCCTTTTTCCCTTAATGTTATTATGTAAGCATTTTTATCAGTGATTTAAAAATTTTTCCCATTTTTGTATTTCTAAAGTCTTCTATACTGAGCACGTCATTTTTAAAGCAGTATTCACTTTTTCTAATCATATTAATATGTACAATACAATAAATGCTGATATAACAATATATAATATATGTTCAATGTGTAAAACTTAAAAAATATTAGCAAAATAATACACCATGTAAAAAAAAAAAAACGCCCATGATACTGTTACCCACAGATTACTGTTCATATTTTTGTACTTGTCCTTCTAGGCTTGTTCCTCACATATAACTTTTTAAATTGGGAGAAAAATTATCTCTTTCTACTACAACTGCCTCTTCTCTGTCCCACTTCACCCTCCCTGTCTGCTGCTGACCTCTCCTTCATGGATACCTGAAATTGTGTCCCAACTAGCTGCCTTGCCTCCAGGCTCTTCTTTTCAGGGCATCCTTCTCACTGGGTTTCAAGTATCCCGTCCTGTCACTTCCCTGCTTAAAAACATTTCCTGATTCCTCAAATTCTAGTGCTGTTTGCAAGGTTCCCTACAAGCTAATGGCAACTTACCTGTCTAAACTCTCACCTCTCCAACAAACATAACCCCAACACCCACTCATCCCTTAACAATGTACACCTGCCTGCCTCTGTGTCTCTGCGGGCCCCACTCCTGGAACTTTTCTTCTTCTATGCTTGGTGATGTATTCTTCCTTCAGGACTCATCTTAAATGTGATCTCTTTGTTCTGCTCTCCCAATATTCATCCTGCTGCACATACCTCTAGTAGGTTCCTATTTTATTGTGTGGTAATGGTGTATGCATATTCATCTTCCCTGTCCCCAAGTGCATGTCATAATCTGTGTACCTCTAGTATTTAGATGGTACTGATAACATCATTTTAGATGAATGAATAAAGGAATGCCTGAGTGTGTGTATGTCTTTCACTCAGTTAATCAAATAATATTTTTGAAATATCTACTATGTGTTCATCATGTGTAAGGAACTGGAGAGTTGTTGAAAGACTTTAAATTTTTAAAATTTAATTAAGCAAAGATATTTCGAGTGCCTATTATTTGCTATAAGAATACAAAAGAAGTCAAATATATGGTTTCTGAGGGGGGAGGGGGAGATAGATGGGGGAAATTTGAATAATTTCTTCAATTAAAAAATAATTAATTTAAAAATATATATGGTTTCTAAACTCAAGAGACTTTCAATCTTCATAGGGAGATACAATTTTGTTCCATGAAACAAATATAAATAATACAAATTCCTATTAAATGTAAAAACAAGTGGAAGAGAAATGGCATAGCATAAAGAAAATAGTACGAAACTAGAAGTTCAGGATCTTGGTTGTTTTCCCTGCTCTACCACTTACTAACTGTATAACCTTGGATAGGTCACTAACTGTCTCCCTGAAACTATCTTCTGATTTAGTAAAATTAATGCTTTGATTTCTCTGATCACTAAGGTTCCTTCCAGCTCTTTGATTTAATGATTAAGTGCTATAGGATGTCTGGAAAAGGAGTAGTTACTGTTGTTTAGAGTTGTTGGAGGAAAGTTCATGGTGATGGTGAAATCTGAGTTGAACATGAACTATGGATGAGATTTAGATAGCCAGCAAGAGGGAGAAAGGCATTTCTAATATGGGGAACAACATAAACAGAGACAGGTAGAAACAGGTTGAGCAGGTATGCCTGCGAGATGGACTAGACTAGGCTATCTGTGGTGGAAAACAACTTGAGTAGGTTGCTTAGGGCCAGGAAGGACTGAAGAGAGATGCAGTGGAATCAATGAAGCTATTTTAGGATACTTGCAAAAGGCCAGGTGGAAGTAATATGGGCTGAGATTAGCTTTGCAGCAGAGAGAAGGCAGGGCAATTTTTGAAGAGAAGTTTAAAAGATAGAATCAGAAAGCTGGGTTGGCTGTCCAGTCAGAAGGAAAGGGATGAGTCAAAGACACCTCTTAAGTTTTAAACTAGAGAAAGTGAATAAACCACATTCTACCCCTGGCTCTAGTGCCTCTAGGAGAGAGAATGGCAATGTCCCAGCAGTCTCTTCTGTGTGCCTACTCTGGAGACTTAGAGTTGAGGATTCTCTAGCTCTTCTACACACCAACTCCTGGAGACTTTTGCCAAGAACAACTTAGACTTACTTTCTCTTTTTAATAAGAAGTTTTAGTGTGCTTTGAAGTCCTTTTGAGCTTGAAACTTCCAAGTGGTATCAGAGAATAACCAATAATGTCAATAATCAATAATATCCTATTCTCTAATAGAGGTATAGAGGACATAATACCAAGAGAGGCAGGGCCCAGGGACCCCACAAGACTGGGTAGCCAAGATCTACCACTTAGGCATAAAGTGGAAACAGCACTTGTGAGCAGAGACCCAAGCTGGCATGATGGTGCATCTGTGAGGGGTTCAGGAGTAAGTTGAATATAGGTAACAACAACAACAACAACAACAACATCATAATTACTTAAACAATGTAAAGTGTATTTCACAAAAAAGAAGACAGTTCAAAGGAAACTAGGAATGGAGGCTCTACAATCATCAGGACTCAGACTTCTACCCTCTTTCAGTCCTCTTTCTGGAGGATTCTACCATCTTAAACACACAGTCTATCTCATGATCTTCCTAGCCATGACCTCTGTGTTCCAATCAGCAGTAAGGAGGAGGAGTGAAAATGGTTATGCTCCCTACATTTTTTAAAATTAAATTATTTTATTTAGTTTCAAGTATACAGTACATTGGTTAGACATCTATATAATTCATAAAATGATGCCCCCAATTGCTCCCTCCCTCCCCTGACCCTCCACCTAGACAACGTATTAATGCTAACTGCATTCCCTATGCTGTGCTGCCCATCCCCATAACCATCCATCAGCTACTAATTTGTACTTTTTTAGCCCTTCACCCCATTCTCCCAAACTCCCAAACCCCCCGCCCCTCTGTCTGTCACCAAATCGTCCACTATATTGGAGAGTCTGTTTTTGATTAGTTTGTTCTTTTTATTCCTTAAATTCTGAATATAAGATTATTTGGCATTTGGGTCTTTTGTTCTTTCATACAAATTTTAGGATTTTTGTCACATTTCTGTGAAAAACGCCATTGGAATTTTGATAGAGATTGCATTCACTCTGTATATTTCTTTGGGTAGTATGGACATTTTAACAATATTAATTCTAATCCATGAGCATGTAATGCCTTTACATTTATTTGTGCATTCTTCAGTTTCTTTCATCAATGTCATACAGCTTTCAGTGTACAGGTCTTTTATCTCCTTGGTTAAATTTATTCCTAGGTATTTTTTAACTTTATTTTTAAAATTTTAATTAGTTTCATGTATACTGTACATTGGTTAGACATCAATGTAGTTAGTAAAATGATCCCCCCAATTACTCCCTCCTTCCCCTAACCCTCCACCTAGCCAACATATTTATTCAAATTCCATTCCTTATGCTGTGGCTCCCCATCCCTGTGTCCATCCATCAGCTACTAATTTGTACTTCTTTAACTCTACACCCCATTCTCCCAGCCCCTCAAACCCTCCTCCCTTCTGTCTATCACCAAATTGTCCACTATATTGGTGAGTCTGTTTTTGATTAGTTTGTTCTTTTTATTCCTTAAATTCTGTGTGTAAGTGAAATCATATAGTGTTTATCTTTCCCTGTCTGACTTAAATACCTCCTAGGTCCATCAAAGCAGTATCTTTTTCCATCCCCTTCCTTTTCATATGCAGGAGTCTTGCTTTCTTATCCTTTCAGCCACTCTATCTTTTGGTTGGAGCATTTAATTCTTTTCCATTTAAGGTACTTATTGATAGAAATACAGTTGTTATCATTCTTTATTCCAGTTTTTGATACATTTTTACTTCTTAAAGAAGTCCCTCCAACATTTCCTGTAACACTGGCTTTGTGGTGATAAATTCCTTTAGCTTATTTTTGTCTAGCAAGCTCTGTATCTGTTCTTCTACTCTAAATGATAGCTTTGCTGGATAAATTATTCTTGGCTGTATATCCTGAAACTTCATCCTGTTAAATATTTTTTGCCAAGCCCTTCTGTCCTGCAAAATTTGAGAAATCAGCTGCCAGTCTTACGGGTGTTCCTTTATAAGTAACTATCTGTTTTTCTCTTGCTGCTTTTAATATTCTTTCTTTGTATTTAATCTTTGATGTGTCTTGGTGTGGGCCTCTTTGGGTCCCTGATTTTGGGAATTCTCTGAGCTTCCTGGGTTTTATGTCCTTTTTCTTCACCTGGTTAGGGAAGTTTTCCATCAATATTTCTTCAAACAGCTTTTCAACATCTTGATTTTGTTTAGTTACATCGACCAGATGGATATTTGGTGCCTAAATAGTGTCCCATATTCTACTTAAATTATTTTTATAGTCTTGGCATCTTATCTTGCCATTATGATTGCATGTCCTTGGCTTTCCCATTCTCTAGATAGGGCATTTGATCCTCTTCTTTATTCACTTTGTTTATTCCTTTGTTGATTCCATTTAATATACTTCTCATCTCAAATAATGTGTTCTTCATTTCTGACTGGTTCCCTTTTACAATTTCCATTTTCATTTTTATCTCTTTGTTGGAGTTCTCTACACTTCCCCTAAGTTCATTGAGCATCTTTATAACCAGTGTTTTGAACTCTGCATCTGTTAGATTACTTGACTCCATTATTTCTGGATGTCTGTTCTGTTCTCACATGGTTTCTGCTTCTTTGTCTTCCCATTTTGGCTGCTTTTCCATGTTTGTTTCTAGGTACTAAGCAAAGCTCCTAAGTCTCCCGGTCTTATTAGTGTGGATTTGTGAAGTACGTGTCCAGAGGCATAGTCCTGACAGGGGTTCAGCTGCAGGCCAAGTTTAGCCCAAGCCTCTGCCCCTCCGGGGCCACCTGTTAAGATTCAGCAAGCAATCCACAGTTGCCTCAAAAGGCCACACAGGAACCAAGGCCAGCTGCCTCCAGTGTGAGTCTAGGTGCTGTTCAGCAAAGAGCATCTGCCTTGCTAAGGACACACCTGGATGTGGCTTGAGTAGGGCTGTGAGTTGGGGAAAGCGGGGTTTCAGGGAATCTTCTGGGCAGAGCAACCTCTGTTATCCAGTTTTACGATGTCATGGCTATGGCAGTGCTGTGTCCTGCACACTGGCAAGGGGGAGGGCTCAACAGGGAACAATGGATACTGAGGCACTTCTGTATAGAGTGAGTCTTGCCTCAGCCCTCACGCCGAAATGTCTCCTTGTAAGGCCCTGGTGACTCCTGAGCACAGCCTAATCGACCCTGGTGCTCAGAGTGAGCAGGTCCGTCATGGTGAAAATCTGCTTGCTGACATGATCCCTTTAAGATGTGTTTGCTGCAGCCGCAGCCTCCACCTCACTCAGCCGCTGGAGACCAGATCGCCCCGTGTCCTCGCCCGGTCCTACCTTCTGCCATTGCAGGGTGATTATTTTAGGTTGTTCCCTGGTTGTATGGCTTGTTCATCTAGATCCCAAGCGATTTGTCCTTGCTGCTGCTCCTTGTTTCTGTCACAACTTTGATTTGGTCGCCAGAGGGATGAACAGAGCTTCTGTCATCTACACCATTTTTTTCCCTTCTTGCTCCCTACTTTTAAGGACACTTTTAGGAAGTTGCATATGCCACTTTGGTGTACATCCTTTTGGCCAGAAATTAGTCACATGACCACACCCAACCATGAGAAAGGCTTGAAAATAACCCCTTTATTGTGAGTCTTTCTGTGCCCAGTAAAAATCAGATATTCTATTATAAAGGAAGAAGGAGAGAATGGATGTTGGAAGACAATTAGTAATCTCTGCAAAAGGAAGGGATAACAAAATAGCGATTTTCAACAGATGCCTTGCCCGAGGTGGTAAACAATTTCAAACAAACTGGAAGATATATTTAATAAAAACAGAAAATCAGTTTTCTGTTCGTAAGGCAACAAGCTATTGTCAGAAAATCCAAGAATTGGGAATTAGGATTGTTGATTTCTAGTTGCCCATTTGCTATTTACCAAGTAAGTGACCTTAAATCAGTTTGCTTTCTGGATCTCAATTTGTTAATTGGTAAAATGGACTAATATTCCATTTAAAGATTTTTCTTTCCATGTATGTCAGGAAGGTGTTTACTGTATGAGGGTCCTAAGATAACAGAGACTTGTAAAAAAGTAGGATTTTAATAGTTTAGGGTGAAGGACCTTAACAATTGTTTTATTAATTTAGATGATAAATGTTCAGATTTTTTTTTCCCATTGTTCTTTGCCACTCTTCAAATATTCAAGAAAAATTTCATTCATTATATTTTGGGAATACATACATACCTAAATAAAAATGTGTGTACGTATTGCAATAATGTTACTCAAAGAAATGTTTTGAAAGTTATACCAAAATTTTCAGATACTACACTGATACCTCAACAAAAGGCCCCTTTTTAAAATGAATTGAATAATAAAAGAATAGAGATTTGTAAGAGCATCTATTATTTCTTTTTCAAATTGGATTCTTTTTTTTACATCCAGAGCTGACCTGAGGCAAAATTTCAAAGAAGGTAAATTTATTTCTGGCACATTTCACTTTTCCAAGTTCTTCTAAACAAATACTTTCTTGCCTCCTCTTCTCCAAGCATCCAATAGTAAGTATCAAATTGTTCCATTTCCCCCCAAGGAAGAGAGCCCGATGTATTATTCTAAAGCTTTTCATACTATGATAGCAGGAACTTCTTGTATTATCCTTCATTTGCATTTTAAAAGGGTAGCTCCTTGAAAAGACAGTGTTTAACCCTCAAAAGGAGTTTCTCAAAGAATTTCAGTCTTCTTGACACATGGAGGTAGGAGAATTGTTTGTTTTTAGAATGAAGGGAAGTGCTAATCTGGTCACCTGCCCCCACTCCCAGTTATCCATCAGAAACCCAGCATTTTAGAGACTTTAGGCCTAGATTTAAGAATAGTTTTTCTTTTTCAGATTGAATGTAACAATGGTATTTGTTAGATTGTGAAAAACTTTTTGTGCATGTACTTTGCATGTTACTAATTTTGTATATTTATAGCTGAGTGAAGTAAGTTATCAAAATAGAACACCAGGCCACAAGAAACCAATCCTCTCTCCTGAAGGAGCAAATCAAAACGAGACAGCTTTAGTAAATTTAGTAAATTTCTAATATAGAAAACATATATTTGTATATATTATGAATGTAACTGAGAATTTATAAACTGAGAATAATAAGTATATTAAAGGAAAGTAGGCTTAATGTTTGGTATAGAGGAAAGTCAATTGACATAGAACTTGCCCAGCCTGTTGCATAAAACAAAATCAAGCTGTTAGAAACTAAAGGAAAGTCTATTTAATAGTGGGGGAAACGTCATTTGAAAGGAAAGGAAAGCAGGAAATAGTCATCAATACGTGGCTCTCCATGGACCAACTCAGGAGTAAGCATGTCATAGAAGATGTGAAAGCATGGCTGGAAGATCAGCTGCCAGGAGAAGCTGACCTCACACAGATGTTGTGGTGCTAGGAATTCAAGTCAGACAGCACCACTTCAGGTCCCTGGGCATTCGATTCTCACAGGGACACAGGTCCCTGGTGCCAGAAAGGTTGAGGGCTGCTGACTTAACCTTTCAGTGCTTCAAGTTCCTCATCTGTAGACAGAAATAGCAGCAGAACCTATCTCATTGGGTTTTGTGAGGACTACATTGTTCATTGCATGTAAAATAGCTTAGCACATAGTGAGCTTTCACAAATAATAAGTTATCACTACTAGAACACTTGGGAGTGGGGAGCTTGCTCATACACTGGGCCAAAAGGAGAACAATGTATGATCATCAGCTCAGTGACTTTAACCCTATTTTTACAAAGTTATAACAATAATGGACTCTGCTTCAACAGAGGTGTCACTAAAAAAAACCCACAAAAACAAAACAAACACAAACCCTTCATTGTCTTAAGGCTCATGATGAAGGGGAAGGAGAGAACTAATTTCTATGATGCTTCCTATGTGCTGCATATGCGGAGGGCGTTAGTCCATTTTACGTGGAAAGAGGTTAAATAATTGTTTCAAGTTGTACATTGCCAAGAGAGTAGGCAGATCTAGAGACAGATCAGTGGTTTCCTAGGGTGGGGGTTTAGAGGGGTAGTTTGGAGAAAAAGGGAGTGACTGTTAACAGGTATGAGATTTCTCTTAGATGTGATGAAAATATTCTAAAATTGCATATGGTGAGGTTGTACAACTTGAATATAGTAAAAACCAGTTAATTGCATATTTTAAATAGGTGAATTGTATGATAGGTAAACTATGTCTCAATTAAGTAGATTAAAGTAAAAAAAGATTGTACAACCAAGAAGCCATTAAAGGCTGATTCAGACTTAAGACAGGGGGATGAACAATTTCAAGGTCCTGGCTTTTTTCATTACATCCCTCTCACAAAGAGCATTGAACATGGACATTCTTCTCAAGACACTATGCACAATAAAATTTCTTAACTCCAGAGATGGGAGGTAAAGGAGGATATTTAGATGCCTAAAGAGATGAAAGGGGTGAGCCATCAGCCCTTCTGGGTTCTCACAGTTTTCTTAGAAACAATTAGGAGATCAGGACCCACCCCAATCCCACCTCTGTAAGGAGATCAGCCTTTAAGTTATAAAGGCAGATTCCCTGGCAGGGCCCTTGGAAAACAGGAAATGGCATACAAGTGAGCTATCTATTGTAAATTTAAGACCTGCTGCTGTCACTTGACTGTTATTTTTGTTTCCTTTGTTTATTTTTCTTTTGGCTTCCTTTAATTTTTAGGAAAGTTCCTCTGGCAAATTCCCACTAGTCCCCAGCTGTGTGAAGGAGAGAATGGAAGAAGATTTGGTGTTTTTCCACAGTTGGGCCATCGGGACATAAGGCAGAGGCTTGCTATCACTGGTTCAAGTTCTTGAACCAACCCAGGCAACCAGAGGCAGCCCGATCTAGACCCAGCTCCTCAGGCGTATTAATTAGGAGAAGCTCACAGTACACTGGGGATGCTTCTGTGACCCCACCACAGTGTCTGCCTCTGTGAAGTGAAGAGGGAGGAGATCCTAGGAGTGCTTCCTAACAACACGGGAGGCACATCAGAACAGTGGTCATCATTGTTACATTGACAAAGTTGTTCTCTTAGCACAGGAGAATGAAGCAGAGTCCAGTTTTATTAAATTTATTTGATTAAGGAGATGGCACTGGGAAGTTAGTATTATGTCAAAATCAATACTAACAGTAATGGTACTTTAAATGCTATTTACTTAGTAATTTTATTTCATTTCCCCATCCTTTAAAAAAAAAGGCTCACAACAGACATTTTTGAAAGAGTTGTATGAGTCAGTCACATTTTAAACATTCAAGAAAAACATGCTAAAATGTAAAGATATGCTGCAGTGAATTGTTCGATGAAAGTGATTACCACTTAAAAAATATTTTCTTTACACTTCTATTTTTCGAATTACTCACAATAAGCACAAATAAGTTTCACATTAGGGAAATATTTGTAAACTTAAACAATGAAAAGAATAGCTTTTTATTTTTTAATTTCTATCTTTCTAAATTTTTATATAAACATATATTATTTTTATCACCCCTAACTGAAGTCTTTTGTAAAGTTGAAGTTTTTTAAAAAAATGAATCAAGGGTACATATGCATTAGATGTTCCTGTATATCACCTGGTTCCATCTGTATATCCTTAATATTTAAAGTCCAACACATTCAGTAAGTGTCATTCAATGTCTGAGTGTGGCCAGTGAAGCTTGACCATCATCTCCAGGCCAGGAACAAGTCAAGACTGGCAGCTCTTTGGTTTTTGGATTCAGCCGTTAGAGAAGCCTGAATCAATATTGACAGCTATTTGTAGCCCCGCCTTTTCACCTCTGGAGAAGCCCTACTGTGCTGGCCAAAGATTCCATCTATTATTGCGTCATGGGTGCCAAGCAGGTTTGTCTGCTGCTCCTGTTACTCAGTGTACGGAATATTAAAGCTGAGCTGTTGTGAACAGCTTACTCTGCTTGTCATACTGTTTACTACACAGCAATTACTCATGTGCATTCCTCTTAGTCATTCTCTTGCTGTCTTGCCCAGCAAATAGCTTTGCAAAACATCTTGCTCCTGTACAAATAAACCAGTTGTGTTCTTGCACCTTTTTTGTTGGTGATGTTGACTTGTTTTTTAAGTAGGTATGACTCAAGAATGAAGTGATCAAACTGGTAAAGATATCAGCTATGAAGTCCAAGGAATACAGAAGTTGTACAAACACGAAACCTAATAAAATCTTATTTTGGCACTGTAGGTCTTTAACATAGTTTGAAATTATACATCAGCTATGGTGATGCCATGCATACTATACTTGCCAGCTCCCCAAAGGGTAACATTGTCCTGCTTCAAGATGTTTTCTACTTAAATTTTTGGTGCATTCTTGGACATTCCGTTGAAGGACTGTTTTTCAGATCTGAATTGCTTGCTTTCTAATGTTCTAGGCTTTATGGAGGATTTTCCTGGCGTATCTTGTCACGTCTCTTTCATATCTTATTGTTAGCCTGGACTGACTTTTCAAAATGGACTGTCTAATGATGATTAGACACTGAAAGCTTAATAAGGAGGGAGTTGTTTAGAGCAAAGAGACAGTATAGTACAGTGGAAAGAACAACGAAATGGGAATTAGGAGACCAAAATTTTTGGTCCAATCCCCCCCCCCAATATTTTAGTATTAAAAAAAATACAAAAAGGTTGAAAGAATTATACAGTGAATGTGTATATACCTGCTACATATATATAATATTTATATATACATTTATATATACATATATGTTTATATATACATATATACATATATACTTGCTTTATTAGGTATTATATATATATATATATATATAGAGAGAGAGAGAGAGAGAGAGAGAGACATGGCTAGATATCACTTTTTCTGATACATTTGAAAATAAATTGTAGACATGTTGTCTTTATGTCTCTAAATTCTTCAGTGTGTACTTCTTTTTTAAACAAGTACATTCTCTTAAATAATGACAGTACAATTATCAAATTTAGGAAATTAACAATAGCATAATGTTATTATTTAAACTTTCACCTTACTTAAAGTTTACCAATCATTCCATTAATATCGTTTTTTTTTTTTGGTCCAAGACTTTATCTGAGATGACTTATTTCATTCAGTGATTATGTCTCTTTATTCTCCTATAATTGGGACCAATTTCTCAGTATTTCTTTATTATAACCTTGAAACTTTTGAAAAGTATAGCATAAGTAATTTATAAAATTTCCCTAATTTGTTTTTTTTCTGGTATTTTCTCATGATTAGATTGCGGTTATACATTTAGGGGGCAGTTATATCAGAGATGGGAGGTTAGGTCCTTCTCAGTGCATCCTATCAAGAATTCAGTGATGTTCATTTGTCTCCTTGCTGTTAATGGCGGTTTTAATTTATCACTTAGTTAAGGTGGAATCTGTCAGATATCTCCACTGCAAAGTTACTCTTTTTCCCTTTGTAAGTAATTAGATATGTTTTGAAGATTTTTTTCCATCTTTGGCTTAATTATTCTTAACAGTATCTTTTGATGAGTTGAAGTATTACATTTTGATGAAATCTAATTTGTCAGTTTTTTATGGTTGTTATTTTCTGTGTCCTCTCTAAAAAAATATTTACCTCCTTTCAAGTCACAAAGACATTTTCCTATGATTTAAAAAAAAACACACACCTTAAAATGTCAGTTTTTGCGTTTTGGCCTCTAATCCATTTTAAATTCATCTTTGTGAATGGTGTGAGGTAGGGGGCCAAGGTTTATTTTTTTCCCCTTATGGATATCTAAGTTGTTCTAACACCATTTGTTCTAACACCATTTGTTGAAAATACTTTACTTTTCAATTGGATTGCATTGGCATCTTTGTTCAGAATCAAATGACTGTGTAAGTGTGGGTCTATTTTTAAGTTCTCTGTTTTCTTTCATTTGGCCCAACTTTTACACTAATTGTGTAACTGGTCAATCTAACACAAATAGTCTCTGGGCCTCAGTTTCCTCACTTACACAGTGAATTATTGTACCTACCTGATTTGTGAGGCCTCATATCTATAAAATTCTTTGGTTGTTGGTACAAATTATATAAATATGAGACTCTGCCTGAATTCTCTCTCTTTCCTATAACACTGGTGTCATTGATTTCAGAAAAGTGGATCCCATTATTTAATGTTGATTAGGACTAGTAACAGTTCCTGCTGTGTCGGCTGGTTTCTGGTAGGAATGTCTTATAAACAGAGACACCTGCCAAAGGTTAGGACCAACTATGACAATTGAGTGTTCTGTAAATAGGATAACCATCTAGTACTGACTATGCCAGGTCACTGGGTGCTGTATTAGGTGCTGGAGATTCTAAGACAAATGAACCATGTTTTCTGCCCTGAAGAGCTTATGGTATAGCTGGGAAAGCAGACAAAAAACCCCCCCAGAAAACTACAGTAGAGGACTTAAGTTCTATAACAGATGTTTGCACAGGGTTCCTTGTGATGCAAGCAGGAAACCAAGGATACTTGGGCTGAATTTTAAAGAACAAAGTGTTACCAAAGGTTACAGAGGGTATGTTATAGTAGGCTTTCAGGTAACAGATGAGCAATTGGGATAATGAAAATAACAGTATTGATAACAAGTTATATTTGTATAGCCTTTTAAAGAATTGTCAAAAATTAGGTGCTTGCACAGAATAAAATAGAGAGCAGCACTGTCAACAATACATAAAAGAGAGGAGCAGCCAGTTCTCATACAAGCTCCATGGAGGCCAGTCAACAGCTGCTCCCAAGGGATCTGTTCTCCACCCACCTCAATTTCTGCATTCCCCTTGGATGACCTCATTCATACCTGGGGCTTTGAAGGGCAGTTACTTGCTAATACCTTTTAAATGGGTATCAGGTCTGATTATTCACCTGCTCATTGTTTTAAACTCAACACATCTATTAACATTTCTCCCCCTTTCCAAATTAGCTCTTCTCCTGTGTTCTCTATTTTATAAAATGACCACTCTATCCACCCTATTGCATACATACCAGAAACCTAGGAATCATCCTATAAATCTTCTTAGCTCCATGTCTTTCTGATTCCATCTTCCTTTAAATCTCCTGAAACCATCCCCTCTCTTCCATTTCCACCTCCGTGGTGGCTCTGGATTATTACTGGTCTCCTCATTCTTCTGCTTCTTACCAATCTGCCCACAACCAATTTATCCTCCATCCTATAGCCAATGTGAGTTTCTAAAAATAAACATCTGAGCACTTCACTTCCCTGCTTAAAACCCTTCAGTGACTTCCCACATTGCTTAAAGATCTCAATTCTTAGCTTAGCAACTAAGGAAGGCCCCTGTCAATCAGATCCATGATTATTTTCTCTGGCCTTGCTCCACATGCCTCACTCACAAAGCTTTCACTAGTCTAGCCATACAAAGCCACTCATCCTTTCTCATGTGTTTCAAATTCTTTCACGCCTCCACATCACTGCACTAGTTGCTCCCTTTCCTTTTTTACCCATCCTCCTCCTTTGATTGGTCCCTCAGAAAAATCTCTTCAGTAGCCACTCCCTTAAGAACACAAATTTTCCACAGTGCATTTGAACGTTTGTCTCTCTACTAGACCAGGGCTTCTCAACTTTGTCACTATTGTCACTTTGGACCAGGTGCTTGTTTGTTGTGTCTTCAGACATTGCCAAATGTCTCTGGGGAGTAAAATTGCCCCATTGAGAACCAGTGCCACAGATTGCAAACTCTTTGGGGCAGAAACCATGTCTTATTTGATTTCTGTCCCTAGTTTTTCCCATGATGCTTAAGAGGCTGTAGATATTCAATACATATTTATGGAATGAAAGAAAGAAAAAAGAAATAAATGTTGTTCTTATTGATTGCTGGTGGGATACTTAAATGATCTGACCTCTAGTTAGCAATGTCTATCAAGATTACAAATTAATATGCCCTTCAACTCATGTATTTTTCTTGTAGGAATTTCTTCTATAGCTATATTCATACATGCATAAAATTATGTATGAAATTATTGAAGCTTTGTTTTAACAATCAAAGTCTGGAGTCCTAATTGTCCATCACTGAGACACTCTGAATAAATCATGGTCCTTTATACAATGGAATGGTGTGAGACTATAAGATAGAATGAAAAGTCCTCTTATACTGACATGAAAAAACCTCCAAGATGCATTATGAAATTTTAAATAGCAAAGTGCATGATAGACTCTTTGTGTACTTATTTGTATATGCATAAAGGAACTGTGGAAGGATATACAAGATACTACTAATAACAGTTGTCTGTGTACGTGTGTCTGATGGGGTGAGGGTGGAAACTGGGCAGTGGAAGGGCAAAAGGGGAAGAAAGATTTTTCACTGTGTACCTATTTACATTTTATGATTTTTAAATCTTATAAATGCATTGCTTTGAAAGAACTACTTTTACAGGAAAGGCAGAAAATTATAATGGAATTTGCATGTAATAAAATGTACAAAATTCTAATAACTGGTTAATTCAACAGATAAAATTTTATTATAATAATTATTGCTACAAAGAAAAATTCTATATTATATATAATAAAACTTTTTTTCAAATGCATGTTCAGTCATATCCCATATAAAAATACTGGATATATCTAGTTATACTAAAGTTCCCTCTGAAGAAAGGTTCTGTGTGACAAATGTTTTCTATAGTTTGATATAATGGTGAGTAAGTTGCCCCCCCCCCATAAATAGTCACTCCCCTCATATTTACTGAGAAAATCCTCTGTGCCAGATGTAGCAGTAGATGATTTGAGGGATATAAATAAACAAGACACACCTCCCGTGTTTGAGCTGTGTATAACCTAATCAGCATACATATCCCCATGTCTGGATCCTTTTTCTCCTTATTTTCTATTCCCTTACATGCCCCATTTTTTTCATATCTCTCATACCCACTTGACAAACATATTCATTTGATTATTCTTCAGCTTCTCCAATTAGAACAGTACTTGCTCCATAGTAGGCTCTCAATGACTGTTTGTTGAATGAATAAATAAATAAATGGGTAAGAAAAAAGGAGTGGATGAAGCATTCTATATTATTGGGGATAGTGTAAATAATATACAGGATCAAATAAAGACATGTGGACATGAAGAACTGGATTCATACATATGAGTTTGTGATAGGAAAGGCTAAAGAGTTGTCAGGATGGAGTATAGATCAGAGGTCTCATGTGTACTTTACATTGGTCAGAAATAATTTTTAACAGTAGTCTAGGTGGGGTCTGCCCAACAAACAGGTTACTTGAATTCTGCACAAAGGTAACTGAATGAAATAAAAAATCTAAGCCAGAACCCCAAAATACATTTACCTAAAATCTCAATAGTTCTCAAATGTCTTTGCAGGGCGATATTCTGTTCTCTTAATAAATGGGAATTAGAACTCTTATTGCTACTTAAGCCCTATTTAAATTTTCTTGATTGTGGTATCCCTTTCTCCACTTTTCTTTGGCTTTAGCTAAAGAGTAGAACTGAAGCCTTCATTAAATTACTCTGACCTTTCATTAAAGGCTTGCTCAGTAGACAATTGGAGTTTGGCTTGCAGACTATTCTAGCCAACTAATGGCAGGTTGAGTGGGCTTAATGCATCTAAGATGATGACAGAGAAGGCTGGTGACTAACGTATTTAGCCACCTTGTTTGCAGAACAATCATATGAGTGAAAAGCTTCTTGTCATGCTTGATCAACCTTGTTAAAGAGAGCTGGGCAAGCATAACAGTCCAGTGCAGAGTGTGTGTTTGTATTTACATGATATTGTGGAAGCAGAGCTTCATTTTAGAATATCCTTTCCAGGTCTCACTTCATGGTAAAAATTCTCATTCTCCATGACCTATCATCAACACTGGCACTTTTAACTACCCCTTCCATGAAACTCCTTTATTTTTTTATTTCAGTGACCCAACCTTGTACCACTACTTTCAAGGCAAAACAGATAGGGGATGAAGAACATGGCATTGGAGTTAAACTGCCAGTGTTTGCCCCTGCGCTCTGAGTCTTGCTCGGTGAGTTCGGGCAAATGACTTAAACTCTCTGACTCTCAGTTTCTTCAAGTAAGAGTTAAGTTGTGAGAATTAAATAAATTGAGACTTGTAAAACACTTAGAATAGTGCCTGGAACATAATAAGCACCTAATCAGCATTAGTTATAATTATTTGATCTTTTAATTCTCTCAGTCTGCTTCTCTGGCTCCTTTTCCGGTTCCATGAACATGACTCAAATTTGCCTATTTATCTTCTTTTCCATGTATTTTCTTTCTTTTAGATCTGTAATCCTTCCACCAGCTCCATTCAGCGTTTGTATTGGAAGGACCGTGAACTCTGTACTAGGTCTGATTTTCCTCCTGAGCTCCAGCCTTATATCCAGTGTTTCCCTGACATTTACCCTTACGGCACCAAAATCAACACTCCTAGGTCTCAACTTATCATCTCATGAAAACACCTTCTTTGATGTCTCCCCAGATGTCCACGTCCAAACAGCTAATGTATTATTTATAATCCTTTGCCTATCTATGACCTTTTCTTTTTCAATGCTACTCCCTAATTTCAGTCCTTCTCACCTAATGCCTGGGCTAATCCAATGCCTCTTATTTTCCCTTCCTGCACATCACCACCAATTAATCATAAATTGCACAATAAATGTCACATGATTTTTCTATTTAGAAATCTTTAGGACCTCCCTCTTGTCTAATATGTAAAATCTAACCTCATAACTTAGCATTTAAGGCTCTCTCAGCTCTGGCTCCCAACTACTTCTTCTTCTTTTTCCCCCACACCTCTGCCACCTTGACGCTTTCAATCTGTGTCTTTACTCATATCACTCACCTTAAAATGGCTCTTTATCCAACTCCGGCTATTGAAATCCTAGATCCTATTCATCTTTCAAAGCCAGTGTACATAACACTTCTTCCTAGAGGCTTTCCGTGATTTCTCCATTCTCTTAAGCTCTTTTAGAGCTTTTCAATTTTTATTATATTTACCACATAGTGCCTTGAATTGTAATTATTTATTTCCATGGCTTGGCTCTCCTGATAAGTTACAAGCTGCTGTGGGCAGGGATCCTATTCTGTATATACCTTTGCATCAGACTTGCTTGGTTCAATACAGTTCATGTAGAAGATTCTTAAGAAATATGAATGAATGAGTAAAATCATAGTGTTTTAAGCTTATTACTATTTGTGTGTAATTTTTCCAAAAGGTTTGGTGGTAACAACTGCTGCCACCGAATCATAATCTAAACCAGAAAGTACACTTTAGAGAATAATTCAATTTCCTTGGCTCATTAAATCTCGTAATTTGGGAAGTGGCTTCAGAGATGTGGCCATTTTTCTGCTAAGCTCCAAACACAGACCATCAGTTCATGAAGAGTCAACATGTGGAAACGTTTATCAGCTACTAAATGCCAGAACAGAGTATTTTTTTTTTTGCTGCCAACAACCAATCAATCAGAGTATTTGGTTCTTCATACTCTGGGCCCAGAAGCTCATATAGGAATTATGAGAGATTTAAAAACAGTTTAAGATGTCATTATTTCATGGAGGCTTTTGATCTAATTAAGAGATAAAATCAGCATACTTGAAATAATATAAAAATAAATAAGGCTAATGTGTATGGTATTAGTAATAAGTACCACAGAAATTTAGAAAAAAGAAAGATTAAAATAATAATAGTTACCATTTGAGTGTTTACTATTTGGCAATTTATTATTATTATTTTATATAATTCCCCCCACCCCCCAATCTTATGAGCTAAGCATTAATATTCTCATTTTACAAATGCAGAAACCAAGGTTAACAGGTTAGGTAATTTGCCCAAGGTCTAGAAACATAGTTAGAAAATATTGTCATTTACCCATTTCGAATTCATGTTGCACTGCTTCCATCTGGACTCAGCTTTCTGTAGCCCATCTCTGAAATGGTGAATTATTCTTCTGCACAAAACTTCAATAGTTCTTTGCTTTTTAAGCAATATGATCCCAGCTTCTATGTCTGGCATTCAATGCTCTCCATAGTGTGTCTACAGCGACATAGCCTTCCTGCATGATGGCCAAGTACTTCCACCTTCTACTCTGGTCAACGGGGAACGAACATTTCAGAACCTGCCTTTTTAAAAATAAATTTCAATGTTTAAGCCTGTGTCTTAGTTAGCACTTTTGGTTGTAAGTAACTGAAATACACAAATAAACAACAAAAAGAAATCGTATTATAAAAATATGAAGAAATATCATAAAACCTACAGGCAAAACATCTGGTTAAGTTTCACAAAAAAATGGACCCTGGACATTAGAAATGCTGGCCTTCCCAGCAGCCCTATGGCCTTGTCTCCTCTAAGTATTTGTTTTATTTCTCCTATTCTCCTGAATGTTGGGTATATGGTAGAGTAATGCTGTTCTACATTTCCAAGTTCAAAGTCTTCAATTGCAGAGATAGAGACTAACTATGAACCTAATTTCAAATTCACAGGTAAGAAAATTGAATGGCAGCTTGTGTCAAGTGTCATCTATGGCCAAGAAGGATAGGGTCTCATTGCATACATATAGCTATCACAACCCTTCCCTATGTGTGGGGAATACAATGAGGGAGGGAGACCTCTTGGAACAACAGCAACAAAAATAACAGCTAAAATCTAATGCAACCATTTAGATCCACTGCATTCTACCTTGCGCGCCTAACCCTAGAAAACGCCTGAACTCCTTCTATTCCCAGCTGAAATGACACTTTTCAGATATTTTTTCCCCCAGAAAGACAAAAGCTATGTATTTTGTTCAATTTTATGATCTTCCTTATCACAGTTTCTTGTAGCTGCTTAATAAATATAGGTCGAATTGAGTTAAGCTAGTGAGGTAGAAGAAGCTTTTGTGGCAAGTGGGATTTAACTTGGGCCCTAAATTAGCAACATGATTTCATCAGTGGAAGGGGCGGGGAGGTCATTACAGTCAAGGGAAATAATGTGCAAGACACCAGGAGGAGAAGAGCAGTAAAGGGACCCTGCTGAGTAGAGAATCATGTGGGCCCTGAGGATCACTAAGGACTAAGGTCTATGAGAAGCTTTAAAAGGTAGGTATGCAGAGAAATTACATTTATTACCACAAGCACTTGGGAAGTAGTATAAGAACAGAAAAGTGGCTTGGTCAAAGGAAAAAGTGACAAAGGAAGGTGAACTTGGCAGCACATATGTAAAGCTAAAAGAAAAGGTGATGCTGAGGGGTGGAACCAGCTTAAGGCCGAGAGTCTAGTAGAAAGATGTCAGGGCCTCAGGTGAGCGGGTAAGGACCAGACCAGGGGAACGTCTCTGGATGAATGAATAAGGAGGAACAATCTGAAAAAGATTTCAAAGAGGCTGTAGAACTGGGTCTGACATGTTCACTGTCACAATTACGGACCTTATTTATAAATGTTGACAACATTGTAAGGTAGATTCTCTTATCTCCCTATTTATAAGTGAGGTAACTAAAGTCATGCAAGTAAGAAACAGTAAAGCCTGGATTCTTAACTGTTCCTATCTGAGTCTAAAGCACCAGCCCTTTCCACCATGCCACACTACTTGGTTATAGTTAACTGAGTTTTCTAGCTCTGTCGACTTAAGCCGGCAAGTCTGAGCACAGGGACTCTATGTGAAGGCCCCAAAACTTTATCCCTACCCTGGAGAACTGTCTCCAGAAAGTGGTCAGCCAGTTCTACAAGGACAGAATGGAGGAAATTGGGTTAAGTACCTCATCTTTCTGGGCTTCCCATCCTTCATCCATGAGAGGCACAAAAAGGATTGAATGTCACTTCTAAGATGAGACTATAACCCTAGTTCACATCCTCACTACAATCCGCATGACTCTGAGCCAGAATCGCCGCCTAAGCCATGCCTGGATTCCTGACCCTTAGAAACTGTGAGAAAATAAACATTTCTTGTTTTACACAACTAGGTTTTGGGTAATTTGTTACACAGCAATAGATAACTGATACACCTCATGAGCTGACAATACTGACAAGAATGTGATAAGAATGTGGACGAGGGCTGTGAAAGATCTCCTTTTGGTCTCGGTCTTTCATAAATGTTAGGACACATGACAGAGGAGATAGGCTTAAAGAGTAACTTGTCCCTGGACCCAGGCTTCAAACTCGGTGTCTGACTCTACTAGACAATGTTAGTTAATGCTAGTGAATGGCTGCAGCCATGACCTTTTGGCTGATCGTACAGGAAAAAAGTCAGGAAACATCCTCAAGAAGTCAGGGTAGAATTTGTTCATCAGAAAACATCAGGGCTCTTTACTTTTGTAAGGCCTTGTAGGCTCTCAAAATTATTTCCAGTGCCAGTGTCTAGGATACCACAGAGGAAGTATTAGAAAAGCAACTTCTTTATTCTCTAGCTAAGTTTTCTGATTTATTCTTCTGCTCAACAAAAAGAACCAGCTTCCTGTTCTATGCAAGTTTGGTGGCTCCTCTGTTATTTAAGGCAACTCTCTTAATTAAAAGGGAGTAATAGTACTAAAATTTCACCCAGAAATTGCTCTTTGGTTTAAAGATAAAACAACTTAAAATATACACAATCAACAAAATACCCACTAAGTCAGATATTCCTTGGTCCTTTTTATTCATTTTTTCTTTCCTTATACATCAGAGTGTTCACAGAGAAAATTAAGAGTAACTACTAATCTCCTCTTAATATACAAATCTCCCTGCCCTTTCTAATTAAAACTTTGAGCTTCCTAATAACAGGCTCCTTGGTTAAAGTGTCCAAAATTATTAATTAGAGGCAGAGGCCAGTAAATTATTAGATGTCTTGTTTCTATTGTTTCTATTCCAGACATGTGGCCTTTGAAGATGATACCAGAATGTTATCTGAACAAGCAAAAAAAAAAAAAAAAAAAAAAAAAAGCAAAAAAGCAATTAACATGGTTCCAAAGAGATGATCAAATGCTATGGACAGGCAAGAGATCAACATGACAGGATGGAGGAAACTTAAATCAGAGAAAAGGCCAGCTTCCGCTCTGCTGTCTTCTCCCTAGCTGCTTCTGTTCTCTAAAAGTGGCATGCCAGCACTTAGCTGCCGGGTGGCTTTGGGAGAGCAGGTGAGCCATGCATTTGAAAGCTGGAATTCAAGTCAGGCATTGGAGAGGCCTCCAAATAACGAAAGTGTACTGTTACTAACTCTTGGGTGGTTTAGTAAGAGCTTTTCTTGGACTTTAACTTAAACCCCCCGAAATAATTTAATCATTAAAAATTATTAAATTTGGCGTAAGTCAACTTACAGTTTTATGTGGGGATCAAATGTACGGCCTGATGATTACAGTTAATAATACTGTACCATATATTTAAAATTTGTTAAACGGGTAAATCTTAAGTGTTCTGATGCCACACACACACAACAGGTAACTATGTGAAGTAATGGATGGGTTAATTAACTTGATTTCACACATATCTGTATATCAGATCATCATATTATTTACCTTAAATACATACAATTTTTATTTCAATTATACCTCAATAAAGCTGAAGAAGATTTTTTAGATTTTAATTGCAGCATCATAAGATTTTTAGATCTGAAACTGATTTTTAAGGCATTTAGTTCAGTGCCTTAAAAATGACTTGCTAAAGGTCATCCAGTAGGCCAGGAAGGGGATTCTAGTTCCCCTATCACAGTTGAGTTTTCTTAGCTAAATTATTCTGTCTCCTAGTTACAATGGCCTGAGCTCTTCAGCAAATTTAACCCTCCTTTTCTGACCCTCAGTTACTAAGGTATAGGAGTCATCTTTCTAGAGCTGAAAAATGAGTGAGATTTCTTCTGCCATGTCAATGGGTGATTTTGAACTCGCTAGAATGAAAGCAGGGAGGAATAAGAGAACTGAAAGTAGAGAGATGATTCTGCTTCAGGTGAAAATTAACTCCATAGTGACCAACAAGCTGTGTGAAATCTGCGGTCCCTGAGCACAGTAGCAGTACATTTTACACTTTGGTCTTTATAGCTTGGCACAAAAGTTTGGGAAAATGCCCCTCTCTTAATCTGTTCGGGCTACTATAACAAAATATCATAGTTGGTTTATAAACAACAGAAATTTATTTCTCACAGTTCCAAGGGCTGGGAAGTCCAAAATCAAGGTGCTAGCAGATTCAGTATCTGGTGAGGGTCCACTTCCTGGCTCATAGATGACCATCTCCTCACTGTGTTCTCACATAGCAGGAAGGAGAGGCAGCTCTTTGGGGTTTCTTTTATAAGAGCACTAATCCTGTTTCTGAGGACTCCACCCTCATGATCTAACTGCCTCTCAAGGGTTCTACCTCCTAATGCCATCATATTATGGGTTAGGATTTCAATATACGAATTTTGGTGGTCCATAAACATTCAGTCCATCATAGACCGAGTCCCTTAAAATCATACAAAATTCTCCCCATTTTATTTCAATAGATGTTGATCATAAACGAGGGCACTGCAGAGGCTACAAAGATGAAAAAGACACAGTCTTTGCCCCCCTGGATTTTTCAGTTCAGCTAGGGAGACAGCCTTTCGGCATCTCATTCTGATAAAAAGAAGATGAAAATAAGTGCCAAACAAAAAGAAAATCAATGTGCTGAAGAAGTCCAGAGGAAGAAAGAGTTCACATTCACTCTTAGGAAAGGTGTTGGTGCTAACCGGGTCCTCAAAGAATAAGTAGTATTTGGACAGGCAGAAGCAGCTGAAGGATCAGCAGGAGCAAAGCCACAGAAGCATAACGTCCCAGAGGAGCCTGGGAGACTCCAGGAATTAGCAAATGCCTTTTCAAACCCCAATCTATTTGTGACACAAGGAAAATTGGGATGATTGACTGACATGGCCGTTCCCAAAAACCTAAGGGTATTCTTGTCCTGTTCTGGCTTGAGGGGATGAGAGCTGGAAATGAGTGCAGCCAGAGAAGCAAGGTGTTTGTATGGCCCTAGAGGTTGATCATGAAGTTAAGCATACAAGCAACATCTATGAAGGTTCACCAATTCAAGATTCTCCAGGTCAATGTAAAAGAAGTAACCTAATTAACAGAAATACTCCCCGCCTTTTCGCTGGGCTTCGGAACTAGGAAAAATGCAAGCAAAGTCTCTTAAACCAGTGTTTCCTGGATTTTCCCACCACCATATACCTACTTGCTGTGTGCTGACCACTTTACTCTCAGATTTTTTCCCCTCTCTTCTCTGCCTTGAATGGTTGGGGACTACATTGCCCAGCCTCCCTTGCCCTCTGGCCAGTGGGAGGCACTGTCCCTTGTTTGACCCTTAGATGTTTCCAAAAACTGGGTATCCAATTTTCTGCACTGGAATGTCTATTTCCCTGACTGGAGGCAGACAATACCGTAGAGCGATTTCTTTGCTCTATCAAACTTTGCCTAAAAAGTAAAGTAAATTCCGTACCGTATCCCAGAAAACACCTGTTTGTTTTAATGTAAAAATAATGTTTCTCCCAAATCTCAGTGTGAATTTGAAGCTCCAGAAGGATGCCTCACATTTGTTCTGTGTTCCTGTCCCTTAGTGTACTGACAGAGATCTCCCCGTGTAGTCATTGACCTTCTGCATTACTCAGCTTGGGCTGCCAGAACTGAACACCACACACTGGATAGCTTAAAGGACAGAAATTTACTTTCTCACAGTTTGGAGGCTGGAAGTCCAAAATCAAGGTGCCAGCAGGGCTGCTTTCTGTGAGACCTCTTTTTCCTGCTTGCAGATGGCCACCTTTTCTCTGTGTCCTCACATGGCCTTTTCTCTGCATGTGCACTTCAGTGTCTCATTCTCTCATAAGGACACCAGTCTTATCAGATTAGGGCCCCATTCATATGACCTCATTTAACCTTAATTACTTTCCTAAAGGCCCTGTCTCTAAATACACACATTGGGGGTTAGAGCTTCGACATATGAATTTTAGACCGTTCAGTCCATAACACTGTTCTTATAATTTTTAGGCAGAACTGCAGAGAATTCATACCCATTTTTATGATTATTCCAACATTTCCGGGCAGAGCCATTGTGTCCCCAAAAGTCACCACTAAAAATGAAATTGTTGTCTGAGAGCCTAAGAATATCCTCTCTACTGTTCTCCTATTAGCCATTAGCAAATTACCACACTGAGAGGGTAATCCCAGGAAAAGAGAGGTTTATGGGGGGTGGGGTTGAGGATAATGGGAGTAGAAGAGGAATAGTTCAGGCTACAGATGACAGGCTGAGTTGAGCTGGGGATGGGACTGTGAAATATTCTTTTCTCATTTTTCTTCCCCATTTTTTTTCTCTGCCTTTCTTTTTCGCCTTGGTTACCTTCTGGTTTAAGGAGTAATATACCTAAGCAGGGAGAAACCCTCCTGTGTCTGCTTGAGCTAGGAACATGGTGACTGCCACATACCTGACCGGGTCCATTTCTTTCTATTCAAAATATTGATGCACAAAGAGAGTGCTCCGTGCAGACCCAGCGTAGGGCCCTGGTGTGAAAACGAACAAGAGCTTATAGTATTGTTGAGGAACTCAACTCTCCCCTCAACTATTCCAGTAGGGTTGATTTCATTCCGAACCTTAAAAGTCAACAGAAGGGTAGGTTGAATCCCTACTAGGAAATTAACCATATTCACTTGGGGGAGGAGGTATTTAAACCAAATTGAAAATGATATAAAGTAAAAAGAGTCATGTTACCCTCTTCCTGGGATGTTACTAATCAGAGACACCAGGGCTCCGTTTCTGGCCAATGTAATCCACACACACTGTTCAGGGCGCCACCTGCTCACCTTTTGCTCTTTTGCACTGGCCACAAGCCGTACAGTTCTGGTTACTTCTCAGTATTAGTATTAATTGCAGAGATGTAATTGTTTATGGATTTTCTGCCTCCGTCAATTGTTTTTCTATTTCTAGCTGTTCTTGTTCCTAATTTATATTGTAGAAATGCTAGGGAATTCTCTAAAGCAAATGTGTTAGATTGATGCTGTGGAGTGCAAGGGATGTTACAGGCCACCCAACTTTCAGGAGCTTCCCCCCATATTCTGTTATCTAACAGTCCCTCTACTTGGAGCAGTAAGGGTCAAAATCTGTCTTTTTGCAACGAAATGTCTCTTCTGTTTACTTACTGTTATGTGTACCCTAGGTGTTGAGCCAGGTCACCTGACTCTACTGGACTCATTAGCAATGATTCTTTCCCTGGAAGTAGGCTGCTGAGGCAAAAACTCTCTGAGTGCCAAACCTGGATTCTATTCCCATCTCTCCCTGATTTCATATTCTATTCCTGATTACCTTTTATGTGTTTTTTTTTTTATATTTTAAAATCCAGTTGAGTAAAATAGAATATGTAGATTTTAAGTTTTAACCAAAAAAATAAAAAGGGAAGGGAACTAGCATTTATTCAGCAAGAACACCATGCTAGGTGCCTTAATTATGCTGCCTTTGTTTAATAACCTCAACAACACCAGGAGATATTACCTCCCCACAGCTGAAGACCCTGAGGTCAAGAAGGTAAGAAGCTAGTGGAAGCAGAACCAGGACACGCACGTCTAACTCAGAGCCCATGTTCTTATTTACTTAGGCCCAATGTGCACCCACCCTGAGTCTACACATTGCTTCTGTGTCTGGTTGGGCATAAATATCACCAAGGACTCACAGTTGATAAGCAGCAGTATGTGAACTGGGGGTGGGGGCGGAAGCAGGTTTTCTGACTACCAACTTTCAATCAAACTTTAAAACGCAACTCATCTTCCTTATGGTTAAAACCATGTTCTGTCATCTTGCATCTCCCCAAGGTATTCTCAGCTGGTCTGCCCAAGACCCTCAGAGTGCCAACCCTAGATCCCCACATGGCCCCGTTTCCTCTCCAACCAGATGAAAGAAACTATCATGAACCAGAAGAAACTTGCCTTACTGCAGGCACAAGTGTGCGTTGCTGGGAAATGAACTACTTGCAGAAAGAAGGTGGTTCACAGGACAGCTACAGCAGATGATAAAAAATTTCAGTTCTCCTTAAAGAAGTAGGGGTAAACAATATCTCTGGCATTGGAGAGGTGCATACGTTTACCAACCAAGGAACAGTGATCCACTTTGACAATCCTGAAGTTCAGGCATCTCAGGCAGCAAACATGTTCACCATTACAGGCCATGCTGAAACAAAGCAACTGTCAGAAATGCTGCCCAGCATCTTAAACCAGCTTGGTGCAGACCATCTGTTTAGTTTAAAGAGACTGGCTGAAGCTCTGCCCAAACAATCTGTGGATGGAAAAGCACCACTTGCTACCGGAGAGGATGATGATGATGAAGTTCCAGATCTTGTGGAGAATTTTGAGGAGGCTTCCATGAATGAAGCAAAGTGAACTGAGTCAACTTCTGAAAATAAAACTTGAAGAAGTTACTGGGAGTTGCTATTTTATATTATGACTGCTTTAAAAAATTTTTTTTCATGGATCTCATAAAATCTCAATCTCTAATATTTTTAAGCCCAAGCCCCTTTCCAATTTTTGTTGATGTACAAATCATTCTTTGCAGCTGATCAAGGTGAAGAAGCCTGGGAATAAAGTTTGAAACAAAGGTTAATAAAATTCTTTGAAAAAAAACAAAACATGTTCTGGTTTTCTGCATGAATGTCCATTGTAAAGTCAAGTGCTTGTGTCTCCTACATTGTCAGCTGCTGTGATGGCATGTATTTCTATATGTCAAAAGAGTGACAGTCTCCCTTTTTGTTGTTTTTATGTCATTGATGAAAATTCACAGCTCAAAATATATATAGACACATATTTCTACAAAGTAATGTGCAATGTCTGATTATTGACATAATATTCCCCAATTTCCTTAACTCTTTCCAAATATCTTATGTATATTTGGGAAGTGGGTTAAATAAACAAAATGTTAATTTGTGTCACATCCTCCATTCTCTCAGTTAAATATAACATTTGAAATAGAGCACCTTTTCCCAGCTAGGGAACAGCACTACCTCTGAGGTACGACAAATCCGTAATGGTCCCATGATTACATCACGCAATGGTTTGAAGCACAAAGAATATTCTTGTATAATGTCTTCATCCTAAGAGTATGTTATTCACCTCATTATCTGTTTGTTTTTGCTGAAGCTGGGTGAATAAAATATTAAAAATCAAGTTCTTCAATAAGAGGAGAAGAGCTGACCGACATCTACAGCAAGCGGTTGTACAAAGTGGCCTGAAGGGCAGTGTCTCCACCAGGAATTGAGCCAAGGTGGCCTTCTTCTTTCCAGGATCCCACTGGCCACCTGGCTATGAAGCCCAGAGGTGGCAGGTGGTGTGATCTCTCCTGGACACAACCTGATTTTGGAGTATGGTGAGGCTTGGAAGCTTCCAATGACCCTTGTTCAAAAAACAAAACCAAACAACCCTAGTTGCTAACTTTAAAAGCTTAGATTTAGCCCAGTTTAAAAAAAGGAAATTAAATAAACATATATGCATATAGATGACAGAAGTCAAATATATACATGCATGTATACATATAATTATATATGCATATGCATATGTGTATATATGTATATGTACATATATGTACATGTGAGGTTAAATTTTTATATTAGGATTCATTGTTTATAAGCAACAGAAATGGGCTCTAGCTAACTCAAGGGGGAAAAAGAAGGAGAAGTTGATGGGGTGTAAAAGGATCGCTTTCAGAATCAAAGAAAGAAATACTAGGCTTTGAAAGGACAGGTCTCAGGCACTCAGGTGGAACTTAGGCTCTGGTTCCAACATGCCTGCAGCCTCTTGGTTTCTGCTGAATATTTAGTGTCCAAGAAGAGAACATCTGTTTGGCTCGGGATGGGTCAAGTGTCCACTTGTATGGTAGGAGTGGGTAAGGCTCCTGTGATTGACAGCCCCACCAAAATTGGATGAAGTGTGAGTAGTGGGGTGGGGCAGTCTGCAGAAGAAAGGATGCTGGGCAAATGGGAAAAAATCCCAGATGTCCACCTCTGTGAGTAAATACAGCATCTGTGAAGATGAAGGGGTGGCCAGCCGATGAGACCAGAGGAAACCTGAAAACAGTTTCACAGCTGCAAGTCGTTGGTAACTGAACTTCTACGGAACAAACAGCCTCAGCGCTTCATGGTGCCTTTGAGGGTTGCCAAAAGAAAGACAATAACTATCTTTTCTTCAATCCCCTGGGGAGGAAGTTTGGTTCGGTAATTGTCGAGGTTGGACAGGTTGAGGTTATGGCTCTGCCTCTGCTGGGCGGGCTCAGGGTGACCGTGGAACGAGGTTTCAAAGGCGAAGCCAGCCTTGCTCCTTAGCCCTGAGCAGCTAGAACAGACACCTGCCCGCCGGGCATATCCCTGCTTCAGATGGCCTCTGACAGTGCAGGGGTTACCAAGAAGCACCCCTTTAACATTCACTTTAAAACTTAGAGACCCTCTAAAACTGTGCTGTCCAATAGAGTAGCCAGGAGCTACATGTAACTTAGTTATCCCAAATGAGATGTGATCTAAGTGTGAAATAACATAGGATTTGAGAGATTACTACAGAAGAAAGAGAACATAAATATTAGGAATTTAAAACTCTTTATTACATGTTGAAACAATAATATTTTGAATATGTTGAATTTAAGAAAACATTAAAATTAATTTCACCTGATTCTTTTTTTAAGTTGCATACATGGTTTCCATTCTATTTCTACTGAACAACGAACGATACACGTGAATACCCTTGCTTGCCTTAGTAGTGCAGTTTGGTTTTTTGTTCATCTCTATAGATTCCTTAACACACGTTAGTGCTTTGCACAGAGCAGGTTTTTGTTGTGCAAATTAACAAATTAATAAATTTATTCAAAGCAGTATTTATGCTACATGTATTTTTGCTTCACTGGAGAGATAAAAAGAATTAATAAGCCGTGTAGTCAGTACTTATCTTTTGCTAGTACAAGGGTTAAACCCTTCTTTGAATAGCAAGGCTAGTGCACTTCAGCTGTGAGACTGGCAGACTCCTGTGCCCCTTTTTTGTTGTCCCTTCAACATACTCTGCTTCAGTAACAGGTTGAGACCTTCGAGGTTTAGATGGCTTAACTGAAACGTGTGTCATGTAGCAAATAAATGTTTTTATGGAAATGAAGAGTCTCTGTAGACAAAATAATCAGGTTGGAAGAGGTTTTCAAAGCACTCTGCGGTAGATTATTTCTGTGAGTAGCCCAAGGCCACACAGCCCTTACCTGGAAAGGCCGGAACTGGACTCCCACATTCTTAAATGAGATAACCTTCAACTGCACAGAGAAAGGAGAGGTTGTCAGGCATGGTCGCCCTTGGCTTTCCTCCCTCTAACATCTGTGAAATCCGTTTCTTCCTGCCTTACTAGGAGGAAGGCGTGTCCTTACTCCTTTCCAGAGCTGATGTTGCCACCTGCGCCCCACACCCAGCCCTGCCCACCCATTTGGGTCTTGCTCCAGCAATCATCTACTGTTCCTGATGTTTCCCTCTTCACCCACGACTTTCCTATTGCTCTCTCAATATGCCCATGATATCCTTCCCCGAAAAGCCATCATCCTTGCCTTGGTCCTCTGACTTTTTTTCTCTCCCTCTTTCATTCCCCTCTTCAAGTTTGTCCCTGTCATTCCCTCTGAACAAGGCCCACCCCTACTCTGCATATCCTCACTTCATCCCCTCCTGCTGTGATTCTCAAGGCTCTGGCTTCGGCTTGTATTCTCTCCTGACAGTGATTTCCAACTTTTGTTAGTCATTTCTACTCAAACATGTCGCAGGAACCTAAAATTTAACATGTTTAAATAAAACTCTTAGAATTCTCCCCAAGATCTACTGTCCTTCATCTGTGCCCTCATTTCATTTACCCATGTTATGGCTCTAAATTATGTATCCTTTACTTCTGTTTTATTCTCACATTTACCACCTCCTCCTTTGTCTTCTTTTCTGCTGGCAGCTATTATTTTCTTTCACCTTTCCAGAATCCATTTATTTATTCCACACTTGGTACACCGAGTGTCAGGCTTTATTGTTTTCTGAGGATATCCTGGTGAATGAGACAGACACATCTGGCCCTCATAAGATCTACAGTTGAATAAAAGATACAGATGTGTCAACAGGTAATTGTAATAAAGGTACAAGTACATTGAAAGGGAAGCACAGAGCACTGTGAAAACTGAGTAATGGGGTATCTAACCTCCTCTGGGGAGGTTAGTGAAGGCAATAGTAAGACAGTAAGTTAGACCTGAAGGAGTTATCTAAATGAGATGGGAAGAGGAGAATTTAAGGCTGTTGACAGCATATGTGAAGGACCAGAGGCAATAAAGACAGCAGGACGCATTTGGTGAACTGAAAGCATCATTAGGGACCTGAGTTTGAGGGGGTGGGGTCTGAGAGAGAAGCTGGTCAGATACAACGGGCCTTGTTAGTTGGGTTAAAGAGTTTTGAAGTCATTCTAAGAATAATTGTGAGCATTCAAAGTCTTTGGGCCAGGGGACAGATGTGATAGAATTTGCATATTAGAAAGGTCACTCTGGTCTCTCCTTCATGTGACGAACAGCAGGAGAGAGGCTAGACTAGAGGGAGACTCCTAGCTGTCAGGTTGTTGCGCTAATTCAGGGAAGAGGCAAAGGAGTCTGGAACCAGGGTAAGCAGTGCTCTTTGATTCATTTCCAGTCTTGACTTTCTTGAACATACAATAAGTTTCAGGCCCTGGAAGGAATGCTGAGATGCTAGGTCTATCAGGAAGCTTATCGTCTCACAAGGAAAACAACTTATTGCTTGTCAAGTCAATGAAGCATTGCAATGCAGTGTGGTAGGTGCTGTAATAGAGACGAGAACAAATGATGTGGAGGTCAGAGCTGGGCAGCACAGGGCTCCAAGAATGAGGCTTCCTACCAAGAGCCACAATTCTCATCTTCCAAAAGAGATGATCTTTGCCTCCCAGGGGGAGAGGAGGACATTCTTGCCTCCCTTGGATTTAGTCATGCAAAAGTGAAATGGGATTGAAACCAGGCATTACTTTTCTAATTTTGGGGAGAATGGCCTTGTGAGGCCCAGGAGCCCAGGTCAGCACACCCTGGAAAGGCAACACCTGAGACTTTGCCAGTACCTGCTTCACAGAGACCAGGCCTTGCAGCCAGTCCTGAGTTCCTAAATTCCTCATTCCGACAGAGCGTGAATTTGTCAAAAGAGTTTTAGCCTCAAAGGATTTATTAATATGTGTTTCTCTCTTCTGCCTACTTGGCTCCTATGCACTATTCGAAACCACAGTCGAATTCTGCTCCACTGGTTCCCCCCTTTTAGTATAGAAGCATGCCTAGGTCTTCATCTGCCTCCTTCCCAAATCCTTTCCCTGAATCTTCATCACCCCAAACTACTGTCTGCTTTCAGGGTCTAGAACATGAGGTGGGTGCAGAGTGATCAATAAGCTTGTGAGTCAGTCAGCACCCTTCCTCACCATTTTGATGCTCAGTGCTCTCCACCTCGAAGATTTCCCACAGCATGATTTCTTTTCCAGTGGAAGCTGACCACAGCTCTGACGTTTCCAATGTCATTTCATTCATGCACAGGTACAGTTTTTCTTAATAGCAGTTACTGCCCCCTTTTATGGTATATTTTCTGTGGATGTGCCAAAGGGATCTTTCAAAAAATGCAAATCTAACATCATTACCCCTTGCTTAAAATCTTACATGATTGCCTATCTTCCGAGAGAGAACCCTAAGCCCCTAACAAGACATGCAGGAGTCTTTGAAAGAGATTTCCAGCCAAGCATTCTGGCCTGATCTTCTGCCTCTGATCCATAAGCCTGTGGGCATCTCCACAATAGACTGTGTGTTCTGACCTTGAATGCTCTGCCTTTAAAGCTCTCCCCAGTCAGCTTGTCTAACAGGCCTCATATTCATAATTCAGCATTCTACCCAAATGCCTCACCAAAGAGGCCTTCCTTGACTCTTTTGCCTCCTGTGACAATATCCTCCATTTTGTGGAAACTTACACTAGTAGATGTGTTACTGTTTACATTTTTTGATTCCATTAAATAGTAAGCTCTTTGAGGGTGGAAGCTGTGTCTTTGAGACTCCAGGATGTAGCTCTGGGCCTAGTTGGAGATGCTTAGGAGGGTCTCAGTAAGCAAAAGAATGGTCTTGCAGGATCTGTGAGGCCATTACTTTGGTGGGAAGTTCAAGTGTGCTATGGGTTTCAGGACTGAAGCTCCCCATCATCCAATGGTCAATGTCCATCTTCACTTTTCAGTGCTCCACTTGATCTTTCTACCTCCTCCTACTCTCTCTGCCTCCCTGCCTTAGTGTTCCTCCTTTCTCTAAAATCTCTGGTTGCAAAATTTCCTAATGAATATATGATCATGTTTTCTTTCAATAAGGAGAATAATTTTTAAAATTTATTTCATTGGATTCTTATAAAAATCTTTTGTATCTGGACAATAAGCTTCCTCTTTCTCTTCTTGCAGACTGAATGCGTGGAGAAGGAGGGCTTTTGGCTAAAAATTTATTGGGGTCTTAGAAAAGCCACAGACTGTTAACTTTTTTTTGCTCAGCGAAGAGAGCTGTATCTGGGCTGTGTGGCCCAGCGAAGGCCTCTGTTTTGTTACCAGATAGTCTGAAGGGGAAAGGGTGAGGAGGTGTGCAGAGTTATGAACTAAGTGAACTAAACACTGTTTGGCATGACAATGTGAACGGACTGACTCTGAAGAGAGATGTGCCTCTGAGGTTTAAGGTTTAAACTGACTCTGTGAAGTGCCTTGTCCTCAAGTGAGTAACTGTGTGTGTTGGGTGCAGCAGTAACTTGCTGGTAATGGAGAGAAGTGTCTGTACTCACACTGAAAGACGGATTAGAAAGGGGTCCCGTCTATGGCCATGCCACCTTGAACAAGCCTGATCCTGTCTGATCTAGGAAGCTAAGTAGAATTGGGCCTGGTTAGTAGCTGGATGGGAGACCACCTAGGAAGGCCAGGTGCTGTAGGCATAAAAAATAATAAATGAATGAATGAATGAATGAATAAGGGATTGTAAAGTGACAAGGTCCTGCAATCTGTGAGGTCAACCAAGGGTTGCCTCACCTAAATTAAAACAAAACAAAACAAAACAAAACTAACTAACGAACTAACTAACTAACTAACTAACTAACTAACTAACTAACTAAATGTTTAAAAAAAGAGAAAAGGAAAAAGAAAGGGGTCCCTGACTTAGAGCTCACACCTACCTGGGACTTCACTGCAGACAGACAGCACAAAATAATGCCCCCCTAGACTGCTCAGTGGGCCTTGAGGTTGAGTCCCCAGTCATCTGGAACACTTCATATAGATTGTACTGAGGAGGAAAGGGATAGTCTTTTCTGGGAGGAGATCAAGCCTCTGGTCAGGTATAGTATTTCCTGAAAGGTGGGGTGGAGGGGAGTTTCTCAGGGTGGGAGTGGGATGGTGGAAGATACTGGTATTTTGGAAAGGGGGCGCAATCCTCAGGGTAGGGAACCAGGTAAGACTGCAGTGTGCACATGAGGGGTCATCTACCTAGAGAGATCTGACTTCCTAGGTTTGATGTTCTCTGTTTTCTCTACTATAACATAATTTCCTTTAGCTGCTCAAATCTTCAACAAAGATATTTTGATGTCCACATCAGCCACATGCTGAAAACAAGGGGACAGGAAGGCAAAGGGAAGGGTGCTTATTTGTGCCCTGAGCAGAGGGAGCTGCAGCCTGTGGAGAGGGATGTGTCCAGGAGTTCCACATCATGAGGGGAGTAAGATAGGACAGGGTGGGGGTGTAGAACTGAGAGCAAAGGAAAGTGCCAGCAACACCAAGGGACAGCTCCAAATGGATAACTCAGGAGGAATCTAAAAGAAAACTTATGTTTGCTAGTTATTAGACATTAGACTTGACATTGGATGATCGAGTAGTTTATTTCAGACTACGATTCATAGCTCAGTAGCTAGTCATGAGAGCTGTTTAGTGGGTCTTAATGAGGATTTTTTAGAAAATGAAATAAAATTTGAATAGAAAATATCAAACTGCAGTGCTCTAATAAGTGTTGTTTAATACAATTATACAGTTAAAACTGAAACTTTATTTCAGTTAGACATGTGTGTGTGCTGGATTCATGATGTAAAATACATTTCCTGTGAATTGAGATTAAATATGTTTAAAAGTCACGATGTTAAAGGAAGTTGACCTTGAAGGGGATTGGGCATGAGAGCAGATTCTTGGATTGCCTGTATAAGACAGGCAAGAAAAGTAGTATAAGCTCCATTTTATAGATGAGAAACTGGAGAAGTAACAAGGAAAGCTATTGTTGATGGAGCCCTGGCCCCGTGCTAAGCACAGTGCCAAGTACTTCCCTGTATTGTTTTGTCCACTTTTCAGGTAGTTCTGGGCAGCAAGCACCCCATGTTCAGAGTGGAATCAGAGCATATGTGACCTGACCAAGGCCTCATGGATCGCAAAGCTTTCCAGGGGAGTCATTTGGTTCCTGACTCAATGTTCTTCACTGCTCAATTAATTAATTAATTAAAAAAGGGTATCAGGAAAATGACATGCTGAGCACAGGTGAATGAATCTCTCATGGTTAAATTTTAGGCATCGGTGGAGGGAGGCAGAAAAGCTTAGCCCCTCATATCACACTTCAAAGGTGACAACAAACTCTTGGAAGTGAGACTCATAGTGCTTGGCCAGTTTGTGTGGGAGACAACGCAATAGGGTCTGTCTAGGCTGAATGGAAAGCACTGGGAACATTAGTGCCGAGAGCAAGAGATTTCACTGAAGGTCACTAGAAGCAGAGAACAAAGGAATAGCACTCTAGGGTATCTTTACCCATAAATTTTTCTCAGATGGTGACCAAATGTTTATTGGGAACCAATTATGAGGCTGCTACCATGATAATGTGTATGGGGGAGTTAAAACATACAAACATTGGGCATTCAAGGCAATGACAGTAGCACTCACGCACAAATTCACATGCACAGAAACGTGCAAGAGTGTGGAAAAGAACCTGCAGGGAAGTGGCCTGCCAGGGTTAGGATGAAAGCAAAATGGCTGGGGTGTTTCCTGGGGGCAGATGTGTAAGGCTGGAGAAACGTGCTGCAAATCACTGCGGGGTTTTCAAGCTGACAGCGTTTCATCTGTTTGCAGTTAGTGAGTGTCATTTAGGTTTTCCACCTCTCGTATCTGTGATAAGACTAGAAAACTCTCTCTGGGAAAATGTACCGGTTTAGTGATAGCAGCAAAGAGGGTAATTAAATGAGTTTATTTACCTGGGAAATGCCATGATTTATGAGATATCAAGGAAGCAGGGGCTCCCAGTAATGTCAGGAGCCTGGGACTGTACTTGGAGTTTTCTTGACTAGCTCTGTTCTTGCCATGTAGAGTGACTTTAAGACCTTCGTCTCTTCATTTCCTGCTACTGCGCTGGCAGCTCAGTCAACCCTTGCCTTCAAACTAGCCAGCTTATCGCCATCCAGCAAGCTGCGCTGATCCCCAGGGATCAGCCTTCTCCCACACTTGGACACTCGTAACAGTCCCCCTCACTGGAAATGAGGCTGCTTTCCAAAGAGACTAAGGAAAAGGAAATCACAGATGCTCAACCATCATGTAATGTGTGTAGGGAACCTCAGTGCTCTTTATTTTATTGCTCAGTATATGTGTCTCTGTCAGCATCATATTGTATTCCCCCCACATTAGGTTGTAGCTCTACAAAAGCTGGAGCAATCTTCTTTTGTGTCCTGGACCCGCAACCCACACAATGCCTTGTGCAATAAATATCCATTGAATTATTAATGAAATTTATTGCCCATTTTGTAAAGCGTCGACCACAGTTGCTACCAAACAGTTTTAGATCATTGGAGGGAAAGAGTTACAAGAAAGAAAATTATTAACTTCTAAACAATTCCCTTTTTTTAAAAAAATTGTACTATTCTTATTGTGGTTTTCTGTATCACGCAAATAAACTTGACTATAATTTACACATACCCATGAGTATAACAAAATGGGAAAGTTTTGGACAACAACAGCACTTAACCTGACAATGCGATTTTGTTTTCAAAATGAAAATACCTTTTTTTTTGTGAGTAAAGTAAATAGTATTGGATTTGATTGGTTACTGGAAGCTTTTCTAGAAAAAAATGTGGTTCCTTTGTACTCATAGCCTGTTTTGAGTGTCATTTAATGCATTATACTAATAGTGTACCTTATTTTTCTCTCTAATGTATTTTTTGACACGATTTCAGGATATAGTTATATACTGTACTTATTCTGTTCTTTAGTAATAACTAATTTTTTGAGTACAAACTGTGTGCCTATGCATTTCACATTTACTGGCTCATCGATTCCCTTCAATAACCCGGGTGGGGGTGGTAAGTATTGCTGGGTGGTATGTTTGTGTCCCATATGAATTCTTATCAAAATGCCTCCACTTCACAAAAGGCCTTTAATCAGATGGGCAAGATGATCTCCCTATGGATGTCAGGAAATCTCCCTCTCCATAACCCAAGTGCTTGCATGATGGGCTCAGGAGCAAAGGGTCGTGGTGGCAGGAATGGAGATTGCATATGGTCTCAAGAACATGAATTTCCTCTTACCAGGGCTGCCCTGACCTGAACCATGCCTGTGATCCCAGTTTGCAGAACAACTCTCTGTTACGATTCTATTAGTTAGGAAGACCAGTCAGCTAACCGGTGACAGTTTAACTACATCAGACCACTTTCATAATGAAAAGGATGGTTTTATTTGTCCTCATTAGAATGGACACTTACCCTGGATTGATGTTTGCTTTCCTTGATACTGCTAACGTAAAAATTGTGAAGGTAATGAATGCCTTAAAACACCCCCAAGGTGTCCTGCTAACATTGTTTTATAGCGAAAGCAACACGCAATGTACTGCTGTCATGAGATTCAATAGTCTTATCATGTGCCTCATTATCCAGAAGTCTTACACAGCAGCGGTGTGGCATAGGCTACCGAAGACATAACACTCTCAGAGATTCAGATGCTACGTTGCAGGATGTAGCATATGCTCTAAACCAATGACCATTACCTGGTTCGGTCCTTCCCATAGTCAAAATACATAGAGCTGAGAACCAGGAGATGGAAATGGGCACAATTAAACCCAGTGACGCAGTCACAGTTTTTTTTTTCTTTCTATCCTCATGAATCTGTTCTTTGCTGGTTTAAGGGTTTTTGTATCCATGGGAAGAATGCTTCCACAGGGAGATATATTGAAATGAAAGGCAATATAGCTACCTGGGACATCGTCTTTTTGTGTCATCAGGCAAACGAAAAAAGGGAGAGTTGAAGTGTTGGCTGGGTCATTGAGCCCTCCTCCCTTCAAGGAAAGTAGGACTGCTGCTAGATGACATAACTAGGGAGGAATATGGCCTCTAGGATCTCTTCCTGGGAACTATTAAGTAGAGGAAGAGGGCTGCATGTGGACATTGGGAAATTAAAGGGCAGATTACAGGGGAGGAAGGGAGCAATTGGGGGGATCATCTTATGAACTAAATAGATGTCTAACCAATGTACTGTAAACTTGAAACTAATCAAAATAAATAAATTAATTTAAAAAATATAAGGGTGGGTTAAAATGGACTTGGGTCATTGCTTTAGTTGCCTACTCTCAAACCTTCATCTTACTTATGAGTCTTTTTCAGTGAGGGGGTGTTGGTGAGAGGAAGGACTCTGCCTTTCCCTATAAAAGTCTGAACCAGCATTTCCTCTTCCCACAGGATACATCATCCGGTTTAGCCCAAGTCTTTGAATCTGGAGGGAGTGCCACAGAAATATAGAGATTGTTAGAGATGATGCACAGACATTGAGACAAGTGTCCCCTAGAGGCAGTGCCTACGTTCCTTTATCAGCCAGACTGTTGTTCCTGAGGCGGGTCCTGGTTGGTGTATGTGGGTGCACGGACAGACTTGGGTTATGCCTATTTTCCAAGCCAAGTTCTCCAGTGTTTTTGGAGAGCACCTTTCAGTCAGTTCCTTCCATGCTTGTGTTATCCATCGTTGGTTCTGACAGGTACAGAGGTGAAGCAAGCACAAACATGAACCTACCTTTTGTATTGCGATGCAGACTACATATGTCTTTCCCCCCCGCCTTCCTAAGTACTAGACATTTTGTGTATTTTAGTTTTGGATACATTAAACCCTGTAAAAATAAGGGTTGGAGCAGAGAAGAAACAAAACTTTGAGATATAATAAAGAATACTTATCAATAACAAGAACACTGAGTTAGCTAATATGTATCTATTTACACCTTGCACTCAAACTGAGCTAAAATACCTCAAGACAACAGCAGAAACAACAGAGACAACCAATAATTTATAGACCAAGAACTGAACTGATTTTACTTCAATGGAAAATGAAACCAGACTTCAGTTTCCAGTTCTGCATTGAAAGAGTTTGAGAGTTGGGCACTCCGTCCTAACAAGTAAAAAGCCAAACAGGCTGAAAAATCAACAATTCTTCTTAGATCTATAAGACAGGGGAGGACACAGGGCAAATTGTTACCCCCAAGATTGGAGAGACAGGCCAAAACAGACTAATCGGAGCAGAGACATAAAGCAGAAATCGCCCCAGGAACCAGTGATGTGGTAGGAAAGACTGAACTGCAATCAAATCTCTGGAGGCTCAGCATGCACATGTCTGAGAGTTAAAACTCTGAAAAGACCCAGTCTTAGAGTGGCCTAGAAAGTAACATGAGATTTACCTCCACAAGCTCAAACAGATTCCTATAGTATATAGAGAACAAGCTCCTCATGCTTCTGGCAGGGGGAGGGGAAAGGAATCACTGTGAAATAGCCAGAGCATTCTGTTTTTCTTAACATGGCCTGCCCTCAGGGGAAACTAGTTAACCTACACCTGCTGAGGTAGTATCAGAACCTAACTTACTTAAGGAAGGGAAATATCCAACTCCAGCCCACTCTAGCTGTCCTGCCACAACCAAGAACAGAGGAAAAACTTAAAAACACCTGTGAAGGTCACTGTGCAAGGGCATAGGCTCAGTAAAAGACTGACCTGATCACAGGACTACAGAATGCTTCCCTTTTCCCCCACCTCACCACTACATTACTATGGGCCTCTTTACAGCAGTTCTTTTTACCCAATACGTCATGTCCAGCCATCAAGACAATATTACAAGGCAAACCAAAAGGCAAAAAACACAATTTGAAAGCCAATTTATTTATTTTTTCCATACTATATATACATAACTTTTTTAACATTTTATTTTTTATTTTCCCCCTTCCACTTTACCTCTCCCTTCTAGTAACCACTAATCCATTGTCCATGTCTATGAGTCTCTGTTTGTTTGTCCTGTTCATTTGTTGCAAAAAACGCAATTTGAAGAGATGGAACAAGCATCAGAACCAGACATGGCAGATGTTGGAATTATCACAGCAAGAATTCAAAACGACTATGATTAATAAGCTAAGGGCTCTGATGGATAAAGTAGATAGCATGCAAAAACAGGGCAACATGAGCAGAGAGATGAAGATGCTAAGGAAAAACAAAACAAAAAGAAAAGCTAGAGCTGAAAAACACTGTAACAAAAATGAAGGAAGAGTACCTTTGATGGGCTTATTGCTGGACTAGACAAGGCTAAAAAAAGAATCTCTGAGCTTGAGGATATCTCAACAGAAAACTTGAAAACTGAAAAGTAAAAACACCAAGGACAGGGAAAGAAAAAAGAACAGGATATCCAAGAACTGTGGGATCACTACAAAAGATGTAACATACACATGATGGATTACCAGAAAAAGTAAAGAGAAAATAAGAAATGTTTGAAACAATAATGACTGAGAATTTCCCCCAAAGTAATGTCAGACACCAAACCATAGATTCAGGAAGCTCAGAGAACACCAAACAGGATAAATACTAAAAATCCCTACACCTAGGCATACCGTTTTTTTTTTGGAGGGGGGGGAATTAAGGACATGTATTTTACATTTACACATCTGTATATTTTCTATAAATGGTGTGGAGCTGAAATATGTACATCTCTTGCCGAATGGCATATCATTTTTGCTACAGAAAAATGCAAGTAAAGACAATCCTGAAAGTAGACAGAGGAAAAATATCTTACCTACAAAGGAAAAAAAATTAATACAACTTATCCTCAGAAACCATGCAAGTAAGGAAAGTGGAGTGGAATATTAAAAGCTTGAGAGAAAAAAGAGCTGCCAACCTAGAATTCTGTACCCAGCAAAATAGAAACAAATTTTTCTTTTAAAGAAAATTCCTTCAAAGTAAGTTTTTTTCTTTTTTACCTCCTGTGTTCTACTTTTTCTCATCATAGTCTTCTTTTTTCTCCATTTGAACTGTCAACATGTAAAAATGTTTCTATTCTCTCCTTCCATCTCCTCTCTCATAGCAAGATACAGGCTTCTTTGGCTAACAGATTTTGAAAATGTTCATTACATTTATGTATGTGTGTGTTTACATATTTATAAACACTTGTAAGTGTATATTTCCCGAAGAAGTGCATTCATTGTACCTGATGTTGGGGAGGAGGGAGAAATTGACAGTGCCCTTTCCCAGACAATGCTGCTTCTTTTCGGAACCATGAGGACAAATACTGCTGGAGAAACAGCTCCTTGTTCTCCTTTTTGCTAGAATTGAATTGTGCATTGAATTTTAACCTCTGTGTGTTACGCAGAGAAAAAAGTTATGAAGCGAGGATTGGAAATGCTAGTATCATGCTTGTTGGAAGGTATTATTTCCTTGGAGCCCACGATAAAAGGTAGGCACAGGAAGGGTGACTGATGAGGGGAGAAGTCAAAAGAGAGGGACACAGGAGCTGCTGGAAGGATAAAAGAGAAATTTCTTCAACAAAACCTCCAATGGAAAAAGAGGCTGTTTAGAGAAACTGGCTTTGGAAGGAGTGATCATTTAATTTAGGAAGGCGTAAGAGAGGTCTATTAAGAAAAATACTTGAGTGTAAGGAGCATACATTTCAGAACATTTCTTCAGGACCAGTGAAATGAGCAAGGGAAGGAAGCCTTGCCAAAGAGATGCCGAGTAAAACTCAGAGAAATCTATAAAACTAGATAGAACTTCCGCTGGCTTCTGAGAAGTTTAGGATGAAACTAATCCTAAAACCGAAAGTTTATCCCTAATTTTCAATATAAAGGCAGCATACCTATGACCGCCCCAGAGGAGTGCAAGCAAACCAGGATAAGATCAGAATGCCACATCACGAAAGGCTAATCATTATGTTACACTAAGTCAAACTAAGAACAGATTTATCTATAATGATAGTAATGGCTTATTTTGTAGAAGCTATATAATTTATAAACTTTTCAATTATGCATTCAATATACTCTTCACACATTTCCTACAAGGTTGGTATTATCACCCTCATTTCAAGAAGCTGAGGCTCAGAGGTCTGAGCCTTGCCCAAGGATTCCTGGCACACAACCGACTGGCACTGCCATTGTGTCCTACGCATTGTGCACACCGCCTCTCCAGTGCATGCAGACGGTGCCTTAGAGATTTCTTGCCTTAGAGTGAAAGAACCATAGAGGACAGAAACAAAAGGGAAAGGTGTGTCTCCAAGTCCAGGGTGTCTGAGGGAGAGTTTTTCTTCTCTGGGAGATGCTCGCAAGGCGGGTCCTATATGGATGTGCTTGGCTGGCCTCCTCACTTTGGGTGTCTTTGTGATTCCTGAAGATCTGTGAGACCAGCTAAATCCTAGTCTTTGTTCTTCACAAGTGAGACATGTGAAGAAGGCATTTGGAAAGATTACCGAACCCTTTCTTTGACAGGGAAAATTAGTTCTTTTATGATATACTTCTCAATTGATTTAATAAGTCATGTGGGCTTAAATCTTCCCCTCCACATATCTGTGAAGAAGCATTTCTCCCACGATCTGCAGAGAAATGTACTTATAATTTTATAAGCACTAGAACCCATCAGGAACATACTATGTTTCATTCTAAAGAAATTTTACAAATACAGTGTCTCAGCTATTTCTCATCACAACCTTGGGGGGTGGTTATTATGTTCCCATTATATAGATGAGGAAACAGGCTGGTAGAGGGAAAATCACTTTTTCATAGACCCACAGTTAATAAGTAGGTTGAGCTAGGGCCTGAGACCAAAATTTAGGTCTCTGAATCTTTGAAATTAAAATGCATATTTAAAAAAGCACCTCCATGGATAGGTTAAGTGAGGTGGTGGTGGTGGTGGTGAGAAGAAAGAAAGAATATTTGCTTTGCTTTAGGAATTTTTTTTTCTACATCCCATTTTCAGGGCTGATACCCTGGAGTATGGGTAGGAATGAGAAAAAGAGAATGCTGTTTTAGAGAATTTGCTTCAGAAAAACCTCCAATATATTTTTATTTGTTTTACTTATTCAAAAGAGAGGCAGGCTCTGTGTTTTTAATTATATTTTCTCAAAGGTTATTTTAAGCCCAGTTCAATATTAATTTTTAAATTGATGAAAGTACCTCATCTAGTTGTCAGTTCTGGAAAACCATTGAAGTAGAATATTAAATATTCTCTGCTCAATATTGTCAAATAGGAAATAAATGCATTGAAGTCAGAGACATAGCTTCTATCTTTAACCAGCTCTAAGCACCTAACCAATGCTTATTGTGTTTTATTCCATAGGATTCCTCTGGTTTGCACTTTTGCAACAAGGCTAGGGGGAGGAATGTCAAGGTTTTCAGAGTTACAAAAGCTGCCGGATTCAATTCTGCTCTGTGTTTTACAAAAGGGTACATCTATGAATAAAATGCTGGGGTTGAAATTCTCATGCAAATAGTGCTTTTTAGAGAGATTCTTATTCTGAGAAGGGATTTCAGTGCACAATTATATACCAACTCTAAGAAAGCCATTTTTTGGAGTATTTTGTTTTTGTTTTTGTTTGTTTGCATGTATATTTCAGTATTTTATTTTGCAAGATAAAAACCAGATAGAGATTTTGCTGAAATTCTCATTCACTGTTGTCACCTCAAACATCTAGATGGTATGACGGATGTTGTAACGGGCAAATTTCTTTGGAGTTAAACAAAGTGAGGGGGATTCGTTGTGTCAAGAATATTTTAATTGGCTGTTGGCATTGTGTGGACTCATTAGATAATTGCCAACCTTCTCCTTCACTTGTGTTACACACATCTGGCTACAGAAGACAGTGTTTGGAAAAGAGATCACTAGGAGGAGAGGTTGCTGGACTGGAGATCACAAAGAAAGAGAGAAGGGGGCAAAACCCAGGGGGATAAGTGCTGGGGGCAGGGGGGTCATGGGAACAAAGGCCCTGAGATGGTGAGGAAGAGCAAGTCAGCAGAGCAGAAAGCACAGGAGGAAGTGGCTCTGGAAGCTCTCAGAAGTTGAGGACAACGAAGAGGTACATAGACAAATACATGTACAGGGACAAATAAGGTCAGGACAGATGAAGTTCAACAGAAGCAGGCAGTCATAGATAGTGGCCTATCAGAAAAGCCTGAAGGGTTGGGATAAGAGGTGACTAGGGTGCTAGCCAGCTCTTTGTCCAGAGGGGTCCTGAAAAAACAAAGAACTGGGGACTTCCTCCCACTGTGGGAGGGAGGCATATGCAAGCCAGAAGTGGTGAGCCTGGTGCACTAGAGACAGAGGAAACACAGGGAAATGACTCGTCACCACGGTTTGCCAGGAGATGGACAATCATGGGTGAAGCCTGGGGAGGGGCTCTGGGCAATGAGACTGAGGTCATCGCAGCGTGAGGTTGCCCAGCCCAGGGGCAAATAGGCCATGATTTCAAAGATGGGTCTTAAAGAAAATAAAAAATAGTATTATCAATGTTGGAGTCCTCATCGTGTTCCATTGAAAGTTTTCTAAAAAGTAGACATATGTGAAATTCAACCCACCTCATAAAGAAGTCACCAATGTGTAATAGCAAAAAAAAAAAAAAAAAAAAAAAAAGTGGGGACATACTCAAGTATCCATGAATAAGGAAATAATTGAGCAAATCATGACACCAGGCTAAGTCATACTATGAAGCAGCTAAGAACAAGAGAGGTAAGCACATCTACTAGAAGGTAAATCATAGAATGAGAGTATGATTCCAGGGGATATGCATGTATGTCTGAGAGGAGTAATGCATGGGACGTGCACCCCAGATTGTGGACCGCGGTGACAGACTGAGGTGGGGCAAAGGAAATGAAAGGAGAGGGAGAGAAGAGGCGTCTTGATTTGTTCCAAATACTTGAAAAAAAAAAAAGTCATCCAAAGTCATGATAAAGATGACATGGAATGGGAGACAGCAGAAACAGGAATCACTCTAAATTTGCAAGCTCACCCACAAGAAGGGAATGAAGGAGTCTGGAAGTGTTCGTAGGAATAAGAAGTGTCTGCTGAGCCTCGGAGGGGCCCCGTGTCTGCTCCGAGAAGGCTCTTCTTTTCATGGAATGGATAGAAACTAGAGATAACATGTTGTAACTCATAGCAATAATATGCTGGGTCTCATCGGGGGATCCCAGAACATTTCTGATGTTCACACTTCCCCTGACCCCTGAGAGTCAGGCCAATAGCGTGGTCCACGGGGGGAAATTAAGGGCTGTTTGGTCAGGACGCGCAATGAATCGTTAGGAAGACCAGACCTAGAACTCTGTGTTAGAGTCTACTTGGGTTCTGGAACAGGTTGCCTCGTGTTGTCTTAGAACTGTAACTTGGAAAGCCACGTGTAAAAGAAGCCAGTCCTGTCTAATCTTTGCTCATCTCAGCATAAGTGTCATTTCCTCAGAGTCACCCTCCCTGACCCTCTCCAGTCTTATTGACCTGCCGCTGCTCATTCTCGTTGATCTTCCACATTAGTTATCAAAGCTGCATCTGGGCTCGCCACCTTCAGTCTTCACACTTCCCCCAGGCCGCAGCCCCACCTGGGCAGGGCCTCGCCCTGTCCTGTTTGCTTACCACCACATTGCCAACACCAGTATCTCCAGAACAGAAATATGATTAAGGCTAGTTGAATCTTCACTGTGAGTCCTTCTATCCCAAATGTGGCATTTGAAACTTGGTGTTCAGTAGGTGGGTTTGCCAGGAAAGTGCTGGCAGCATTTCTTAAGCAGGTCAGCAGGCGAATGCTTGAACCCACACCCCAGATGGCCCCAGTGGTATGTATGATTCAGTCCCCTTAGCCTAGTGTTTAGCTGTTTGGTGAGGCAAACACTGGCCCACACCCAAGACTCAGGGTGCTTTGCTGCAAGCCTGGGTGGTAGAAGTGGCACAGAGGCAGACCCAGAGGGCAGGGAGGGACACAGGTGACTGTATCCATCAGCTACGCCGCCTTGCCAAGCTCAGGGGAGCCAAGAACAAATAAGGGGTGTTGCCCAGGAGGTCGAATGTCACTCCTCCTTCCTCTCCCCTGCACCACCAGCAGCAGCCCCTACCTGGCCTGCAGCAGCCCCTGCCCCATGAATGACATCTTGAAAACCACTCTAAGAGACCAAGGGGAGTTTTCAGCTATTCCCCTTTACCTCGGAGGAGAGCGTTCTGAATTGCTGTTTGGGGCTGAGGTTCTGCAGAGCTCTACTGGGTCCCTCCCACCCTCTGAAATAGGAGAAAAAACGGCAGCAGCAGATGTTTGCCCCCAAGCTGCACAGGCTGAAGGCTGCATCTCCCCCACTTGCTCCTGTGTAGGAGTCAGAGGAGGAGGAGGCCTCTCAGTGGGTGGAAGGAAGGGAGGGATGGGTACAGACTGAATGGAGGATGGTAAAGGCCTTAAAGGTGCCCCAGATGGTGCTGAGAAATTCCTGTGTATCAGAACTGGGCCTCTGGTGCTGTGTCGGGGCTCCTTCCTCCCACCCTCAGCTTTCTCTGTTCTGTTTCACAGCACCCTTGTGACGAGAAGCCTGGGCGGAAGGCCTGCACCTCGCCGCTTCCTGGCCTGATAGGATGACTCACTGACAAGTCCCAAGGTTGGGGACTTCTGTGTGTTAAGCCCACACTGCCTCCCTGTAACTTTACCCGTGCTGTTCCCTGGGGCCGCACGGAAGCTTTGTCTGGCAGCCTTTGCAGGGTTTGGGGTAGGCTTTGATTTATTTTTACCTCTGACTTCACTCATCTCAGGCCATGAGTAGAGTGACAAAGCCAGAAACCCTCAGGGGTCAGGGCTCCAAGGTTTTCATGCTTCTGGTCGCTCAGCCAGGAGCTTCCTTTGATTTTACAAATTTCCAGTGAGAACCACCGTAGCAGCCAAGTGAAGTCCAAGAGCACCACAACCAATGGCCCCCGAAACTAGTGAGCAGGAATTTTGGGAGACGGAGGTACAGTTCCTGGGATGGATCAAGAGGAAAGGCAGATTCACTTGGGGACCAGGGAAAACCACGCCCGTTCGTTCTCCAGAAAGGGGCCTGGGTAAGTGGACCGCGCCCTCTCTGGATTGAACTGGAGGTACCCCCATCCTCCTTACGCACATACTCCCTACCATCACCACCACCCTGCTGTGGAACATTTTAATTTTTTTTTTGGTGGAATGGGAGAACACTTTTCAGTTGCCAACGAAATTTTCATATCACAGCACTATTGAATATCTGAAAACCAAGAATCACTTTTGTCTTCCTACAGGTGAGGAAAACGAGGTCACTTCTCAAGAAATGTACAACTTCTCAGAAAACAATACACAATGGAAGCAGCACGGCATAAACCCAAAAACCAGGGACCATTGAAACAACTTGAGTTTAAAAGTCAGCAGACATGTGCTTCATAGGAAGAGAGACAGCCGTGCTAGGCGTCATGCTTGATGACATTCCGACGTTCCACAATCCCCTCTCGGAGGGGGATGATCCACTAGGTGGTGAGGCTGCTGAGATCCAGGTCATTCCTCCCTCTAGGTGTATGTTGTTCTGCCATTTCCAGACCGGGTATAGGCCTATAGCCTGACTGTACGATCTGCTCTGCCATTTACTAGCTATTCTCCACCCTCTCCAGCCTCAGTTTACTCATTTGTATCTCAAATCTTCAACGGATAATTTAATGATTAAGTGAAATAATATAAGTATGAATGCCCCCAGTAGACAGTGGGAGCTCATTAACATTAGTTTCCCCTTATCTTAAGGGTCCCTCAAAGAAACATGGGGTTGGGGGAAGTCAGTAAACGCAGACTTCCTCACTGGCGAAGCCCCCTAACTTTATGCTGACATTGGTGATGCCAGCTGGCTCTTCCTAAGGGTTTGCCTGCTTCTGGTATAAGGATATACACAGATTTTGCAACCTTCCAAGAGGTTGATATCACTATCTGTTTTTGCAGCTAAGGAAACCGAGGCTCAGAAAGATGGAATAGCTTATCCAAAGTCACAGACTTAGTCCACAGCAGAGCTAGACTCGAGACTCTAAATCCCACGCGATTAGCCCCTCGACAGTGCCACTCCCCTCCACCACCACAGAGGCGAAAAGCTCCCCAAACTGGTGAAACACACACAGCTTTAGAGCAGGGAAACCATTCAACCTCAGAAGAACCTTGGCGTACTCTTTCTGGGGAGGTCTAGCTGGCCACATGTGTGACCAAAGCCGTTCAAGGTCGGGATGGCTGGAAATGGGAGGCTGTGTCTTTGGTTGTGATTCTATCAGGGACCGGGATGAAATACTGTAAGTGGTTACAGAGGGTGCAACCTCTTCCCTAGGAGAGCGTGGGGGTGGGGTGGAGAAGGTGGCTGGGTAATTGAGATGGGAGGGTGAGGGTGGGGGTGGGCAGGCACTTCCAAGCTTCCAGATCCGGTGCTGTTCCCGTAAACAAGTGCAACCCTCAGTTCCCTGGAGGGCCTGGGGAGCAAATGTACGCATCTCGGCCTCTTTCCCAGCAGCCGTTTGCTGGAGGACACAGCCCTGCCATCTCTGGCAGTCCTTCTCCAAGCTTCCCCAGCCCCCAGCTCAGGAAGTAGAGCTGCTGAGAATCTCTCCTCCAGCCTTGCCTCCTGCCGAGAGTGTCCTCTGAGTGAGCATTTCCTGGCCTAATTAAGCTGGGTAATGAGTAGCTAAGAGGGAGGGGATAAATGCCCTAGGCAGCTTAGAGCAGGACAGTTTATGACAGGGGCGTCTGCAGCTGGTGACACTCTTAGGAAAGTTATTTCTCAGAACCCTGGAAAGTTGCATGCTGTTTCCACAGCAGAGTTTGCCCCAAGGTAAGCACTGGGAATACTGCGTCTCCAGGGGGCCTGGCAGAGGGTCCTGAGAGGGGATAGGTACGTGATGCTGTGGATCTGAGGGCAGGACTGATCCAAGCCGCAGCCCAGTCTGGAGCTACACAGGCCAATGCCCTTGGCTTAGTCCCAGACTGGGGTGTCCTTGGCGACTACGTGTGACTCCTAGGGCTTGGGTTTCATGTTTCATTTGAATGATGGGACTGTGTACTGTGGGCAATTTCCTAAGACCCGGTCCAGCTAAGAAGAGTAAGGCAATCTGAGCTGGACACTGATCCTGACTCCGCTTCGGTCTTGTTGAGGTGCTAAAAATTTGTGTTCTGGAAAATGAGGGAAGGTTGACAGCAGGCCTGCCCTCTCGGAGACACTAAGGGCCAAAAATTGACTGTTACCATCCCAAACTCTGCCTCAAGAACTTAAAACCAAGCAAAACCCACAACCACAGCCCCCACACCCAGTCACTTTTTGCTTATGTACCTGAGTCTGTTTATTATTATTATTATCATTATCATTATTATTTTTAATCACTTTGCATGCATTCATCAATTGGCCAGGGCACGCCTGTGGCGTGTGGGGAGGAACACCTGGTCAGGCCTGGGTCTGGAGTGAGTTTCATGGGAGATTACATGACCTCTTGGCCATCACATTCCTGCTTGTAAAATTAGGGCTTTGGAGGTGCTCGCCTCCAATATGTCATGAGCCTGTGACCTCCACTGTCCATGCATGGTGGGAAAGGCCAAACTGGGCCACAGGTTCCAGCTTTTCAAATTAGGGAACCCAATGTGCATTTTAGCACTGAGGAACAATTTGCCCCAGTTGTCCTGTAGGGCAGAGCTGTATCCAGTGAATATTGCTGGTGATGGAAGGGCTCACTCTCCCACATCTCACAATCGATGTTTCAGATCTTCCCTAATTTTACCTCAATAAGACCTGTTTGGGCCATGTCCTTAGAGCCCATTTCCTCCATTGCACTTTTGGTGGCTAGAGCCCAGGGCTGAATGGAACTTTACGGGACTCCCCCCCTTCTTGCTTCTTCCCTCACTCCTTTTCCTCGCTGTTCTTATAATTCCATCTATTCTCTTGACCTGTTTCTCTTTCTCCCCACCCCAGTTTTACTGAGATGTATTTGACATGTGACATTGTATAAGTTTAAGGTGTAGAACATAATGATTTGATATATATTGCAAAATGTTTCTCTTTCTAAACCACAATAGTTAAATCACAAATAACCCGCTCTTCCTGTTTTTTCCCCTCTTACTGTAGTTGTCCACACTTTGGAAAGAGACTTGGTGGCCAGACGCCTGACCAGGGAGGGCAACCTGGGCTGCTTCATCTCTGCAAGGGCAGAGATGTTCCCAGAATTCCTGGGGGAGGGTCCCTGGGGGTTCCGGAGAGGGGCAAGTGGGCCTGGGAGCTTCCACTCCTGACTTTGCCCACCCTCCAGCTGGGCAGCCAAGCACAGAAGCCTCCGGAGTCCTCCAGCCCTGAGGCAGCTGGGCAGGCCCAAGGAGCCAACTCAGCCTGAATGTATAATCCTGGTTAAAAAGAGAAAGGAGAAAGGATCTTTTAATTTCCCAGGACACAGACAACTGAAACCTGATACTCTTGTCAAAGGAGTCCTTTCACTGAGAAAGGCAGGGAGAGAAAAGAGAAGAGAGAAAGAAAAAGAAGGAAGGAAGGTGTGTGAGAGGCCATTTGGGACTAGGGGCCAGGAGGAAGCACTGAGCACAGCTGAATGTGAGTGCCCCAGTGCTTGCTGATGCTGACTCTTGGTGAGAGCCGAGAGAAACCGTTCCCCGCCGTGTGGGGAGCAGCAGCTGCTTTCAGAGGCCTGTCTGCCGTCCCTGTCTCTGCTCCTTAGCAGCCTCTGTTCCTTCTGTAGGAGGCTAGGGGTGCCTCTTTCCCTTCTCTGCCTTTTGTGTGAAGGGGTCGAATACTGCTGCTGAGAAATGTGTGTGCAAAGGCCTTCAATGTGGACCAAGAAGAAACAGTTCTTTCCTCCTTTTATCCAGCAGATACCTGCTGACTAAGTGGATGAATAAAAGCGACACCACCTAGCATGGTCGAATGTATGGTCAGAAGGGGGACACTGTAGCCTGACTTGGAAGGGTCAGGGTTTTTCGTCTTTGTTCCACTACAAAGAGTTGTGGGTGTTTATTAGGCTAAAATTACATAAATTTGGGGAGGCTGCTTTGTGACGCGCTCTGCTAGGTGCAGTTCTGGGAAACACAGACATATATGGGAAAGCATCAGTCCTTGAGGAATAGTGTGCCAAGTGTGGAAGAGCAAGGCTTTCAGCTCAGACAATTAAGGGACAGTAGAAAAGAAGCCCAGAGTGCAGCCCAAACGTGTCCTCAGGCCAGTGAATGGTCCCCTGGGTCAGTCCTGATGTACCTTATGGAGAAGGCTTCTTCCAGGTGAAGTATTTCCTAATGTCATTCTCTGAGCCAGCAACTGTTCATGGAACTCCTACAGGACTCCAGGCACTGGCCTAGGAACTAGTGATACTGCTATGAACAGTAAAAACTGTCATTGCCCTGAAGGAGCTCACCCCATAGGGTGTCACTTCATCCCCATCCCCATACTTCTGTGGTATAGTTCATTTATTTATTTACTTACACACCATCTTTGTTAAAAAAGAATTCAAGGAAGTTTATAATTAATGGCGCCATGCCCTAAAACCTAAAACCAGGTGAATGGTTGAGGTCTGGGCTGTAAAGGAAGCTGAGGCAAGAGAATAATTACACCAGGAAACGTAGATTTAGGCAAATGCTCTAACATCTGAGCATAAAAATCAGCTCTGAGCTGCCTGGTGGTTATGTCAAAAAGGCAAATAGTGTGTCTGATAGAAAGGAAGCACTTCTTATGCAGGTTCCTTTTGGGAACTAATATCCAGGTTCAGTTCTTACCACTGTCCCATACATACTTAGCCTTGCTCAAGTGCATTCACATCTGCAGAAGCACAGGTGGCATGGTTCCTTTAAACTTGTGTTCCATCATCAGGAATGCTCTGCCTCCTTAGCCTGGCTGAAGGCCTTTGGCCATACTTCAAGACCCAGCACAGACATACCTTTACTCCGTGTCCTGGAGTCAGTGCCACGAGCCTTCCTTGTGTCCATGCCCCTGCTATCTGTCTCTGTTGCAGCCCTCCCAGGGCACTGTACTTGTTCCTTGTTTCCCTATCATCTGATGAACTTCTTCAGAGCAGGACCCCTGTCCTTCATCTCTATGTTCCCAGGGCCTAGCAGAATGCCTGGTGCAGAATATCCAATAAAAAGATACAGCTAACAAATTTTTTTTTTGGTAGTTACGTGCCAAGCACAATGCTAATTGTCTTACATGTATTATCTCATTTAACTCCTACAATTGCCTTGTGGTCCAGGTGCTATTATGCCTATTTTACAGATGAAGAAATTAAGTGACTTGCCAGAGGGCTAATAGTGGTGGAACCAGCTGTCAAACAGCTGTTGGAGAGTGACGCATTTTTCATTTATGGCCTTTGATTGGAATTATTTTCACTTTAACCAGACTGTGAGCCCTTGAAGAACAAGGGGAAACTCATCTTTCTATCCCCACAGTTGCTAGCACAGCGCTTTCCATTTAACAGGAACTTGCAAAATATTTTTTGGCAATGGGAGTTCTTAAACATATGTGAATTATACTGCTGGTTTGCAGTGCAGTAAGGTGGAACTTTACAACGCCCTAATTACCCAGTTGGTTTAATCACATTTGTGGTATTCAAAGGCCTTAGGACTTACAGCTGGAAGGGACCTTAGAACTCATCGACTTCACTCCCACACTGCACAAAGAGACAGTTGCAGAGAGATGAGACGGCTTGTCTAAGGGCATAGAGCTCATTAGTTGAGTAACAGAACAAGGGCAGGATCAGATCTGACTCCTGTCACCCTGAATCATTTTCCCACTTGATTAAAAAATTCACCTCAATTCTGGAAACACGGTGAGACAGAAGTTTAGAAGTAGGACATTTCCACTGAGGCAGTGCTCCTGGTTGACACTACTTCTACCTCTCCCCTCCCACAGCTATCTTCTCACAGGCTGAGTCTCTCACTTAAAAGAAAGGTTTTGGTGAATATCCCTCCTTCTAGCCTATTATGAGCACTCAGGCCCCTAACAGGAAGCATATGCTCCCAGCTCCCAGCAGTGGTTCTCAACCAGGGGAGATTTGACCCTCAGGGGACATTTGGCAGTGTCTAGAGACATTTTGATTGTCATAACTGGGGGGAGGAGTGCTATGGGCAGACATCTAGTAGGTAGAGGCCAGATGCTATTAAATCCTACAATGCACAGGCCCCACAACATAGAATTATTTGACGCAAAGTGTCAATGGTGCTGAGGATGAGAAACCCTGCTCTACAAGTAGAAGTCCTGTCCACTAACTTCCTTCCAGAGAACCTTTACCTGTTTCCTTCTTCCCCATCCAGTGGGCCTACAGATGTCTCCTCAAAATCACTGGATGTGGCACCTTCTGCCCCCGACACTTCCACTGTCCATTGTCCATTTGGTGTTTCTATTTTGTCTCCTACAGAATGCAAAAAATAAAATAAAATAAATAAAAATAAGAAAGAAAGAAAGAAAAGAAACTATTTTATTGATCACCCAGTGGGATGCTTGGTGTTTTATGTATGTTACATCTACTTTGCATGGTCGCTTAACTTAACCTGAAAAATAAAGAGCAGTTACATTTGTGAGACAGACAATATTTCCATTTTACCAGTGAGAAAACAGGCTCAGAGTGGTTATTTAACTTAAGATCACGCAGCCATTGTCTGTTTCAAACTCGCTCTGAGCTATCCGGTCCAGTGCTCCTGCTACTTTCCACAAAATGGCACTGAATTGTGCAGACACATTGGAAACAGTCGGCCAATGGAAGGCAGGTTTGTTTTCCTCAAACAGATCCGTTTCCTGCCTTGCCCGTTAAACAGTGAAGACAGAGCTCTGAGGAAATACAGGAGCTCGGAGCTAAAAGGAGGCTGATATGTCTTCCTACTTACAGCGTCTGAAGATTCTCAGAACTCAGGTGAGCCAACAGTAACCCCAATTTAAACTAAATTGCGAAAGAAACCTCTGGGGCTTCTCCACCACCCAGCTCACAGCACACACGCCCTCCCTGGGAGGAGGTACTCTGTCCCTCCCTACTCTCCCCTGCTGGAGGCCCTCAGGATTGCCTACCATGGGCACGGGGGCCTTCTTAAACAGCATCAGCTCAGCGATTGTGACCATTACACCCAGCGTCTGTCAGGAGCATAGTGTGTGTGTGTGTGTGTGTGTGTGTAGCATAGTGTGTGTGTGGAGCGTAGTGTGTGCGTGTGTGTGTAGCATACTGTGTGTGTGTGTGTGTAGAGCATTGTGTGTATGTGTAGCATAGTGTGTGTGTAGTGTGTGTGTGTGTGGAGCATAATGTGTGTATAGTGTGTGTGTGTGTGTGTGTGCGTGCGCGCGTGCACAAGCTACTAGAAAGGTGGCCTTTATTCAGGGTTTAAACTGGGCCTTGGCCTCCTGGCCTGAGCTGCTTCCTGCTGCTCTCATTCCAGGGATCTGCCTAGCTCTGCCTGAAATGGAGCTGGGTCCCTCCTGGCTTTTGCTCAGATTAAACCTTCCCTCCAGCTTTGCTGAGCAGGGGCTCTGGGCTGAGGAGGGGTCAGGCGCTCACTGGCTCCAGGGCTGCGGATGCCATAAACTCATTTTTCTTGGGGACCCCAGAGCTCCACGAATTACTTTCAGAAAGCACAACTGTTTTTGTTTGAAATGGCTCTGGGAGGAGGGAAAGCCCAGGGCTCTGTACACATGTTCCTCATTTGCCATTGGTGGGAGCAGGGACAGAGCAGGGCGATGCTGGGGGGTACTGGGGAGGCAGGCACAGGAGGGGAGAGAGCTGGCTGCAGCTGCTGCTGCTGGGAAGTTTGGCTTCAGGGAGGAATGGAGGGAGAGAGTGCAAAGAAAAAGGGGTGGGACTTGGGGACAAGGGCGGTGTCGTGGTGGGGGAGGAGGGAGCAGGTGGTGACTTGTTTATCTGCTCAGCTGTTTTGTGTCCAGGAGCCTGAGAGAGACAGAAGCAGCTGGGAGGAGAAAAAGCAACGCGGCCAGGGGCCCTCATGGTCCTTCTGTCTTAGCCACAGGTTCTGAAACCAAAGAAAAACCACCAGAGTGGCTCATGGGGGGTATAGTCTCCCCCAACACCTACTCAGAAGGGGCCACATGTGCTAGTTTCTGCTGTGCTAACACCTTGGAAATGCCCTCTGGCCTCGGTTCAGTGGTTACTTTTGGGCAGGCAGCCCCACTGGGCTAATACTGGCTCTGACTCACATAGGCACTGCTGGGCCCCAGTCTGCTGCACTCCCATATGCGAGCTGGCTCAGTCCTTTGGGGCCAAACTAGCTAGTTCCTAGCCTTGGTATCAGGCCAGACCAAACAAGTGAAAACTGTCCCTGGTGGAAACTAGATGGCTCCCCCGCTTCTCCTTGGCACCTCCCTTCATTTTCAGGGCAGTGCTGATTGGGTTTCCCTCTTCAACTGCCCAAGTCGTGTGTAGCAGTTACAGTGGTGGTCCCCTTCACACCCCAGTGTGTGTGCGTGTCATTTGCATGCTAAAGTGTTTGGAGGCAAGGCTGGGCTGCAGCTTAATGTGTCTGATGTCTTTTGACCAAGTTAATAAACACACCTCCCCTCTCAATATATGAGAATTAGGGAAGCAGACATATTTAATTACAGCGCAATTGCAAAAGATTGCTTATTTTTTTCCTCCTGCCTCTTTCTCCATCTTCTTATTTTTCTGTTGTTTGTTTGTTTAAATGAGAATATTTACTGCGACTTCCATAGACAATTCCCTCTTGCTCCTCCCCGGAGGCCAGCCTGATGCCAGAGGACTTTTTCTGCCTCCCTCTTGGTGCACAAGAGGTCTGCTTCTCTGGCACTGAGCCTGGTGGTTGGGAACAGCGTAAGAAATACAGATGCCTTTTGCCTCATCTTCGATGTAATCAGTGGCCACAGGTTCCTTTAAGCAGTGAAAACAATTCAGGAAGAGCACAGGTCCCAGTCCCCTGTTCCCTGAGCACAATGCCTCCAGGACTATATGGTACCTACAGAGCTGGAGGGACGAGGAAGGCTGTGAAGGATTGACAGCAAGATTTGGGAATGGAGGAATAGTGACACTGTCTGTGGCTTGGCAAGGCAGAAGGACTGTCTGTCTTCCCGGAGAGGTTGGCTGGAGTGGGAAGAGCTGGGGATATGGAGTTGGAGGCTTGGCTTCTAGTCAGCATCAGCTTTGCTGCCAATAAGTTAGGTGGTCCTGGTCTCTCTCTGGGCCTTCCTGTATAAAATGCAGGATTGGAAGCTCTGCTCTCCGAGTCTTTTTTTACTTTATGGATTTGCTAGCTTTTAGAATGCTGCTTTCTTTGTCTATAGCCCATTTCCTTCTACAGAGACCACGTAGCCCCATAAAATTACCCCTTAATGGTGGTTGGTAACACAGGCCGCCCGAATGACTGCCTGTTTTCCTGAACCCAGATGCTCTGGCTGTAGCCCCTATTAAAATTCTCATCATGTGGAAGCTCTGGAGGTTTCTCTCTTATAGGTCCATGGTCTATAGGGCAGAAGATCCAGGATACCATCTTGAGCATTTCCTGTGCAGATCTTTACGGAATCAATGGCACTTCCACCAGATGTCTGTTCACTTCCCTTTAAGAGAAGCTCCCTGAGTTCCACTTTATGTAAGGTCAGTGCTCTTTGCCTTCAGATGGATTCCATTTAATTTACCAAAATAATTTTTTTTGAGCTCTTATTCTGTGACTGGCATTGCTGGACCCAAAGGAATACAGAAGGTGTATACGACCCAGTCCTGTTTCTAACAGAGCTGACTGACCTGCTGGAAGTCCAGAACTTACCTAGGTAACTATTAGAGGATCATTCTGCCGTACATCTCTCATTTCTCCCTAAAACTTTAAAGATCATGGGAAAAGAAAGCATTAAACTGACTAATAAATGTATTTCAAAGGTGGTAGAGAAATTTCTTATATTTAAGAAAGCTAGCCACGAGGAATTTATTCGGGCAGATTGTACTTAGCGGGTCTCTGTTAACTGCATTTTCAGTAATAACAACACCAGCCATTGTTTATTGGATGCCTGCTATATGTACCATGCATTTTGGCAGATGTTTTATGTATTATCTTACTGGAGTCTTATGGGAGAAATACTATTAAAATCTCTATTTCATATGAGGAAATTTACGCTCAAAGATCAACGAGTTTTTAATGGAGCCACTATTCAAAACTATGTCCACTGAACTCTAAGTCCAGGGCTAGCATCTAGATAAATTTCCAGCAATGGGTGATCCTACAAATATCAGTTGTAGATGATATTTGCCTCAGCATCTGTGATGTAAATGTTCAAAGGTCCAGATCCCTTCAGTCCCTACTCCAGCTGTTTCTTCATGTTATAAGAAATCCAGCCCTGATGAATCTAGTTGCTGAATTTCTTGGCATCTGGCTTTTGAGGCCTTGTAATCCTCAATTCTCTGTGTTACTGATGGTTGGTCAGCTCTGCTGACCCCGTGTCTCATAGGGATGTCGGTACAGGGTTGTCTGGCCAGCACAGACAGCTATGCTTCCGGGATTGACTTTGTTGTTTGATCATTTCAATTGAATTCAAATTTTTTTGAGTACTTATTGTATTTAAGATCCTTTTATAGTGATGGGGGTTTTGGTGGGAGAGATAGACAAGTCAGGCATGGTTCTTCTCATGGAGCTTACAATCTCAAAAATTTTCTTGAAATCTATATTTTTCGCCTACTTTTCCCATATAAGTTATGCAATAATTATGTCACGTTCCATAAAGTTGTTTGCTGATATTTTATAGAAATTGTGCTAAATTTTTTTGTTGACTTGGGGAACATCAACCTCATTTTGATCTTTAATGACAGGAATGACTTTCTACTCTAGTAAATAGCCCAACCTTGCTGCTGATTATTTTATTGTGTTATTTCTTTTTTCTAGCTTTATTGAGACATAATTGACATGTGACAGTGCATAAATTTAAGGTGTACAACACGTTGATTTGACATACTTATATGCTTACTGTGCTATTCACTGTGTTTTTCTTCACACTGGGAGAGATGCCCAGGAGGGGTTCTTGCTTTTATGTACAGGGTCTGTCACTCCCAGGGCTGCCCTTACGTGAGACGTGTTTATTTTCATCTCCAAGATGCTGTTGTTGTCTACCCCCAGTTTTTAAGCTCACTCAAGCCTCAGAGTCAAGGCTAAAATAGTAGGGGGACCCAACAGGTGAGCAGAATACTGAGAGATGGGACCAAGTGGGCAACAATTGAGGCCCTAGCTTCAAGTGTTCATCCTATAGTCATCTTCATTTAGCTTGTAAACTTTTTGTTATAATTTATTTCATATTTATTATTTTTGAAACATACAGAAAAATAGAAATAATAGTACAAGCAATATACATATATTCGTGTATTGTACTAGACTCACGGTGGTTAACATTTTGCAAACTTGTGTGCACATGGGCATGTGCGCTCTATTTTTTTAATATATATAAATATATATTTTACAAATATATATATTTCTGAATCATTTTAATGTAAATTTCAAACAGAGTGACTTTTCTCTTTTAAATACATCTCCAGAAAGTAAAAATATTGTCCTATATAATCACAATACCATTTTCACACCTAGCAAAATGAAAATAATTATTTAATCTGATAACAAGGCCATATTCAAGTTTCCCCACTTGCCCCCAAATATTTTTTGAAGGTGTTTTCTTGAAACCAGGACCCAGTCAAGGCTCATGCATTGCATTTTGTTTATATTTCTCTCAAATTATATCAATCTAGAGCAATTGCTTCTCTTTTTGTAGCGTCTTTGATTCTTGAAGAGATAGATCAGTGCTTGTGTATAATATTCCATACCATGAATTCATCTAATTATTTTCTCATTGTGTTATTTAGCTTTCCCTTTATCTGTGTATTTCCTGTACACTGAAAGTTAGATCTATAAGGCTTAATTAGATCCAATTAAAACTTCTTGGCAAGAACATATCCTAGGTATCGCCCCTGGTCTATCTTAATATTGGAGGTTGTTATCAAAAAGCTCTTGCCAGGGTGGAGGACAGGCAAGAGGAGGCAGAAGGTGGGCTGGGAGGAGCCTGGGCCTTCCCTTGGCAGGAAACTGTAACAAATCTCAGAATGTGTGCCAGTGCAGAAGGGTCTTTCTTCACCAACTGGAGCTTAGTACTCTGGCGTAAGAGCCCCATTGGAGAAAGTACTTGTGGCAGTCTGCCATAAGCTGCAGTTTCAGGCTTCTCCCAGCAGTTTGGTGACAGCTCTGACCCTCTTATCCTGGATCTGAGTGGCAGTGGTGCAGCCTGGTTTAAGGAAAAAGGGCAGACTTTGGAGATAGTCAGACACAGCTGTGTAATTTATCAGCTTTCTGGTCTTGGGCAAGTCATTTGAACTCCTTGAGCCTCGGTATCCCTGTCTGTGAAATGGGTACTGTAATTATCCTACTTAACTGGTAGTTTTAGGGATTAGCAACAATGGAGCAGAGACACCTGGCACGTGTGTGTGTGTGTGTGGGGGGGGGTGGTGCTCAGTAGGTGGAAGCTAAAGTTAGTGACTAGAGCTTTGGGTACAACAATGGGCCAGTGGCCAGAGCTTGGGGCTGCCCCCTTTACATTTCAACAATAAGGTGACTGAATACTATTCCCCCAGGTGTTGGGGTGGGGTAAGCTTGAAGCAGCTGTAGCCTTCTTGACATAAGGGGCTATTCATTCTCTAGTTAAAACAAGCCAGTGGGTGGAGGCTGGCAGCAAACAAAGGCAATTCATGGGTCTTCAGAGCTGGCCAAAGATGGAGGGTGACCATCTTTGCCTGTTTGCTAATTTAATCCTAGATTGCTAGTGGAAGTACATCTGCTGTGGCGAGGTCTGTGCCCTTGCAGTTTGCTTCCATGGTCAACCTCACTATTTTTTGTAATACAGTTTTTAGGGCACACCATTTGCACACAAACTCCAGAGATAAAATTAAAATATATATGTATTTAAAAGGAAAAGTTCACCTCTTGAGATATAAAAACAAGTAAACATCAACAATTAAATGGTTGAATTAGCTTTATATATGAGAAACTCACTCCACTGTGGTTAATAAATTGAGCAAATGATAGAAACCAGGGAAGTGTCCTAGTGTTGGCAACAGGATTCGATATTAGAATATTACACTCTCATCAGGATGCTTCTGGTTTCAAATAACAGAATGTGTAACTAGAAGTGGCCTAAATAATAGGGCACATCTTATCTCACATAACAGGAAGTCCAGAAGGAGATGTCTGCGTGATTTGGCAGCTCAACACTGTCAGGGCTGTTTCAGCTTCTCTGTGATTCTCTTGGCTTTGCCCTCATGGTCACAAGGTGATTGCTGAAGTGCCAAGTATTACATACCACTGTGACAATAAACAAAGATGGCAACAGGGGCAATCTGTCTCAAAAGCCTCCTGCAATCAATGTCACTGTTCCCTTGTTCTCTTACTGGAGCAGATCCTATGTCTACCCCTAAGCCAGTCGCTGTCATGGGTCAGACCAACCATATAGTTCACTCCTTAAGGCTGGGCCTGTCTTCCCTGAAAATATCACCATTCTGAACAAAATAATAAGGAACAAAGGAGGAACTGGGTAGACAAGCAGCAATGCCTACTTTAGTAACTAGAGAAAGTCATCCTCTGATGAACTCTATCATGAGTTTCTTGAAAAGGCATCTGCATTGAGTCTAGCAAAGGAATGCCAAGAAGTGAGGTTTGAGGAATGCCATCTTTGTGTTCAGGGAGGGGTGGGTTCCAAAGGGATAGTAAAAAAAGAAAGAAACCCTGAGCTCTCCTTTGCCACATCAGGTATCAACCCTAATTATTGTGCTTCAAAACTAAACATGTGGCTTTGTTTTCAGAGAAGGTTGCACAGGTAAAAAGGGTAGCTCCTTTTCCGTGAGGACCAAGAATTAACTTGGTAACAACAAAGCAGCCACAACAGCTCTGCCATCTGCCAAAAGCCCTGGAACCAGGTGTCTGGGGCTGTAAGGCAAACATTTGGGGCTGTGGTTCTGGTGTCCCTCCTGGGCCCCTCGCTGATTTTATGAGGAACTGGAGAGCACGTGCTTGATTGAAAGAGGCAGCTACTAGTTTTGCCTTGTGTGAAGGATGGTTTAAATTTGCCTAATCTTCTGAGTTTTCAAGAGAAGTTAAAATGTTTAATTTTTATGTGAAATTGTCTCATTTTAAAAAGCCAGCAAAAATGGAAATAGTATATATTTTAATTATGGTAGACCAAACAACATCTTTGGGTGAGATTTTGCCCTGCTGGTAAATGGGCATGAGGGGTATTATTGGAGCGATGAAAATGTTTTAAAACAAATTTAAGCTGATGGTCATGCAATTGAGTAAATTTCTTTAAAACTCATTGACTTGTACACTTTAAATGGGTGAGTTATATATGCTGTGTAAAATGTGCCTCAATAAAGTATACACAAATTGGCCTATGGGCTGTAGTTTTGCACCTAAAGACCAGAATGTTATTTTTAAGGCCTTTCCAGTCCTGGTTTTAAAGGCACCAACCCTGCTGGTAGCCGAGAAATGACAACATCAGTTTATGACGGAGTGAAGCCTAGGAGGTACTACATGGGCCGTGGTGTCACCTGAATTCAGTTCCCCCTTCTCCAGTTACTAGCCATGTGACCTTGGGCAAGTTAACTCTCTAGGCTCAGTTTCCTCATCTCTACAATGGGAATGGTAACACCCACGTATAAAGCATCTGGCACTACGTAAGTCCTCAAGTCATTGCATATTTATTATTGCTTCTTGCCACAAAACATACCTACCCATTGAGTACCTGGACTATGGGTCTTCCCTTTTCCTTCCTGGGAGAGGGGTTAAATTCAAATCTGCTGCTGCCGATTGCGGGCGACTGAATACCATCAGCTGATGTTCCAGTTTACCTGTGGAAGGGCTGAAGAATTTCAACCCACATTTTCAGCCCAAAGAGATTTAGATTTGGGCTTTCCCAGGCTTCTAGGAGTGGTGTGCTGTGCATGTACTGAGGGAGAGAGAAAACTAGTGTTTCTTGGGAAGCTCAGATTTAGGCTCTTTTTATATATTTTTTTATTATTTTTTTTTTTTTAGGAATTCAAGGAGAGCATCCTGTTGCTGCCCTTAAAGCCATATTCATGCTGAATCAATCATTCTGTTGAGCTGCTGGTATCCTTTGAAAGTCATACACCAGAGACACAGGGGACGTTAAATGAGGATGCTGCAATGGTACAGCCCCCACCCCACCCCCTTGTAGTTCGTTTTTCTGTCAATCTCCAGTAGTGGCCTGTGTGGGGCTGGCTGGACCTCTAGGGTTCCTGGGCTCTGGGGCAGCTTGTACATGCCATCTTCATTTGTTTGGTTTTGCCCTGCTGATCTGCGCTCCACCCCAACAAATGCTCCTAAAAGGGCCATGGGACACTCACTTACTTTCTCAATGAAAATGAATTCTAATTTACTTGGTTCTGACAGGTTTGAAAGATATTCCTATCACATCACCTGAAATGAAGGCCCTTTGGCTGTCACAATGGCCTGGTCACTGCTCTGTGGACTCAGGTACATAAGAGGAGAGGAAGGCCACACTGAGGGAGCCCTCAGCACATCTGAGAAACCAGGCAGCAGCATTCCCCAAGCTATGCATGCAGCCTGTGAACTGGAGGGAAAAGAGAAGCCTTTCAGAGGGCTGGTGTGCGTTTGAGAAGAGGTAGGGAGAACTTGCTTGCACTCCAGGACCAGTCTGGACCCCTGGCCCTAAAAATAATAAGGAGAGAGAAATGTGTGTCAGGACTGACCATCTGCTCTGGTTCTCTCTGCCCTGTATTCTCTGTCTTCTCTGTCTCTATCTGATTCTGTTTGTCTAATTGTATGGGCTGCACCTCTTTTTCCTCCTGCTTCCCTCCCTTCTCGCATCCTGTCAGCTGATGCTCTGTGCAATCAGTAGCCTCCTAAACCAACAAGGGCATTATGACCGGCAATTGAGTGCTGCCAGAGGACTGAGGGGCCTGGGGTGAGGTAGGAATGGGGTGCAAGTGTGAGCTCGTTTGCTTTGCCCTGCCAGCTATGTCTGCAGAGGGGGACAAAGAGTTCCTATTCTCATCCACCTCAAGGGTGGAAAGCTGAGTGGAGAGAGATTTCAGTTCACAGTAGGTGGTGGGTGGAACTATGGTGAGCAGAGCAAGACCCACTGTTGTGTCTTGTGATTTTAGAAACTTGCAACTCTGGACATAGAGAGTTGTCTATGTGGTCAAGGCTTTCTGACCTGCTCTTACTGTTTGAAACAGGAAAATCTGTAATGAGCAATGTCTCAGACTAACCAATGTTTCAGTCTGAGTGATTTAGCTTTTGTCTACCTGCTGCCTCATTGATCTTCATTCCGAATTCCAACAGCAATTGAAGTCTGTGTCACACAGTTTAGAAGCCAGTTATGTATTGTCTTGTGATGTTCCTGTTGTCTCATAGGAGTTTGTCTGGCCTCCCCAACAAGAATTACAGGCTCCTCCTTTAGGACTGACCCCAAGTATGTCTGATACTTCTTTAACCTCCACCACTCAATAAATACTTCTTGATTAGATCAGACGATCTGCTTTGCAGTGGGGCCTGGTCTCTCATCTTTTACAGCTTTACCTTCACAGTGCTTGGCACAGGAAGGTGCTCAATAAGTGGTTTCTGCATAAAGGACTGATTTCTTTTTTTCCTGTTAACAAAGGATCTTTTGGAGCTT